>OZ017772.1:25262871-25965175 GCA_963969385.1 Philonicus albiceps | reverse complement strand
ACTTAGAGTGAATAGCAAAAATATTGATTAAGTCTGTCGCGCCCTCTATCGAAAATTTATCAAATTTCGCACACAGGGAATTCGGGGGGTTTTCAATAAAGTAAAATAAAAATTCTATTGGAAATTAATCTAACTGATGGAAAAACATGAATCAATTAAATCACGTACTAATCGTTATAAGCTCCTAAACAAAGATAATCTGAAATTCTCTATTAGGGAGATTTCATAACGAAATAATTTCATCGCGTATCCCTGTAATACAATTATAAAAATTTTTCCTTTCATGGCCGCTGAATTATATTTAGAATTTAGATTTTTAATGCAATAAGCATAATTTTGTTTTTTTGGCACAAAAATGATTTGCAAATAGGAAAAGCTTCCAGGATCACAATTTTATTTTGAGTTTTGGTTTTGTAAATAATTTATACTTTCTCTTAATATCACATATGACATTTTATGCAGTCATCTATATATGGTATATAAAAAGCAATTGTTATTTATCTGAATTGTATAGACTCCGAAACTACTAGGCCGATTGAGTTAAAATTTTGCCAGTATATATGTTTCGAGTACGAGATGGTTTAGGGTTAATAAAGGTTTGATAAATTTCCGATAGAGGGCGCGACAGACTTAATCAATATTTTTGCTATTCACTCTAAGTACGAAATTAGTGCATTGTTAAGTGAATATTGGCACATGACATGACACATGATATGAATAATGACCTGAACACATGAAATGGCACATGACAAGACATGAACATTTTTAGCATTATTTAATTCCTTGAAATTAAAAAATTCGCCATTATATTGGATCCGCCATATTAGATTTATAAAATTCAAACGGACATTTAATTTCACCTTTTTGCAATAAAAAAATTTATTCTAGCAGCAAACTATAATCGTGATGCTCAAATTCAATTTTTAAAAGAAAGCTTTCAAATTCTAGGTATTCAAAGTCGACTTATAATATATTGGGCATTGGCTAGTGAAAGATAAAAAAAGTAAATTTACGGTATTCAAAAATATTTTAGTTTAAACCAATGTAAAAAAATTAAAAAATAATTAGCAACACAATATCGGAAAGTAAAAATTATATAGCCTCTACTTATCACTCTTGTTGTTATTTATTATTTATTATATTATTAGCAAAAGGTCTACAATTTCGAGTTTAAATAAGCAGAAAAGGGTTATTAATGAACAGGGTAAAATCTAGGGGACCGATGTGACCTTGAAGCACACTAATAGTTTTAGATAATAGTGAACAAAATTTCAACCCAAAATAAAGGATTCAAGACATCGAACTAGAAGAGAATGGAAATCAAGATTTTAAAGTTTAAAAATAAGCACTTTATGTGTAAGTTTGTCAAAAGTTATGCTAAATTCAGTAGAAATATTGAACATGATTTCGCTTCTCAAGTTCGTTTAAACAAAGTTGTAAATTCAGCAAGATTAGTAGACATGATATTGAAAGACAAAATTTATCGAAAATGAAAAAATAAAAAATCACATATCACATTGTGTAAAAACTACAACTCTCGAATTCAAACTGCAGCAGGACACAACTCAGCAGCACACCCGATGGTGTCCACGTAACGATTACTCCGCGATAATCTCCATTCCCGAATCTTGCCTAACCTTTTATACTTCTAACCTGGTCATAACTAAATCCTTTGGCACCTAAACTATGCGCATGCTAGGACATGTTCAATTAAGAAGGTGCCTGTTTCCTACTTTGTTCATTGCACATGTGCGAAGGACTTTATGGCCATTCTTAGAATTGTACAAAATGTGAATCGTACTTGTCAAAAGGGGTTCAGTTATTGTTTTTCCCTTTCAGCACTTAATTACGAACAAAACTGTTTGTGCCGATCCGTCTGAGTTATTTATTACCACAGACATTCGACGCTATTTCCAAATTATCATACTGCTGCTCGTCCTTACAAACACCTGTGCTGCTGAGAAGATATGCTACAATCTTTAATTTACTTATTTAAGACCAAGCGGGATTTCCCTGGTTTTTCCATGGCCCTTACAGAAGTTATATTATTTTGGTTTACTCCACCTTTATCTTCACTGATATTCTCAGTCGTTTTTGAATAATTCAAAATGAAATTTCAGGCAAGAATCATAAATATACGTATTATTTATTATCTCATTGTAGCTAAGAACAAAACAGTAAAAACGTATAGAATCTGTTATTATATATAACAAACAAGTTTTATTCACTTCTAGAATCCCTATCCTCATGTAAGGTCTAAAATTAGAGACTTGTGGATAATTGCTCTCCTAGTGCACATCATCATGAAATACTCAAGTCAAGAGAAAAGCGCAATATTTGTACTTAAGATGAGAGACGCCCAACGTCACGATCTCTGCTGTTTGTTATACTTCAAGTGTTAAATATCTTAAAAGTGGGAAAGAGAATAGAAAAAAATTTTAATTAGAAAATTGCTCCTTCACTCCGTTCAAACCCTTCCTTTGTCCATGAAAGAAAGAAAGTTATTTTCTTGACTCGCCCTTCGCATAAGACGAAGCAAAGTTATTAGCGCTTCACAGGTCTTTCGCAGGTAAATCTAATTTACGCGAGGAGTCTTGGGACTAAACATTTTAAGTATTTATTCGAAACCCCTGGGGCTGACTTTTAAATTGAGAAAACTTTTAGATATTACTGCTCACGCCCGTAGGTGTTAACTTGGAAAATATTTCTATTAAGCTGTTAATTTTGAAGATAAATTTTATCGTAGCATTTTTACAAAATGCGATTTGCATAGCGATTTATTTTATTTGATTGAGTAAAATTGTCTTTTAAGAAGAAATTTTTCCTGATGTTGCGTAATTTGCTTTAAAAAAAAATAAAATAAAAATTATGAAGATTGTAAAGTAACAATATACCGCATGGCTGTTAAATTAAAACTACTAATAAAAAATCAATTTAACTCCTGAACAAAAATTAGTATTTAATCTAATACCTTTCTCATTCCACGAAGATTTAATTCTGTCAGAACAATCGCCACCCAATTCACTTCAAGAAATTGATTATTTTATCCTACATATTTCAACACTTTTATTATACAAAGAAATCTGTTGTTACTTTTTTTAAAACTCTTTTATTTATTAAACTGCCCAATCTTAACATAATTATTTCAAAACTTCATCCATTTTTAATAATTGTGTTTTCTATACATCGATCAGATATCTCCGAAGGAGTAAGGAAAACTGTGAAATATTGCAAAATATGTAGCACCCGTATAAATTTTACCTAGGCAATTTTCAGAAGTAATAAGTGACGTAAAACTTAAGTATCTAATCCCCAAAATATCAATTAAATTTGCAAATACAGCGCAAACAGAATTAAAACGCGTTACTAAAATCTGCTTTATCTCGTCAGTACTCTAAGGGCGGTTGCAGTTAATTTGCGCACATAATGTTGTTCGGAAGTTATCTTTTTTCACGATGATGAAGAGCAAACTGAATACCATTATCGAAAATTCGATTGAGATTAATGTGCTCCCTTGTTGCTGTTGTTAGCACTTGGGTTCCGACTAAGCGCGCATACGCTTTAAGCAACTTGTGCCGACGAGTAACGAGATAATGGTGTTAATGGTCCTAATGCAAATTGCTGATGAGTAAAATACGTTTCCAGTGGAATTTTTAGAAGCCAACATCTGGATCAATAAGATTATGTGTTAACGACGTGGCTGATCTGAAGATGTCGAGGGGTTGGCTCTCAGGACGCTTTTGGTGTCTGGGTTAATATTTTACGCAAACATAATACCCTGTCCCAAATTTTAGCTAAGTAGTAACTGACGTGCCATACTCGAAGTTATATCCCCGAGAAAAAGAAGGTGAATTGCATTAAACTTAGAATTATGTTGTTTTGCACAGAATGTTTCATTTAATGGGAGTATTAATTGCCTGCAATGACTGTTATAGATAGTTCTATTGTAACTGCTTATTCAGCAAATGGTACTTCAAACTTTCATTTCATTCAATTTTTATGAGCAAACCAGATGAAACTCATTTCATAAGGGAAACAGCTATTTTTAGATACATAGAGTATTAGGGCATTATACAGATAGAAACAACCTCATACCAGCTCCATCGCCTGCCCTATGTATTATTAAGTGGATATTTCGTCTTCCTAAGAGTATATTTTGTGGAAAATTTCTCTTTTGAAATTTCAAACGATAATCTTGCAATACCATTTAAAGCTAATCACCTGCCTTCCTTGTTTCTCTTTATTCGTTGGCATTTTTAGACTAAGGACTGTATCGAAAATTTTGTACGATTTTGAAAGTATATAAAATTAAATAAAAACTTCGTAGGTCTTCAAAAATAGTTTTTATTACTAGAACAAAACTTCAATTCGGGCATTAAAATCTTTATTCTCCACAATAATTTTTTTTCTACTAAAATATTAAACTTTCCGTTTAACAGCCGTCATTAATTTTTGCACAGTATCATTTGTAATATTTTTACTAGCTGAAGAAAAATTCATTTAATGGTTCTACTGCTGCTCTTTCTTAACGTTATTTTAACGAGAGCCCAATATCGTTCTATCGGACGAAGGTCTGGAACATTCGGTGAATTCGTATACTTTTCCACATATCGCACATTAGTTTTTTTTATACCACTCTTGTGTTGCTGCTGCGTAGTGGCAGATAGCTAACTAGGGCTGAAATAAAGTTATGTTATTGTGTGACCTTAGGAACGGTAAAAGACGGTTTTGAAAACATTCCTTAATATATTTGTCCGCGTTGATCGTGCCTTCTAGGCAATACTGCCTGCTACGACGACCCCATTGACAAATGAATTGCCATACTATGTAGTACCTTTGGACCAAACTTTTCCACCGAAATTTGTATCACTGAATCTGGTATATTCTCTTTATCACGTGCATTATAAAAATGCCGGAAAAGTAGAAAAGACATATTTAAAATAGGATTCATCACCCATTACATATTAAGCACATGTCTTTTGCGTGAATCAAAAATTTGTACCTACATGAGTGTTTTATTGCTATATTTTGCTTAATAATACGTTTGGGAGGTTTTTTAACTTTTATATTGTCTTGAAGGGAACACTACTGTGATGAATCAAAAAAAAATTTTATTTACATTTTTTAAACTAAGGAAATCCCAAAAAAAGAATCAAAATATTAATAATTGACGAAGTTACAGCCATTTTAGTTCGAAATGGTAAAATAACCTGTTCTGATTTCATTTCTCCAAGCGCACGCACCTACGCAATACTTGAAATAAGAGTGTCCTGTCTTTTGACAATATTTCTCTTTGAAAAAGTAATTCAGTTGCTTACTGTGCATACGTTGCGGGAGAAGGAATTTTTTATACATATATGTACATATTGTCATTGAAACTTCAACAACTCTCGAAACGACTTTTTTAAGCTTGTGCATGCGGTTGCTTAAGCAATAATAGTACTAATTAAAAATTTTTTTTACAAAAATACATTCATACAGATTAATAAGATGTTGTAAAATTTTGAATAAACATAGTTGTATTCTTAATAATATATAAAAAAGTTATTAAATCATAAAAAAAAAATTACAAGAAATAGCGATTTTTTATACATTGCAGTGTATCCACTTTAATATATTCTATTCTAAATTTTTATCATTAGGAACCGCTTTTCATCAGAATAAATAATTTTCGTCCACAGCTTTTTCCATCTAAGACGGTTTTGTGCAAACTTCAGCATGTTGCGTATGTGTTGCTTAGTAAGAGGTGGTTTTTATTTCAGTCAATAAAAGTTTTTTTTTCCACGACCCATTTTTATAAATTCTAAAGACAACAAAAATTTCTTTGCATTCACAAAAATGCAGTTTACACACTAAATACTTACAACACTACCAATCTTGTTAACTAAAGAGTCTTCCCATATGGACTTCCGAACTTTGACAGTTGATTGCGGCCATATTGTTGAAGATATATCTGTCAAATTGGCTGTCATTTATTTAGTCTGTTTTGCCAAATCTCCATGGACGGATAAAGCGTTCAACAACACGTGTATATGATAAAATGGGTGTTCTGTTCGTTCCGCGCGCTTCGCCGATTTTACGGCCACCATAATCGTCCTAGCGAGAGGACTATTTACAATGTGGTAAATAAATTTGAGTCCACTGGTTCAGTAAACAATCAACCAACACCAGTACGTCAACAAAACGCAAGATCTGCCGAAAACTTCGCCGCTGTGGGTGAGAGTGTGAAGGAGAATCTGAGGCAGTCGATTTCGGGTCGCTCACAAGAACTCGGCCTTTCGCACCCGTAAGAAATTCAACTGACTCAGGAACTGAAGATAAACGACCATAGACAACGACGTGTGTTCGCTGAATGGGTTGTGGAGCAATTGGAAACTGACCGTAATTTTAATCGAAAAATCATCTTCAACGATGAGGCCCATTTTTGGATGGATGGATATGTCAACAAACAAAATTGCCGAACTTGGGACGATACTAATCCACATGAGATCCAAGAGCATCTAATGCATATGGAAAAAGTCACTGTTTGGTGCGGATTTTGGGCTGGCGGCGTCATCGGTCCATATTTCTTTGCGAACGACGTTGAATAGGCCATCACCGTCAACAGCGAGCGCTATAGGTCAATGATTATCAACTTCGTTTGGATTGAATTGGATGATATGGACACCAATAACATGTGGTTTCAACAGGACGGCGCTGCGTGCCACACAGCTCATGCCACATTGGACATTCTGCACGAGCGATTTGAGGGCATGGTCATCTCACGTGGAGGTGATGTGAACTGGCCACCGAGATCATGCGATTTGACCCCGTTCGACTTTTTCTTGTGGGGATTTCTTAATTCGCAAGTCTATGTGAATAACCCAGAAGCCAGAGCTGCCCTCAAAGCCAACATAACCCGTGCCATCGTTCAAATACCGCCTGATTTATGCGCCAGAGTTATGGAAAATTGGATATTTCGAAGCCGCGGCGGACATTTGAACGATGTAATATTTCGTACCTAATGGCACCGATAGGCCGATAGAAAATTCGAAAAATTGCAGGGGTGTTGTATATTTTTGGCGCGGAGTGTATATTTATACTAAATGTTCAGAACAAGTGGATAATTATTTATGTTAATGTACTGCAGGATAAAAGTGATTAGTATTATGTTGCTTCTGTTCTCTTGTAGCCAGTGCTAGATGGAGATTTTGGATCCATGCCGATTGCTGATATACATAGAATTGTAGTGGCTTAACCGTCCAAGACACCACTGATCAAAATTTTGAAAGAGGAAGAATGTAAAGAAAGATAGCGATTTTAAGTGGGGTATATTTAAACAGGTTAATTGTTTAAAAGAAAATTTTTCAATTAAAAGGATCAGAAGAACTATGGTGTGGGTAGAACTTCCTGTTGCTGTGTAGGGGTTAAGGGTTTCAGCAAAAGAAGAGGATGAAGATGTTGTTATTGTTGCTTATACTCGTATGTGGGGTTGCTTGCAATCTGTTCTCGTAAGAGGTTTCCGCAGTAGTGAATAAAGGATAAAGATCTTTCATTATTCGAAAGAGAGAATTCGGGAGGTAGTGTGGTAGAAGTTTAGGGAGTTGTAGGTATGTCAAAAACTAAAGTGAATGTAGCAGAGAAACTAAATGAAAAGCTGTAACCGATTCTAGAATATTTAGTAGTTTTGTACTACTTGTCTTGTAGAAAAGGGGCGGTGAAGCAAGAGAGCTTGGAGGGAACTTTCAAACCTATAACGATCTCCACCAACGAATTCTCCTATCGGGTAAAATGATATACTATGATGATAGGGTTAGTCACCTCTCCCGTGTCGTCAGTCTTCTTGATTTGTGTGTTGCCCAATATTAGATAATGTGTATATTGCCTAGATTTGTGTCTGTAAATTTAGTGGATCGTTTCTTTTTAGGCGACTAAATTTGTTTACCTATAGTAATTGTTTGACTGATTTGTTGGGATGTTATGGAATCTCTTTTTGATGTCATTGCTTTCGCTTCATCAGACACGAGGGGTGATTATGGTGTCAGAGTAGCTTTATAAACAGATATTTTTGTGTTAATTTGAACTTTGAGTTATTCCTTCTTTTCTTCGATGTGCATTTTTGCAGGTTAACTTCTTCTTGTATAACAAGATACTTGATTGACTTTACTAATTTTAGTGCTTTGTTGTTAATGTTCACAGGTTTGTCGAGCTTCTTACTGAGCGTAAATGTTATTTATTCAGTTTTATTTTCATTTATTTTTATTTTCCATTTTTTGATTTTGCGTACAATTGTGCTGGAGTACTTTTGCAGCCTTCTTCTGACCACAATCCAATTGGCGCAAGTACTTGCAAATTTTACTTTAGTTGGTAGGTCTGGCGTGAATAACACGTAAAGGAGTGGCCCTAGTAGTCCTCCTTTTGATATACAGGTATAAGCTTTGTTAAGGCTGCCGTTGAATTTCACCCTGAAGGAGCTGAAGAGGTAGTATTTGCATCATGCTGGATAATATTGTTTAAATTTTGTGTTTGAGCCCTTGGTGTGAGACTTTGTTGAAGACTTATGCAATGCCTACGAACAAGCAAACGCAGAATTTGCTTTAGTTGTAAGCATTTCTAATTTCACAATTTTGAGTATTTGTTCTATTGTGCTCTGTTTGTGCGTGAAGCCGAATTGATGTTCTGGTATTAGGTTCCTACTGGTTAAAATTGGTTGCATTTTGTCTAAGAGGAGTAAGCAGGGCGAAAGAGAGGTGCCGAACGGAGGTTACTAGGATTGATGTAGATGAAGATCCGCTGGAGTAGGGAAGAACAGTCAATCTCACCGGTAAGCAGCTGATGAATGAAGGTAATATCAGCAAGGTCCCGCCGCTTCAAGTTGATCAGCAAGAGGCGGTTTTCGTAGAGGGGAAGTTTTTGATGGTCATACCAGGGAAAGTCACGTAAAGCGAAGCGAAGGAGCCTACGCTGGACAGCCTCAATCTTACTGATCCCATTGGATTGAAATGGTGACCACACTAGGTAAACCTATTCAAGGAGAGGCCTGACAGAGGTAAGAAAGAGGGATTTGGTTACGAAGGGATCAAGGAACTCCTTGGACCAACGCTTCACAAAGCCCAGCCCGTTTTATTGATGGGGATGATAAAGGAGTATTTCCACCTGGCGGGGGAAAAGCCCTGGGGGATAGATTGTTGAAAGTGCGTGGTCAGGGGTCCAATCAAGTGAAGAGCGCACTCTTTCAGTACGGTGGCCGGAATACCGTCAGGCCCTGGGTTATGATCATCAGTCATAAATGGCAGTAGCAACCATTGCAGGGTCAATATTGATAGAAAGAAAGGAGGTCTGAGGACGAGAGTCGATGAAGTAGAAATAGTTAGCGTGGGGCTCGGAAGTATGCTCACTGAAGGACTGACTAAAGTGATGAGCAAAGAGATTAGCTATTGCACGGGTGTCGGAATAAGAAGTGTCGTTTAACTTGAAAGTGGAGGGTAGACACTGGATTTCCTTTTTATGTTAATGAATTAGTAAAAACGTTTAGGGTCGGAAATAAGGGTTGACTGCATTCGATTCAGGTAGTCGTGATAAGAAGATTCGCTGCGTGTAGTGAAAAGGGAAGTCACAGAGAGGTAACTGGAGAAGTCGGATAAGCCTGCCATAGTTTACTTCTGCTGTTCCGAAGGGATCGAAGTTCTTTGTTGTACCATGGGGGGGAGAACACATGGTCTCTCCGAGGTTGACAGAGAAAGGATTAGGCTAGGCAGGCCAAGATTTCGGTATAAAGAACATTGAGGGATTCATTAACGGAAAGCTGAGAGTCAGTTGTGATGGAATTGAGGCACGATTGGCAAAGAAGGTAATTTAATTTGCCAAAGTCGCCCCTGCGGAAATTGAAGTGGTAAGAAGTCTCAGAAGTAGAGTGGAGAAGTGTGGGTACTAAAGCAAGGGTAAGGAAGAGTGGAGGCTAATACTGGTCGTGGGTAGAGAAGATTAGTGCTATGAGAGACAACCGAATTAACAGGATTAGAGGAGAAGACCAGGTCAAGGTGTCTGCTAAGATTATTAGTTACGCCGCTAATTTGACAGATACCAGAGTCGGAGAGGCGGTCGACAAATAAAGTCTCTTTATCAGAGAAGGCGTTAGAAGGGAAGTAGTAGAGATCGTCTTCAAATCGAAGCCATTCAAGACGGGGGAGACTGAAGTCGCCAAGAACGATGACTTCATCATTGGACCCAAGATGGAATCGACCACATGGGTGACAAGTTTGTAGAACTCAAGTGGTTGGGAGAAGCGAATGTATACAGTATATAGAGGAATTTTCTGGTTAGTGTGATTTTGGCGCAGACAAAGTTACAGCATGTGGAATTAAGGGAAGTGTGAAGACTAGCACCAAAACGATTAGCCACAGGGAGAAGTACGTCGCGGTTAGCGGGGGTTAAGTTGTCGTCGCAGGCATCGGCACGAAAAACAGAAAATGTGCGGGAAATAATTCATTACTATAAATGTTGGGTGTTAAATTAGTTTCGGTAAGGGCAAAAATGTCGTAAGGAAAAGCAAGAGAGTTCTGAAAATCTGAGAAAGTTTTGGTACGTAAGCATCTCGGTCGGGTTAGGAACTAAAATAAGATTTGTGATTGTGCCGGGCTTTTTGGAGGTGGGAGCTACGCCGAGAGCTGACGTAGGAAGCATTCCCACTAGAAAACACCCTGCATGTACACTGGCAAATGTAAAATAACAATAACATTTCGATGTTGCTGCGATGTTTAGGGTACGGCCATTATGCAATTAGAAGTACTGAAATTGTTCATTAGTCCAAATATAATCACAGTCAGAGAATTATTATTAAGGTAAGTGAATTTGGTTTTTGCTTCGAAAATGGTATGTATTTAATTGAAAATTATTTTTATAAGTTAGTTCATTATTTCCAACTAGCAACAACATTTTCACGATTACTTTTTAAATTAGTTTTCCGTGCGCAAGGATAATGTTATAATTCGAGTATGAATGTGTGCGTGTATATATGTGCATGTACGTGCACACAACCACAAAAGATGTTAAAATTAAAAAGAAATTGGAATTATTAACTATCCATATTTGCAAAGTATTTATTTATTTATTTAAGTTCGATATAAGCCAAAATAATAAGAGAAAAAAATAAACATAGCATTAAATCTAAACAAGCAGAGCTTAATAATAAAAAAATTGCAGAATAACAAGGTCGGGCCTTAAATAATTTAATTTTAAGAAGGGCGGTATAGGTCGTTCCTAAAAGATGATTTACTCAAGTTATCAGGTTAAAGTTAAAGTAGGAAAGGTAGTCAGCTTTCCGAAGTATTCGAGTGAGAAGTTCAAAATGGAATGGAATAAATGATTTGATATATATGTCATTTTATTCTATTGTCATTAAGAAAAACAACAAAGTTTAAAAAATAGCATCATAGTGTTATAGCTCTGTGAATATGTCGAATTTCGTGCCGCCTTATTTCATCAAAAGAAAAAGGACCATTGCGTTTGGTCGCTTTTTTTAAGCGCTCCTTAGTTCACGTCTGCTTGTTTACCTTTTCACCGCTTGTGCTATAATTTCGTAACTGTACCGCGCACATTAATTCCGCCTACTGAATGCACAGTCATTGCAGTTTCATTTTCGCCTCTTGCTTTGCACGTTCTTTCGCAATTCCACTGTTTGTGCTTATTGCACTTGCAAACTCTTAGTTCTCAGTCTTTACCCCCGCTAAGCACTTGTGACTTGCTCCGCCCTTTGTTTTATTTTTAACATTATCAAGATGCCCATGTGTGACGTTTGCCTCAGTAAGATTGGCAGAGACATCGTTGTCTATGATGGTATTTGTTAACGTTCGTTTCACATGAAGTGTTGTAATTTTTCGGGTAACTCCTCCAATAACACATCCACTACGTGCGACGAGTACTCCAGCATGATCCCTTGTCACGTCATGCGCCTCATCAAAGACTTGTTTCCGACAAACTTTAGCGATCTTACCATTATCGGTAACAAGGTTAACTTCTCTGCATCAGCATGGTAGTCCCTCTAGTCCATCTCCGAAGAAATTTTCAAATTGGATAGCAAGCTTGACAACCTACTTTGACGCACTGATCTTCTTCATTCAGCATGTGACTCTATGCTCAACGTTACGCATACCCTCTCTAGCAAATACTCCTCGTTGGTTTCTGTCTGCACTGATCCCCGGGATATTTTCCCTCGATGGGGCCTCCTTACAACGTCTTGCCTATTACAACCTCCCTTCATGTTCCTCATCACATAGAGAATTGCCTCACCTTCTGACATACCTTAACAACAAAATCTCGTCGCTTACTTCTTCGCTTTCTAACTTTATGAAATTAGTATCTGAGTTTCCTTCCGCCGCTTCACGTCCTAAGCTCCACAAGCCTTCGGATCAAATGACTAGTACTCTCGTCCGAATTACGGGCCTGGCAAACAGTGAGGCAGCCAAATTATATTTAAGATCTCGCCATACAGATCAAGGTTGTGAAGCAAATGTGATATCATTAAACACTTTATCGGATTCACTGCCCTCCAAAGCACTGATGCCATACAATTGGGACCACCTCGAAGATTTACCGCTTGTAGACCCTAATTAACATGTTCCCAATCGGATCGATATCCTGGTAAGAACAGATATTTATCCCTCTATTATACGGGACGGACTGAAAACTGGACCCATGGGCACTGCTCTGGGTCAAAACACGATGTTCGGTTGGATTCTATCAGCTTAAAGTAACACTGATTCTCCTAAAACATCGAAAATCGAAGTCATGTCGCTCGCAACACCCTTGAGTTAAATTTTAATCTAAAAAAGTTTTAGGAGATAGAAGATCCGACTCCTTCCCGTGCGAAAGTGCAGAAGATGGCTTATGCGCACTACACATCAACGAAAGTCTGATATATATCGTACGATTGCCTTTCAAACCTACAAGCGAGCTCTATTTAGCTTCCTCTCGCAATATTGCCATGAAGTGACTTCTTACTACTAAGAAAACTACTAGAAACAAAAGAATATTAGCTGAATACAATGAAGTTCTCCAAGAATATCTCCTCACAAATCAAATAGAAGAAATAGAACCTCTGGAAAGAACAGAAGATGCGACGCATGAAAATATCATTATATGTAAAAACAATTATCTACCCCATCATGCGGTTCTTAAGGAAGCAAGCTATGCTACATGATTGATAGTAGTTTTCGATGCTTCTTGTAAAACGTCTTCCGGAATATCATTGAATCAGTTGCTAATTACCGGGCCACCTTTGCAAAATGATCTTACTATTATTCTGTTGAGATGGCGTTTCATCGGTCCGTCTTTTCTGCTGACATAGAAAACATGTACCGTCGTATCTGGGTGCATTCTGATGACACCGAATATCAACGAATCTTATGGAGACGGTAAGAACAACAGCCGATTGTCGACTTTTAATGCGAAACTCCCAGCAAAATTGCCCAAAAATGGTTAACATTCATGTCTAAGTTGAAAGCCAACGAACAAATTAAAATATACAAACATTGAATATCTTGGCTTCTGTGATAGTTCTGAAAGCGCATATAATGCTGTGATATATGCACGGGTCTCGTCATCTGAAGGGCCTTTCTCTACGCATTTAATCATCACTAAAACTCGAGTATCACCGATTAAAACAATCTCACTGCCTTGTTTAGAGTTATGCGGCGCTCATCTTCTTTCAAAGCTAATAGCTCACTTGCGGAGATTCTTAGGGAAAATTGAACGATTTCACCTCTGGACTGATTCCACGGTAGTCCTAGCCTGGAATAGTCATCCAAATAGGTGGAAAACCTTTGTGGCTAACTGAGTTTCTCAAATACAGGAGAATACAATGGATAATGTCCCTGACGACACGTTCCTTCGGAACAAAACCCTGCAGACCTAGTTTTAAGAGGAATTCACGCACCGGAAAAGGAAAGGTCCATAATGGTTGGATTTTCGAACTTTAACAGAGCATGTAGGGTCCTTGCCCAGTGTTTTCGATTTTCTAAGAGATGTAAGGGGCTTAAAAGCGAGCCAATCCCCTCCTATATAACAGCCCAGGAATTGAAGTATTTCAAGGGCATCTTAATTCGAGAAACTCAGCAAAACGCGTAATGCCAAAACCGCAAAGGCTTATACGAGTATTGCAGTTTTTGTCTGCTTGGCGACAAAAGCCCCTAATATCGAAGCAGTAAGTGATCTTGCGTCTGAAGGTTTTTTTCTTGGGTCTGAAGGTTTTTTGACCACTTTACGCCGATTTTTTCCTAGGCGAGGCATTCCTAAAGAAATCTACAGTGACAATGGAACGAATTTTATTGGGGTTTCGGGTATACTTGAAAGGGAAATTAATCAAGCTATTAAAATTAACGTCCAAGAAGCAAGAGATGTCTCCCCCATTCAAAATGTAGCCTGGCCTTTCATTCCCCCCGCAGTCCCACATTCCAGAGACCTATGAGAGGCTGGGGTCAAATCTATTAAATATCATCTTCGCAGAATACTAGGGCAAACATTGTTAATCTTTGAAGTACTAAATACGGTGCTAGAAGAATTCTAAACTCACGTAAACTTAGCTGAGGTGGTCCACAGAATACTTATCTTGGCTGCAATGTCGTAAGAAATGAAAGTCTGAGCAGCCGCCTGTGAACGTGGGAGAACTTGTCCCCTTAAAGGATGAAAATCAGCCCCCCTCGACTTGGAAACTTGTAAGAATTGCAGAACTACACAAAGGAAGCGATAATCTAGTTCGAGTCGTAACTCTTCAAACTTGAAGCGCTCAGCTGAAGAGGCCTATCCCAAAAATATCCCGTCTTCCATATCAAAACCCGTAGTTGCATTAGTTAACGTTAATCATCATCTCTAATTCTATAAAAAAATTTTTTGTAAACGTCTCCTAAATATCCTTCCTTAGAATCACAGAATATTTTTCAAGAAACACAAGACATTAAATTATTGGAACTAGCAGATGTAGTATCTGTTCTTATCCACCAATGCAAAATAAACGTGCAATATATCCGTATATTTCTGTGGCATGATTAGCCACTTGTCCTTAGCGGCGAGAGGCTAAAGTACCTTCATTGCAGACTTGTCCCAAGAAGATTGAATGAAAATTGAGCAATACGGTATATACAGATTAACTAACAACAAATTTCTAGAAAATATCAAACAAAATGCTACGTCCCGATACATGGAAACCATTGTGGATTCTATAGATGCTAAAGGAAATTGTATCAGAGGATCGTTTTCCTACGGTGCAATGCGGTAGGATAAGGTTATCGTAATCCATGCCATAGTTAATACTCACTTACAATAACGAAAGCTATTTCATGGCATCATCCACCCACTTTTTACAGCAATATGCCACAGAAATACCGTACTCTACAGCTCTGAGTTCCATCTACCTGCTACATGGTAAATGGTTTGGCTTCACTCCCGAAAACCACAAAATAGAGCTTCCAGAAATATTACTACCCAAATGCAAAATAGTTGGTCTAGTGATAAATTTTAACAGTATATTTTATAACTAAGCATATATTTTTCAAATAACTATTTATTACAAAAAATTTATTCTTGTTTTATAATCTCTGGAAGTCATCCTCATAAATTATTTCAAAACAAATAAAATTCAGGACGCAAATTTAGTAATAATTTTATTTTGCATTATTGAGTAAGCAAGCAAATACGTTAATAAGCAAAATTGCCGCATTTAGTCCGATGAGCAGCCACAAGCAATACAAAAGCTGCTAATGCATCCTAAAGAATACACTGTTTGGTGTGTTGGAATTATTGGTGGAATCATTGGCCCGTACTTTTTCAAAGATGATGATGAGAACAACGTTACCGTCAATGGTGCTCGCTATCGTGCAATGAATTACACGTTTTTATTGCCCAACAAATACAGGCTGAATCTGGTTCACATGTGGTTTTAATAAGATAGTGCCGCATGCTACACAATACGCGAAACCATGGACCTATTGCGAAATGAATTTTGTAAGCAATTCATCTTTCATTTTGGACCAATGAATTGACCGCCTAGGTCTTCCGATTTGACACTGTTAGCCTAGTTTTTGTTGGGGTATGTCAAATGTCTTGCTTATACCGATAAACCAGCATCGATTTAAGTACTAGAAGATAACATCACACGTGTTATCGATGAGATACCAGCGGCTATGCTCGAAAAACGAGACGTAGTCGTGGCCAATATTTACATAAAATAATCTTTACAAAGTAAATGGCAAGGATCGATTTTTAATCTCCAATAAAAATTTGTCTGTGTTCGTTTGAAAATTAAATCTATAATAAAATTGCAGAATAAATACCGAAGATAGGAAATTTAATGTACACAGATTAACAAGTGCCATATTGGATCATGTTAGACAATGACATGTAAATAAAATAAAATAAAATATTATTATTATTATAAGTATAATAATTATTATTATTTTATTTTTCAATTTAGAATTTAATTCTCAAATTGCTTTCTTATTTTTCGTGCACTCGGGAGCTAAGCCTATATGGAAACTTTTTAATCAGAGTTTTCATATATAAATCGAACAAGCAACCTCGGAATGGCAATAAATTAATGCAATTATAGATAATCATAATTTTAGAAATCATTAAATTCCTTATGCTGCTCTTATACCAGAGCTTAATTATTTGATCCGCTTCTCTTATTAGGTATTTCATGAATTCGGTTATATTGACAATATTTAGATTAGATACTCAAGAAAAAAAAAGAAATTAATCAGCATGTATGTGCAGAAGAACCTGCGATATATGTTGAAATATTTACAAATCCGCAGCTGCGTCTATTTGCAGTACTTAAATACCATAAAGTAACTAATTAATTCATTGCAGTTAATGATGATAATACATATATAAAAATAAAAAAAAATGATTAAGCAAAAATTCCCGTGCGTTAATAATGACGAAACTGTAGTTACATAAAGACTCTCATAGAGGCAATAGATACGCTTGCTCAAATCAATAATAATCTTTCAAACTCAATTATCGCCTCAAGAAGTTTGGTTTCGAGCAGTCAGGCAGGTGGCGCATAAGTTTTTCGAGTCACTCTCGGTGACTCTCCTAACTACTTCAATACTTCTGAAATAGTGGAGCCAGTAAAAGCGACCCTTAACAGCTCTTAAAGCTCTTTACTGATATCAGATAGACTGCGGACGTATAGTGACACTTTTCGCCTAAACTGAACTAAAGAGCATATTGACATTAACACACAAACTCTAGGACACTTGAAAATTATATTCCTTATCCAAAGTCTACGATGAAAGTGGAAAACTTTCTGACTCAGTGATAAAACTTTTTTACACAATTCCCGACCATACCTACACCTCGAGTAGCTAAGTGGAATGAACTTTTCGTCTGAGTGGCCTAAAACACGAAAAAGGTTTATTGGTTAAATTCATAGGAAGAGAAACTCAACTTTGGTATTGCGAAAAATTAGTGTAGAAGCCGTAGGGGCAATTCTTATTGAATTCGATTGCACTTTAGAAACTTTTATAATGGAATTTTATTTACAATTATCCAGTTCAATTGTTAGAGATGGTAAAAAGTCAATCATATTTGTCATGTCCATTTAGCCTTTTGATCTAAATTTTCCTCAAGTTAAAATCTTTGAATATAAAGTCTAACGAAGCGCGATACCATTCTCCTTGTCAGTGGTGCCCTAAGCCTAGTTTTATAATGAAATGAAAGCTAAATATGGCACTATTTACATAGTGTGTTTGAATGGTTTTCAAAGAAGTTGCGAGAAGAAGAAGGATTTAAAAACATCAAGCATATGATTGCTCCAATTCGAGCGTACCAGATGTAAAAGCTTAAATCCGCTGTTTTTTAGTCACATGCTTTATTCATAGAAAGCAAAAACAAATTTATTCAAATTACTGGCTATCGCTAGCTACACATTTTCCCATTTCTTGGATAATTTGTGGATACCACGCCAACAAAATTCCTTCTCTTTCGAGGCAAACACACATCAAGACACATTCAGATGGCTTTGTAAGAATAGAAGTGCTGCCCCAAAGATCATGAATTACTAGATGGGACACTCTCTATACAAGCTTAAAGCTCTAACCCATATGCAACTTCTAAAACTGCCTGGGTAAATTTTTCCATTAGAGAAAGTAGCAAAGAACTACTGCTTTCTATGCTTTATCTAAATTCCAATAAGAATGAAAGAGATAAGAATAAGCAGCCAAAAATTCTCATCTACACCACTTACAGTGTAGGCAATAAAATATAGCGTTTTTTTACCATGCATTTTTAAAGGCGGGCCAATCTGTCGGGCTTGCTGTGTGCCTCTGCATGCATGGTGTTAGTGCCATTCCCAGGAAATGTTCCAGCATAGGGAAATCCTGAATTGAGAATGGGGAACAGGCAGGTAGCACACTCAGGGCATGTATACGGATGCGGGCTGCTTACATTTTTTCACTGTGCATTTTTAAAGGCGAGCCAAACGTATTCGAACGTGTGCGCTGCTTGGGTGGTGAAACGTGATTTTAATTTTCGTTCCGCCTCCCCCTAAATTTTGTCTTTCTCTCACGCGTAAGCCCTTTATTACTATCCACTTTTAGCAAAATCTGCAGGTCGGTGGACTAAGGGGACCAAGGTCGAAAAAAGATAAGGGACTACGTCACGAGTGTCCCATCTAGTAATTCATGATCTTTGGTGCTGCCCATAGCGAAAACAGGTGGTAGTTCGGCCTTTTTTTCACTCAGAGTGCGGAGCAATTTGATCAGTTGTTGGTGGTAGCGGAGAGCATTGATAGTTTCACCAGGTTTCAACAACTCATATTAGACGATACCCCGCTGATCCCACCAAACGGACAGCATCGTCGTCCCGCCGAAGCGATTTGGTCTTGAGAAAGATGTTGATGGTTGGCTGGAATTAACCCACGATTTCTTGCGATTAAAATTTTCGAAATATAACCACTTTTCATCGCCAGTCACAATCCGATAAAAGAACAACTTTCTTCTTTGTCTGGCGAGCAAGATTTCGCATGTGTTTTAGCGCCTGCCGATCATGCGGCCATTTTTCGATCTTTTAAAGCTTTCCCATGGCATGTAGGCGCATGCAAATTGCTGGTTGAGTAACATCCAATTACTCAGTAAGCATTTTTTGCGATTGAGTTCCGTCCTCGTCCAAAAGAGTTTGCAATTGATGATCCTCAGACTTACTGGGGTGATTTTTAGCTTAAGTCAAAATTGGCCTCTTTAAACCGACGAAAGGAATCTCTGAACGTTGTTTTTGATACGATACAAGCATTCGATGCGATTCGGCAGCTGATTTATTCAAATTTAAATAGAAAAGCAGAGCTTTCCGCATATGGGTTTTTTTCTAGGAAGAAACTATGTAGACATGATGAAAGGAAAAATGTATGCCGTTGTATGAAATTGCTGATGATGTGCAAACATTAATATTGACATATGTCAAACACATAAAATAAAATGTATGGCGTATCCATAGTAGCTTAATACGCTCACTAACGCCATCTACAAACAAACAACGAATTTAAGCTTATACACTTGCTAAACCTCATGAAACGCGATGATGATGGGAAACTATTACATATATGACTCACTTGTGAAGATTTTAATTTGAACCTATATAACTTCTACATTTAGAAATAAATCCCTACAAAAAGTATTGTGCGTAGGTACTGTTATCCTCTTTTTAATAAGCTTTTGCTAATAAATTTGATGTTTCTATATGAGAAGAGTAAGGTAAGGTAGTAGAAGTAGTCTTCATTCACCACCCGAAGCTATACAGCTCGAACGGCGGCTACAGATATTTGAACCAAACAAGTTTTAAGCTTCTAAACCCAGTTGGTTGATGCCCATCAGGGGTTATATCGTGATGATGATGATTTAGGACATTGAGGTGCGCATTGGGTGCACTTGAAGATACCGGTTAAGTTTTCTTTAGTGTACATCCGTTCCAAAATTTTATGACTCAAATGGCTCGGAAAAGGCTTCTGGAGTTCATAGCTTGATGTGCCTCCTACCTTTAAGATTAGCTGTTTCTTATCACGTTAATAGCCATCTCTAGATATGGGATGAGGTTGTGGGATGAGCTATCACCGCTATGCTCTTGTAGTCATACAATTAAGCTAGACTTCCCTTCGGTACTCCTGCCATTATTAGTTTGTCTGTTGAGAAAACTTTTCGCAACAAGCTAAATTCAGCCGAGTGGAATTTCACTTTCTCAAAATAGAATCACTTTTACGGACAAGCACAATCCGACATTGATCGAAATTTCCGAATAATAGTTACGTACAACAACTGACTTAGCCAATATTATGTCCTAGGCTTGTCTACAGAAAAACCACCGATTAGAATAATTAAATATTTTTAATTCAAAAAAATGGTTTTAAATTCTAGTATTTAATTTCACATATTCTGATTTACCTGACCGCGCCTGCAACAAACATTAAGCTTTGTGTTTTGTCTCAAAGTATCACACAATTGGCAGGTTTAATGTAAGCCGAACACATCAAATATGTTAATTCAGTTTATCAGCGCAACTGATACGACTACAGGTACTGTAGGATAACATTGGGAATAATAATAGGAACATCTACCTTGAAGCCTGCTCTTAAGTCCTTTGAAGGGAGATATTTACATTGTGCAAACCTCAATGAGTGATTAATTCGCAATCCGCCACAATAGTGGCATGTGCCAACACAGTATTATTAACGCTATGCTATCGAAGCCAGTCTATTGTTTTCTTTAACGGCTGAATAAACTCGATTTATGACTCTAATTTACTTGCTGATAAATGAGATTGCAGACAAATTTATATATTCGACATTTTCCTTGCATTCTTTACTAGCAACAATCTTCTCCTATGATGAATTCTTTTGTTAAGTAACATCGTTGCTCCGAGAGATTTCTAAAATATGAGTATATCGCATGCCGGAAAACTAGATAAAAAGTGAGGATTCGCACGTGCTTTTGTTATGGTAGTTAATGGTGTTGATATCTTTGCGTATGATGGAAGAATAGAAATATCGTTATAACTATAACTTTTCTACGTATGTTACGTACACGTATTAAAACTGACCAACACAAAACTATCAAATAAATTTTAACTTTATGAATTAGAACTTCTTAAGCGGCGATTTGTCAATTGGACAAGAATTGAGAATGAAATTTCAAGGACGCGTCACGTTTAGGCTCAATTCGTAACATTAGAGAAAAGAAAGACATAACATATATATAGTTTAGTTTATCCACTTCTCGCTTTTGTGCGGCTCTTCGTTTTTATTCCCACTCATACGCTAAGTCTCAGGTAGGTGCTGTATTTAAAAATGCGTGATAAAGAAAATGCTGTTTTTTATTGCCTACATTGTAAGTGCTGTAGATGAGAAATTTTGACTGCCTTATCTTATCTCTTTCGTTCTTATTGGCATTTAGTTAAGGCATAGGAAGCAGTAGTTCTTTGCTGTTTCTCTAATGGGAAAATTGTCCCCAGGCAGTTTTAAAACTTGCATATGGGTTAGAGCTTTGGGCTTGTATAAAAAGTGTCCTATCTCGTATTTCATGATCTTTGCCCTCGGTCGATGTCGGTATTGTCTCTCGCACTAAATTTTTCTTATTCTGTATTTTTTTCACTTCTATCATGGGTACAGTTCTGCATGCGCAATTTTGTTTTCGCAGATTAGACAGCAGCAAATTTTGCATGAAATACTTGATGATGCATCATTGAGCCTAAGGAGGCAGGCCCGCACTTAGAGACTCGAGGTCTTTAGGAACTTTGTTGTAGTTGACTTCAACGAAGTTGCGTTCATTTCTCATAATTTAAATTCACGTAAAAATTCTAAAATATTCTGTAATATTATCTATTTTTTTAACACATATCTGTTACAATTAACAGGTGAAAAAGCGGTGTTTATGAACCGAATGTAAAGTTTTCAAAACAAAGAAAAACAATACGAAGAAAAATAAACACCCAAACATGCACTTTGACCTAATCGCTTTTCTTCAACAAATGTACAAAATTGTTCTTTTGCTTTTACTTTGTTTTAGTGAAATTGCCAAAATGAGTGGGTTGAAAGATCTGACCCAGACAAACAATTGTATGACAATGGGAGACGGCATCTCAACCGTTTGGGAGTTACAAGGTCCTTCGTAAATTCTAATTTTCCATTGTACGCACAACACTATTTTATTTTTATCATTTGATTAACTTAACGCAATTACATCTAACTCACACCAAAAATCCACTATCTTAACGTTCTTTTCAAAGATGTCAACAATGTTGACCTACTACCATAAACAACAGATACCCTCACTTACAAAATTGCAAAATATGCTTCTCATTTTCCAAAAATTTAGATTTTCTCACATTTTCTCCGAAATTCTAACTACTTGAATCTATTCACTATGTGTTCAAGTAGAGAAAACATGGAAATTTATTCGTGGAAAACTTCTTCTGGTAAATTCAACATACATTGAATTAAAAAAAATTAATTTCAGTCCGAGTTCTGCCAATTGATTCCTCCCTGATGTTAACAGAATTTGAATAAACTTCATCCTTTATCGTATTGGTAAATCATTGACCTTGCATTATGCACAGAGATATCTTCAAATAGTTCTGGCAGTGTATTCTCCAAAAAGTCCGCATACATTTGGCTATTAAGCGCTTGCTAAAACATGAGTTCAATTAAATGATTGACGATGATAACAGCTCAAACATTGACACGGAATTTATGTGAAATAATATCTCCTTTATCCTAACTGGGTAAGTATCCGACCAGGTATGAAGGTTTTAGAAGTTTGTGATACCATTCTTAACACATTTTCTGCAACGTGTTCCGAAAATGGTACAAAAATGAAAACTCTCTCCTACCAAATGTATTTTTACATGTGTCTCTCACGAAAGCTTTGTTGAAAATCTGGCAAGGAACGTGTTAATGAATTGCGATTCATCCGTCCATAGAATTCGGTCTAGAAACAACCAGAAACCAAGTGAAAAACTCTAATCTTCTCTCGGAATCTTCTTCCAGAATTACTTGTACTGGCATATGATGACATGAATGTAATCTTTATCGTTGAAGAACCTTCCAAACTGTATATGAAGAGACGTTTAATTGTCTTGCGACTCGAGTTCGTTTTAGGGTTTTGCCTGACAATACTGATTATTTGCTTTTCGACGCCGATAGAATTGCGATGTTCCTGATCGTGTATCTGTCCTATTTGAAATTTCACTTCCGGTTTCTCTTAACCCCTGAAGAGTCCGCAAAAATACCGCTTTTTGAAATACCCGTCGATTTGGGAATCTACTTTGGCATTCCCGGACATCCTCTTGTGTGTCAATTTTGTTTTAATTCAGCTTTAATTCAATTAAATTTAATATAACAAATGTTTCTTTTTGAAAGTGACAGCACAGACTGAAAGTTTATATAAAAAAACAATATATAAATGAACCTACTACTATTTACTATTTTAAAGGCATGTTTAAAATTTATATAAAGCTTTCATTCTAATACGATAACGAGTTGTTTATGCTGCCAAGCGCAATCAGCCTAACAAAGGCTACATCTATGGTTTTCATTCAAAACTAAAAGATTCCGATTAGATTTTTAAGAAAAATGGAAATAGAAAAGCTTGTGGTGAGAGTCAAGTCGAAAACCGAAACCGAGATGAACATCACAATAACATCTTCTTAACGAAACGAAATTAAATCGGATTGCAAAAACTTTGAACAATCAAGAAAAAATCTTTTGCGATATGTACTACAAATTGTACAAATGAAAGTGAATTTGGGTTTGACAGACGCCTAGGACGAGGAGTTTTTTTGAGTGAATAGGCACTGATAGTTCCTTCAAATATGTTGAGCTAGATTGAGTAGTAGCGTTAATGTAATTCCTAGTCCGATGAGAAGAATTATTCCAATAATTAATCTCAGAAATATCGGTACTAAAATAAGGTTTCAAACGATTGTTTTAACTGTAAATAAGTGTCGATGGATTGTCACGATAGGAAAATATTTTACGATGAATCGATCCGAATAAGTACATGAGAGCAACTTTTTAAATTGTTAAATTTGAAGAATCCAACTTTAATATGGTTTGAAGCCGGAAAAGGACGAATATTTTTAAAAATGTTTTGTAAATGATTGACGAAAAGGCTTTTGTAAAAAACTTGGGAACTTAATTCTAGAAAATCTCCGGGAAGTCTTAAGGATTGACCGTCAAAGTAATTTCGCTGGAGTCGCGATTAGCTTCTTTTGAAAAGCCATTCGTAGACCGAGCAAAATTGAGGGTAATGAATCAGACCAAGAATTTGCTTCATAAGTTTTGATAGCTGTATTAGGTATCCTGTACCATTAGCCCAGAAAACCATTTGATTGTGGACGATTAGTAGTAGTTCCCTTGTGCTTGAAACCTAGAAATTTAGAAAGTTTCTTGTAAAGATTCGAATTATCTTCCTTGGTTGGTAACGATTACTTTTGGAACGCCGAAACGATAAATCTACTCTTGAAAAAGATCTTTCGCGCATGATTTAGCTGAAATATGTACTAATGATATTGAGCTAAAGGCATTCAATGCTCGAGATGCTTTGTGTTCGACATGAGCCTTCCAAGTCAGCTGAGGAATGGTCAGGCTTTGAGAAATGCCTAACATGTGGTTCGACCCACGACCCGAGACTCAGCAAGCCAGCCAAAATCTGCGCAGGATTTTCCTAGGTCCTTATAAGAGGTCAGTTATTCCAGGGCCAACCTAGCTACTCAATCTCGATGGTAGAAAAAATCAGTCCTTATGAGAGGCGGGCCTCCCTGTCAGCGGGAGGGAGCTGATAGCCCCTCTCCGGCCATCCTAGGACATGGGGCTTACCAGGCGCAATGAAGGGGTCAAAATAAAAATAAAAATAAAACAAGAAAAGAAAGAAAACAGAGAAAAAAAAGGAAAGAGAAGAAAAAATAAATTAGAGGGTGGCTGTAGTCCAGTCCAAGATGAACATCCGCTCTGCGGATCCGCTTACCTCCAAACTCCAACGGAGTGGCGTTATTGTCGTTCCAAATCAGAAGAAATAGAAAGAGAAAAATGATATAGGGTTGATGTTGAAATGAGGAAGGTAGAAATGGAAAGTGAAATTAGAACAAAAACAATAACAAAAGTATAGCCGGACTCCAACGTCCGGCTTGAATATTGCGGATGCCCGAAACAGACGTGTTGAAGGCCATACGGTGTTAGTGCCAAGACGTAAAGAGAGGTGTTTCACAAGATGTTACGAGGTGGAATGAGAGATCAGAACTATAAGCCGAAGGACGAGCCAGACTGTGACTGACGAGCGGGGTTTAGCGTGAATAGGTAAATGTTACCAATCCCCAATGACTAAAAAATTGAAATAAGTAGATACGAGAAAAACTCTAGAAAACCTATGTACCATAGTACGAAAAATTATCTAAAAATGGTTGTAATTCTATGCCGGTGAAAAAATATAAGTATGCCTTGGTATGACGAAGAAAAAATAAATATAGGTGAAGGTGATAATGTTTTGCATTTTAAGGATGGTGGTTAAAGCGTCACACCTCGGGCATTTGGTAGAGGAAATTGTTTACGACAGCGGGAGATGGGTTATATCAACACCGAATGGGAAATGAGGAATATCTTCGAGGAAACGGAACCCCACCGACTGTAGTTAGTTATTCATCAGCCAGCTGCGGATTGCCGCTATGAAGATTCAAATATTAGAGAAAAATTTTTTAGGTAGTATTTTAATATTTATAATAATCCAAGAAATATTTACTTTGATTGTCACGGCTTGATGTCTTTGGAATGAACCGTGCCGATCAATTTTCCTTGCAAGGTTTGCAGTTCATACAACGAATTACTTCTTTTGGCTTGGACATGACACTTGACGAATTTCTTCTCGAATTTGGCATTAAAACTTTTCCCGAAGTTACTCAACTGAAAATTTTTTCTATAGACTTCTCGTCCTACCTTGAACTCTACTGGTTTAGATCGTAAGTTCTACCGTATTGCTGTCGAAGGCGTTCTCAAGATTATCTTGTAACTGGGCACTTATTAGTCGAAATTTGTCGGAGGTGTTCACGTCAATAGATTCGTTCAACCCCGATAGCTGTCTGGTGTAATACCAAACAGCGTTTTACATTAGGAGAACTTCGTGGCTTGGTGTACTGAACTCCGTAATGCATCGGTAATGCTGCTCAATTTCTCATCCCATCTAGTGTGCTCATCACGTATTATGCTTGAAGCATTAGCCTGTGGCGAGTACACTGCTGTGTGGAGATGATATTCTTTCAAAAGGTTTTGAAATTGGTCGCATTTTCGGTTACCACAGTTTTGTGTTCCGAATAGGTGAAAGATTTGTTCTTCGACATATGTTGGTAGAACTGGTTTTCCGAAGGGGTTTTAACAGAGGATAATTTGAACAATTATTTGGATTCACGAAAAGTGGCCATTATAATTTTTAAAGGGCCGAAATTGACTTGAAAATGCTAAGAAAACCTACTCAAATACACAAGGATAAACTGTCCTCTATGCCTTGATTAGCGTCCGTATTTTCAAATACTCGTATATTATTAAGAACCGACCAAGCGAATGAATGTATAAACAAAATTTGATTAAAATTGATTAAGAAAGATGGAAGTTGTTGTGCCCATAAGAAGGGTACAGAAGAAAGTTCGGAGCCTTTGATCTATTGTTCGCATTTCCGATAAATCATATTAAAATGTTTGACCAAAATTTCTTCTCCTTCTCCGGAGACAGTTTTACCGAAATTTATATCAAGTAAAAAATACATAGTGAGGGCCACCTCCTGAGAGCATTTAATATCAGATCAGATATCAGATCGCACGACATTTGTTTCTGTAACCATGTATATAATATTAAAAATGAGCAATGCAACTTTGTTTGCTCAAGTAACTATTCCCACAGTTCACTATACATGCGTAAGGCTTATTTATTTTTCAGAAGACGTCATCATATCACCTTGACGATTCGTCTAAATCCCTATTCCCTTATTTTTCCTCATCAAATAGTTATGTGCATTCACAGGTTTTCGTTGAGCTTTTTAGGGGAAATTAAAAAACAATGTAGTTTTCGATGATCGTTTTTTGCTCTCTGAAGGAACACTCCTAATTTTTCATACTTGGAGGCGATAAGCGTAAACAGAACAACTGAGAATTTTCTCGAACTCAATTCGCCTCACGTTATGGGGTGGATTTCAAAACTTTGTTTAAAAAGCTCTAAAACGATATACTACGTATTTGGGTAAATTACAATTTTTTAGATATAGCGCAAACATTTGCAAATTACTTTTAAACTAGAAGCAGACTGCAAAAAATTTAAATAGTAGGGTCGCGCAAGAATCGTCAACCCATCTCACTAATTCTGCAATCCGCTTTCATTATAACTTCCGCAAAGCCGAGTTTATGAAGCTTAAGTAGGTAAGTATGGGGCCGGTTAAGCCAGACGTTGTGATATCACTGGCTCCATTGGCTGGCTATGCAAATGAGGGTCGGGGCAATTATTAATTAGGTCATTATGCTAATTAATGAAATTGATTTATTGATTGATGATATTAATTAAATTGACAGTTATTATACAGATTAATTGGGTCATTAGTGACACTTAATACTTCTTTAATTGACTAATACTTAACACCTGTTTAATTGTGTGGGCGGGTGGGTTCCTGTTTGCCGATCTGCATTGCATAACTGGAGGACATATGGTCCTGCTGGTCCAACTGGCGCCACAGCTCAACACCTGTTTAATTGAAAAGTACATCACACCTTTTTGATTTATGGGAGGAACAAGCCGGGTGCATTGAAAGCTCTTCTTGGATTTGCAATGCGAATTAAAACGTAAGTTGTATAAGTCGGGGATCTGAACCGGAGGTCGACGGCTTAAGAGGCCTGTATGGCAGCTACAAGGCTATCAAGACTTTTGTTGTTGTTATTTATCTTCTGTGTACAAGTGTCAGCTGTTACGCTGGGTGGCGCGAGCAGGCTGTGCATCTGATCGAGCTCAATTGTTTTCGTCCAAGACTAGTGCCTTTAGAAAATGTAAAAAATCATTCCTTTTGGGTTCCACGCAATGCACACCTGGTTGTGCATGCAGAATCAGCAGCTCAAGAACAAGAAGAAGCCTTGATAGCCCCCTTAAGCTGACGATCCACGGTTCAAATTCGGAGTCATACCACCTGCTTTTTAATTCGCATTGAAAATCTCCAGCAAACGCTTTCAATGCCCTCTAACTTGTTTATGTGACGTCAAGTTTGAAGTCAGAATGTAAACAAACATTTAAATGATTTTATGCGTTGTGCGGAATTTATACCTGATTGCGGATTCCCCTTAGCTAAGGAAGCGGCTCAATTAATGAGGTCAACAATATTGGTAGAAGTTGAAGCTAGGGTTGGGGCTGGGGCTGTAGGCTGGGCTGAAGTCTGGGTCTGGGACTGTGGCTGTGATCGGAAACATGTTCGACTAGTTCTTAGATTGCATTCAATTATTTACACACAATTGTTGCAACGGAAAACTATCAGCAGTCGGGTTTAAGGCCATTGCTGGTGGTGATTGTGGCTTTAACCTCTTTAACTATTGTCAAGTATGACACGGTAATGAAAGTAGAGAGAGGCTGTCCGCAAGGATGAGTTCTCTCCTCGTTACTGTGGTGTTTCCTAGTAGACTCGCTTTTAGACGAATTGCAATTGTACGCTGATGATGTGTGTGCACTCGTTTGTGGTAACTCACTTAGGGTCCTCTGTAGTAAGATGCAGAAAACCCTAGACATGATCCAGAACTGGTGTGGGAGACATGGCTTATCAGTGAATCCCCTGAAAACAACACTTGTGTTGTTCACCAGGAAAAGAAAACTAGATGACCTTAAGCTCCCAACTTTGAAAGGTGTAACCATTCAACTCTCCAAAGAAGTGAAATATCTAGGAGTAATTCTAGATAGCAAACTGACTTGGAAAGCTTATGTCGAACACAAAGCATCTCGAGCATTGAATGCCTTTTAGCAATGCAGGAGAGCTTTTGGCAAGACCCCTCGACCCCTGGTGCGGCCCTCAACCTCGCCCTTGGACCTCGCAATGCAGGAAGAGGCAATGAAAGCTATATGTCGACTAAAAAAGTCTAGACTATGGCATGGACATGCTATCGGACATGGCGTCTTATCCCGAAGACTTGAAGAGCACTGCGCTCCTTTTAGCATGCCGACGGATGATATGACGCAAATTACCATGTTCCGAACAAGATTTCGGATAAATCTCCCGGTAAGAGAAGAATGGGATGATCCCAAAAAATTACTGGATCAATTAACTGATATCTTCTACACAGACGGATCGAAAACCTCATCTGGTACGGGTGCTGGATGGTATTTTAACGAAGAAGTCAAATACAGTATACCACTCGGAACAACCGCAACGGTTTTTCAAGCCGAAGTATTCGCCATTCTCGAAGTGGCTAATTGGATAATTGCTTATAGGTGGCATAATAAGAGGATTGGCATCTGCAGCGACAGTAAGGCTGCTCTTGTCACCCTACTTAATCCAACCACCAAATCAAAGATTGTTTAGGAATGTAAGAAAAGACTTAATTCTGCTGCCAAGCACAACCAGGTCCATCTTATATCGGTCCCTGGACACCGGGGAATCAAAGGCAATGTGGCCTCTGACGCTTTAGCGAAAGAAGGCGTAAGCTTTCCTCCCCTGAGACCGGAGCCCATTTTTGGTGTCAGCTTTACAAAGTTGAAAAACTGGATAACTCAATACATGGTCAGAGATGGTCCAGTAAATTCAACAAATAGTGCATTGGTCGTCCAGACAGTAACAATGCAAGACTTCTACTTGGCTTAGGCAGGAAAGATTGCAGAACGCTTGTAAGGACGGTCACAGGGCATAACACATGCGGCAAGCATCTGAACAACCTAGGGATCATTAGCGATTCAGCGCGTCCTTCGTGTGGGAAGGACGAGGACAGTACGGAGCACTTCCTCTATAACTCCTTGGCCTTCTCTCGCGCGAGTTACATCTTTGGCACCTTAGTTTATTAAATATACTTTTCCTTAACTTATTAAATATATTTTTTGCATTACTCAGCTTAGCCGGTCATTAGCATATTTTCAATTTTGTCACGTTTTCAATCTTGTCACGTTTTCAATCTTGTCACGTACACGTCTTTCATAGACGCTGTCTCAGCATTAGTTTCAATCGCAAACATTAGCTTGCAGTCCTTCAAAACAAAAGGAATCAGGTTACCAAAAGCCAACTTCTGTGGAGCGGTTCGGCGAAGCGTCACTCTTATAGTCACCTCCGGTAGATAAAGACATAACTTTTGATCAATAAAAATTGTACCAAAATTGTAACTTTTCGAATAATAAAAATTTTAATAAAACAAGTTGTAAAGTAAATTATAGTTTTTTTTATTTTAACATTCGGGATCGCGAATGTAACTGGCGCAGTCGGAGCGGATTCTCCTCCTCCATTTCATCGGCGCGAATTCACCACCGACGGTTTATCGGTAAACAAAATCGCTAACCGATTCTCGTTAATAGTTAATATCGACGCGAAAACAGCGACCGACGGCTTATCGGAGTGAAAATTTGAATCGCTGTTCGAAGCACGAGAAAAAGTGGAGTGGAAATTGCAACCCTAATCGGAGGATTGGATTGGATGGAAGTACCATCGTCAGGAATTCCGTCTTAACAGTTCAGCGAGGGATCATCGCTCTACGACCACAGTAGCAGAGTCAACGAAGGATTATCGTCGAGGATGTGGCTGGTGGTCTTGTACCTGTAAGTCAAAATATTGAATTTCTCCTAATAATCCTATGTCACTTAATAGAAAAACTAAAACTCCCATTTCAAACCCATACCCAATATCAAAAATATTTAGAAATAGTTTAAGCCTTTTTAAAGCAAGATCGAGTGAAAACATTATAGAAAGTGCCAGTAGAAGTGTTTTGTTCACGTCACAAGATAATTTAATTTCAATTGAAAATTGTGTACCTAGTGCAAGCACAAGTAACACGGAAATGTGTGAATTAAATCAGCTCCATTCTAACGAACTAAATTTTGAACCGATTGCAATGGCAACGAATAATATAAGTCCACAAACTATAACTAGCCTTGATATTTTTAATTCACTTAGAGTCCCCGATGCCATTAAAGACCTTCCAAAATTCGATGGCAACTCGCGTCTATTGTTTGATTTCCTTGATAATGTAGACGAAGTCCTTTCGTTAATTTCAGTTGTTAATGGCACACCCTACTGGAAAATATTGTTACGCGCAATTCGCAATAAAATTATCGGACCTGCAAACGAAGTTCTTAATATGTACGGAACTCCACTGGAATGGGATAAAATCAAAGAAAATTTGATTTTACACTATAGCGATAAGAGAAACGAAACCTCCCTTATCCGTGATCTCCATAGAATGAAACAAAACAACGATACGATCGAGAAATTTTATAGTGAAGTGATCGAAATATTCTCTAGTATGATGAACCACGTAAATATCCATGAAAGGGACCTTGGCATAATCGAGGCAAAGAAAAAATTATTCTCAGAAATGTGCCTAAACACATTTTTGTCCGGTTTAAGAGAACCTCTAGGCTCGATAATCCGGGCAATGAAACCTAAAGATCTCGCAGAAGCATTCTCATTTTGTGTAAAGGAGCAGAACATGTATTATGGTAGGGCAGAATTCAATAAATTAGCACCCATACAAAAAACCTCTAGTAACTTACCCCAAAATGGACCAGGAACATCCCAATTTAAACACCAAACGAATATCACCCAATTCAAAATGCCTCAATTTATTCCACAATTCAAAATACATCAAGTTACACCCCAACAAAGGAATTATCAACCAGTATTTCAAAATCTACGCCCTGTCCAACCGAACATAAACAGAATGCAGCAGAGATTCCCACAAAGTAATAGTAATCCTTTCCCTCAACCGCGAGCATCTTATTATAACAACCCTAACCCCCAAAATCAGCAAACCAGTAATAGACCAAATTTTAACTTGAACAGACCAAATTTCAACCCCAACCTGCCGAAACCCGAACCGATGGATATATCCTCAGTCAATATAAAAACAAATTCACCCCAAAATAGGCAGCCAAACCAATTTAAACCATCCGGAAATCAGCGATCTTGGAATTCAAACCCAAGATCAGGATCAGGACCCCTTACAGCTATGAATATTATCCCGAGCAAAATTATTATGATTACCTACCTGATAGTTCGAATCAAATTACCTTAAATAATGACAAGGACGGTTCTGACCAAGATGCTACTAATGAATTAGATGATACGGATTTTCTACAAACTGCCTCAACAACCCAATCGGCTACCTAGATATTAACAAACATGGCTTCATCCTCCCTTATATAAATATATCTTCACCCTTTGGACACCCTTTAAAATTCCTAATTGACACGGGAGCATCATCCTCTTTTATCGACCCTAAGTATATCCATCCGAATGTTATATCAAAAACTAAACCTACAGTGATATCTACTGTACTAAATAAACATTCCCTTGATCAGGAGGTAATACTTCCAAATTTTGTAGAATTCCGGCAACCAGGAGAAACAAGATTTCTCGTGTTCCGTTTCCACGGATATTTCGATGGTTTATTAGGCCTCGACACCTTGACTCAATTAGGAGCCAAAGTCGACCTAGCTAATAGTACCTTAACCACAAAGAATTCAGTAATTCCACTTCAATTCAAACCGAATTTTATGTCAGAAAAATACAAAATCCCCCCCCACTCTAAATTCATTGCGAACCTACCCATAGATGTACAAAATGGTGATGTATATGTCAGAAAAACAGAGGTTAAACCAAAATTGTTTATCTCTGAGGGTCTATACAACTCCAAAGATTGGTATTGCCACGTAGAAGTAGTAAACTATTCCGATAGAGAACAGGATCTATTCATGGAACAACCTATTAAAGCAGAAATATTTTCCCTTGAAAAATTCGTAGAAGTTAATAATTTTGACATCCGTTATGACTCTGAGATCGAACCACCAATTGATATAATGGAATTGCTCAGGACTGATCACCTTAACTGTGAAGAAATGAAGTCACTTACCAAAACTTGCCGAGAATACGAGGACATCTTTTTTCGAAAAGGTCAGAAATTGACCTTCTCCAATCAAATTAAACACCAGATTCGGACAACCGACGATATCCCTATTTATACAAAATCATACCGCTACCCTTACATTCATAAAGAGGAAGTACGTAGTCAGATCTCCGAAATGCTCGAGCAAGGTATAATCCGCCCAAGCTTTTCCCCTTGGAGTTCCCCCGTCTGGGTAGTCCCAAAAAAAGCGGATGCTTCTGGAAAACAGAAGTGGAGGCTCGTGATAGATTACAGGAAACTTAATGAGAAGACCATAAGCGACCGGTACCCCATACCAAATATTACAGATATTTTAGACAAGTTAGGAAAATGCAATTATTTCTCTACATTGGATTTAGCTAGTGGCTTCCACCAGCTAGAGATGGACCCCCCCATATATAAAAGACCGCCTTTACTGTAGAAGGAGGCCATTTTGAGTACATCAGAATGCCATTTGGACTTAAAAACGCCCCTAGCACGTTTCAAAGAGTCATGGATAATGTATTAAAAGAACTATAGGGTACCGTATGCTTAGTATACCTTGACGACAATATAGTATACTCCACCTCCTTACAAGAACATATAGAAAATTTGAAAAAAGTATTCCAAAAATTAAGAGAAGCAAATTTAAAAGTTCAATTAGACAAGTCGGAATTTTTACACAAAGAAATAGACTTTCTTGGCCATGTTGTTACCACTGAAGGCATAACACCTAATCCTACCAAAATTCGTGCTATCAAAGAATTCCCGATACCTAAATCGCAAAAAGAGATCAAATCTTTCCTTGGCCTCCTAGGTTATTACCGTAAATTCATAAAAAACTTCGCCAAATTAACAAAACCCCTTACCAATTGTCTAAGAAAAATAAATCAGTAATACTTACAAATGAATACATAAAAGCCTTCAACGATTGTAAAGACCTCTTAATAAATGACCCCATCCTTCAGTTCCCGGACTTCTCAAAACCCTTTGTCTTAATAACCGACGCTAGTAATTATGCTATCGGCGCAATTTTATCCCAAGGCCCCATTGGAAACGACAAACCAATATGCTATGCGAGCCGTACCCTCACCGACTCTGAGGTTAACTATTCAACAATTGAAAAGGAATTGTTGGCTATCGTCTTGGCAACAAAATATTTCCGACCCTATTTATTCGGAAGGAAATTCCAAATAGTTACCGGTCATAAACCTCTTACTTGGATTATGAGCTTAAAAGACCCCAATTCTCGTTTAGTCCGCTGGAGATTAAAATTAGAAGAATTCGAGTATGAAATTATCTATAAAGTAGTAGTCAAAATTCTAACGCCGATGCCTTAAGCAGAATAAAATTAGAAAATCCTAAGTCTGTCCACAACATAGAGGTCCACCTTGTCGAGGGAGATGATATTGCTGAAATCAATACCTCAGTCCAAAATGTTAACGGATCCACCATCCATTCCATACATTCCGCTGCCGAAAACATGGGTGACGGAATTTACATTTCCGAAAGACCGTTAAACGAATTTTCCTTACAACTCATCCTAGAAGAATCCAATCAGAAGCCCCAATTTCAATTGTTGACCCCATTTAAGAACAAACAAAGAAGAATAATTAGAATCCCGGACAATTCAGAACCCACAATAACAGGAATCCTTAAGAGATATCTTGCCCCAAACAAATTAACTGCAGTATACACGAGCGACGAAATCTTCAAAAATCTCCAAAATACCTACTCCAAATTTTTCTCCCAATCAAGATTATTTAAACTTATAAGATGTACTGAAGTCCTCGAAGATGTCACAGATAACGATAGGCAAGACCAGATCATACAAACCTACCACGACAATAGTAACCATAGAGAGATCAACGAAACCCTTCTCCACCTCAAAAGAGAATATTTCTTCCCCTTCATGAAAAACAAAATAGCCCAAGTAATCAATAATTGTAACACATGTCAAACGCTTAAATACGATAGAGACCCCCCTAAAGTTAAATTCATTCCCCCCGAAATCCCTAATAAACCACTAGATATCCTTCACATAGACATCTACTCTATAAACTCCAAACAAATTTTAACCATCATAGATAAATTTTCTAAATTTGCCGCGGCATATACCCTTAATGCACGAAATAGTCTTGCCATAATCAAATCCCCGAAAAACTTTATCAGCCTCCACGGCATTCCAAGGAAACTTGTCGTTGATTCAGGTAGTGAATTTACCTCCACCATATTCAAAGATTTTTGCAGACAACTCGGAACAGACTTACATGTTACCTCCATCCACCAGAGTAGTAGTAATTCACCGGTTGAGCGGTTACATTCAACCCTTACCGAAATGTACAGAATAATTTATAATAGACTCAAAAATAGAGATCACGAAGAAATTCTCAATGAGTCCCTCATCACTTACAATAATTCAATTCATTCGTCTACAAAATTCACACCCTACGAAATATTTTACGGCCGGACATACAAATTTAACAGACAACAACACGAAAACTTTCACGTGTACTTGACAAAACTTAACGAATTTCAGGATAAAATCTTCCCTATTATTAAAGCACAACTAGAACAAAAAGCCACTAAAAATATAGAAAAGATAAATAAAAACAGAACAGATCCCAAAGAAATTAAAGAGGGTACCAACATTTACTTTAAAGAAAATAGAAGAAATAAATTAACCCCGAGATTTTCAAAACATAAGGTAAGAAAAAACAGACATATCACTATTATTACAAATAAAAATAAAAAGTTGCATAAATCAAAATTAAAGAAAAAACGTAAATTCCAGGATAATCCCCCTAATAATGGGACAAGTAATTGAAATCCAAGACCTGACAAATCACAAGGGAGTCCTACCAATGAAGGTGGGAACTGCCAGGACGATACAAGGACACCAGAACCTACTACACATTGTACGACTTGACAACTACGAACAGAACATAGACAAAATAACGGAAGCTATAAAACAACTTGAAAATCTAAAATTTTACTCTTCAGATGACCCAATAAATATCATTAAATTAAAACTAAAACGGACGCACAACAAATTACAAACGCTACTACCGAAGTTCAGACATAAAAGAGGACTCTTCGATGGCTTAGGAACTCTAATTAAAAGTATCACTGGAAATTTGGATGCTAACGACGCGATCGAATTAAATAAACAAATAGACCAAATTTTAAATAACAAAAATTCTATGGCTAGCGAAATCAACCACCAAACTAAAATAAACCATCAAATGATCGAACGTTTTGAAAATATCACGAAACACATTAACTACCAACAAAAAGTTATAGTGGACTATTTAAATCACACGCAAAGTCAATTAAAGAACAAAATTAATTCTGAAGACTCAATTTTACGATATATACAATACACAAACCAAATTAACTTCAATATAGATCTTCTTAACGATCATCTGAGTAGCATAGGTGAAGCTGTTGTATGTGCTAAACTTAATATTATACCTAGACAAATATTAAATCACAATGAACTATCAGAAATATATACACTTTTCCAAAATCAAAACGTAACGATTAAATCTTATGAACACATCTATGAATTGTTAGGACTTCAGGCTTACTATAACGATACAAATATTATATTCAACATCCAAATTCCCATTTTTTCAAAAGAACCCTATAATCTCTTCCACATCATACCCCTACCCACAGAAGATAATAAAACAATCCCTACCAAACCATACCTTATAAAAAATCCCTACTATATTCAATATTTTGAAAATAAATGCCCATACGTAGAAGGAATATACTATTGCAAAGAAAATAGCCACCTGGAAGCCACCAACAATTCTTACTGCCTTGGAAATCTCCTAAATAACAAACCAGCACATTGTGAGCTACAGGACAGAAAAATAGTCACAGAAATCTTCCAGCCCGAACCTAATTACATCATCCTTATTAACGTTCCTGAGACCACAATCATCACTACCTGTGGCCCGAACGAGCAACGAGTCACCGGATCAGCCCTCATCCATTTCAGCGAATGCGAAATCAAAATTAACGACATAACTTACGACTCCACGTCCTACTCGTATTGGGATGAAGTCCACATCTACCCTACAACATTCAACGACATCAACACAACAGTAAACACCGACAAAATACAAATAAAACAACTGGAGACCTACCAATTCGCAGAAAAAGGATTTATTGATGTTTTAAAACCCTATGCTCATTACGAAGATTTATACAAGTCAACCGGAACCCTTGGCATAATTCTCATCATCATCGTCGTCCTTTGTGTGCTGAAGAAGCGGTTCTACAACAATTTTACCCCATCCCCTATACAAACCAACACTCCTGCCCACGAACCTCAAAGGATCTTCGTATGGCCGTCGCTCAGTTCTAGGGAGGGAGGAGTTAAATCTTTGGCACCTTAGTTTATTAAATATACTTTTCCTTAACTTATTAAATATATTTTTTGCATTACTCAGCTTAGCCGGTCATTAGCATATTTTCAATTTTGTCACGTTTTCAATCTTGTCACGTACACGTCTTTCATAGACGCTGTCTCAGCATTAGTTTCAATCGCAAATATTAGCTTGCAGTCCTTCAAAACAAAAGGAATCAGGTTACCAAAAGCCAACTTCTGTGGAGCGGTTCGGCGAAGCGTCACTCTTATAGTCACCTCCGGTAGATAAAGACATAACTTTTGATCAATAAAAATTGTACCAAAATTGTAACTTTTCGAATAATAAAAATTTTAATAAAACAAGTTCTAAAGTAAATTATAGTTTTTTTTTATTTTAACATTCGGGATCGCGAATGTAACTCGCGCGCATGACGATGTTTGGCGCTGATGTAATGAGAATGGAAGACTTCAATTCTCAATCTCTATCTGATGTTCTTAGTTTCGTCAAGATGACTAAAAAATTCGGATAGGGTAGGGGACGAGTGCAATGGACCGTGGTCTAAGCGGTCGAGGCTGACGCCTCCCCCTTTCTTTCTAATAATAATAATAATAATAAGTTAGGTAATGTGTTGAGTTTGCTCTAGTTTAAAGCAGCATCTACGGAATAATTTTTTTTCATATTCACTTGCTATAGCTTATTTTTACTGAAATTGTTTACCCTAGATAACTAATCTTTCATATGATAGACTACTGGATCCTGCCAAATTTGCAAATTCGAGATGTTTCCGCTCACTTTTAACTACCGCTAAGATTGCAAATGCTAATGTTTATCTTTTTAGTTTTTAATTAAAATGTCATAATTTTATAATATTCTAATGAAAAATATATGTAGTTTTTGTTTGGCTGATTTGTTCATAATGATAAACTTTTTATCTAGTTTTATTATAGGTTCCTTAGATTCATCTATTTCAAATTTTTCTGAGCTAGGTATTCGACTAATTAACTGTACTTTTTTAAGTATGCAATTTTTCGGTATTTTCAACATGCTGGGATGTATAATATGTTTTTTTGTAGCCATTATGCTATCCAATGTTTGATTAATTTTATTTTCCAAATATGTGGTTTAAAAATAAAGCTTCCTGCTTAAATTCTCGCATGTTTTTATTAGTCTTTATTGCTTCCGTAATATTCTGTCTGTCGTTTCCCAGTATCACTTGAGGTCGGTTAAGGCTCTGTTATATTGTTTATTTATTTTAATTTGATTGCTTTCATTTATTATTTATAATTGTTTTGTAATTTCCTGTTGGTATAATTCGTTTATTTTAGCGAATAGCCATTTGCTCGCAGAACCAATGAAATTTATTAATCTTCTTTTTTGCCTATTTGGGTGTTCCAAGTTTGCTCTTTATTTGTAGTCGATACAATATTACCCAAAAGAAAAGGAACGTTTAGAAGCTATCGTCATGTTGGCATGACAGAGAAATTATGTACTTCAATTTACAGGGTGGTTGATAAATTCCAATTTCCCATAGTATGCATATCACTATTTTATTTTTATCTTTTGATCTACAGGTACATCTATTACCACCCACTGCAGGTACATTTACTTTCGAAAGTGGAAAATATGTTTCACATTTTTTCACAATTCAGATTTCACTCACATTTTATGTAATGTTTATGTTTATTTATTTTATTGAGTTCCTCATCTTATTACCTTTCCAACAAGGTAAAACATGTCAAAGTAGAGATAAAATATTGACATTTATTCGTGGGGGACTCGGATGGCATAGCCGGCTAAGTGGTTTGACTGTGATGTAAAAAGTGTGCCATTTCAAGGTTGTGGGTTCGATTCCCATATGGAAACTCTGGTTAAAAAGTAAAAATAACTCAGAAAATTGCTATATGCACTTAGTTCCCGAGTGCACGTAAAATAAGAAATCAATTTTGAATTAAATTCTAAATTGTAAAATAAAATAATAATAACAATATTAATTTAATCGGGGAAAACTTATTCTGGTAAATTAAAAAAAAGATAATTTTAAAGTAATTAAACTAAAATTAACCCCAAAATGCTTTTTTAAAATTAAAAACCGGTTTAAGTTAATATCTCACAAAAACTACCGCTACTTGCGAAGCATGCCAATAACCTCCATCTAACTGCCTATTTAAAATGAATTGAAACCAGCCGTTCCCATATTTTCTTCACTGCAGGCCCAATTCTGTTCATTAATTCCTCTCTGGCATTAAAAGGACTTTAATAAACTTCATCCTTTATTGTTCTCCTTAAGAAAAGTCCAATGGAGTAAAGTCTGGAGATATAGCGGGCCATGGAATCGCCCCACCTCCAATCAAGCGTTCAGAAAATCTTATAATAATTCTAAAGGAAATTAAAAAATAGACATGTTTTTATTCATAGTTTATGAGTCGAATGATTAATTGGAGAGTAACACTGGCAATGAGTTAAGTTTAGTTATCTTGGGTTAACTTTTCAAGTTCAGATTACAATCCAGACGGAAATAAAATTCTAATAAAATTATTTTTAGTACGTTTTCGGCACCATATACCATTGTGAGACCATCCCTCCTACTCTCAGCGTTTTAAGTTTTAAAAGTCAGCTTTCAAGTGAGTAGGCGTTATCATAAATTTCATTCGAAACAGTAAAAGTATGAAAAATGCTAAAGGGTTTTAAATATGTCTTCTCGAATTACATTTGGCTAGGATATTTGTCTGCTCAGCAAGACATTATGAAAATTTATAGAAACTCCGTGTCAGTAAGTGTTTTACGTCTTTCGGAATTCATCAAAAAGCACATTATGCGACAGTCGCTCTAATGGATTTATCTAGGTCGTAACAGATGTAAAAAAGATGAACTTTCACTGCCTTATTAATTCAAAGAAATATATCTGCTGTGTGTCTTCGAAAGCCAATAAATATTTCAAACCCGAGGCTCACGCTGCCTTTAGCAAATATTACACCTGTGCCTCTTAGTCTTCAAGGTAATGTCGAACAGCTTTGTGAAATGTATTCGCCTCAAAGCAATAAGGCAAGTTAAAATTTCGATGCAATTTGAACCGAATAGAGAAAAAGCTTTTGGCAAATTGAATACGCTAACGAAAAAATGCAAAACGAAAGCGAAGCGTGCTCTGCAAGAAAGTCGGGAAATTACCATCGCGAATGCAACAAACTCCAAGCGTTCATACTCCGCACATTGTTTAGATTGAAGATGTTTTGTTCAAGAAATATTTGCTTGTTTTCGAAATGAAAGTAACATTTATTAAAATGGGTGGAAAATGCGCTATTGTTTCCACAAACAATTGAGAAAAGGAGGAGTCGGTCGTATTGTGGGCATAAACCATGAGAGAGTAATAATCCAGAAGACATAAAGAAAAAATAAAAAGAAGACCGAGGTATCCATTCGGGCTTCTGACTATGGAAGAATGCAATGGACGTATAAGCTACAGAGTAGTAGGTATTATGGTCCCTGATGCGACTACGATGATATTCCACAGCTGCGCTGGACTTTCCTCCTTAGCTATTGTGCAAATCATATACTGAATGAGCCTTTTGGATCACAAATGATCAGCTTAAATTATTTGCACGTGAAATGGACGTTCCTCATATTACGTAATAGCCGGTGCTACAATAATCAAGAAATATAAAATTCTTATAGAAGCCTTTGTTAAACGAAGAAAGAGCATTGTAGTCCTGCACCGACATTATCCCTTTTTCGTACTGACCGCTTTAAGGATTAAGATGTTTGCCGAAATCCCTATTTGGAAATAACTAGCTGTACTCGAGTATTATTGGAAAAAAAATGGACATGCGGAAAATATTTTAAATAATTATTAAAATAAGAGGCCAAAAGTGGGAGTTCATGTAAAGTATTGGGAAATAATACTGATACTTTAGGATTGTCAAAAGCAAAATGTTAAGTTACAACTAAGATAAAATGTAATTAACAGTAATGTTGGCTGAGTAGCCAATATAAGTGTTCGGAACATGTGCACGAAATTCAAACTCAAATGCCTGGTCATTTATTGAGAAGCCTATCAATCAAATAATTCCACTGGGCAAGGAACCTAAATGGTGTAATCCCAAAACTTTTTTAAATGACATTGGTAATAGTCCACATTCACTTGCATTAAGGGAATTAACAATGATATTAACAATGTTAACCTGTTACTACTTACTGCATTTACACAAAATATGTTTCTCATTTTCCCACAATTCAGATTTTCCCCACATTTGCTCCAAATGTTATGTTTATTTTTATCGACTTGTAAATGTAACTTTAGAATTTCTGAAATTCGAAGGGTCAATATTTTGTATCCCATGACTGTTTCCGACGTCAGGATTCCATTGACTATTGAGGGGTTAAGACGTTTTTGGAATAGCTCGATTGTGACTTCTTCGGAGAAATACCGAGGATTCTGCATCGTGTACCGTATCTGTCATGAAATTGATCTGCGATAGGGTGTCGTTTACCGAGGGGCGTGATAGTGCATCCGCCACCATATTGGTTTTACCTGGTTTGTACGCGAGCTCATAGTTATATTCTTCCCCTTCTTCATTTTGGCGTTGTTATTCTTGTTGCCCAGCGTATAGGTCAGCGGCTGATGATCCGTGTAGATTTTAACCTGTGCAGAAAGTTCCGCAGAGCATTCAATGCCCAAATGATGGCGAGTATCTCCTCGTTAGCTCCGTAGTTTTCCTCAGCTCTCTTAAGCGTCCTGGAGATGAAGGTGACGGATTTACCTTCTTGTTCAAGTACTGCGTATCCAGACGCATCTGTTGTTAGCTGAAATTCCCTGTTGAAATTCGAGTAGGCTAGAATGATTTCCTTTGAGACTAAGATATTTTTGATTTTTGAGAACTCTTCCTTAGCTTCTCCGTTAAAGTGTATGGATTTGTTTTTTAATACGTTCTTGGGCAATCGCCCATTCTTCCCTCTTAAGAGGTTTATCAAGGGTTTTGCTAGCTTCGCGTAATCCTTGACAAAGCGGCGGTAGTACCCCGATAATCACAAGAAAGGACGGAGATCTTTTAACGTTATTGGCTCCGGGAATTTTTCGATCACATCTACCTCAGTTGGATTTGTTTGGACACGTTCAGTGGAGACAATAAATCCAAGAAATTCCACGCTCTGTTTGAAAAATTCACTCTTTTCTGCCTGAATTTTCATGTTGGCTGCTTTGAGGTTGTTAAATATTGCTTCTAGATCTTTCACGTGTTTTTCTCGCTCGCTCGCTTGTATCACGCTGAGAATGCCCTAGTATTTCGGGGTTCCCTTCATGGGCTCGTATATTTGTAGAACTAGTTCTATTCTTTTCTTCCACGAAGAAAATTCATCAGGGTTTCCCGAAAACTCCCTGAGACAACGGACGACATCTGGGACCTTATCTAGGTCGGCCAAATTATTGTCGTTCGTCTATGGTCTGATCGGTAGCCGTAATGAGCTCGGAATTCGTATTCAGGTAAGTTTGCACTAAGCTTTTCGTCTGGGACGATATAACTTGAGAAAAAATATTTGTTATTAAAGCCGTTAACTTGGCTGTGTTAGGGGAATTAGAGGCTTGGGCCGAAGTAGGAGGTTGTGCAGGCATAGAAGGAGGGTTAGATGGTGAAGTACCTAAAACCTGTGGTCTAATACAACCGTTTGGATATGCCATCTTTTCCTAATTTAGCACTCTTCTGTATTATTTAAATTCGAACTTATTTTTTAGCAATTATCTTTTCTGTATTAAGCCCTTTTTTCTTTTCTTAATTAAATTTCTTTTTACTCTCTATTTCACTCTAAACTTACACTTTTATCTTCAATATTTTAATATATTTATTTATTTTAATTTATTTTCAATTATCTTTTCAATATTTTAATATATGTATTTGCTCCCAATTACCCATCAATTGTTTCGATCAAAATTATACTTAAGATTTCTCTATTTTCTGATTTGCAGTAATCTTTTTGTAATTTACACAGTTTGGCAATAAACGCTTTGTAATATTTGTAAAAATGTAGGATTTATCAAGATTTAGCAATTTTTCTTAATCTCTACAACTTACACTAGTAAACGGTGAGGTAGAACGAGAGCTGCAGCTGTTTAAGAAGGTATCGGTGGAACAAAACAATCGGCGTTAGTATTATGGTCATGTACCGCAGAGGAGTAGATCATAAGTATGAAGCTTTCCGTGTTAAAAACAGCTTCTTATGGCTAATGAAAGGTTCGAGTACCATAACAGGGCTATATGCCATGGGTGAGAAAGGCAAAAAAGGTAGATGTAGACAAGCGCGCGATACCGTGATAGCAATAACAGCAAAAAACTCGCTATACGCAATGATCAAGAGAAGCAAAGTGGTGAAGGAGGCGGGAAGGGTGAGGGAAAGGCATGGACGAAGTGCCAAAAGAGGCGCAGAAGCAAAGGGCTAAGAAAAGATGTAAGCGGAGGAAACAATGTTGTGGTTTTGGACATGTGCTTTTTGGGATCACGTGTAATGCTTGCTGCCGCAGGGGGCGATAGAATAATGCGGAACTTTCCTTCCTTTAGCTTAGAGCAAATTTTGTGGTATATGTCTATAGATTTTGGTAGTATTTTTACCCCAACCGACATGCATTTCGTAACGTAATCCTCGATTTTATCCCCATCCAGCACTTCATGGTTGAACCCAATATTACTTTTTATCACGTGGATCAGTGGAGGTTTCGTAGTCGCCGTTGTATTGTTAACGGTACTTGAACTTGAGTTTTCGCCTTACATAGGAGATTCCTCAGCATCTGCCATCGTTTGCAATGGGGCAAAGTAGTTTGCGATTTGCGGGAAATTTTTATTGGCCTGGCTAGCATGACTCAATGGTTTTATTGTTTTATTACTTATTTTTGTGATCAATTTACCAATTTGTCGCTTTTTTACAAGTTGCTCGGCAGCAATTTCAACGGCAACTACTTAAAAAAGTTTAAAAATTGCAATATAATTCCTATAAAATTTATGAAACAAAAATTTATGATAAAATCAGCCTACCTAATTTTGTAACCAAACTAAAGAAACGAAAGTAATAGAAAATATTTATAAAGCTTGAGGAATTATATCTATGGTAAAACACATTGAGAATAGAGAGTTAATAGGTAATATCTCATCAAAATATGTAAAATTTAGCACAATCACTTTAAGCATGAATATTTTTCTCATAATGGTCATAAGCATTCCTGTAATAGTAATAATATTAAAATGTAAAACGAAAAATGCTATACAAAGCCGAACCGTAAAAATAATCATTTCCTCGGAGCCTCAAACTAACACGGGGTGTGTTACAATAGAGACCAAAACTATAATTTAAATTTAAATCCGTAAGCAATGCTGTGCAATTTCTACAATTTAATAATGAGCAATTTTTAAATTTCTAACAATTCTTAACTAAAATATGTACATTGATGTCGCGACGCATTCGATCACCTGCAATAAGCGGTAAAAGCGTCGCGACACTATGTTACCGTCTTTACAAATTCCCAAACGGCCCAAATTCCGCGGCTTGTTTCCGAAAGTCATGCGGCAAGTCTCCAACCCCCAACAACGGGATCCTGCCAAAAAGCGCATTTTGTTTGCGACCACGGTTCGGTTCGGTTAGAAATTTACTGTTCAAGTTATAAACGTTTTAATTTAAAATAGGTTTTGTATTGAAGTATTCCAAGTATTATTTTTTTATGATCTTTTACCGAAGATCTTTATTGTTCATGTCGAGCTGTTGAAATTTCGAATGCACGCCGTAGGCCTGTAAATCTTTTAGGCGTAGATCTTCACTAAGTGCGCGTACTTTGGACCTGCAGCTATTGGCCAAAGGTCTCGTCAAATAAAGTTAAAATCAAGTCGGAATTTTTACTCTAACCCAGACCATTACTGAGCCTCCTCCATTCTTTAAGGTAGCTTTAGTATTTTCAGGCAAAAATGCTTCATTTGCATGTCGTCATGCAAATCTCCGTCCACCAGACTATTCAAATTGAATTTTGTTTTATCCATAAAAAGAACCTGTAATATTAAAATTTGATATATATTCTCCTTAAAGCATAGTTTATAACTCTGTTCCAAAGTTCGAAAGGCTGTCTTAAGTAATCTTTAGAAAAACGTAATCGGTTTATGTATTATTGCTCGAGCATTAAAACCGAAACTTCTTACTATAATTATTATCTGCCGTAATACATTTTCGCCTGTCCTCTTCAACTGAGATCCTTATTTTATATGAAATAGAACAAACGAAATAAACGAATTTTTCCCAACTATCGGTTTAAAGTTCTTTTCGTCATTTGTATACAGTTCTTTTCCTTACCGTTTTTTTGCTTTTATTGGTCACTCGATTTTCTATTTTAAACTTCTTTATTCTAGGCTGTTCAATAAGATTTTCGTTCAATAAGAGATGGCGCTATTAGATTCATCGTTTTATTTTTTCAAAAATGGTATTACTTTTTATGAAAATGTATGAAGTTTCATGTATGTATTATATTATTTTTTATGAAAACTTTTATTACCCACCTACAGAGTTAAAGCGTGCTGAACTCGTCATTCGGTTAGATCTGTGAGTAGATTATATCGCTAAATTATTTAATTAATAAATAATCGGAAAAATACTCAAAGGATATGTAAATACATACGACTGCATTAAATGGGATGCTGTTGGATCTTTCGTGCATGCAGGAACATGTGCTGTTGCTTATTCTTGTGGAATAGTGGGAATTTGTCGTCTATTGATGTAATAAAAAGTCAAGCGTTGTCAAGCAATACTAAAGTATGCTGGGAAGCTTATGCGGCAGTATAGCCAAAGAACTGCTAAATGGGCAACAACTTGTTTCACTGCAAACATGCTCGGAGCAAATAAACATGCATTTATTTCTCACATTAATTCGCCATTTTGAAATGCTAACAATTTGGGCTCCTGCAATTTATTATAAACAGAAGAGGGGAAAAAAAAAACTCGTCTAAGAAATATTGAAAAACTAGTAGCGAAAAATTAAAGCAGAAAAGATAAATTTCCTGCACATTTGGAATGTACTAGAATCGACAAAGACATTTATTGGATAGGTTCAATGAAGCCTGAAATGGGTTTCAATTACAGTCTAGTTGTAGCCGCAGATCTGCCACTTCCTCTTTCAATTGCCTCTCAATAAGTACTATCCTATCTTTGATTAGATTGAGTATAAAGTGGAGGAAGTAAAGGAAATGTATCCTATTACTGTAGGTCGATTACAGATATCACCGAGCGCTATACAATTTGGATGACCAACCAAATGCTTTGTTGTGACTGAATCGATTGAGATGGTCATTTATGTCCGTGATGGTCATGTCTCTCTTTTATATGATGTATTAATTCAAATGCTCAAATGTTCCAGAAAAATATAATCTCTCATGAGTTCTGCCACTGCATTAAACGAATTAATAAATCAAATTGGAGTACTTCAAAAGAACTCGAAAGAATAATTTCTTGCTAAAGGAAGGGCTTCGTAAAAAAATAAACTCGGCAAAAATGGATAAAATTGAATAGGACTTTTGAAGAATAATTTGAATTTTCAATTTTACCGCCGTCAAGTTGTCGTGTATTCCAATCGATTATTTTTTTTCGCAATGTAAAAATTAAAAAATAAGAAAAATTGATTATTTTTATTTTACATGATGTCTCAAATCATGTCATTATGTATTACATATAAAATTTGTTGGAACAAGCGATTATTTTCATGCTATTTTTATAGCTAATAAGCACCAATGACAAACTAAAGTTGAACTTGTACTTGAATTCGATGTACATCGTACCGAAGTGACAGTTTAAGTCGCCATCGAAATAAAAGTGTTTCATAGAGAGTGAGTGAAATGTTATTTCATATTATTAATGTTACATTATCGTTAAAATCAGTAATAAAAGATTGAAATAAAAAATAAGAGGCAATTCGAGCGATTGGTTGGTATTATCAAATGAAATGCCCACGTTTCTTTAGAAAGAGATAACATTTTTAAATAGTTTCCTACTTTACATAAACCGGTGGCTTGACAGAAGTAAGATTTTATTTAAATCACTAAAATGCATGTAAATTTTACTTAAATGTTTTTATATGTAAAATTAAATTAATTAAATTAAATTCAATATATATATAATTTACATATACAATAATAGGTATAGAAATGCTACTGGCGATGGATCGAATAATTTACAATTTCAGTAGGAGGTTATAAAATTATGTTACTAATTTGTTTCCGCTTTGTAATATACTGATGTTTATCCCAAACGTTGAATAAAAAGCTTTTGTACACTAAAATATGTTTTTATTACTATGAATTGTAAAAAAATTGTGAACCCAAGGTTAATACTCTTTTTTTAAAGAATAAGTATGAAGTTTATTTTTCACTTACATTTAAATTGAAAATTGAATTGATGATATTTTTTTCTTATATTTGAGCTCTTTCATTCCATTCCGTAGTATTACCATAACTTTCGTTAGGTTCGATTTGTGCAACTTCCATTTCTAAATTTTAGTGTAATCTTAGATAATGAAGAACACAGCAGACATTTATAATTTTTCAAGTTTATAGTGTAGTTTGCGAGCTCCTAAAAGGCATCAATATGTGTTTTGTAGCTATAGTTCGCTAAACTATGCAATGAGCTCTAGCATGAAATCCACTAAATCTTCCTTCCCACATGTTAGATTCTGTGCTATGTGTTTTGCATGGGTTTTAGTGAGTACCCCGCATCCCTAAAAGAAATATATGTTAAATATAAATCATTGGTAAAAACATGTATTTACTTATCCAGAATTTAAGTATTTCGTTCACATGCGTCAACTTCTCTTTCCAAAGTTGAATATAAATTGCTAAACCTCTAAACGCATCATGGGCCGAATACGGATTATTGCATTTATAAATACAAGATGGCGCAAAAAGTATCCCCCTATTGAAAGACGCTAAAACTTTTTCATTAAGCGGTTAATATCATTGGTTTTTTCTATATTTAACAGATGACAGTCACGAAGTGATTGTGTTGCAAAATGGAGAGTTATACGCTGCCAGAATGCGAAATAGTTGTTTTAATGTTTTTGCGGAATAATTCGGATTTTAGTGTGCCGGCGACTCTATGGTACTTAAAGAAATTGGTTCAAACCGAGATCGAATCGGATGGAGATCCGAAGAGAACTTCCAAGCTGTGAAGGATAATGTTGAGGAGGAATTATCAACACTGATGCGAAAAAGCACAACGCAATTGGCCATTTCTTGGCGGTCCCTTCAAAGAATTTTGACAAAAGATTTGAAGACGTTTTCATACAAAATTCAGATGATTCAACAGCTGCTACCAGCCGATCGGCAAACCCGTGTGCCGTACAGTCAGAGGTTATTGCAGCTGAATAATGAAATGCCTGATTTTTTTCGGTTCCAGTAAAATGGTACAACCGCCCACACAGCTCGCGACAATTTAAGGAACACTTTTCCTAGCAGTTTGATTTCTCGATTTGGGGATTTTGGTTAGCTAGAGAAATCGCCCGATATGACGGCTCCAGACTTCTTTTTATGGGGTTACTCAAAGGGGCTGGTCTATGAAAACAAGCAGTAGACTCTCCAAGCCATCAAGAACAACATTCGTCGTGAAATCGACAATCAAACGCCGGAAATAGTGGTGATGGACGTGATATAAAATTCCATAAAAAGAGCCGAAGTTTACATCATCTCTGGTAGCAACTACCTATCAAATATCATTTTCAAACATGATAAAAAGAAATCTATTGCATAAAATAAGCCATAAAAAAATAACATTTTTTAATTATTTTTGGAATTACAGCAAAAAAAATTCCGATTATACATTTATATTATATTATATTATACATTTTGTGCCCCACCTTGTATTATTCAGATGTTAGGACTCTAAACTTAAAAACCAGAAATTATATAAATTCCTTAAAATTAAAATACAATTTACCTACAAACATAACTAAGCTATGGTACATCTTTGTATTATAATATATAGTATATATTGAGATGATGGCTCAGGATAAATTATCTTGACCATCTAAACAACCAATTACCTGGAAATGGAAATGTTTCAAAAACAATTAACTTTATCTCTCTGCTTCCCCGGAATTTTAATTAATTCATAGAACATTTCCTCTCAAATATATTTACTGTAAGATTCAGCTTCACATTTTAGAGCATGTGGATTGGGCCAAACTCACATTAAAGTCATTCCCTATTCTGGTAGTTACCTTCTGCAAAAAAACCGAAGTGCCGCAAATAATGTTATTAAGGGAAAAATTCCAAAGCATGTATTCTGGGTCTAGATTTCTTATTAAGTATATAAAGAAAAAACGTGAACGCTTCTTTCCAAATCCTTAAATCTCTACAAAATCTATAAATGAATTATTGAAGGTAAAGGATTAGTATTTACTCTAGTTTCATACATTCATATACAACGCGCTTTTCAGTGAGTATGCCAAAATGAGTGGTATTAAAGATCTGGCCATGGGTCATTTCGACCGTACAGGTTGACTCATAAATTCCAATTTTTATTTATTTATTTCGCTTAATACAAGCTACAATATAAAAAATAAAATTAACACTAAAATAAAACTATAAACTAAAATAAAAATTAAAGGAAGGGGAAGAAGGGACGGGCTAGTGAAGGGTGGAGAATAAAGAAAATAGAGGACAAGGCAGATTAGGGGACACTATTTAGGTGATGCCTGAGAGATTTTTTACTATGGTGAAAGTCGAAGGAAGGGAAGGAGTTGGCTCTACGAAGCATTCTAGTGAGGGGCTCAGAAAGACCGTAGTTGGTGCGATGGTAGGGAGGGCGAAAGAGAGGGGCCGAGCGGAGGTTATGGGGACTGGTGTAGATAGGGATCCGCTCAAGTAGAGAAGGACAGTCAATCTCACCGATTAGCAGTTGATGAACGAATGTGATATCGGCAAGGTCCCGCCGCTTCCATAGAGGCTGCAAGTTAATAAGACGAAGGCGGTTAACATAGGGCGGAAGGTTTTGAGGGTCAGACCAGGGGAACTCCCGTAGAGCAAAACGAAGGAACCTGCGTTGTACAGACTCAATCCTGTTGATGCTAGTAGATTGGTAAGGAGACCAGACTTGGCTAGCGTATTCCAGGAGAGGCCTAACGAAGGTAACGAAGAGGGATTTGGCGACGTACGGGTTTAGGAACTCCTTAGACCACTGCTTAACGAAGCCTAGCGCGGAGTTGGCTCTGGCAATCACACTGTTAATGTGTTCGCGAAAGTTAAGTTCATTATCGCAGATGACACCTAGATCGCGAATAGAAGAAACGGAGGGGATAGGTTCACCAGACAAGAGATATACTCTAGGAGGGGAAGAGGGGCGTCTGCGGGAGTAGGTGATGGATTGGCATTTGGAGGTGTTGAGCTCAAGAGAGTTTTTTGTGCACCAGATGCCAAAATTATCGAGATCTTCTTGAAGCAGGCGAGGGTCCGAGGTGGAGGATATCCGTTTAAAGATTTTCATGTCGTCGGCGTAGATGGACAGGTCAGAGTGCTTGATAACACATTCGACGTCATTAATGGCCAGAATGAAAAGCAACGGACCTAAGTGGCTACCCTGAGGGACCCCCGAGTTGGCCACGAAAGAGTTGGAGGAGGAGGAGCAGAAAAGGACACAATACTGGCGGTGTTCAAGGTAGGACTTAATCCAGGAAGAAAAGAGCCGATTGAAGCCAAGGGAGTGAAGCTTGAAGAGAATTAATTCGTGTGAGATTTTGTCAAACGCCTTGCTGAAGTCAGTAGCGATGACGTCAACCTCGTCGCCTTTTTCAAGGGCACACAGAGTTTTGGAGATGAAGTCGGTGAGGTTAGTGGTAGTCGATCTGCCTTTAAGGAAACCGTGTTGGGATGGGGAAAAGATGGGTTTGCAGTGAAAGAACAAGCAATCATAAACGATGCTTTCGAAGAGTTTAGGAATAGTGGAGAGTTTAGCAATAGGGCGGTAATTGGATATCACACTCTTACAGCCCTTTTTATGGATGGGGATAATAAAACAATCCTTCCACCGGACAGGGAAAACGCCCTGGGAGATGGAGAGTTGAAAAATAGAGGAAAGGGGACCGACCAGGTGTTGGGCACACTCTTTAAGGATAATAGCAGGGATACCGTCCGGGCCAGGGTTATGATCGGCAGGGAGGGCGGCAATGGCCATTAAAGGGTCAATGTTGATGGACGCAAGGGAGGTCTGAGGACGCGACTCCAAATAGTGGAAATAGCTAGAGTCGGGCTCTGATGAGTGCTCGCTAAAAGACTGGCTGAAGTGGTGAGCAAAGAGGTTAGCTATTGTAAAGGGGTCAGAGGAAGAAGTATCGTTTAGTTTAAGGGTAGAAGGGTAACCACTGGACTTCTTTTTTAAGCTAATGAATTGATAAAAGCGTTTGGGATGGGAGACGAGGGTTGATTGCATGTGATTAAGGTAGTCGATATATGAAGATTCGCTACGAGCGGAAAAGAGGGAAGCCGCCGAGAGGTAATTGGAGAGGTCGGAGGTGGAACGAGATAGGAGGTAGGATTGCCATTTTCATAGTATTTACATAATAGTTATTTGGGCATGTGAGCCAGACAGTCGTGACGTCATAGACCTTGTTCGTTTTCTACGTATTCGAGTAGTTTGAAGATCACAGCGATGATCCAGACAAAAAAATAGCTACTAGCTGAGTGTTTCGTTTATGTTATGCGAGCTCTTATCAGGAGTTCATGCAAATATGGGTATCCAAGCGGGCGATCATATTGATTGATTGATTGATTGGTTGTTTGATCGATTATTTCATTGATTCATGTTTGATAATAGCCGATTCCATATCCGAAGCCAATTCCTATTCAGATTCTTCTTTTAGCTAAGTAGGGCGTCATAATTATTATTTTATCTCCTATTATAAGTGAATACTATTGTGAAATTATTTGAAGATAATAACAGAGCCACATGAAACGTCGTCTTAGCTAGTAAGTACGCATGTACCGCTAGCTAGTGTTGGGTAGTGGGCAAGCTGACGGGGGCTCTGTTAAGCGAACCGTGTGTAGTTTAAAATGATTGATAAAAACTTGGTTGTTTGGCCGACCATTTACTGCTCGAGCACCGTTGGCTTGGGCGAACGAATGATTGATAAGAACTTTTAGGTGCCTAGCCGAAATAAAAACTTTTTTATTTTATGCTCGCCTTTTATGCAAGCAGGCGCCTATCGACTTTTTTGCCGCAAAATCAGCTCTTCCCAATCGAAATGACTTTCAGCTTATGATTGAAAGGGGTATTTCCTTATGAATATATTAATTCATGGCAAACATTAGAAGAGGAAGGCCTCCCTCCTCAAGATAAATTCAAAAATAAATTTACGAATAGTGTGCTCCGATGGATATTACGCTCATGCTGTAGCAGTTTGGAATAACTTTTGCAAAATTTTGTGGGATTACTTAGAACTTTATGTGAAAACAGTGAACTTCTTATTAATCGATATATTTGAAAGTTTTAGAAAGATTTGTATACAAATTTATAACTTAGAGCCTTATCAATACTACACAGCGCCAGGATTGTCTTGGGATGCAATGCTAAAGACAACAAATATTACTCTCGAGCTTTTGAGCTAGTAACATGTACAATTTTATTAAAAAAGGAATCAGAAGACTGCTGGTTCAGTGTTCACTTCGCCATTCTGTAGCTAATAACGAATATATGGATAGTTTTGATAAAACTAAGGAAGGAATATGTTATACAACTATATTTAGATGCAAATAACTTATATGATTGGGCGATGTCTCAATCACTGCTATATCCTAAATTTGAATGGGTTAAAAATATTAATATCGCTGTGTCTTCATTCCATTGGGGAGTATTAAACCCTACTTTAAGCGCAAAATATTTCAGGCTGAATTGGTGAATGTAATACAATTTAAATATTATCTTTCAAAGCTTTGTTTTTTTTCGAAATTCGTTCCACAAAATCGTACCATTAAATAGTAACTCTTGAGGCACAACAACGTCTACCATTAATAAACGGTACCATCAGGATATGGTGCTAAACTTGAAAATGCTAATGATGTTGACATAAAAGAGGCATCATACAATTTCGGAGAGTGATATTTATATATTCCTAATAGAGTATTTTTGACGCTATTTATCTTCTTTTGTCTTATATGTCATTTTTAGGTAAAAGCTTTTTTAGCAGACCTGAACTTGTTGTCCTCCTTTTATTTATATATACATAAATGAATGTATCGAGTCCTTTTCCGTAAAGAGCTTTATGAACAGGGCTATGCTTATCTTCCGCTAGAAATTAATATTTGTCTTTCCAACTATCGGCGCAACCTTGCCTAATCACATTGAATAGCATATCCGATCTTCATAAACATGTTTAAGATTCATATTATTTTGCTTAAAAAGTTTCGTAGATGAGAATTTTTGGCTGCTTATTCTCTTCTCTTTCGTTCTTATTGGAATTTAGATAAGGCATAGAAAGCAGTAGTTCTTTGCTACTTTCTCTAATGGAAAAATTTACCCCAGGCAGTTTGAGAAATTGCATATGGGTTAGAGTTTTAAGCTTGTATAGAGAGTGTCCCATCTAGTAATTCATGATCTTTGGTGTGCGCTACTCTGGATGGTGAAACGTGATTTCAATTTTCGTTCCGCCTCCCCCTGAAATTTTGTCTTTCTCTCACACATGAGACCTTTATTACTATACATATACTTTTAACAAAATCTGCAAAGACGGTGGGCTAGCGGGACTAAGGTCGAAAAAAAATTAGGAAGTACGTCACAAGTGTCACATATTGTATTTGATAGTCTTTGGGTTCGGTTAACTATCAAGACGATGGAGAAGGTGGAAGAAGTGAAATATATGGTATTCGATTTTTTGGTGATAGACGGCCACACATGCCGCCGAAATCTTTTGTTCCGATGTGTCTCCATATTTGCGTCACCGACTGAAAAATAGTTTAAATGCAATTAATAAATGTGTATTTTAAAATAACCGCAATACATGTTTGGTCATGGAAATGTGGAAATATTAATTGAAAGTAATTCACTTATAGATATTAGAATGGCTTTACTTTAAGTGTTGTTGCTATTCCGAAGGGCTCCAGGAGTTTAGCCCGGTCCGATTAGCTGAATTTCACTGAACTAAAGGAACTGCTTTTCTGAAAAAAGGGAACTTCTCTCTTTCAATTCAAAACACATAGCAACACAGCAGTATTTTTTGACAGCTTTGTGATGCTGTAAATTGGTGGGATTTCAACAGCATTTTCTCTTTTCCTGAGCTGTTACCGGACAATATCACGATCAATTCTGAAGAGTACTGGCATCAACTCGACAACAGAAAAGATGTGGTGTTTCATCAAGATAATGCGAGACCTTATATAAGTTTGGTAACTCGCCATAAGCTTTTACAGCTTTGATAGTATGTACTGCTGCATTTTCTCTAGATCTGGCACTTTCAGATTATTACTTGTTCCGTAAAATTGCTTAAACTGCAAAACCTTCAAATGAGGACGTCAAAAATTATCTGGGTCAATTTTTTGACAGCAAAGATCAAAAGTTTTATGAGCGGGAATCACTGCCACAAAGATGGCAAAAATATTGGACTAAAATTTAATAAAATCTTTATACACTATAAGAAAATCGTCTTTCATTTTCACAAAAAAAAAAAACGGATTGCTTAACAAATAATCCAATAAAATATAGTCGATTTTACAAGCTTTTAAAATCAGACTGGTCGTAAATACTTTTGTTATAAAGAAAATCACAGTCACTACCACACGCGAGTACACTCGCCAAGCCAAGTATCTGTTGCTACAAAGGTATTTCCACAACCATAGTTGGTCTGAGGACTGGACTCTAAGAACTCCCAAGAACATAATCGGTTTAATTAAAAGCTTGAACCAAGAAGTAAATTTAGGAAATTGGAGGATTATAACAGACTTCTTTGGCCGCATTGAGCCGAATTCTCATTTGATCTAAATAGCAACTGATGTATGTATGTTGGTTAGTTCACCGCTGTCAACCTAAACAAAGACTCTCTCGCCGTCGTCATTTTTATAATTAATATGTAGATAAACATGTGGATATACATAAATGAAATGCAAATTTATTTGATTTACTAGGAATATAATTCTAACTTTCATACTTTCTACCAATTTAAATATATAAATGTCACTATTCCGCACAAACATAATGTCAAAAACTAAATTGTAAAATTTTCTGTCTTCTCTGCTTTAAAAGACCAGAAGTCATCACTAATCCACATTTCATTGGTTGATTGTACATTATTTCATTGAAATTTTTTTAACAAAATAGCCTACAATAGGTATTACTCTGCAAATAGGTAATAATAATCACAGATCAGTGTTTAACATATAATTCTTGGTTAGGTACTATTCTTACAGTAATCACAGATATACACACCGGATACATAACCACAACAAGCACTGTGAGCTCACAATTGGCACAATTAAATCCCCCCTCCCTAATCCAGGGTGTAACGCGATCTGTGCCCATGGATGGTTTGCAGCCAGGGGGTAATACTGGCAGTTTTCATACGGAGCCTTTCTAGTACCTTTCTACCTCGGGAAGTGCTTTTGGACTTACCATGTCAACGGACGCTGGCATGGCGGACTTGAATTTCCCATTTTAGAGGCCCAGACTAGGAGTAACGCCTCCTTGAGAAAGTGGTTGCAAGAACCAGCTCTAAGAGATCCAGAGCAAGGCCCCACCGAAGAAGATCCCTGCTAGATCCTTCAGCAATGTCGCGAAGGAGTATCTAGTCTGGGCGGTGGTCGACTGAGGTAATGCCGCGTAATTGGAAGATGGTAGAGTTCGGTTTGCTGAAGATCTACAAGGACATACTTTTAGAAAATCCTGGGCCTGTACCGTCGTCGGTTGGCATCAAGGGCATATAAGCTGATGGTCTGTGTGGATCAACGTCCCGCCGACCTAGCCTAGCGATCTCTTTCTTGGTGAAGTATGGCCTGGCTCTGGACTAGAGGCTATTCGCAAGGACCAAATTTCGAATAAACCGAGGTCTAGAACCTGGATTCCCTCCCGCGACTGGAAGGTAGCTCGGGTCAGCGATGCTAAGGGTAACTCGAGGCAGGCTCTCGTAATCCTGAACTAGGAATCGCTGGCCCCTCTGGATGAACGCCATGGGGAAATAAACTACGGATTTTACCCTATTACACTGAAGGTTTATCGAAAAGACCTGGGAGGTAATAGGGAGGAAGTAGCGTTGACCCGCCATGGCGGAACTGTTAAGGCTGCCGTTACGTTACGTTACGACCGAGCCACCTGATGAAGGCAGTGACGCGCAGTCAGTGTCCGGGATGGTAAGGGACCTCCTGAGCAGGATGGACGTGGCGAGTGAGGATGACCTCCTGCTCTCCTTAGGTGAAGACGATGACACGATCGGAAGGTCATCGTGCCGTCCCTCTCCACTAGCAGCCATGGCGAGTGTGGTGCAGATTAATCTTCACCACTCTAAGGCAGCCTCGGCTCCGTTACTCCTCCACCTGACCCAAAAAGGAGAGTTCGTCCTTGTCCAGGAACCTTGAGTCTATAGAGACTGAGTATGTAGACTTAATCTCCGAGGGTATAAGACGTTCTATGTACAGGGAGCAGGTAAACCCCGAGCATGTAGTTAAGCAGGACTACAATGCATTTCTGCTCTCTTATTTCAGTGATTATGATATAGTCGCAGTGATGCTGGAGTTCCAATCCTATGCTATTTGGTTTGCCTACAGCGACATGGGTCACAACTGACCGACATCCTCCTCCCTTACGTCCTGGGGAACGTTTTCGCGGAGTCGATTCTTAGTAAGAACCTCCTTATCTGCAATGTGGGGAATACACCCACTTTTATTAATGTTATTAGACGGAAAGTTTTAGACATAACGCTTGTCACTGAACGTTTCGCCAATTTCATTAAGAAGGGTTTCCAAGCAACCTTCCCTCTCTGATCACTTATATATTGAGTTTGGGCTTGAGATTAGGAAACAAACTAAGCCCTTCTATACGAACAGGAGCAAGACGGATTGGGACAAGAATAAAACTGACCTATTGTGTGCTCTGCCGGGGAGTGTACCGCCTATTAACTTCAGGCGGGCACTCGAAGCGACGGTGGATACTTTAGCGAAGGCCTGCAATAGGGCCGCACAGATTTCATGTCCCAGTGAGCAATCCAGGAGTAAATCAAGACGTCCGTGGTGGTCGGTTGATATAGTGGCTCCTGAGGAGGAGTGTCGCAAACGATTCAACCGGAAGAAAAGAACCAATGATTGATCCTCTTACAAGGAAAGTCTTAGGGACTAAGCTAGTGAGAAGAGCCAAGCGCTTAACTTGGGCCCGTTTCGAAGGGATCTCTGAGGCTGGTCGCTTAAGTAAAATTCTTTCGATTAGTCCGTGCGCTCACAGTCACGTGATGAAGCCTATCTGAACCTTACCCACAATCCGAGACTGTGGACAGAGGTCAATGTAGTGTTTATCCTTGAAGGGGGAAATACCTCACACAGCAGCTTAAAGGATTTCAGACCTATTAGTCTATCCTCCTTTTTCTTCAAGACCTTGGAGAGACTTGACGATGCCTATATAAGAGAGACTCTTGAGTCGACTAGACTGTCCTCCTCCCAGCACGTCCCTGAGCGGTCTGGATGGGTTGCTTCTGTTGTTTGTTGATAAATTGCTGAGAAACAATGGGGTTAACTTCGTCGATGTGCACCGTCAGCATCGAGCGGGCCACCATCTACAAAACACCTGGGTAAGCGATTAATTCCATCGATCAGCAATCGGTAATATCAAGCTGCAGCACGTGTGGGAACTGCAGAAGGGAGAATCGGGAGAATCGGGAGAACCGCATCGAGTCGTGAATTACATATATTAACCGAATCTTTAATGGTTGTATTGGTCGAGTCTTGAATTATATTGTATTGTCTGAATTGCCGAGTATTATAACCGAATCGTAAATTGCATTACCTATATTTGTGAATAATATTTATTTTGTGGTGTGGTGCAATTGTGTGACATCATTAAATTTGGTCCTTCGCGCCGGATAATTGTGAAAATTGTGAATATCAACAACTGCTGCTAAGAGATCCTATATTGCTGGTTATACCAATCAATACAACTTATACACCCAAGAAGGACCCAGGTTAGTGGAATTTCAATTCGGTAACCTAATTTTAATACTCCATCTCGTACTTCATTATTAAAAAAGCGTTCCATATAACCTTAAGCTGAATTTAACACCCTATAACTTTAAACTTGAATTTATCACCCCTTGTCTCATTCCCCAGGAAATAAATACGAGTAGTTGTCCCCGTCGTATAAGCTAATAGCTATTAACTATACCTCTCGAACAATAAAATAAAATAACTTATTAGTAATGAAAGCTCTAACGTAGTAGAGGAGCAAGAAGCTCATAAAGGAGCAAGCATTAAAGCAATCCGAGTTTGACAGATTTGCAAGGAATTATGCTAAAATATGGCTACATAAAAGAGAAGAAAGCTGCTCTACAAAAACATTGGGGAATAATTGAAAAACTACAATAAGAAATATTACGAACATACTCAGATAAATATAAAAATGCAACATATTTTTCTGAAAATATTTACAGCACAGTGGAGGAAACTTATTTTGAAATATGTGGGATGATGAACGATCAACTTGAAGCGATTGAGACAGCTCGCACGCCTCCAAATACCTCCATGACAGTTCAAAATTACCTTCCACTCTCTGCTCAAATTTCTACTTCAAATGCTACTATACCAAGGCATGACTATCCCGTTGTGAAATTGTCCAGAATTAATATCCCAAAATTCTCAGGTAACTACAGTTAATGGCCTTCATTGCATGATCTTTACGAAGCAATTGTCCACGATAAAATACATATTAGCAACGTACAAAAGTTGCATTGCTTAACAAGTCTTTCGGGTGAAGCTGAAATCCTTTTTAATCATCTGCAGTTAACAGATGCAAATTATCAACCAGCCTGGGAATTGCTAAAGAAAAGGTATCAAAATAATAGAATGCTAGTGGCTACTCAATTAAATTTGTTGACATCTATACCTACTCATTCGATTAAAAACGCGCAAACACTGTGACGTATGCTAAATAAAGTTAATGAAATTTTAGAAGCGATAAAAGGATTAAAAATCAACATTTCGAACGGGGATTTACTTTTAATTCATATTCTAACTCAAAAGCTGACAAAGGAAACATTAACTCATTGGGAAACTAAATTAAGTAATAGACTAGGCCCCAATGCGTTACCCACCATGGAAGAGTTGAAGGAGTTTTTAGAAAAAAAATTTAGAGCTTTAGAATCTGTTGTAGAAACGAAGACAAGTAACAAATATGAGAAAATGGAAGCTACTAAAGTACATGTCGTTCAAAAAAAAGGAAAATTTCAAAAGGGAATTTTAATTGTCAATTATACGACAAAAATCACATATTACGAGATTGCACTAAATTCAATGTGATGAATCCAAGAGAAAGATTTGCACTTGTTAAGAGATAATTGAGATGCTTTAATTGCTTTGTTAAATCACACACCACCGTAGCATACCCGAAACCTTATTATTGTCAGAAATGCAAAAGGCGTCACATTACATGTTTGCATTTTGATTCGCATAATAATTCTACGAACCAATTTATTAATAATAATCATAATTCAATAAGCAGCAATGTGATTATACTACAGGAAAGCGAAGACAATCAAGCTGTATGTATGTACGTCCTGTTTGTCGGTAACGAACGATAAAAATAACACTACAATATACGCAAAATTTTATTTCAAACTAAACAATTAATAAAACTGTCCTTTTAGCTACAGCACTTATCAGGGTGTATAGCGACAATAATACTATTGTCACTCTTTGAGCCCTGTGAGATCAGGGACATATATTACCCTTTCTGGTATTGGGAATGCTCGAACCAGCCTACCCAAGTACAATAGAATTAAAATTAGGCGCGCACATCACTAAAGAACATAAATTTATAGTGAAAGAACTGGTGATAAAAAATATTATGGGAATTACACCATCAAAATTAATCAAGCTGCAAGGTTATTGTCACTTGAAGGAGTTTCAATTAACCGATCCCCTTGTAGATGGATGTTGTTTGTTGATACGATATACGGCTGTTTAACCAGATGATGGACCAGTCATTTTAATTCAAGAAGCACTGAAAAAATGCACAGGGATGACGAGGTCACTGAGAAAATGGTCGTATATGGTAAAAATCCTTTATGGTATAAATCTAACTTATTTTTATAAACTGAGATTGCTTTTTTTAATCCATTAATTATTTATAATCAATATTTTTTATTTGGTTCTTTTAAACAATAAGGAGGAAAATTACAACTTTAATCTTTTAGGTGACAGCATAGGCTAGACTCTTTTTTATTTTTAAAACAATACACACAAAACCTACTACTACCATCTACAGGTATGCCTAAGATTCTTATATAAAACAAGTATTTTTTTATTCTAATACAGTTACAGTGATTTTGCTGCTATGCTCACGGACAACCAAACAAAGCTACATCTAAACTTTTTATTCACACTTGAAAATTTCGATAAGATTTACAAAAAAGTCAAAATGAAAAGCTCGTGGTGAAATTCAAGTCATTATACAAATCAAAAACGAAATGACCACTACACACCCCCCTCCCAGCGGATAGCTAGAAAAAAAACAAATTAAATTCTGATTTAAAAAAAAACTTTAAGGAAATATAATAGGGTAATTAATTTCGGATATATTACTGGTAAATTATGGTTTCAATCTGTCCAAAGAGATGTTAATATTTTTGTCTTTTACTTTAATATTGAAAAAATTGTCTCTCTACGACGAGAAAAGGTCCGTTATAACAATTCTGAAAACTTCCTTCGGATACCTCAATACGAACTAAAACATGAGAACAACTTTGAATTTGAAAAATTTTGTTTTAGAGTGATTCGATACTGAAATAGGACGAATATTATCAAATAAGTTTTTTAAATGATTAACAAAAAGACTTTGATGATAAACTGTTGAATTTTGAATAAGAAAATCTCCAGGAAGTCTTAAAGACTACCCATAGAGTAATTCAGCAGGTGTTGCTACAAACTCTTCACGAAAAACTGTTCTTAACCCAAGTAAAATTGCAGGTAAAGCATCAGACCAGGAATCCGTTTCTTAAGTCCTGATGGTCCTGGTCTTTAGGGACCTATGACATCTTTCAACAAAACGATTAGATTGCAGATGATATGGAGTGGTGCGATTATGTTTATAATCTAGAAATTTAGAAAGCTCTTTAAATAGATGAGATTGAAATTGTCTTCCTTGGTCTGTAACTTTAATTTGGGAACTCCAAACCGAGAAATCCATTCTCTAAAGAGTACCTTAGCACAAGTTTCAGCTGAAATATCAGACATGGGTATTACTTCAGGCCATCGTAAAAAGCGATCGATAATTGTGAGGCAATACCTGAAACTGTTTGATGGAGGAAGAGGGCCGATAATGTCCATATGAATTATTTCAAAACGTGAAGAAGAAATAGGAGAAGTGCCACAAGAATTTTTAACATGACGAGAAATTTTATTCTTTTGACATAGGAGGCAATTTTGGCTCCAATTATTGATATCCTTATTAATGGACGGCTAAAAATATTTAGAAGTTATCATTTTATTAAACGAGCGAATGCTAGGATGAGATAAGTTATGAATTGAATTAAAAATTTGAAGGCGGAAGGATTCCGGGATATAAGGTCGAAAGCGAGAATCTTTAACTTCACAATAAATTTGTTCACTATACCCAAGAACAGGTAATTTAGAAAATTTATAAGAAGAATTTTCAATGAGGTGTTGAAGCTGACTATCAGTTTTTTGTTCTATAGCAATAGCTTCAAAATCTATCGAAGTCGGTATGCGAAGTTCTTCCACACGTGATAGGGTATCCGCAACGACGTTATCATTACCAGCTATATAATGAATATCGGTAGTGAACTGATAAAATCTAGGTGTCTTGCTTGCCTTGGTGAAGCTTTTTCAGGATTTAGTTTAATTGCGAAAATTAAAGGTTTATGATCTGCAAATAAGGTAAAATTTATACCCTCTAAATGGTAACGGAAATATTTAATTCTTTCTTTTGTAAGTAGCTAATAATTCTCTGTCATAAGCACTGTACTTTGTTTGTGCAGCACTTAATTTAGTGGAAAACATCCGAGATGTTGCCAAGAATTATTGACTCTTTAATTTAAAGCAGTGCCAATTGCAGTGTCGGAAGCATCGACAAACAAACATAAATGGGCGTTAACATTAGGCAAAGCCAAAAGAGTGATTTGAGCTAACTGGGATTTAATGTTTTCGAAGGCTTTGACCGAATCGGGTGACCAATTAATTTTTTTGGAACCTTCCTAGGCAGCGTGGAAATGAAAGCGACTGGCAATTCACTATGCCGAGAAATCGTCTGAGATCCTTAACAGTTGAAGGCAGTTTAAAATCTGAATTTTTTTTTTTTTGTATTTACTTTTATTTGTCTTTTATGTATTAGACTTACAAGATCTCTAGCATAAGGTTTATCAATACTTAAATCTAAAGTTGATAACTCCCAGCAGTGTTTGGAAGTTTCCGGGGTTCACATCGACCGGTTTTACTACGATTGAGTTGATGACTTCTCCTGTGTTAGCCACCTGCTTCGTCTGCTTGTGCCCCATGTTGACTGCTGGGAGTATCGATTGATCGGGCTATTTGTACCAGTTCAATTGGATCGATTCGTTTTAGTCGGCGGTATTTTTTTGAGGCGAATAGATTGCTGACTGTTGTGTTAGAGTGAATGCGGTCGGCATATTTACTGCTGAGCATGACAGCCTCTTGCTCCACTATGTTTAGTAGGTCATTACGCACGTATCTGGGGGCTCCTAAAATGGCCCTTATTATTATTACTTTGCTTTGGGCTCCTTGGATTTTAGCTAAGTTTGTAATTTTCGTGGTCCCCCAAAGTTGGAGTCCGTAGGTCCAAATGGGTTTTATTATGGTTTTGTAGATGGTTATTTTACAGTTTGAGTCAGGTTTTGACCTTCTGTTTAGAAGCCAATAGAGGTTGTTATACGTGACTTTTATTTGTTCACATTTTTTATTTATATGCGACTTCCATGTGAGTCTCCTGTCTAAATGCAGGCCTAGATTTCTAACTTCGTTCTTGATGGTGAAGGGTTTATTATTTAGTTTGATGGTTTTGCGAGATTGTTTTTTGAGTGTGAAGGTTATTTGTTCACACTTATTTTCATTGAGGGTGATACCCCACTTTGATGCCCATTGGTTTATTAGGTTGACATGCTGTTGGAGTTCTCTATATGCAGTCCGTAGATTAGGGTGAGTGAAGAGTACTACCGTGTCGTCAGCTAAAGTTGTAGTCGTTATTTGGTTGCTGGTGGGTAAGTCGGCTTTGTAAAGGAGATATAGCGTGAGGCCAAGGACACTTCCCTGTGGCACTCCCACTTTAATTGGATATGATGCACTTAGGTGACCGTTGTCCTTCACTTTGAATGCTCTCTGGCTTAGGTAGCTAGTGAGGATTTTATGGAACTGACCTGGAAGTAGTGTTTTGATTTTATAAAGGAGTCCATTGTGTCATACCTTGTCGAAGGCCTGTGTCACGTCCAGGAAGCCCTACGCAGTACTTTTTCCCTTCAAATGCCGTCTTTATTTCGTTCACTATTTTATGGACCTGTTCGATGGTGCTGTGCCTTTCACAAAATCCGAACTGATGGTCTGGTATTATATTGTTCGATTTTAGCGCTTCCTTCATTTTTGTTAGTAGCAGTTTTTTAAATATTTTTGATAAGATGGGTAGGAGGCTAATGGGCCTGTAAGATTCTATTTTTGTCTGTGGGGGGTGTTGTGGATTTGGTATAATTATGATTGTGGCTAATTTCCATGCCTGTGGGTAGTAACTTAAGCGTAGAATAGCGTTAAAGATGTTTGTTATCCCTTTGATGGTGCACGTAGGGAGCGCTTTTGCCAGCTTTCCGGTGATTCATCATGACCCGAAGATTACCCATCCCTTCCGTATCCTCTCTTCGCGATCTAGGTGTCATCTGTGATAGCGAACTCAACTTTCGCGAACACATTGACAATGTGATTGCAAGAGCCAACTCCGCGCTAGGCTTCGTGAAGCGCTGGTCCAAGGAGTTCCTCGACCCCTACGTTGCCAAATCCCTCTTTGTCACCTTCATTAGGCCTCTCCTGGAGTACGCTAGCAAAGTTTGGTCTCCCTCCCAATCCAACAGTATAAACAGGATTGAGGCTGTACAACGCAGGTTCCTTCGTTTCGCTCTTCGTGAGCTTCCCTGGCCTGTCCCTCATAACCTTCCGCCCTACGAAAACCGCCTCTTACTTATTAACCTGCAGCCTGGCGTGACCTCGCCGATATTACCTTCATTCATCAGCTGCTTATCGGCGAGATCGACTGCCCCTCTCTTCTTCAACGGGTCCCCATTTACACCAATCCCCGTACCCTCCGTTCGGCCCCTCTCTTTCGCCCTGCTTACCACCGCACCAACTACGGCCTTTCTGAGCCTCTCACGCGAATGCTTCGTAAAGCCAACTCCCTCCCATCCTTTGACTTCCACCTGAGTAAAGCGTCACTCAGGAACAGCCTTTATAATCCCCCTTAAACGCTTTGCTCGCCCCATTCCCTTTCCCTATTTTTTTTATTTTTTTTTCTTAGTTCTTATTATTTATTAGTTTAATTAGTCTTAATCCAGTCTTAAGTTCTCTTTTTTATAAGATTTCGAGATGTTAATGCTTGCTATTTCCCTATGTACTTCATTGTTTTTGAATTTAATTTGGCTTATTGATGGAGCTGTAGTCATTGGAGGGAGGGTAGTCTCCGGGGGGATGGTGGGGCTGAATACTTTTGCGAGGTGTTGAACAAAGGCTTTTGCTTTTTCCTCAGGGCTGCTAATCCAATAGAGCGAATAATTTGTATCAGGTAGATGGCTCAGCTCTGAGACGAACTCGTTGATGCTTGCATTTTTCTCTTCCGCAAGCTTTTTTTGTGAGGAGTTTAGTGGCTTGATTTGGAGATTTTTTAACCTTAGGGGATCGGAGATCTGTACTGCTGCGTTGGCTTTTCTTTTGTTTTTAATTAGTTCTAGTATCGAGCTATTGGCGGGGGAGTATGACCTGTCTGGGTGAGAGTTTACTAATGAAGGGGTGGAGCAGCGCATTCTCTGATAGATGAGTTGAGGTACTCAATTGCGTTGTCGATGTCTTCGATTGACTTTAGTCTGATATGTGGGCAAAAGGTTACCCCTATTAATTTTTGGAATTTTCTCCAGTTTGTTTTGTGATTCGTGAGGTTGTTAGATTTGCACGTAATCATGGGTCTACTGGTCAGAGTGAAAATGGTGTTCGCGTGATCATAGGATAGGTCCATTTTGGTTTCAGCGTTGATCTGGTCTGCATTAATGTTTTTGTAGATGCAGAAGTCTATGATGTCTGGTATTTAGTTCCTGTCCGTGGACCAGTAGGTGGGTTTCCCTCCAGCTGAGCAGAGCAGGTTGTTCTTGAAAATAGATTTTAATAGTTGTTTGCCTTTTGGGGTGCTGAGGCGAGATCCCCAGTGTGGGGATTTGGCGTTATAATCCCCAATTGCCAGGAAGCGGAGTCCTACAGATTGAAAGAATTTATCAAATTGGGCTGTGGTGGTAGGGTACTTTGGCGGGCAATAAACGGCTGCTATGTTGAATTTAGTTGTGTGTTCGCTTATATTTATTGCCGTATAGCGGATGTTTTCCAGCTGCTCATTGGTGTTTGATTCTGTTTTTGATTAGTATTGCCGTTCCCCCATGGGATTTATCTTATGGGTGGTTGGTGGTGCAGCAGATATATCCAGGAATTTTACATTTGTTTCTGCTTGTTAAGTGCGTTTCTGATACTAACATTATATCTATTTCATTTATGTGCATGAATTTTTCTAATTCTAGTAGGTAGCCTTTTATGCCGTTGGCATTCCATTGTGCTATTTTTATTTGGCTCATGGTTTAAGTAATTTTAATAAGATTTCCGTCTGTTTGTTTAAGGTGTTTTGCATTAGTTGCATTGTGTTTGTTGGGGGTAGTACGGCAGCGTTGGGTTGTTTTTAAGTACGTTGGCACAGGAGATAGGGTTTTCTCACTGTGCGTGGGCTTCATGTGTTGCTTGGCCTGCTGGACTGTGAAGAGTAGGCCGCTGTGGATTGGGGGTTTTAGCTCGTTTTGGGTGCCTTTGGGATATTTTAGTACGGTTTATAGATTGCTACACTGGGCACTCTCTATAGTTTGCAGTGTGACTGTCGTTACAGTTGCTGTATTTCTTTACTGAAGGATCTTCGTTGTTTTTGGTGCAAGATCGCACTGGGTGGCATTCACCACAGGCTATACATACGCTGGTTAGCCTGCAGTAGGTTTTTGAGTGTCCAAACTCTTGACAGTTTTAACACTGTATTGGACTATGGCGCTTGTAGGGTTCCTCTACAGATATTTTCCTCTTCAGTATATAGCGAACATCATAGATGGGATGAGTCTTGCCTTTGGGTGGTTTGCTGCAGACTGGTTCTAGCTCTACCCTGAACATGGGCTGAGGTTGTTTGAACTTGTTAATTATTTTAATGATGGATTTGATTTTATACCCTTGGGATTCTAGGTCTGCTTTTATTTTAGCAGGATCTACATTGTTGTCGATCCCCTTTAGAACAACCCGCAGTCCTTTAGCGCTCTTCATTTGGTATGTGTACAACTTTTTTCCATTTTTGTCAAGCCAGTTTACCATTTGCGTATAAGCTACCTCGCTGCTGACTTGCAGTTTGGTTTCGTATATTTCTCCTTTTTTTAGGTCAACTATGTAATATCTGTTTTTCCTACTATTTCGTTAATGCCTTTGATCAGCGCGTTATTACTGCGTTCGCGTATGTATATAGGCGGTGGTTTATGCTGGGATGTTGCAGGCTCTAGTTCGTCAGTGCTTAGCGCTGCAAAACTGTTACCTGTTAGTGGGTCATTTGTCTTTGGTATTTTTGCTGTTGATGTGGATTTTTCGTTAGCTGGGCTACGCTTGCGCTTATCGGTGCTGATGATGTTGAAATAGCGCTGAATTCCAGTAAGGGCAATGGCCCCTGAGTTGGATGGGGTTGTGTCCATATGGTCGTCTTGCACTAAACCACTTGATTGATCATTGGGGGCATATACCGGTGATTCACTCGCTTTGCCGGGGCTTTTGGGATTGTTTGGGCTTACTAGCATTTTAGGCGATCTATGCAGGTCAATGACACATTCACAGACGTTACAAACACTGCACTTTGGGCTTAAGCGCCCGGGCACTGCACTTGTTGTTTATTTGTACACTTTTCCACAATTTGGTTTTGCGCGAGCGGGCACTGCACTTATTGTTGTTGGTTTATGCACTTTGATTTTGATTATTCGGCGATTGATTGATTTTTACTGCAGATTTAAAATTACACGTCCGTTCACTGCGGCTGCTCGATTGCAACTAAAATCTGAAATGACTTTAACTTTTTCAGTGGATGGCTTAATACCATCAGAGTTGATAAAATGACCGAGAAACTTTACTTCTGATTGCATGAAGTTACATTTATCGGTGTTAATAATTAAGCCGTGTTTCTGTAAACGCTGGAAAATAATTTTTAAATTATCCAAATGCTGTTGGTCTGAGCTTGAAGCTACTAAAATATTGTCCAGATATGCAAAACAAAATTGTAAATCTTGAAGGACCGAATGGGTCCTGAAATGTTTGAGCAGCGTTGCAAAGACCAAATGTCAGGAATTTGGTGATAAGCCTTAGTCAAATCTAAAGTAGAAAATATTTTACAATTTTGTAAATGACAAACAAAATCGTGAATTAATGGGATTGGATAACGATCAGGGACAGTTACTGAATTCAAACGCCTATAATCGCCACAAGGTCTCCAATCCCCGTTAGTTTTCGGCACCATATGTAGTGGTGAAGACCATTACAACAAATACCTTGGTTCAACAAAAATACAAATTTCTTTTTTGCAATTAATAATTTTTAAAGAGATAAACGCCGAAATCTAGAAAATATGGGTTAACCTGTAGTTTTAAATTGATGAGTTATTAAATGTTTAACAGGTTTTGTAAAACCGGAATCAGTGGTGATATTCTGGAATTCACGAAGTAATTTTTGAATATCCCCATTTATTGAAGATTTTATTAAAACATATAAAGTAGAAGAAGGGCCTCTAAATATATTACCATTTTAAGTAAGATTAGTTAAAGGATCTGTTAAAATTCTTTTAGATAAATCGATTATTAATTTGAAATGAAGTGAAAAATCTGCACCTAGAATTGGTTTTTCAATGTCAGCAATTAAAAATTGCTACTGAAAATTTCTTCGTAAACCTATATCCAAAGTTAAAATTTTGTTTTTGTATAGGTTTTAATAATTGAAGAATTGGCAGCTGACAATTGAAGACCGCAAAGTCTTAATTTGGATGCAGCAGGAACAGAGATAACTGAAATATCCGCTCCAGTATCAATCAAATAATGTTGTTTTGTATATTTATCAAAAATGTGTAGACGTAGAATGTGCTAAATTCGGTTTTATCATCCATCGTCATAGATGATATACGATTTATTTTTTTTGTTCATCTGAAAGAGTAAGCGAACACAGAGATATACATTTGGTAGCATTATTTTGAAATTTTAATACCAATACCAATCAGACTTAACGTGAATTTTAGAATTGTTTCGATGATAAGATTTTGATGATGATCGATTAGGAGATCGACTTCCTGACCAACTTCAAATATGATGAGAACAGCAGCAGGAAGAACGGCCACGAAGTTTTAGTGATTTAACTTCAAAAGAAATTTCTTCAATACTCTGATTCAATCTGTAAATTTCCGAAGTTAAATTTGCTAAAATATTGTTATTATTATTATTTTAAGAAAAAAGGCAAAGACCGAAGGTTTTATATTAACTTCAAAAATTTTCTCCGCACAGTCTACTAATTCAGAAAGAGATGCAGAGTTACAAGATAAAATTGCTCTCATATAATCCGGAAGACGTTGTAACCAGAATCCTCAAAACGTCATCACTAAATTTACCGTTAGATAAATCTTTCATTTCCCTAAGGAATTGCGAAGGACATCTATCTCTCAAAACGATATCACCTAATAATTTATTCAAACTAGATTTCTCGCTGTCCGAAAGACGAGATATAACGCCTCTTTTAATTCGGAATAACGACGACTCAAATCAGGATTTTCTAGTAAGTCATTAAGTATAAAAACTAAACTCTCGTCCAACGCAGAGGGTTGCATTTAGCCGCTTCAGATGAAATCCTGGCGAGATCGAATTGTGCTTCGAGTTTTTTGAAACAGAATTTTTTCTAAAACGTTGGTGCATTAAAAGTAATTGTCGAAACAGAGGAGGGTGAAGGAAGAGGGTTTCCAGAAAAGTGGAAATCCCCCTCAGCAAAATTTAAATTGCCGGGTCGACTTGGGTTCCCAGGAACCACGGAGACTTGTTGAAAGTCACCACTTGAACCGTTCATTTTGTGTTTAAACAAGTTAACGAAGTGTAAAAAAAACGCGACGTTTGAATAAAAATTAAGACGGTTGAAAAAAAATTATTATGAAAGCTCTATGCTATCTAACTAAACTACAAGTTTCAACAATAAACAATGACCCGTTGGGGTCACCAATTTGTAAAGGAATGTCCCTATACATTAAAAATGAAAAATTGAAAGTTATAGTTTATTTAAATTAATTTTTTTATTAAGAGCTCAATTTTTAAAAATAAATTCTCACCAGGAGAAGTTAACAATTAAAATTCAAGGAAGACTCGTTGGATTAATTATTTACAAAAATTTTTTATTTTTGAATATCGCCGAGTAAGTTTCGTAGCAAAGAAAGTGTGGGGCTAGTAGAAACATACTGAGCCACCACACACTCTATTGTCAACTTGGAAATATTGATGTGTTGTTAGGCGCCGATATTTATGCTGAATTAATGCAATATTATTTCAGCTGACATCATTGCTTCGATTTGTGTTTTTCCTTTCGTAGCTATAATTTTTATTATTTTGCTCTGGGCTACAGAGATACCATTCTCATGAACGTTAAATATGCGCGCAACAGGGAAATACTTGTTAGTCTGGATTTTTTCAAGATTTTCGTAAAATTCGTCCATTCTTTCATTAGTAAATCCGTTGGCTCTTGCTTGAGAAGTTCCTGTCGACTTTCTTATGGACTAAATTTCTTGATTTTGTTTTAACAATCTCTATAACCAATATTTGCTAGCAAACCCGACCTTAAAAGGATTTTTTACATTAGTTTTTATAGCTAATTGATACGCTAACCACCGCAAATCCATTCTGGTTATTCCATAAAATTTACTATCCATAGTTAATATGTACTCAACCAGCAGGTTTTCAATATCTGTGTCCAAGATTGCTCTTCCACCAATAACTTTATTCAATATCGATTTAATCGGGAGTATTATTAATAACCAACGCTTGCTTTCTCACCAAAAAAAGTTTTTAAAGTAGGCATTTTATTCCCGTGTTGTTGTCCACAGAAATGGCAAGCTTACGGCCTGTTTTTAGTATTAACTCACCTCATATGTTATGTGACATTATGTTTATGGCAAAAAAGCACAGATGGCATTTACATTAATTGAGATATTCAAGTATTATAAATTACTTGCAGTATTTTACATTTGCTGCACTTCCTCTATTATTTAGGACGAATCTTGAATAATCTATAGCGATAGATTCTGAATGTACTCTGCTGCATCTTTATACCCTATGGCTTGAATACTCAACTGAATTTTGGATGAATTCTTTCCTTGGTGGTGTTCATATGCTTTCATTTCTTCTTACTATAAAGGGTGTTTTTTAGTTGGCATACCATAATGGGTGGAATGAAAGATCTGAACGAGACAAACAAAAAATTGTATGCCAGGGGATTGGAGGGCATCTCAATCGTTTCGGAGTTACAGGGTGGTTCCTCTTAAATTCCAATTTTCCATGGTATGCACTATCACTATTTTATTTTTATCTTTTGATCAACTCAACGTGGCGACATTCAAATCGCCATAAATCTACTACCCCAATGTCCTTTTCAAAGATTTCAACAATATTGACTTACCATTTCCCACTGCAGGCACACTCACTTCCGAAATTGAAAAATAAGTTCCTAATTTTCCTAAAACTCAACTTTACCTCACATTTTATCCGAAATACATATAATTAATATACCTATTTATTATTTTTATTGAATAGCCCATCCTATTACTTTTTCAACGAGACACAATATGTCCAGGTAAAATAGAGGTAGAAAAATCCGTTCCTTAGAAAATCTTAACTGGTATCTTACTGTTTTATTACCTTGAAATTGTAAAAGTCGGAAAATGAACAAAATATCTCCAAAAATTATCAAAAATGTTTGTTTAACATATGCAGGTAATTAATTTTAATTTTTGCTGCTGAATAGTCATAAAAAGATTGGTAAGGGTTCTCAAAACTGAAATAATTAAAAAATAGTCGAAGCCACTCTTAAGCAAAACACTTATACTTATATATGTATAATTCACATTTCCGATGTAGTAGATGGAAATATAAGGCTGTCCGGGAATATCAAAGGATATTCCTAAATCACCAAAGAAAGGTATTTTAGCGAACTTTCCAAGGCTTAAGGGAAACTATAAGGGTGAATTCAAATAGGACGTACCTGCGATCAGGAACATCGCAATATTCCCCCGACGTCAAACAGCAAATAATCACCACCGAAAAGAAAAACCCTGAAACGAGTACGAGACGAGTCGCAAGACGACTAGAATTGTCCTCAGCTAAAGTTTGTATGATTATTCATCGAGAAAGGTTGCATCGATATCATCATAGGGCAGTACACGGGCTTCTGGAAAAAGTTTGGGGTTTTGCACTTGGTTTCTGGAATGCGACATAGAGAACAGGGTGTTTCTAGACCGAATTCTGCGGACGGCTGAATCGCAATTCACTAAGGATGGTATCACAAATTTCTATAACCTTCATACCTAATCAGATACTAACCCACATAGTTAAGGACGACATCATTTCAGCATAAAGTCAGTGTTAATGATTAGACTGGTACTATCGGCCATAATTTAATAGGACTAATTTTGCAGCAAGTGAATAATAGCCAAATATATGCCGAGTTTTTGGAAAATACACTGCCACAACTACTTGAATGCATCTCTCAGGATAATACAAGGCCAATGTTTTACCAAAACAATGCAGTACCAGCTCATACTAATAACATTGTAAAGGTAAAATTAAATGAAAAATTTCCTGAGCGCTGGATTGGATAAGGTCTATTCCTTGGCGTAAATCTCCAAACCTTACTTCGTTGGAATTTTTCTTATGGGGGACGATGAAGAATGAAGTTTACTCATGTTCTGTTAACACCGGAGAGGAATCAATTAACAGAATTGGAACTGCAGCGACAAAAGTACGGAAGAGGCTGACTACAATACACTTTAAACAGAGAGTTAGAGGGAGGTTAGTAGCATCATAAGTGGCAGGAGATATTTTAAGCAGTTTTTGTGAACTATTAACATTAACTTAAATCGGTTTGTAATTAAACAGCAAAAATTTTGGGGTTAATCTTAGTTTAACTTCTTTAAAGTTCGATTTTCTTCAAATTTATCAGAAAAAGTTTTCCAAGAATAAATTCCCATATTTTTTTCTCTACTTAGATATGGTGTACCTAGTTGGAAAGGTAGCGAGATGGACAATTCGGTAAAAAGAATAAATAGATATATGTATTAACTACATGGTTTTCGGAAAAAATGTGAGGAAAATTTGAATTTTAGGAAAATGAAAAACATTTTTCCACTTTCGGAAGTGAGTGTACCTGCAATTAGTGGTAGTGGGTTAATATTGTTAACATTTGTGGAAAGCAGATTGTAAATAGTAAATTCTTGGCGTGATTTAGATGTCGCTGCATTGAATTGGTCTTTCATCCCACTCATTTTGGCATACCTTTAAACACCTTGTATGATCACGTAATAATTATAACAGTTTGTAGAGATAGCGGTTACTTTGTTTACATTTAGTGTTTATTAAATAACATTTTTAAGTGGATACTTGTTTTTCAATTTTGCTTTGTAAAAGGGTGAATTCAAAGTTGATATATATATATATATAATTTATATAATATAAAAACTAAAACACGCATAGCTGGTGATGATTTCGACTTTATTCATGTTTCGAACTTTACAAGACTCAAAAAAGATGTTATATGAATGTACATCATGGGATGGCAAGGCAAAAGAAGTATAGTTTATAACCGTTAGCTACTAAAATAATATCTTTCTCTCAAAGTAAATTATTATGTTAAATTAGGCGCATTTATATTACTGTTCATAATTTAGAGTAAAAGTATACCTTTAAGTGTGATAACTTTGTAAAAGAAGCAAAGTTTTTTTCTTACAGAAATGAGTACATTAACGCAAAATGCGTTATTTTAAATTTGTTTACTTAGTTTTCCTAAGTCCGGAGCAAACTTTAGGTAAAATAAAGTGTTTTATCATTATATGTATATAGGTTATTGAGAAATATTAAATCTTTTATATAACAGACATAGAACAATTTAAAATCCTGTGTGTATGTTTTTTCCTTTAAATTTACTTTAAGAAACTGTCCGTCCACTCTCATCTACCTCGAAAAATTTCTTTTTGAAATATAATTGCCTGGGACATTAATATTTGGCAAACAGAAATTAGATTTTAAAATATTGCGTTAAAACTGCCCCAGGAATAATTTTTCCACATCAGGTGATCTTAATACAAAACCAGCTAAATCTCCAAAGGAAAACTTTTTAATAGCTTCATTCAGTGGGAAAAGGCAAGAGCGAAATTTATTTTCACGAGCTCGTTAGATTGTAAAATTTATTATCGCAGCCCCAAAATCTGTAGAATATTTTTGGGTGTTTGCTCGCTTTTTCCACTTGCTTTAAACGCACTTTTTACCCCTGACGAGATTTATAGTATCCAGCGTTCTGGAAGAGAAATCTTCTCTCTCCTCCTCTTCGTTCTCCTTTCTGGGCTATTAATGTGACCGAAGATAACTGATAATGAATTGTCATTTCTTATCATTTAATCCATTAAATATGAACCGAGGGAAACTTTTCCTCTCATAATTTGAACAATTTTAATATTAAAATTACAAAATTTTGGTTACTTTGATAAATATTTCTGTTATTAAGACCATATTTCAAATTAAACTTGAGGTTGTAGGTTTAAGTAGTACCAAAGGTATGTAAACTATTTGAGATATTATTCTTCAATTGAGATTATTGTTATTAATATTATTATTTATTTTACAATTTGGAATTTAATTCTCATATTGGTTGCTTATTTTGTGCGCTCGCGAACTAAGCCCATATGATAACTTCCCATATTATTTTTACTTTTTAACCAGAATTTTCATATGGGAATCGAACCCACAATCTCGAAATGGCACACTTAGTATGTACATCAAAGCAAAACCGGTCAGCCAGCAATGTCACCCGAAGCCCCTACAATTAAGATGAATGGACATTAGGTTAATTTATAATATTGAGATTTATTCGGAAAGAGAATCAAAAAGAATATATGGAAAATTGTTACAATTTTTGTGTGTTATGTATTTTGCTATTTCTACAGACATTAAATATCAGAACTTTTTTTGTGAAGCAATTTTATGAGTTGCACACGTTTATAGACGAAAGAACTGAAATACGAGTGCAGGCAGGGTAGAGTAAGCTAAGAGTGTTTTTTTTAAATTAGAGGTATTGTAAACATTGTTTTTATTTCATTTTAAACTCTTCGAAATTAATAAATACATACAAATTTTATAACAATTAAAAAGATGTCTTCTCTCACACGCATTTCCACCGTTAGCTAAGAGCAAAGAGCAACTATCCTTCATATAATGTAAAAGTACACATGTTTATTTTGACATCGCAAATCAAATAATTACTAAAAAAATGTATTTCTTCAAACAATTCATTGCTGACCTTTCGATGCTTTCTTTAGTAAATTCTTCAATGACCTCATTTCTGCACCTGATCGTAATTACTTTTCTTTTCTGTAGCACTGCCCTCAAACTTTCTTCGCCACATTAACATCGATTATTTTTTAGTAACTGCTAAGATGTGTGTTCATTTAGGTTCCGGCCAAAGGTTTGAAGTCACGTGCTGTCTATTTGATTAAGCCGCTTACTTCTCTCTTGCAGCTTTCTCTTTTGGAGGGTATATCCTCCATATACGATATTTAGAAAGAATTTTATATCACCCCAATACGTAAGAAAGGTTGTAAGTGCTAAATTATCTTGCATAGTCAGGGTAGTTACCTTGCTCCTTTAATTTTCATATTGGCCATCAACGATGTTGTAAATGTAATCATCCACAACAAACTGTGGCAGGCCTATCTCTTAACTCGATCGGATCCCGTCCTGTCCAATTACCTCTCTGTGGCTTCCCTGTACTCTGAACGCAGCCAATCCTCTTACCTCGAATATTTGGAACATATTCAGTCAACTCTTTGCTCAGATCCTAAACGCTTTTACAAATTCATTAACGTCAAAAGAAAATCCAGCGGCTATCCTTCAACACTTAAACTTGACGACACATCGTCCTCCGACCCTCGCGTAATTGCTAATCTTTTCGCTAAACACTTCAGTCAATCCTTCAGTGAGCATTCTCCCGAGCCTGATGCTACCTACTTCCACTTCATGCGCTCTTGCCCACAGACTACCCTAGCATCTGTCAACATTGACTCTTCAGTAGTTGCTGCTTCCATCAACACTCTTGCTGATGATCACAACCCAGGTCCTGACGGAGTCCCTGCCATCGTTCTGAAAAAGTGCGCTCAACACTTGATTGAACCTCTTTCCCACATCTTTCAACTTTCTATTGCCCAAGGTATCTTCCCTTCTAGGTGGAAAGATTCCTTTATCATCCCCATTCATAAAAAGGGCTGTAAGAGTGATATCTCCAACTACCGTCCCATAGCCAAGCTCTCCTGCATACCCAAACTCTTCGAAAAAATTGTATACGATTGTTTATTCTTTCATTGTAAATCCTTGTGCCTTGGAAAACGGTGAGGAGGTCGACGTCATCGCTACTGACTTCAGCAAGGCGTTCGAAAAAATCTCACATAAACTAATTATCTTCAAACTCAGCTACCTTGGATTCAATCAGCCTTTTCTCTCCTGGTTGAAGTCATATCTTGATCAACGCCAGTACAAGGTTCTCTTCTGTTCCTCATCCTCTAACCCTTTCGTGGCCAATTCTGGTGTTCCCCAGGGAAGCCATTTAGGTCCGTTGCTTTTCATTCTGGCTATTAATGATGTTGAGTGTATTATTAAGCACTCGGATCTTTTTATCTACGCCGACGACATGAAAATCACTAAACGGATATCTTCTATCACGGACTCACGACTCCTTCAAGACGACCTTGACAACTTTAATATATGGTGCCACAAAAACTCTCTTGCGCTTAATGTCTCCAAATGCCAATCTATTACTTTTTCCCGCAGACGCCCTTCCTCTCCCCCCAGAGTTTACCAGTTATCTGATGAAACTATCCCCTATGTTTCCTCTCTTCGCGACCTTGGTGTCATTTGTGATAGCGAACTTAATTTTCGTGATCACATTGACAGTGTGGTTGCTAGAGCCAACTCTGCACTTGGCTTTGTTAAGCGCTGGTCTAAGGAGTTCCTTGATCCCTATGTTGCCAAATCCCTCTACGTCTCCTTCATCAGGCCTCTCCTCGAGTACGCTTGCCAAGTTTGGTCTCCATACCAATCTACAAGCATCAACAGGATTGAAGCTGTTCAGCGTAGGTTCCGTCGGTTTGCTTTACGTGAGCTTCCCTGGTCTGACCGTCTGTATCTTCCCCGGTCTGACCGTCTGTATCTTCCCCCATACGAAAACCGCTTGATGCTTATTGACTTTCAGCCCTTATGGAAGCGGCGCGACCTCGCTGATATTACATTCATCCATCAGCTGCTTTCTGGGGAGATTGATTGTCCTTCTCTGCTTCAGCGGATTTCTTTCTACACCAACCCCCGCTATGTCAGGTCGGCCCCTCTCTTTCGCCCTGCTTACCACCGCACCAACTACGGACTTGCCGAGCCTCTCACCCGTATGCTTCGAATGGCCAACTCCCTTCCCTCCTTCCACTTCCATCTCTCTAAATCGTCCCTTAGGAACAAATTCCACCACAGTTCCTCTTGAATTGTTGTTCTAGGCCCCTTTCCCTTTCCTTAGCTTAACTTAATCTAATCCTACCTTCCCTTATTGCTATTTCCCTAGCTTATAAGTTTAATTTAATTCTAGCTTTAATTGTTTTTGTTACGTAGCTTGTATTAAGCGAATTAAATAAATAAATAAAATAAATCACTTTCAGTTTCCCATGAATTATCACTTTCAACTTCAAATTCATCTAATATATCTTTCAGTTCACTCAAATCGTAGCCATCGTCACTTGCGTATAATAAGTTTTATATTTTTTTGGTCATTTTTTTAGAATTATATTGGATATGTATAAATAAAAACGGCTAAGATTAATATTATGTATTATTTATTTATATAATACAAAATATATTGCTAAAACACTACAGTACTCTAAACTCACAGAATAACTGAATAAGTGAATAAGGAAAAATTGCAATTGTTTTCTTTTACAAGACGCCTAGTACCGTTATCTACAATTAAAGATTTTTACAGAACAAGGAAGCCAAGATAATGTATAATGTTGTTTTTAAGTTTAATAAATTTACTACTACTACTTTTGAAGCATTTAAATATGTGGCGGGCATAGCCCGTCAATTTCGAATTTGGCACAGAAAATGTTTGCGGGCGACACTCATCATCCACTTAAAGTGTTAACGACTATGGAGATAAATGATACATGAGAAGACAATTTTTCCATAAGCCGTTATCTTATAACTCTTAATTTATTAGTAATTTTCAATAAAAATTTGGATAAATATAGTTCAATGTATTTCTATTAACATATCCTTCCTTCAATAAAAAAATCTTTATAATAACAAACAAAAATTACAAAAATTACGATTCCTTATACCTTTAACTTCCCCCTTAATTCTCTAGGAAAAATTGAATTAAATCGGGTTTTTGAGGCTCTCTGCATCAACATTAAAACAATAGGGACCACAAGGTACAAAAGGATGAAAATATTAATGAACATCTGACAAAGGTGCAGTAATTTTTCGGTTCTTCGGAACCCAGTGTGCTCTCAGTGTATACTTTACAATATTTTATATATGTAGAGTGTTCCACATATCGTATGCATCTCAATCGTTTGAGAGTAAAAGGGAGATTCATAAATTTGAATTTTTCATGGTATGCACTTACTAATTTATTTTTATATTTTGATCCACTTAACGCAGTGATATCCAACACATGCCGAAAATATACTACTGTACCTAATGTCCTTTCCAAAAATGTCAACAATGCTAACCTACCATCTACCAGTACAAGTATAATACATTCACTGTCGAAATTCTTTATTTTTTTTATCGAATTGCCCATCGTAAATATTACCTTTCCAACAAGGTACTATATGCCCAAGTAGAAAAAAATGTGAAAATTTGTTCGTGGAAAACTTTTTCTGGTAGATTAAAAAAAAAACGCATTTTAAAGAAATTAAACCAATAATAACCCTAAAATGTTTTTTGTTTAATTAAAACCCGATTTATCTTACAAAAATGCTCAAAATGTCCTCCGTCAATTTCGAAGCACGCCAATAACATCCTCTTAACTCCCTGTTAAAGGTGTATTGTAGCCAGCCTCTGCCGTATTTTCGTCGCTATAGTCCTAATTCTGCTAATTAATTCTCTTTTGTATTAATAGGACTTGAGTAAATTTCATCCTTCATCGTTCCCGATGAGAAAAAGTTCAATGGAGTTCAAGCCTGGAGATCTAGCAGGTCAAGGAATCGGCCCACCTCGTCTAATCGAGGGTTCAGGAAATTGTTCATTTAAATTTGGCTTCACAATGTTACTAGTATACACTGGTGTTCCATCGTTTTGGTAAAACATTGGCCATGTGTTATCCAGAGAGATGTTTTCAAGTAGTTGTGACAGTGTATTCTCCAAAAAGTCCGCATAAATTTGGCTATTAAGCACTTGCGGCAAAATGAATGGCCCTATTAAATAATTGTCGATGATACCAGCAGTAGATAAGATATGTCGGCATGGCGCCAAAATCCCATAAGATTTATACATAACCCCCAAATAAAGTGGTATCAAAAGCTCGTCGTCTGCGTTTCGAAGTAAGTTAGTTTCAAGGTCGATGATACCATAAAGGTCTTGTATAGGTTTGTGCCTTGGGGTGCCCATCTGGTGGGTGTTGGAGTTTAGGAGCAGTTCCTAAGGTAGAACTGACTTTAGCAAAGCTTTCGACCGAATCAATCATAGAATTCTGCTATATAAACTATCCCTTCTCGGGTTTCCTTCGCCTTTAGTCGATTGGCTAACTCACACTTATCTCAACAATTTCAGCGAGTCTTATTTCGAAAATGAATTTTTAATATCTCTGGCGTACCTCAGCGTCACCTTGGCCCTATGTTATTTATTATTTTCATCGACGATGTTTTCATGTCATTGCCTTATTCCTAAATCCTTTGTTATTCTCATGACGCCAATATCTTTCGCGTTACGTCAAACGAGCAAGACTGTATTTTTTTTTAAATTCTGACCTTGACGCTTTTCACAAATGGTGTGTTCTAAATCGTCTGCCATTAAATATTAACAAGTGCATTTTCATGTGCTTTTCCCGTAACAAAAGTATCAATTTTTATAATTATTCTATTGATGGTTGTTGAGAGTTGACAAAACGAAAGATCTTGGAGTATACCTTAACAGCAATTTCGATGCCATAGTTGGCAAAACCCGTGCTACCCTTGGTTTTGTTAAACAATGGTCAAAGGAATTCGATGATCCTTACGTTACAAGGATTTTGTATTGCACCTTTGTGAGACCTATTCTTGAGTACGCCAGTATGGTTTGGTTGGGGAATAGAGCAATGACCCAATGAGTGTTGATCCAACCGAGCAAATAGTCATAAGCTAGCATACTCGAGAATTGATCTGAAAGAGAATTATTATGATATAGGGGTTGCCGAACTTCTTTGCCCAACCTTTGATAAAGCCGAGAGTGGAGATTTACTTCATCTAAAGAGAATTAGCTATTAAACCAGCTATCCTGGCAGAATTGTAAGAAAGTTCTGCAATGAAAGTAAATAATGTCGCAAATCAAAATTTCCAAAAGTTTAGCGGCTCAGGAAATATTAGCAATAGTCCGATAATTTGCTGCGTAATTCCGGGAGCCCTTTTTGTGCAGCGGAATAATAATTGAGAGTTTCCAGCGCTGCGAAATATTTCCCAAAACATTGACAGATTGAATAAATACCATAGAACAGGAACAGGAAGACGTTAGACCATCAGGACTGCAGAAGACATTATATGGTAAGCCCGAGATATCGAAAGCAAAGCTTTTGTTAAGGTATAAATCCATTAGCTGAAGTGAAATCGGTGGTAACTTCGTCAAGTAGGAAAAAGCATTAGAAGTACGGTCACAGAAGCAAGTTGACACGCAAAAAAGCAGTTTAAAAAAAGTCTCAAAAGAAATCCGAAATCGTCTCATGATTAGTAACAATCAATAACGCTACCAAAGCTGAGGGATGAGTGATAATCGTCGGAATTATATTTGGTGTTCATATAGCAGGAGAAAATACAGCCGAGAAAAGGTCATCCAGTCCTAAAACCTCTGTTGGATCCCGTATGTATAAGTATTTGGATGCTGAGTCCCATGTAGGCCAAGTATCGCTTCGACGAAAACGTAAATCCATGGGCGGCCAATCGCATTATTCAAGGAATCTGCTGCTTGAGAAAGTAAAAACATAATTAGCATTGTCATTAGTTCTAAGAACATTCAGCGTGGGAAAGATTATACCCACTAGATTTTCATTATGGATATGTCCAATAAATCAACTGGGATGGGTGTTGTGGGGACGGAGAAGGGAAGCGGCAGTTCACCTGCCGATCCCTTCGCGAGAAAGTCGCGGGTGCTCCGGTCACCAGTGCTTCAGACGCCGGTGGCTAGAGTACATCTACGCGAGTGCTACGTGGACCACTCGGGGTCCGCGGGGGAGGTTGTTCCTTCGTCCAGTCACTCCGGTTGGGAGGCTGGTGGCGCCGAAGGAGGGGACGGATGGTTCTTCGCGGTCGAAGGCGGCGGAGGGAGAGGCGGTCGGTGGTGGGCCGAGGGCGCCCGTCGCCAGGGAGATTCGGAGGCCTCTCCCAAAATCGGCCGGGCTGGCGACAAGGCTGGCGGCGGTGGAGGAAAGCCTCGAGAAGGGTTTCCTCCAGATGAGGGCGACTATTCGGCAGCAGCCCAACATCTCCAAAGTCGTCAAAGACGGCTTGCCGGTTTTGGAGGAGGCGCTGGATGGGCTGGAAGAGCCCAGGAGGCTGTGCGCCGAGATCCGCCGCGATTTGCCCGCACAGAGGCCGCCGACGGGGATTGTCGGCACCCAGACCGGGCCGGCGCCCTTGGCCATGCCACAGGCGGCCCCGGCTGGAGGTCGGTCGCCGAAGCCACCCGGGAAGAGGGGTGCTACCAGCCCACCACTCCGGACGGAGGGGAAGGCTGAAAAGAGGAAGAAGGCGGAGCCGACCCCGACGTGGACCGAGGTGGTCCGCAAAGGCGGGAGGGCTAAGCCTGGCTCAGCCAACGCTGGTGGCAGGAGTGCGGAGACGGGGGCGAAGAAGGCGAAGGAGAGAACCCCCGTAACCGGCAAGGAGGCGAAGGCTGTGACGCCGGCACTACCCCGGCCGGAGGCTCCCGCGAGGAGGACCAGGCCGGAGGCGGTCCTTCTTAGGCCCGCGGAGGGGAAGACCTTTGCGGATGTGCTCAGCACGGCCCGCAGAGCAGTCAACCCCGAAAGCTGCGGGGTTAAGATCAGGACCGTCCGGCAGACTAGGGCAGGCGAAGTCCTCCTCGAGCTGTCGAAGCCGACGCCCGAGTCAAGGGCGGCCTTCTCGGCCGCACTGAGGTCCGCGCTTGGGTCAGCGAACGCGGTCAAGGAGCTGATCCCTAGAGCCTCCCTGGAGATCAGGGGGGTGGACGGCTGCACGACCGCGCTGGAGGTGGAGGAAGCCCTGAGGAGGGACCTCGGGTGCTATAACGGCCACCTCCGGGTTACGCTGACCCGCACGAACGGCCGTGGCCAGAGGATGGCCATAGCGGACCTCGATGAGGCGGCGGCGAAGGTCCTACTTAAGGCGGCCAAGATCAAGGTCGGGTGGGTCAGCTGCAGGTTGCGCAGGCGTGTAATCGTGCCCAGGTGCTTCAAGTGCCTTGGGTACGGGCACCAAAGTCAAGCCTGCGGTGGCCCAGACCGCAGCAAGCTTTGCTTCCGGTGCGGGGGGGCGGGTCACTCCGCGAAGGGCTGTGCTTCCTCTGTCCTGAGGTGGCAGGAAAGACCGGAGTACGGCGGCATGTTGCGGGGTCGGGGGAATGTAGGGTCTTCCGTGATGCCCTGAGCCAGGCCAAGCGTAAGTAATGGCATCTGTGCTTCAGGGCAACTTGAACAGGAGCAGGACGGCCCATGACCTGTTGGCTCAGATCCGTCTCGAGAAGGGCGCTGATGTAGTTGTCATCAACGAACAATATCGGGACGGTGACGAGCCAACATGGTTTCGGGATGACCTGGGCACGGCGGCAGTTTGGGTCCCGGATCTGCGACGCTTTAGCGTCGCGGACCATGGCGCGGGCGCCGGCTTCGTTTGGGTGAAGAGCAATGACGTTACTTATGTCAGCTGCTACTTCACACCAAACGAGCCGATAGCCGACTTTCAGACCAAGTTAGATGGTCTGGAGGACGCGGTCCGCGGCATGGGTGGGGAGCTGGTGGTGGCTGGAGACTTCAACGCGAAGGCCTTGGAGTGGGGTGAACCCAGACCGGATTCGCGTGGAGGACGAGTCCTGCATCCAGGCTCGGGCTGGTGGTGTTAAACACCGGCTCGACGTCCACCTTTCGGCGTCCGGGATACAGGGAGACAATTATTGATGTCTCCCTGGCGACGGAGGGTCTGGCTGCACGGGTGCAGGACTGGCGGGTGGTCGAGGACTATACAGCCAGCGACCATCAATATATCACGTTCCGCGTGCGTGGTATGGGGCCGGTGCGGGCCCGGCGCGAACAGGGCCCGCCCAGATGGGATGTCACTAAAATTGACGCGGAAAGGTTGTCCCTAGCCATCACACGCGGCCAGCGACTTGCAGAAGGGATTCCTGAGGAACTGCCTCCTTCCGAACGGGCCCGGCGGGTGGTAGACTCGACGATGGGTCTTATTTGCCGGGCTTGCCGGGAGGCCGTGCCGAGGAAGAGGGCCGGCAGGGAGGGGCGACGTCCTGCCTACTGGTGGACGGACGAGATCGCGGAAATGAGGCGGAAGTGTCTCCGCCTCAGACGGTTGGCTCAACGAGCTGACCGACGCGATCCCGACGCAGCCCGCAGATCCGCCGAGGCCAAAGTGGCGAAGAGGGACCTTCGCAGGGCCATCAGGGCGAGTAAACACCGATGCTGGAAGCGGCTGGGGGATGATCTAAATGATGATCCTTGGGGATTGGGGTATAGGATTATCCTCCGCAAATTGGGGGCGCTCTCTCACTCAGCCGCTGGAGCCTAACCGTGCGACCGGCGAGGCACTCGAGGCTCCTCCATTTACAATGGAGGAGCTTGTGGGGGCCTCGCGGAGTCTACAGAATCGGAAGGCGCCGGGGCCCGATGGGCTCCCAGCAGAGGTGCTGAAGGCGTTGACGGCGAGCCATCCAGGGCTCTTGCTGGATATGTACAATGCCTGCCTGAAAGCGGGAATCTTTCCCTCCCGCTGGAAGGCGGCTAAGCTTGTGCTGATCAGCAAGGGCAAGGGACCTGCAGGGTCCCCCGGGTCGTACAGGCCGCTGTGTATGCTCGACACAGCCGGCAAACTCCTGGAGAAGCTCCTGAAGCCTCGCCTCCATGCGGCCGTCGTGGCCGCTGGAGACCTTTCCGAGAGACACTACGGTTTTCGGAAAGGGAGGTCGACGGTACACGCTATCCAGGAGGTGGTCGATGCGGCCTGGGCCACAGAGAGCGGGAACCATTACTCCCGTCCGGTGTGCCTGCTGGTCACTCTGGATGTCCGCAACGCCTTCAACTCGGTGAGGTGGAGGGATGCGCTTAATGCGTTAGAACGCGACTTCAGGGTTCCCCAGTATCTCTTGCGGATGATGGGGGATTACCTGAAGGACCGTACCCTCACCTACGACACGGAGGACGGCCCGGAAACGAGGGTCCTGTCGGCGGGAGCGGCCCAGGGCTCCATTTTGGGTCCCGACATATGGAATTATACATATGACGGGATCCTGCGTATGGAGATGCCGGAAGGGTCTTTCCTGGTTGGGTATGCTGACGACATCGCGGCGGTTATTACCGCCAGAGATGTCGTGGCGGCGCAAATGCGGCTCAACCAGGTGATGCGTCGGGTCGGTCCCTGGTTACGCGACCACGGACTGGAGTTGGCGTTGGCCAAGACCGAGATCGTCCTTCTAACGAAGAAGCGCATCCCTCTCCTAAGGGAGATGCGGGTGGGAGACATGTCGGTCCAGACGAAACCCGCGATCAAGTATCTGGGGGTGAGCCTCGATTGTAGGCTCACCTTCTGGGATGAGATCAGGGGCAGGGCGGACAAGGCGGCTGCGATGACGACGGCGTTAAGCAGGGTCATGGCCAACATTGGTGGTCCCAGGCCCTGCAAGCGGCGTCTATTGCTCCGCACCGCTAAGGCCGTCATGCTCTATGGGGCAGAAGTCTGGGCCGGTGCGATGCGGTGGGAGAAGTACCGCAGGCGTTTGCTTTTGGATAGGGAAAATCAATATTTCATTACCATTATACAGCGATCTCTCGGCTAGTTGTCAAGTGAGGCACCATATTCAAGGCAAGAATTGACGCATTTATGCACACGGAAGCAATCACTTCCAAAACAATATTTTCAGTGGAGTCAAAAATTGAGTACTTCAATGAATACTATCAAAGATCGCAACCAGTGACCAGATGGGATGCTAGTGTATCGGACAAGACGTCATTTCAATTGCCTCATGCGGAAGAATCTTTTTTATTAAGCGACCCTTCAGCGTCGGTACCAAACGAACTAATTAAGAACATCAGAGGGCAGCATGAAACTGCTTATGTCAATTACTGAAAAGGATCAGTCTAGGCCTCCATATTTAAACGCCATTATCAGGTGAAATAAACACACAGAGGGCTAAAGCATAAAAAGGTCGCTCTCAAATACTCTAGGTCTGTGACGATCCTACATCAGTTGGATACAAAATAGACGAATATGTCGATTTAGACAACAAGATGCAGGATACGGCGATTCTTTTCTATAAAAATTAGAAGAATTGTCGGCTGTGCCGACAATCACAATTTAACACTACTACAGTCACAATTTAACACTACTACAGCTGTTCCAAATTATGGAACACTCATGACGTGATTGCGGCATTTCAACGAGCGATTGGGACCCACTCATGGTTCATTTAGCAATGAAGATACTTGGCAGGACAACACACAACATATTTAACCAATCTCTCGATAATCCACGAGCGGTTCAGATATTAGGGGCCAGAGTATTAAATGCAGACTAATACTCGTCTCATTACATAGAGATTGGCCAGGCAATTTAATCTTGCTAAGGATCCCGATTCTCTGTACACAAAGAATGACAAAGAAATTGAATCTTACCAAGGATCTCGATTCTATAGACAATCAAGGAATCGGCGGAGCTGCCTAGCGCACACAATATAGAATAAATGTCCATCACAGGTCCAGCACCACTCAACGAGCCTAGAAGCATTTGAATTACAAAAAATCATTCCACAACATCCAACCAAAGAATTAAATATAGAAAGCTAGGAATATTTAGCGGATCCAGTTTTTAACCTATCCATTTGCATCGATTTTCTCATCGGATCTGAATATGGCTACAGCTTCTTTCAGTCGGACAAATAAGAGCGAGATGAACCACCACGCAAAACTTTCAGAAAATAAATGTGAAAACTACTTCGGTCAGACCACGTGCCGAGACTATCAGGGCAGATTTATGTCTCGTCTTCCATTTAAAGAAAATCAAATTAGTCGGGGAGAGTCAAAGGATGTAGCGCTAGACACGTACCTAGCACTGGAAAAGAATTCATTCGGGATCCGGACCTGAAACTCCGAATTTATGTAGAATATCTGGATCTCAGCCATATGGATATCGTTGATCCTAACTCGATCAGAGCCGCTATTATATTTTGCCGCATCATGTGGTAATAAAACCCGAGAGCATCACAACCAAATTAAAAGTAGTATTTAATGCGTCAGCTAAAAGTTCAACAAATGTAACATATCGCTAAATGAGTTGCTACTTATGGGACCGGTCATTCAGGAGGAACTGTTTATCATACTCCTTCGATTCAGACTGTCAATTTGTGTTCATGGCGGGCATTGATGTATTGACAAATACGAGTGAACGAAGACTATCGAAGGTATTACATAATTTGATCTGGTCGAAGGAAGAACCCAAGGAATTATTAAAGTGCTATGAACTCTGCACAGTGAGTTATGGGACAAGTTCGGGCTTATACATCACCGTAAGAGCTAGTAGAATCAAGCAAAGAGTCGTATCAATTTGGCACAGAGGTATTGAAAAACTGTTTTTACGTGGCCGATGTCATATCAGGCTTAGATAACATAGATATTGCAAGGGAGATTCAAAAAGTATTAAAGGAATTACTACAAACAGCAGGGTTTAACTTAAGGAAATGGTGTGCAAATCACCCTAAGTTAGTACAAGCCCTTCTAAAGGAAGACATGGAGGTTCAATTCGACTTTCTGGACAAGGGCTACCCTCATGTGAAAACACTCAGTCTACCGTGGCCGCCCAAGTTCGATTCATTTAAATTAAAAACAACATAGAATGATCGATTAGTTTGGTGGGACCTGCCACAGTAATTGCCAAAATGTTTCTGCAAAAATTGTAGCACCTATAATTGGACTGGGACGTGTCACTTCCTCTTAAACTTTGCACAGTTTTGGAAGAAATTGAAAATGCTCGACAGCATTTGCATTCCTATGTATGCGAACCATTACAACGCATCATTGATAAAAATAAATAAATCCCAGCGCAGTTATTGTATACTACTGTGGGAAAAAAATAGTAAGACTTTGTTCATAATTTTAAAATTCTTTATTTATTCTGCCAAATCTATTTCGTCCCCCTCAAAGTAATCCCCCCCGGCCACAATACACTTATGCCAACGTTTTTTCCAATCCTCGAAACAGTTGTTAAAGTCAATTTTGGGGAATAGCCTTCAATGCGCGTAGCGATTCACGTTTAATGTCTTCAATTGACTCAAAACGGTTTCCCCGGAGCGGTCGCTTGAGTTTGCTGAATAGCCAGAAGTCACACGGAGCTAAATCAGGCGAATACGGTGGTTGAATGATATTGGTTGAATTTTTGGCGAAAAACTCACGAAGAATCAATGCAGTATGCGACGGTGCATTATCGTGGTGCAAAAACCAAGAGTTGTCGGCCCATAATTCCGGCCTCTTTTTACGAATAGCTTCGCGCAAATGACGCATAACACTCAAATAGTATTCCTTGTTGACAGTTTGGCCGGTCGGAAGGAATTCGGAGTGCACCACACCTCGATATTCGAAGAAAACTGTCAACATGACCTTGATTTTTGACTTGCTTTGACGTGATTTTTTCGGCTTCGGCTCAACTTTGGCACGATATTCGGCCGATTGATCGTCTGTTTCCGGGTCGTAAGCATAGATCCAAGACTCATCGCCAGTTATAATACGTTTCATGACATCCTGGTAGTCGGAAAGCATTGTTTCACAGACGTCAACGCGACGCTGTTTTTCAAGAAAATTGAGTGATTTTGGAACCAATCGTGCATTCACTTTTCTTAGGCCCAAATGATCTTTTAAAATGGTGTTCACTGATCCTTCCGATATTCCAACGATACCAGTAAAGTCTCTGACTGTTAATCGTCGATTCTCGAGCAGCAATTCCTTGATTTTATTGACGTGTTGATCATCAGTTGATGTTGATGGCCGTCCTGGACGTGGTTCGTCGTCAGCGCGTTCTCGACCCTCTTTGAATAATTTGTACGAATCAAAAACACTTGCTCGCGACATACAATTATCACCGAAGGCCTTTTGCAACATTCTGAACGTTTCGGCACCAGAAATTTGATTCCGCACACAAAATTTAATGGAACTTCTTTGTTGAATAATTTCACTCATTGTAAAAATCGCCGAATGCACTTTTTGTACTTCAGAAAGACAAGCGTATACTAAACACTAATGACTATTTTGATGTGATATTTGATCAGTCATACCAATGTAGAAAAAAAATATTTCGACGAATGGATTTCCGCGTGAAATTTAAATTAAAAAGTCTTACTATTTTTTGCCCACAGTAGTACAAGGTCGCGTGTAGCTTCTTTAAAAGCGCTCACAGTCCTTAGGCAAGAGCTGTGAACTACAAGGTTAGCAGTGAAGCTGGCGCTTCGGATGTAAAAGGATTTACCCGACAACATAGGATAGACGGATTCTAAAAGTATGTTGTGTTGGATCAATTCATTACCATCTTCATTAGATACACTAAAGAATCACTGCAATTCAAGAGCACACTACTCCTCAACAATAGCGTCACGTCAAGTCCAGACAGTACCTCGCAGAAGTGTTATCACGAGGTATGAATACAAGAAGACTCAATGATTGCGGCCTATGGTTCTACGGGCCACCATTTCTTCATGCTCAGGAATCAGTCTGGCCAACAGCGCACATTCCGAAGGTGGAGCACGTTCCTGAGTAATAATTGGTATTGGCGCCAGTGTCCCAGCAGCAATCGCAAAACATTATTGTCGGAATCAACCACAGAAACTCATTCCGCAGACTTCAGCGAATTCTAGTACACATAAATTGTTTCTCATGCAAGTTGAGGCGCCGGAGGATCGTTAAAAACTTTACCGCAGTGGAACCAAGCAGAAGATGCGACAGTTGTCATCATAAAAGAAATGCAACAATCTAATTTTAATGAGGACTGGGCAAATTCACAAAAATAGCAAGCTCTTGTCTTCAACGCCATTCATCGATGGCCAGGCTATCATTCGGGTCGGCGGAAAGCTGGAAGAATGAAAACTGTCGTATGATGCAAATGGTCTTGTCAGACACGCATCCTGTAACAACATTTTTAATGAAATCTCTACATGAAGAAAACAATTATCCCGGACAGCAAGCGGTGCTGGCTATCATACGGCAGAAATTTTGGCTCTTTAAAGGAAATATTATTGCTAAATCGGTAGTACAACACTGCATGATATGTTTTAAATCAAAGCCTAAGCTCTTATCCCAACTAATGGGGGTCGACTTCTGCGGTCTGTTTGAACATATTACAAAATTCGAGGGAAAAGACCCCGACAGATGCCTTCATTTAGGCACAAAAGAGATTTATGGGAAGACGCGGATATTGCGGACATATGTATTTATTGCGATAACGATACGAACACTGGGGTATTCTTAACTTACGAGGAATTGGAAACATGGTGATTGAGGTGGGAGTCGTATTAATTTCAACGCCACCAACACCAATGTCGGCTGACCCAAATGATCTAAGTGCATCTGTCTTAAGTACATTACATCCTGAGGCAATTCCAAAAAAAAATTCTTCTGCTCATATGGTGGTAGTTGGTATCACATATTAAGAACGAATTTTGGAAACGATGGTCAACAAAGTACTTGAATGAGCTCCAATAATCATCATAAATGGGAAACAACCAACACATGAAAATATCAAACCTGGAACCATGGCGATATTGAAAGAAGACAATCTGCTTCCGATGAAGTTGGCTGTTGCACGAATGGTCAAGGTTTGCAAAAGAGATGGCCGGAGCAGTAGACGTACACAAACCTAGGGCAATTTTCTAAAAATAATTTCTAGGATTGCTCCCTTCCCGGTCGACGAAACAACTGTGCCTCTGCAATGGAAAATAAAGCAATAATCAGCAACAGTCCAAGAATCAAAAGCACGGATAGCCTTAATCCAATTCATGCAAAGTACTCCTGTGGAGGTTACTTCATTTGTATCTTCGCGTGCTGTGTAATGTGGCATTTAGTCAGGGAGATAGAGGAGAACAATGAATTGATGAAAATAGACGCGGCAACCCCTAGAAGAAAGAGAGGTGCATTAAACGTTGTTATTAGTTGGTAATATTGCCAATAGTTTGTTCGGGGTGTTAAATTTTGAGTACGCTGATAAAATATCTAAAACCATTGATGACGCCAAAAGAATGAAGACCACTTATTACAACTTATCCACAATGAAACGATGATAATTGATTCTAGTGCGAACATTATAAACCAGGCAAAAGAAGAAGTTAGGGGACAATTTGAAGCAATGCAGACTTAGGTTACAAGCTAACGAATAAAATTCGTAAGGTTCGCAAAGAGCTCCGTCAAGCTAAATATTAACAATGTTATCTACTTTGACCGCTCACATATTACTAGTTTCATTAATTATTCAGCACATGGAATCTTCAGTGATCGATCAGTGAGCTCCGTCAGCGAAAGCTATGTATTAACATTGTTCACTACTTTGGCCATTCAAATATTACTACATAGTATGACTAAATATTCAGCACATGCAATCCTTAGTGATCGACGTCTTCAGTCATTCCCATCATAGACGTGTTAGTCCAAAACTAATTACACTCCGCCATTTCAAACAACAACTGGTGAACATCAGAGCCCATCTTCGGCCAACCTTCAACCCCAGATTGGGATTGACAACATATTACAACTATACACTCTAAGGAATGTGGCTGCTAGAGTAACAGTACAGTGAAAAATTTTCAAAAGAAGAAAGTCATTCTTGAATACAGAGGGATTTGATCTCTTGAAGGTGTTGCTGCCGATTCCGCTTCTAATCAAAAATACCTTCCTTAACATGGTCCCATCATCTCCACATCTGGTAGTATATCTACTCAGAGATCGATATTATTCAATCAGCGACAGAGTTCCGGACATTTAGGAGAATGATCAAATGTGCAAGCAAAATTATCCATTATATCAGTAAGGTTCGAATTAAAGCGCATGAAATTAATCTGATAAAAAAACAAAGTGCTTCCTTCGATCTAAAGAATTTAGGTACTCTCTAAAGATTCATAATGGGTACAACTCAGGAATCCAAATGAATGGCTGTTCTTTGTATGTAAAAGAGCCAGAAACGATCAAAATTGCATGTGACAGCGATGTGACTTCAAAGAGTCTGGAATCGTGAGGATGAATGGGAACCGCGTCATTATGCAGAGGCAAAATATTTTCCCCACAGTGCTGAGAAGCTCATATATTCCATCTCGTAAAATTTCACAGGTGGTAATTCCCAAGCAAATAAGTCTGCTTCACATTAATAAATCTACATATCAGATCCAGACGTCCTAATTAGAGGCAATAAAGAAGCAAGCGATGACCTCTAGCTATCTTCCGGCTAGTACGAGCCCAGGACGTCCATCAATACGCTATCACATACATCGAATAGCCAATAGCGGTCTACACTCTCATCTATGTGTTATTATGGAGCTTCCGCAGCGATACTTTTACGCCACTAAGGACACTACCAGGGCTGCAAAGTCACATCGAAGCCGAGCAGCTGGATTCAGGTGGAACTACTTCATACTGTATATATGTTGCACTATAAGATATCAATGCACCTATAACATAAATCTTCTTGTGTAATTACCGCCGATGAAAGTTTTATGGGTCAGAGAAATTGCGTAAGAAATTTCGTCACCTACTTGATTCAAGGTTAGATTTATGATTTTATTAAGAACAACGGTTTCTTTCCGTGACAAGTTTAGTTAAGTGCTTTGTTAATTTAAGCATATTTGTAAGAAATGGCATAGGAATTTTTTAAAGGTATTTGTAAGAGAAATTTGTATAGAAGGCGAAGCAAATTTGAAAAAAAAAGAACTTTTACGCTGACGCTCAATCAGGTTGTTTCATTTGAAATCACCTTTGACAACTAGAAGGTTCGTATATGGCCATCATTCGATGGTAGCCTTAAACCGAAAATTTTAGCTGGCCAATGGCTGAGCTCCAGGGCATTTCTATCCACAGATAAAGAACTATTACATGGTAATCCTGCAACCAACGTTACAAGAGGCTTTAAGATGAAACCCCAAAGCTGAACCTAGACCGATTACACTGGACGAGTATAGACAAAGGCGGCAATGAGCAAGAAGCAAACAACGGCCCACGAAAGAAACACCGGGACGGACACCTACCCCAAGACAGGAAGGAAGAATTCATAAAGACAACTGTGCAAATCTCACCGACAAGAAGAAGGGGACGAAGAAAAGGGCCAGAAAACTTGCTGAGCTCAAATGAGAATTAAAGAAATTACATCGCCTAGTGGTCATCTCAATCACGAAGAAGGAAAAGCGTACGTTCTTGATGAAAATCAAGCAGCTGAAGCAAGCCTGCAGGACAAAAAATCAAAGCAGCTGGCACAACATGAGCTCGGGAAATAACAGCCATCATGACAGACTGATATTAGATGTTTATGTAGATTAACTAGGTTTTAAGAATATTGATGTAAAAAAAACAAAACAAAAAAAAACAATAGAGGCAATAATAGACGAACTAAATACAACTAATTCCATCTGTATTTAATTTATTTGCAAAATGGGTAAGACGCAGTCCAAAGATAAAGTTGAAGAGGTTATTATTAATAATAATAGAGACTTAATAAGCAATAGTATGTTTCAGAAAGACCGTGCTAGATTATTCACAGACATAGAACTAATTTTGATTGTATTAGGAATTGTTATTGTAGGATATTTAATGTATAAGAAACTAAGAAAGATACTAGAACGAGAGGTAAAGAAACAAAAACCGATAGCTTGTGTAACTGTATAAATAAATTATATTAAGAAGGTAACAAAATCAAAGCTAGATGAGTGAGCTGAATACAATATTAGAAAAATTAAAGAAACAAGGATGTCTGGTGTAAGGTAATCCCAATAGAGATTAAACGGCGTCCTATTTATTAGCAGAGAAAACCGAGTTCTATTCATCAAAATTATCATTCTTCAATATCTTTAGAAGTCTTGAAGACTCAAAACAGAAAATCCATGAACCCCTAGCAAAGTTCAGGCTAAATACAAGGGATTAGAGTCACTGATATGCAGCAAGACTCAATCAATTAAAGATAAACTAGACTAGACTAGAATAGACATACTAGCTCGGTATGAGAAACTGAAGTTAAAGATTCGTGCCCGAGGAAAACCCTCCCAAGCAGAACACTGCAGCAAAAAAAAAATTCCAAGCGTAAAATCGTCCAACAATACAAGGAACATGGCTTTCGATATATCAACGGCGACTAAACTAATACCTACTTTTGATGGAGATCAGCAATAGATGCACAATTTCATCAACCTAATACTATCATCCTCTACTCTTACCCTTGCTCTAGTACCCACACATCTCCACTCTACTTCTGAGAATTCTTACCTCTTCAATTTCCGCAGGGGTGACTTTGGCAAATTAAATTACCTACTTTACCAATCGTCCCTCCATTTCATCACAATTGTTTCTCAGCTTTCCGTTCTTGAAGCCTTCGAAGTTCTTTATACCGAAATCTTCACCTGCCTGGCCCAATCCTTTCCCTATCAACCTCGGAGATATCATGCCTCCTCCCACCCATGGTACAACAAAGAAATTCGATCCCTTTGGAACAGAAGAAACAAACTATGGCAGACTTAGATCCTATCTCACTCCTACCCCGACTTCCCCAGTTAACTCTCTGCAACTTTCCTTTTCTCTGCACGCAGCGAATCTTCCTACCACGACTACCTGATTCGAATGCAGTCAACCCTTATCTCCGACTCTAAACATTTTTACCAATTCATTAACATATAGTAAAAAGGAAATCCAGTGGCTACCCCTCCACTTTCAAGTTGAACGACACTTCTTCTTTCGACCCCCGTGCAATATCTAATCTCTTTGCTCATCACTTTAGTCAATCGTTCAGTGAGCATACTTCCGAAAGCATCATTTAGGACTGTTCTTCCACTGCAAATCGATTTGTCCCCGTCCCAGCATGGTTTCCTAAAAGGCAGATCGACTACCACTAACATTACCGACTTCATCTCTAGAACACTTTGTGCTCTGGAGAATGGTGACGAAGCTGACGTCATCGCTACTGACTTCAGCACGGCTTTTGATAAAATCTCTCATAAATTAATTCTCTTCAAGCTACACTCCCTTGGCTTCAATCAGCTCTTTGGACTCCCGAATGCTTCCGGATGACCTCGACAATGTTAGCATTTGGTGCAATAAAAACTCTCGAGATTAATGTCTCCAAATGCCAATCCATTACTTTCTCCCGTAGAGGGCCCTCTTCTTCCTCCAGAGTTTTACGGCTGTCTGATGAACCTATCCCCTTCGTATCCTCTCTTCGCGATCTAGACGTCATTTTTACAGCGAACTTAACTTTCGTGAATACACTGACAGCGTGATTGCTAGAGCCAATTCCGTGCTTGGCTTTATGAAGTGTTGGTCCAAGGAGTTCCTTGATTCCTACGTAGCCAAATCCCTCTTTGTTACCTTCGTCAGGCCTCTCCTTGAATATGCATGCCAAGTGTGGTCTCCCCTTCATTGGAGGACACACAGGGATTAAAAGGACAACCAAACAACGATACTGCTGGGAGAATATGAACAAAATGGTGAAAAGCTACATAAATAATTCTGAACAATGTAAACTAAACAAAGTGATGAAACATACAAAAGAGCATTTGGTAATTACAAATACACCTAGCACAAGCTTTAAGACCTTGGAAATCGACACTGTAGGATCCTTAAGAGAAGCAAATACTTGAGATACATATTAACATGTCAATGTCAACTAACCAAATATAATATAACCATTTCCTATTGAGAATAAAGAGGGCAAAACCATTGCTGGTTGAAATTCTGGTTGAAAATATTATCCTGAAATATGGCTACCTTACTTTACTTTTTCGTATAATATAACATAACTTTCAAATAACATATAACATAATATAACTCCACATTCCGACACTAACTTATCACCTTTCGAACTAGTATTCAGAAAGATTGCAGTATTACCTGATGCAAGTAAGCAAGGCAGCACTCCTATTTATAATTTAGATAACTACTATGCTATGCTATGCTGGAATCAGCAAAGAACAAAAGAAAAATCGTCTATTACAAAACCACTAGACGTTTTAAGAAGAAAATAAGAAGTATGCTAAGTGATGAGCAAAGAGATTAGCTATTGCACGGGGTCGGAAGAAGAAGTGTCGTTCAACTTGAAAGTGGGGGGGATTTCCATTTTACTATATGTTAATGAATTGGTAAAAACGTTTAGGAGATAAGGGTTGACTGCATTCGAATCAGGTAGTCGCTGCGTGCAGAGAAAAGGAAAGCCGCAGAGAGGTAACTGGGCAAGTCGGGGTCGGAGTGAGATAGGATCTAAGTCTTCCATAGTTTGTTTCTTCTGTTCCAAAGGGATCGAATTTCTTTGTTGTACCATGGGTGGGAGGAGGCATGATATCTCCGAGGTTGATAGGGAAAGGATTGGGCCAGGCAGGTGAAGATTTCGGTATAAAGAACTTCAAAGGCTTCTTCAACGGAAAGCTGAGAGTCAATTGTGATGAAATGGAGGGACGATTGGTAAAGAAGGTAATTTAATTTGCCAAAGTCGCCCCTGTGGAAATTGAAGAGGTAAGAAGTCTCAGAAGTAGAGTGGAGATGTGTGGGTACTAGAGCAAGGGCAAGGAAGAGTGGAGGATTACACTGGTTGAGGGTAGAGAGAAGATGAGTGCTACAAGAGAAGGACTCAAGTGGTTGGGAGGAGCGAATGTATACACAGAGTATGGTATATGCAGGAATTTGCTGGTTATTGTGGTTTTGGCGCAGACAAAGTTACAGCATGATGAATTAGAGGAAGTGTGAAGACTTGCACCGAAACGATTAACCACAGCGAGAAGTACGCCGCGGTTAGTAGGGGTTAAGTCGTCGTCGCAGCCATCGGCACGAAAAACAGAAAAATCTGCGGAAAATAATTCATTACTATAAATAGTGGGTGTTAAGTTGGTTTCGGTAAGGAAAAGCAAGAGAGTTCTGAAAAAAACAATTACCTCTGTAGTGTTTGGTGGATTCGAGAACTCTTTCCCTCTAAACAAGCAAATCTTATTGTCTCTGATTTCATTATGTAATGTATGTAAACAATTATATACTAACCTTTTAATTTAGGTAAAAAGCTTTCCAATATTCCCTATGATATTAGACTATTTTCCAGCTCACGTTTAAATATATTAACTTCTAATGAACTACTAGTGAATAAACCGAGTGTTTTTACATATTAATTGCTTTAACAATTTATCGTGCATCCTATATTGTTCGAATCGAAAACCCATGTCTTATACGCATATACTATTAAATCTAACAAATACGAAAAAGAAAACAACTTTTATCTTGTATCGTTTTTCCAGGAAGACATCGTATCTTAACCTCTTCGTTTCTGGACTCTTTAACAGACTTGGTGCCAAGTTGGCATCAACGGTAACTTGGAACACCAATTTTAAAGCTTTACGTTATCTGTGTACCAGGAGAGACGTAACCGTGACAGCGTCAATACAGCAAGGGTTATATAAATATTTCACATACCACAATCTCGTTGTTGTAACCTGTTGACCCCAGATAGACAATTGGAGTTGCTTCGCTGGAATCAGTTCTTCTTTACTTTGGAATCATGAAAAAGCTGATGTAAAAAAACACAGAAGAATCCAACTCGTTTTGAAGCAAAATAGAGGAATATTTTCATTAAAAAAATAATCGAAAGCTGATTATTAAAATTAAGAAATTTTAATTTTGCTCCTGCCTAGTTTGAGCAAAAGTAGACAGTACCAATATTAAGTACCGTTAACATTCTCAGAGTATGAATTTAAAAATGAGTTTTATTTTATAATCATACAATCTGTAACAGGACTTAGGTTAAGTAAAAGCGCTTAAAAAACTATTAAATTTATTCTGACTACCATATATACAAGACCTGCCATTTAACCAACTCTAACTAAAAGACAAATGTAAATTAATATGGTAAATATTTGGTGTGCAATGAATAGTCTGTGCTGAAAGAAAAATATTAATTAATAGATGAGGTTGTGGTAAAAAACATGCTGCCCTTTTTATCTAGCTATACATATATTTCTTAAACACGAAAACAAACTGTTAGAAAACTTAATCTATTGCATACCATGCGCTAAAAGTTCAAAGTTGTGTGGCGAATGTGCTAGAGGTTAACGTTCCAATTTGGTTTCATGCGATGGACGTGTTCATATGGGATCACGTTGCGTTGCGGTCAATAAGGTTTATAATTACTTTACAATTGCAGAAATTTAAGTACTTGTTTAGCGCGACGAGTTATTATAGAATATGTAGTTAAACTAAATTACCTACAATACTAATTTAGTATCTAAATATTCTAATAAATGTATGTGTATATTCTACAGATTTCATTTGCCGAAACACTTAATTCAAAGGAAAAGGGAAAAGCTCTTCTTTGATTAAATTCTTTACAGTATGTACTTCTGGCTTAATGGGTACTACAGATGATTGCATATGTACTGGGTTGGGAATTTCGCTTGATATGAATTAATGAATTGGATTTATAATGCGATTGGTTGCCAAATCCCAAAAATAACTGCCCTTGGGCCGATTTAATCAAATATCTGTATGACTGCACAAATCGATTTGCAAACCAAAAGGATAGTAATCCAAATCAATTTTGCTGATGCTATTCGCACGATGCATGCATGCATCGGGGAAGATACTAGGACCGGACAACAATAGTCAAAAACTGGGAAGTTTATAAGTGAAAAGCTCTATAATTTTTATTTGAGGTATTTTTATGTCGAAGAATGCGAAGTGTCACTATAAATACTTTCTATATACGTTTTTTTATTAGTAAAATTAATTTAGATTTTGCATTTAAATGAAAATTCTTAATTTAACATTCGAGAGCTGGGAGAATGCAGAGAGCAAATAAGACAACTGCTATCAGAGAGCGGAAAATTATAATCAGTTACTAATTGCATAAGTACAAGGTGTAATCAACAATAATTTTATAATCCCTTCCCATATTAAGAGAACCATTGAAAAAATTACCTTGAATAGGAACATTAAGTAGAATTTTAACTTTTTGGTTTGTTATATAATAATGTAAATATTTTTAATTAATAATATAGTAATTACTGATTTGTTTATAATTACACAATTTTCAGACAGTATACGAATTTTGTCTGAAGCATTTAAAGTGGCTAATTTCCTTAATGGGTCTATTAATATGACAATGGCCTGTCCAGTGTTACACAAAATCTATAACGTAAAAATTAAAGTTTGTATATAATCTATGAGGTAAACTGTATTGACCCATTTAAAGAATTTGTTCAGCAATAAAATTACTTAGAAAATAAAACTAAATAAACATGTTGGAACTACTAACATTGGGTTATACTGATGAATCTGATAAATATTTATCCTTATTGCAAGGTTTTATTTAGCTTGAAATGCGATGCGTATTTCTTTCTAGTTAGAAATTCTTACTCTAATTTTAATTAAGATTTGTTGTCAATTAACTAAATTTTTTTATTACATTTCACATATTAAATAGCTTATTTAAAGGAAGCACATCACAAATCAATTAGAATAACTATTTTTAATTGTTCAATTTCATGAAATCTTATTTCGTTTTACAATTTTGAAGACATAGATAATTGACTAATGAAAGTTTTCAATTCAACTAACCTTTTTTATTTTGGTTTAATTTAACATATTGTTACAAAATTTGTCTCTACTTATGCTTCACGCATAGAATTTTAATCGAACCTTTATGGGTTCGCTCCGCACGATCGCGGCGTCTGTCGTAGGGCCACCAGGCAGTAGCCACACTAATGATTGATAAAGATTAGTCCAGAGTAATTAATTACGTTTGAAATCGAATTCTGAAATAATTAAGAGTACGATTATCATGTAATCTTAATTGTAAATAATATAATTAGTGTCTGTTTTCGTAATAATTAGGCTCAAATGTAAAATTAAATTTATTTTTTATAGTGTAATGTAACGCAGAATAAACTTTCTCCCTTCATCGCAAAATAAATACAAGCAACAGGATTTGTGGTTTCGATTCACCACAACAAACAATACGCATTTTGTGTCGGAAAGAACAAGTCAAATTTGTAAAAATCCCTGTTTTGTGCTTATTTTCCGACAAAATTATTATGCTTAATATAAGCTGCAGCAGAAATGTGAAAATTTCCACAAAATGTTGATGAAAAAAATTCATACTTAATGTATTCTGAAATAGGCCATAATTTAAACTTTATTCTCAAGCATAGTCGAATTTATGGTTTCTCTTATACTTTTTATATACTTTTAAAATTTCTTCTTCTCCTTTCTGACCCATTCTGCTTATGGTAGCAATTTTAATGGTTCAATAAAACATTTTTTTTTTTGTTTTAACATTAGATGGTATATAACTAATATAACAATATACGAGTGCTTGAAAGGTTATTAGTTTATCAGTTTTACATCGTTGTCGAAGTTTAAATTCTTGTCGCAAATATGAAAGAATTAAAATTTTTTTCGGTTGCACTTATAACACTTATGTATGTTATATTCAGTTTTTAAGCGTATAAATCTTTCTTCATCATCATTTAATGATGCAAAAAGCAACATAGTATACAAAGGGATCTTCGACAGCACTTAGACTAGTTGCTGACGGTGGAATTATGAAATTCCTTCGTTTAGATATTTACATTTTCTCATCTGTTAATAATTAAAAATGAGTTTATCCGAAAAAAACCAAACTCACTAATAACCATTTTCCGCGTTTTATTTTGTTTGTAATTGTTAGAATGTGTTTTCGGTATATAGGTGTTATGCGAAATATTTATACCTGATAAATTTGATAAATTGCATCGAACTCAAAGATCCGACGTACATATCTTAATTCATGAGAGAAATCACCTATTCTTAAATATTGTTACGTATTTTCAGTTCTAATTTTAATCTACATATGATCCAATAAATAGCCAACTTCGTCCTCAGCGCAGTCGTTAATAATAATAACGGAATCAATAACGTTTTCAATATAAATTAAGTTGTTGATACAATTTTTATTTTGGTCTGAGAATTAAATTCTGCTAATTACGTTGTTTTTTTGCAAATTTTTTAACCTTTTCATTTTATAATTGGTAGCAGCAAGCATTGCTATCGTGGTATATGCAGAAATTACTCTGGCGTCATATTGTATCTAATCAATTACAACTGGAATTCACTTGTGTTAATCAAATTTAGAACAATAACTGGTTGCTAAGCAGAAGATCATTTGAATGTTTGTTTACATTCTCCGATGAAGACGCCCCCAGTGACGTCAACGCTCATGCGACCCAATACTTTTCTTTACCTGACACATCACACTCATTCCGAAGAAATTTTCAAGAACATCTTCCATGCAGTTTTTCATATTTTATCAAATGTTAATTTAACAGGTATTAAATAAGTTGCGAGAATATTTGGGGGAAGGGGCAGAAAACATTTATATTGAAATGTTACTAACATATATCAAAACACTCTACTTTAATTACTTGAATAAAGAAAAATCATTGAATGCATTAACTGATTTGAAATTGTTGTTCAGAGTGAAGGTTTTGAATGTCACATTTGTAAAAAACCTTTAGGTGATAATAGAGTGGCAGATCATTGCCGTTTAACTGGAAAATATAGAAATCCTGCAGACAGTCAGTGTAATTTAAAGTACAAGACACCCAAATTTATGTCGATGCTTGTCCACAACTTATCAGGGTATGATTGTCATATCTTTATAAAAGCTCTTAATCAAATAGAAGGTGAAATAAAGCGAACTCCTACAAATAAAGAAAATTATATTTCAATTTCAAAAATAATTCATGCGAGTGAAAGAAAACCATAATATTCAGGTTTTTACATTTTTTTAGGTTTTTATAGGCTAGCTTAGATTCCATAGTTAATAATGATTTTAATAAATATAATGAAAGAGGTTATTAAGAATAAAGAGTTATTAAAACTAGTTACTTAAAAGAAAAGGTTGCGAACACTTAAATGATTCCACTCTTTCTGTGAACAAATATTTTTTAATAGATTAAAAAATATTGAATGTTCCGTGGAGTATTATAATCATGCAGTTAAAGTTTGGTTTGCAATGTAAACTTGCAAAACTATATCCAATTATTAAAAGTTATATTTGAAGACAAATGTTTTATTATTAGCTGATATATTTGAACATTTTAGAAAATTATGTAAAAAAATTTATTCACTGGATCCATGTTATTATTATACTACATTTACATGGGACGCGATGTTTAAATATACAAATATTAATTGGAAGTTGTTAACGTATTTTAGTATGTATACTATCTTATGAGTGGAATTAGGGGTGGTATTACAATGTGTTCACTTCGCCATTCGCTTGCAAGCAATAATTACATGAACATTTTTGATTCAATAAAGACTTGAAGTATTTAATGTACTTTGACGCTAATAACTTCTATGGTTAGGCAATGTCAACATTTTTACCATAGGAATCATGATGTAATATTCATTCCAGAAAAAGAGGGTATATACTTGAAGTAGATCTTACATACGCCTTATCTCTACACAATACTCACAATGACTTACCTTTCTGCTCAGAAAATAAAAATATTTCTTCAATGAAAGTAAAAAAAAAACAGATATACATAATAAAGCAAACTACGTTATACACTGCATGTAGCAATCTACAGCAATGCTTAAAACATGGATTGAAATTAACTAGAATTCACCGAATATTAACACATTTAAGCATTCAGATTGGTTAAAAAATATATTGATTTAAATAAATCTTATCGCTTTAAAACGCAAACTACTTTCGAAAAACATTTTTTGAAATTGTTAAATAACACTGTATAGGGGAAAACAATGGAGAATTTCGAAAAAAGAGAATTATTAAAATTACCGCTGATTGGGAAACTATCATAAACGTTTGCGCGCATTAATTGCGAACCGAAATTTCACTACTTAAACCAGTTTACTCCCAATATAACTGTGATTGAATTAAAGAATCAATTTCTTACATAAAATAAACCTACATATTTTACTTGGATTTTGTATTCTTGAAATATCGAATCGAATATTCCACTATGAACATATTAAACCTAAATATAGCGATAATATATTTTTAAATTATATGGACACAAACTCATTTATTTATACAATTTCTATTGTAGATGTTTATAGTTGCTATATATGCTTGAGGATATTCAATCCAAATATAATGATATACCGTTAAAAAATAAAAGGGTTCCTGGAATGATTAAGGATGAAAATCATCGTCATATATAACAGATATATGTATGTTAGAGTTCGTATGTTTAAAATCAAAAATGTATTCGTTATCTGTCCAAAATCGAAAATGTAAAAAAAATGCTAAAGGCATAAGTAAGTGTGCTGTAGATAAACTAACTAAATATTAATGTTCATAATCATTGCAGTTTTCATAAAAAGAAACAGTTTCATGGAGAAATGTTTATTATAAGATGAAAAGTACATACACTATATATACAACATAAAAAGAAAATTAGTTTAAATCTTTCAGATGATGGCATCAGAATTTGTGCATGATTTTTTTTTTTTTTTTGTGGGAGCGGGGAAATGCTCTTACGCACGATGTGCCGGACTCCCCAGCAAAAGCTGAGCCTACCGGCTAAAACCCCCCTCCCTTCCCCCAGGAACTCCACCACGGAACCGTTTGTGAAACATTACTTCGGGGTGGAGTCCTATATACCCCAAGAACAGGGCCCCCTACCCCAACAGGCCCTCCCCGCTCGCGTCCTGCTCCTTCTGGCGAAGGATCCCCTTCACGAAAAGAGCGATTCTTCGCCAGAAATCCCTCCCCTGCAGCATAACCCCGACTACGTTAACAGGGGTTATGATGCCAGTCACTCCTTGCAGGTCGTCTCGCTCCGCCCTCCAGCGAGCACATTCAAAGAATGTGTGGAGAGCGGGGTCCGACGAGGAGTCATATTATACACAGCACGGGCTCGGTACCTTCCCTATGCGGTAAAGGAAGGCCCGAAAGTGCCCGTGCCCCGTCAGCAACTGGGTGAGGTAGTAATCGACCTCACCATGCTGACGGTTCAGCCAGGTGTCCAGCCGGGGAATAAGCCGGGCTGTCCACCGGCCCCGCGACTCCCCGTCGCACCTTTCCTGCCGTGACGCCAAGGTCCTGGCCCGTACGACCCGCTGGGTCTCTCGTCCCAGAACAGGCTTCTCCTGGTGGAGAGCCTGTCGCTTCCTGGCCAAGAGGTCAATTGGAATGACCCCCGCGACCACCAACATCACCGGTTCCGAGACCGTGCGGTAGGAGCTCGCGATGGGGCTCACCCCCAGGTACTTGATCGAGGGCTTCGTCTGGACCGACATGTCTCCCACCCGCATCTCCCCAGCCTCAAATGCAAATGCGTAGAGAACCATTTTTCCCCCAATTTACGAATTCTTTCCCTCAAATGCAACCTCTTCCCCGATTCCAACAAACCTGGTCTAATCAAATGTATCCCCAGCAATACCAGCTTCAATATACATAAGCCCTAATATCAGCCACAAAAATATCAGATGACGCCCGGACACGCTAATCAATCACATCCAACTCCGCAGAGGCCACCGAAGCCTCAACCGAAACCCGAACCGATGGATACCTCTACCATCCAAACGGCCGCAATTAACTATCAAAATAGGCCATCAGCTGCTTTCAGATCATCACACACATCAACCCCGTCCCCCACAAGTTCCAAAGGAACTTCCACATAGCCGCGGATAATGAGCAGGAAGACCTGAGCAGCTACTACAACGCTATGGCGTCAGATGATCCAAACTACGAACAGAGTTTCGAAGAATACTCGCAATCTCAAGAACCGACTTCTACCGCAAATAACGAACTCCCCGAATACACCGATTTGAATTTTTTAGGTTAACAGTCTCTTCGTTGCCCTATTTCCAGTGTAGAACGAAGAGCGGTAAATTTCCAAATATCCTGATAGACACTGGATCAAGTAAAAATTACATCCAACCCGAGCTCGTCGAAAACCCTCACCCTAACAACTCCTGCTTTTATGCAAAGTCGATTGCTGGTGACGTGAAAATTTGCCATCATACTTTTGTAAATCTCTTTGGTAATAATAATGTCCGACTAAAGTTCTTCCTTCTGCCCACATTAAAGTCCTTTCACGGAATTCTCGGTAACGATAGCCTGAAAGAATTATCAGCTGTCATTCATGCAAAGGAAAGTTATATGGAAGTCTTAAATGGTACCAAAATTAAAATCAAACAGCTAAAGTCCCCCTCCGTTAACTCACTAGAAGCGAAACTTGAACAAGTAACCGAACAGCAGAAGCAATGGATAAAATCACTAACTCTGAAATTCGCGAGCCTGATGAAAGACTTACCTATACTACCAAAGTTGTAGGTGAAATCCGCACCAATACCGACACCCCAGTTTACTCAAAATCCTATCCTTATCCGGCATCCCTCCGTGACGAGGTAGAAACTCAGATTGACAAACTTCTAAGAGATGGAATAATCCGCTCATCCAGATCTCCCTACAATTCACCGGTGTGGATTGTACCTAAAAAGTGTGACTCGCAAGGAAACAAACAATTTAGAATGGTAATAGACTATCGAAAGTTGAACACCGTTACGATAGCCGACCGTTATCCCATACCGGATATTAATGACGTCCTCGCGCAATTTGGTAGAAGCAAATTCTTTACCGTTCTTCACCTACGTAGTGGATTCCACCAGATTCCCCTAAGGGAATCCGACATAGAAAAAACCGCGTTTTCGGTAAACAACGGAAAATTTGAGTTCACGCGACTCCCTTTCGGCCTCAAAAATGCACCATCGATCTTCCAAAGAGCACTTGACGATATTGTGCGAGCATACATAGGGAAATCATGTTACGTCTACATAGATGATATTATCATCTTCAGTGAGAATGAAGCCCAACATCTTAAACACATTTCCGAAGTATTCCAAACTCTTAACGAGGCCAACATGAAGGTGCAGTTAGATAAATGTAACTTTTTCAAACGTCAAGTCGAATTCCTCGGTTTCGTGATTTCATCTGATGGAATACAAACAAATCCAAAAAAAGTTGAGGCAATCATGAATTTCCCTGTACCCCAAACTCTAAAAACGATCCTTTTCGGGCCTTTCCGGCTACTACAGGCGATTCATAAGGAATTATGCGCAAATCGCAAAGCCTTTAACGAGTCTACTAAGGGGAGAAGAAGGAAGACTTTCCAAAACTGAATCCGGAAAAAAAACTGTAGTCTTGCATACCGAAGCCCTGGAAGCTTTTACTAAACTGAAAAACACTCTCGTTTCACAATATATAATATTTTCCTACCCCGATTTCAATAGAATTTTTGAATTAACGACTGACGCTTCGGACGTAGCCTTGCGAGCCGTTTTGTCGCAAGATAATCGCCCAATTACCTTTATCTCTCGAACATTGAGTAAAACCGAAGAAAACTACGCGGCAAATGAAAAAGAAATGCTTGCGATCATTTGGTCCTCACAAAACACTCTACGAAATTATCTATATGGCACCGCTAAGGTGAAAACCTATACCGACCATCAACCATTGACCTACGCCCTCAGCCCTAAAAACCAAAATTCCAAAATGAAGCGCTGGGAAGCAATTCTAGAAGAATTTAACTACGAACTGCAGTACAAACCCGGAAAAAGCAACGTCGTGGCCGATGCCCTATCTCGAATAACCCAAATAAATTGCATGACGGCTGCAGAACACAGCGATGAGAGCTCATCGCACGAACTAGTCCCCGCTGTAGCAACCCCTATTAACCTTTTCAAAAATCAAATTATGTTGTGAATAGGAAACGAAGACAGTTACAAGTTTGATACCCTTCCCCACATATCATAGGCATATCATTATAAAAAAGGAATTCACTGGTGACAATTTAATTGACATACTCAGAAGATACCTAAATCCTAGCGTCATAAATGGTCTATATACCTCCGAATCCGTAATGGCAAAAATCCAGACAGTTTATTCCCTTCATTTCAGATCCTACCGATCAAGATTTACGCAAACACGCGTGAAGGACGTCACGAATCCCTCGGAACAAGAGGGAGAAATCTTGAAGGAGCACAAAAGAGCTCATAGAAATGGCGAGGAAAATAAAATGCAATTGCTTCAACGCATTTACTTCCCAAAAATGAAAGCCGAAACCCGTAGAATAGTTAGCCAATGTTCAGTCTGCAAACAGCATAAATACGACCGCCATCCCATGACACCGGAATTACAACCCACACCCATACCGCAATATCCTGGCCACATTTTACTCATAGATATATATTCGACAGAGAAACACCTCGTCCTTACCGCATTGGATAAATTCTCGAAATACGCTCAAGTCCGTGTCCTTAAATCCAAAGCCGTTGAAGATATAAGAGAGCCTTTACGGCAGATCCTTTTCTCTTTCGGTGTGCCCAAAATTGTTGTGTTCGACAATGAAAAGTCTTTTAACTCAGCATCCATTTGTTTCCTACTTCAGGATATATTGGGTATTCAAATTTATAAAACTCCGCCCTATGGTAGCACCATAAATGAGCAGGTTGAAAGATTCCATTCCACCCTTTCCGAGATCATGCGTTGCCTCAAGGCCAATCGCAATCACAAATCCTTTGATGAATTGCTTGATCGTTCAGTTTACGAGTATAATTACTCAATCCATTCCACTACAAAACAACGACCCGTAGAAACCTTCTTTGGTAGAATCATTAGCACAAATCCCGACGATTTCGAGAAAGCTAGACAGTCCAGTATAGAAAGATTAAAAGAAAAACAAACCCAGGACCTAAATTACTACAACAAGAAAAAAAAACCAACAAAAACATATAACCCCGGTAACACTATTTATGTTAGAATTAACAAACGATTAGGATCAAAATTATCACCCAGATTTAAGAAAGAAATAGACAAGGAAGACAGAACAAGCACGGTTTTAACATAGTCAGGCAAAGTGGTTCATAAAAATAACATTAAAAGTTAATATCCACCCTTTTTAGATTTCTTTTGGTGCCATGTCTCGCAAGTATTCAAATTTTGGATTATTCTAATTCTCAAGTCGTAACGCTGCACAAAGGAACGGCCAAACTACAAACCGGAACATTTAGGTCCACGTCATAGACCTAGAGGTATACGAAAAAAAGATCCAGGAACTAAAATTAATAGTATACTCAAGGGTAGACAAAAATGATCCTATTCATCCCTTACTGACCCACGAAATCTACCAAATCGAAACCCATTTAGACAGACTCAAGCCAAAAATCAAGGTAAAAAGATCGCTAGATTTTATAGGAAAAGCATGGAAATGGATCGCGGGAAACCCCGACCATGATGATTTAATTATTTTAACAGAAAAAATCAATAATGTTTTAGAAAATAATAATAAGCAAGTTGTACTAAATCGAGTAACTTTAGAAAGAATAAATAAATTATCAAATATAACAAATCAGATTGTAAAACTTGTAAAGGATAACGATGTCTTAAGAAATGAATTTACTTTAAGCATAAAATTTCAATTGGAAATAATTAAGGAATAATTGATCAATATAGAATATGCCTTCCATTGGGCCAAGGCAGGTTTAATAAATTCTTTTATACTTGATGATAAGGAACTAAATGTAGTAAAACAGTCCTTTGAAGAGAATAATATTCCTTATATAAATATCGAAGAAGCGATAGAATTCGCCAATGTGAAAATAGCTACTAGTAACTCATCCATCATCTATATTGTAGATATTCCGATTACAGATAAGATTCCATGTAGCATGCTCATAGTAAAACCGACTAAAGTTAAGAATATTGTCAATAAAATAGCCTACGAAAATGTATTGAAATGTCAGGATAAAATATATGGAATAAAAGAAAAATGTAATAATATCAATGATTTAAATATATGCAATAGGAATAATATAGTAGAATTAAGCGAAACAAATTGCATACCTAAGTTGCTGAGCAGCCAACGACCATCATGTACCAAGACGACTGGCCTACACATACCTACAGTGAAAGAAATAGCACCCGGACTCCTGTTTCTAAACCAGTTCAACGGATCCATTCTGATCAACAAGAAGGCAACTAAAATTACCGGAACATTCATCATACGTTTCATCAACGAAACCATCACCATTGGCGGGAAGAATTTTACAGCAAAAGAGTTCTCTGGCTTCAAGCCCCTACCCGCTATCCTACAGCTGAGTTCTGCCCATAACGCCTACGAAGAGATTCTCACCCTGGAATCCATGAAAGAGCTACACGTGAATAATACGCAAGAGATAAAATTACTACAGACCGAAAATAAACTAGGTCTCATAACCAACTTCAGCCTATCTGCATTCAGGATAGCGAATAGTCATCATCATCGCTGTCAGGATACGCTGCTCGGTGAAGATAAACTTACCTGTACCTCCTATCTCCATCCAGATTCCAACATCTTCAGCTGAAAAAACATCAGAAGTAGAAATCCCAGAACCTCCGAAAATTACAAGCGTCAATCAAATCCCATATTTTTAAAATTCAACGAGGACGTTGTAATTTAAGGCGGGAGGAGTTAACGCCATTTAAGTTGAACTCACGCGTAATCTATCGCCACGTGAGTTCCCATAATTCCCACAGCTTAGCTCAGTCATCACCTCGTGACACCGGTCACCCTAGTCGGCGACACCGTCCACCTGGGTCAACTCAGCACCTATCTGATCCAGTTTACCTGCATGGCCAGAGACCTCGTCAGCAGAATTTAGATATTTAAGCTCATAGAAATAATTCATTGACACACTTTTTGTAATCAGTTGCTGGCAGAACCGCTGCCCAAATAAATTTTTTTAAACCAAACCGTAAAGGTTTTATTAATTTACATATCCAGCAAGAGCCCTGGATGGCTCGCCGTCAACGCCTTCAACACCTCTGCTGGGAGCCCATCAGGCCCTGGCGCCTTCCGATTTTGTAGACTTCGCGAGGCCCTCACGAGCTTCTCCATTGTAAAGGGAGGAGCCTCGAGTGCCTCGCCGGTCACGCGGTTAGGCTCCAGTGTCTGGGTGGGGAAAAGGGCATCCACGATGGAACGGAGTATCCCCGTTTCGAGGGGGCCCTCTGAGAGAGCGCCCCTAATTTGCGGAGAACAATCCTGTACCCCAATCCCCAAGGATCATCGTTCAGATCATCCCCCAGCCGCTTCCAGCATCGGTGTTTACTCGCCCTGATAGCCCTACGAAGGTCCCTCTTCGCTACTTTGGCCTCGGCGGATCTGCGGGCTGCGTCGGGAAGGGGGGGAATGATAAAATAATTGAATATAATAATAATTTAAATATGGATCATGATATATAGTATAAACACGAAACTTTTAATCTTGTATTGAAACTTGTAAGAAAATAAAAATAAATAAAACATTCTTCTTAATCCAAACAATTTGTTTAGAATCATTGTTACTTTTCAGGAACTTCACCATCCAAAAACATTCCCTTGTGCATTAATCAGCGATATGTACTGGTACATTGATATTTGCGAAAAGAAAGTTTTGGACATTGTAGATCTTCCTCCATGTTGATTACAACTAAAGTTTGTTAAAATAATTGTTTTATATATTTATATTTTTTCTCACTCCTTTTAACATATACTGTTTTGTTGTTCAACAGAAGAGTTATCAACGCTTTTAAAAGATGAAATGGAAGGAATCCATCTCCTCAGAAAAATCCGTGATGATAATTTTGCATCCATTTGGATTCTCGAATTTTGATGGCGGTAACTTTTAAAATTAATTTCTGAATCCTCTAAATATTTTAGAACTACCCTCCCATAAGCTTAAACTTCAAGTAAGCGTGTCTGTATTACTTATACGCAATCTTGATGCATCACATACCATGCACGAGTAAGTAAGGAACTAGACTGCGCATTACAAAATTTTGAAGAAAGCTAATCGAATTTTGACAGGATGGGACAAAGGGCGAAGATATCGTCATACCTCCCATTGTCATACACACAGATCTTTCAGTTCAAACGCCTACAGTTCCTCTAAATATTGCCGTAATATCAATTAATAACAATCATGTGAATACAGAAAATCTTGCCCACCTTTTGAAATCAACATCTACGCCTTATAAACAAGTAAAAATATTTTGCATTTAATTCATCTATAGGAGCAGAAGAACGTACTAGCAAATTGCTTGTACCAAGGAAAGTAAAGTAGTAGTTCTTTTTATATAGGTTTTTACTTTATATTGAGTCGGATTTCAACAAGACTTTTTAAAGCTAACAAGTTAAAATTGTATATTTGGTTTTTTTCTTCTAAATTTGGAATGTTTTCATAGTGCTCCGGAATGGAATTGAGTTGTTTTTCTATTGATTTTACGTTGAAGTAGTGGAGGAATGTATAGGATGATTATTTTAGTTATTTAGTTGCCTGCTTTAAAAGGTAGGATTCCAGGATTAGATTTCAATGAGAAAAGCTTAACCTTAGTTCTAGTTGTATTTCCAAGAAGGCAAGAGGGAGTTGTCAGAATTCTAGAAGTGTTTTATGTTTTCTTTCTTTTTTATGAAATTAATTACTTCTAACATTATTTTTGGTTCGTTCGTGCGAACCATTATAACGTAAAGATTTTTTAAACCAGCAAGGAACACTTCTAGGGTTTGGTCACTGTACATCTTTAATTTGAACTTGCGGGCTTCGGCATTTGCTTCATGGCGACCTAAGTAGATGGAAATAGTGTTCAGGGTTTTTCTGACCCTGTCATAAAAACTAGAAGAGATTTTCTGTTATATTGTCTCAGTTTATTGAGTTCGAAGGACAAACAACTCTCGTTGCGGGAGTCACTAAAGTTCGCGATTAATTCTCTTTTTATTTCATCTATGTTGGTGGTGTATACTAATATTTATTATTTTCCTAGCCTTTCAGTTTGCTAATTATTTTACGCAAAATAACTATATTTTAGTAATTCGGTGCGTTTATCGCATCATAAAAATAATCAACTACGCACTCGACGCATTCTATAAAGAAAATTCATTAATATTGCCATTAAAGTCCGGGATTGTCTCCGCGTGTACTTTTGAGAAGTTTGGAAGCATTGTCGTTCTGCAATTATCTGTTTCACTATTCTCGGTTAAATTCGATAAATTGTTTGTATTTTCATAGTACGTAGCGACGTTTTCAGAATTTACTACGCCTTCGTTATTAATTGTGATATTTTCAAATTCTTTTATTAAGTTTTCAATATTAACTTCGACCTCACTTCTATGGGAGGAGATAGAGTCAAAACAAACTGAAAAATGGCACAACGTACAGGAATATCCTCATATTGATCCTGCCCTGAGTGTTCATCCTTTGTTGATTCGCTCATCAGGTGCACCGGAAGTTCTTAGAAGTGGCCAGTGTGTATGGGAATGTTATTGTATCTCAAGGGTTAGCGTGGAGGATGACGTAACTCGCTTTACAAACGACTAAACTGGAGTGCTCATCTGAAGAATACCTTAAACAAAGCAACTAAAGGCAACCCAAAGATGATCCTCTGGATACACAATACTATTGTCAAACCTACGCCGCTCTCGTATGGTGGCCTAAAGTGAGCAGCAGTCAGCAATTACAAAGTGTAACAAGTTGCAACCTCTTGCTTATCTCCATACGTACACTTGCCATGAAGGCAATAATCGCTCCCCTGCACATTCTCATTTTAAAAACAACCGCTTACTTACAGTGCTGAAAGTGCAGGTTATATCAAATGCACCCATTACTAATAAAGGTCATATAAGCATGCTAAAACAAATTCCAAACACAAGGGTCTTCCTCATATCAGATTGCATTAACAAGGAATTGTACTTGGACAGGAAATTCAAGGTTTTCATACCTGAACGCGTCAGGTGGAATGGCGAGAATCCCATTTGAGCCTCTAATACACTGGTACACTGATGTCTCAAAAACAGAGGACGGCTCAGTAGCTGACGTCTATGGACCCAATACTAAAGTCTCGATTGCAATAAGCAAGTGGCCTAGCGTTTTCCAGGTCGAAATCCGTGGTATCAAAACCTGCGCTCACCGTAACTTTAGTAAAGGATTTAAGGGTGCCACCATCAATTCTCCGATAACCAAGCGGCGCTAAAATAAATACATAAACAACGAGTTAATGCTGTGCGTAAAGTTCAATAATGCGGCGTACCTATTATTGAATAATTTTTGTAGATGCGAAAATAGAATACTCTTGCAAATGTGGTGTTGGATTTCTTAAATTTTAAAATTTTCCATTACCATGAATTGTAGATTTCAATTTCATTTCCCCGAAATCGTCATATTATTTTTCATTCAAATTGTTTAATTTAAAAACATTTCGTTCGCCATATTAGATGTGCTATTCTGAATTTAGAAGTTTTGGTAGCAGAATCGAAGGCACCATCTACCAAATCCTCTTCTAGGTTCTAGGTTCAAGTGGCTGCCAAAAGAGGCACACTTAGGCCAAGTTAGGCCCATTGTGATACCACGTGGGACGAAGCCCCCAAATAACTAGCCTTCGAACCATTTGGACTCTTTAATGAACTGCTCCAGATTTCTAATCCTGACGGAGCTCAGTTCTGACAGATCATTAAAGAAAATGGAGCCCAGGCTCCGATTTCTCCGTACCGCTAGTGCTGGGCATTGACTTAGGAAGTGAAGGATGTTCTCTTCCTCTTCCTCATTAAGGCAACTTCTGCAGAAGTCATGCGTGGTCACCCCCATCCTATTGGCATGTTTGCCGATGAGACAGTGGCCCGTGATGACCGCTACTACGTTGCTGATAGCGGCTCTCTTGAGCGAGACCAAGTTTCTAGACCTGTTGCGGTCGAAGATGGGCCAGATAAATCTGGCCGTCGCGCAGGTGGGCTCATTTCTCCATCTGCGATTAGCAATTGCTAAGAAGGACTCTTGTATGGTCCGCTTGCTTGATGCAAGCGGAGCACCCGGCTTAAGAGTGATATCCTCAGCAGGCAAGCCTGTGCCAAGCCTCGCCAGCTCATCCGCCCTGGTGTTGCCCGGGATGTCGAAGTGGCCAGGCACCCAGACCAGACTGACTTCAGTTCTATCAGCCATGCGGATGAGCTCCGAGCGATAGTCCGCAACGACCTTGGACGTCGTGTGAACACTTACTAGCGATCTGATCGCAGGTTGACTATCGCTAAAGATACGTATATTGACCAGGGGCTTCGCTGTAGCCCTCAGCCGCGCGATTGCTTGTGATATAGCTATGATCTCAGCTTGGAAAACGCTGCAATGGTCTGGCAGTCGAAAGGAGGTTTCTATACCCATTTGTTCAGAGTATATACCTCCACTCACTTTGCCGTCCTTCTTGGAGCCGTCAGTGAAAACCTGAATCGACCCTGGCTGCAAAACTAGATCCTCCGCCCATTCTTGCATCGAGGGAAAGGAGGCAGTAATTTTAATGCCGAATGATGGCTTAGGAACCATGTAGTCCACCGCCGAGGTACGTGGCCCTAGAATCTTAGAATGCCCGTAATCCGTACGTGTCCAGCGGTGAACCGCGTTGAGCCTTATGGCCGAGGATGCTGCCGTTTGCTTACCAAACAGGTCCAGCGGAATGAAGTGGAGGATAGTGTTTAAGGCCTTAGTAGGGGTGGATGGCGCCTGTAATAAGTAATGACGCAAACCTCTGCACCCTCTCCTTGCTCTCTCCCTCTGCTTGCCCGGTTGTAAGCCTTGTCAAGAGCCGGCCACCAGACTAACACACCATACACAAGTATAGGCCTAATAACGGCCTCATAGAGCCAGTGGATAATACGGGGTTCCAGCCCCCATTTCCTTCCAACAGCTTTCCTGCAAGAGTACAGAGCCACGGTGGCCTTGCGTACTCTTTCCTTAATGTTGTCTTTCCAATTTAACTTTCTATCGATGATCAGGCCCAGGTACCTGACTTGATCTGAAAGTTTAAGATTGACACCCTTTAGTGTTGGTGTAACAAAGGTGGGGGTCCGGTGTTTCCTGGTAAACAACACCAGCTCGGTCTTATCCGGATTGACCCCTAAGCCACATCTGTCACACCACCGTGCAAGCTTTGCCAGAGCACGTTGAAACACCTCCGTCAAGGTGTTCACATGTTTGCCCGAGACTGCCATCGGAATGTCGTCGGCATAAGCAACCACTTTGCACCCGGAGCCATCTAACTCCACGAGAAGGCCGTTGAGAACTAGGTTCCAGAGAACCGGCGATAGGACACCACCCTGTGGGGTGCCCCTGGCCGCAAATTTCCTTATGGAACCATTCCCAACAGTGGCATTTATGACTCTGCAACCGAGCAACAAGTCAATGAGCCCTATGACCGACCCGCTAATGCCCAGACCCCTTAGTGCGTTCGTAATTGCCTCTGGCCTGATATTATTGAAGGCCCGCTCTATGTCCAGGAAGGCTGCCAAGGTGAATTCCTTGTAGAGAAGAGACTTCTCCACCTGATCAACGAGAGCATGCAGGGCGGTCTCAGTGGATTTACCCTTGGTATAGGCATGCTGGGATTGAGATAGCCTACTTGGATTTATGTTATCCTTAATGTAGACATCCAAAAGTCTTTCCAGAGTTTTGAGAAGGAAAGAAGAGAGGGTAATGGGCCTATAATCCTTTGGCTTGCAATGCGAGGCCTTTCCCCCTTTCGGGATGAAAACGACCTTAGCCTCTAGCCAGGATTTAGGGATATGCGAGAGCTGCAAACAGGCTTCAAAGATGATAAGCAGCCAAGGGCTGATTAGCGCAGAAGCCCTTTGCAGCTCCGCTGGTATAATGCCATCCAAGCCTGGTGACTTGTATGGCTTAAAACTCCTGATAGCCCAATCAAGTCTTTCGCGGCTGAGGACCCTTGTGACGAGATCCCCAGCCTCCTGTGTGACCGTGGATACCACAGTTTGGTTGTCCGAGCAGCCAGGAAAATGAGTATCCATCAGCAACTCTAGAGTTTCCATGCTCGTCGAGGTCCAGTCCCCATTTTGTTTCATCAGAAGACCGGGTGCGCAAGGCGTCGTGGCGAGTATCTTTCTGAGGCGATTAACCTCGGATACCTTTTCCACCCCGCCACAAAATTTCTCCCACAAGGACCTTTTGGCCATCCTGAGAGATTTCTTGAAGTTGCTAAGGCTTTCCTTATAAGCAGACCATTCGTTGGTGCTCGTTGCCTTGTTGAACTGCTTACGGCATTCCTTCCTGAGTGCCGTGATTTCATTAGTCCACCATGGGGGCTTGGGTCTGCCCCAGGGCTTGCACGAGGGGCAAGCAATTTTGGCCGCCCTGTTGCAGGCTCCAGTCAGCACGTTCACCGCTACATCAATGTCCTGTCGGCTATTGATGATTGGTGGTCCATCAGCCGGTAACGCCTGCTGGAGAGCCAGATTATACCTATCCCAATTCGTCCTCCTTCTATTAATAAAGGGGCTACGAATTGGTTTAAGAAAGTCAAGTCCGAACTCAATGTATGAGTGATCGGACAACGAAGGTTCCTTGAAAACCCTCCAGTCCTTAACAATGTGGGCGGAGTTCTCGGTTGCACACCTGAAGGTTAGAGCTAAGTATAAAGTTAAGAAGAGACTCACCTCTATCATTTATGTCCGAGTTACCCCAGACAGTATGGTGGGCGTTCGCGTCTGCGCCGATTATCAGCGCTTGCTTGCGCTTAGCTGCCTCCGCGACGATATTTCGCAGGGTCTCATGTGGAGGGGGCCCTTTATGATCATGGGCCATATACGAGGATGCCAGCCAGATGCTGTTCGATCCAAGTTCCACCATAACTGACACCGTATCCCTGTCACTGAAATGATTTAGCATGAAGGCATTATAGCTGGTATTCACTAGAATGCAGGTTCTAGGTTTACGTACTCCCTTTGCATAGAAGCTACATTAACCCTTCAGGTTGAGTCCGCAAATCCGGTCTCCGACGACCCATGGTTCTTGGACAAGAACAACGTCCTCCCTCTTTTGCTATAGGCGCAGGAGGAGTGCAGCGGACGCTGCCTTAGAGTGGTGTAGGTTAATCTGCACCACTCTCAGCTTGCTCTCGCTGGATAGGGGACGCCTGTATCACCGTCACCTCGGCGTCATCGGCGTCTGAGAGTAGGATGTCCTCTTCCAGGTCATCCTGAATGAAAAGGTCTCCCAACAATCCAGAGGTTGATAGCGTATCGCTACCCTCATCCATGGATGCTAACGGAGATGATGGCGGGAGTTTCTCAGCACCGGCCAAAGTCTTTCCTTCTACTACGGTGCTGATCTCTTCACTTTGTCCAGCGACACCATCAGGTCTTTCGACTCTCCTGTCCTTCGAATAGACGGACAGCACGATGGAGTCGAAGCCATAAAGGATTTTGTCGCCCTTAGCGACTAGAAGTGCCAGAGATTCCTCATTTAGGATAACAATGGCTTGCCTCGTTTTGCCCTTGACCTCTCCGACCTGTGCAATCCTCCAATCATGGGTCGGAAGGTTGCGATTGCACATTCGCATGATGGCCAGGATCTTTTCTGGTTCGGAGGGCTCCGCCGGGATCCACGTCCTGGCTCTCGGTCTGTTCGGGATCTCGTCCCTGGACACGACCTCGAGCCTGGCACCTGGCCAGACTTCGCCCAAACAGGAAATCGCTGTCTTGTAGAGATCTGCCGATCGCTGATCCTCGCAAGCGATTAATTTCACCCGACCTCGATACCACCCAGCATCTAAGCAACAGGGGGTAGGGCCGGGGTTTTTCTCCATGACGTCCATAAAGACGCCGAGTAGCGCAATCTGGACCGATCTCCAGTTGTCCAAGGAGATAGCGCCATCCGGATCGCTGCGGTTTATGACAGCCATGATCAGGCCGTCCTTCGCCACTTCGCTAAATGGCTTAGTCAGCCCGACCGTCTGGGGAGCTGTCTTTGGCCGCTTCGTGGAGGCCGGCTCTTGCTCGTCCTGCGAGCGCTGCCTTTTGCCTGCTGCCAGCACTTTGCTGGCCCACACCAGAGAAGTCTTGTCCTTCTCAGAGAGTTCCTTCTCCGGGACGTTCTTAATCCTGTTCAGGAACCGCTGCGCTGACCTTCTTTCTCTGAAGGTCTGAAGAGAGGGATTGCCACGCCTCTTCGCTGAGGAAGTGGGTTGCGACTCCCTAGATGGTGCTGTGGTCCTACTTGGTCCAGGCATAGCCTGAGCCGAGCTGCTAAGCACCGAAGAGGAGGTGGAAGGCTGGGGTGCCCGGGAAGGCGCCTTGACTTTGCTGGGTCCAGGTTTGCCCACGGACACGAGCGCTGTCGATGCGCGCAGAGCATCTCCACAACCGAGCTTACCAGCCGCGGTCGTTTCGCGAGATGTCCCTCGAATGGGGTTAGGTTTGGATTTCCGGGCTGACCTTGGGTTAGCCACGGAGGGTTTGGGACAGGGGTTACCGATCGCAATGCCCTGAGATAACAATGATCGCTTCCCTTTGTGGGTTAGCGAAGGAGCAGGATTCTGCGCCTCAGAATTGTCCGAGGCAGGTTTAATGGAACTCATTATCTGGTTCGTACGACCACTTTCGTGACGAGGCACTACTAGTGGTCAAGGGTAGGAATTGGGGAAGAGTGTCTACCATGCAGCGCCCCTTGCATGGCAAGTCCGTAGTTACGACCTGAGGCGGACAGGTATCAGGAAGGCTCCGTTCGAATACAGCCGGTATTACCCCCTGGCTGCAAACCAACCAATGGGCACGGATCACATGACACTCTGGGTTAGGGGGTTGGTGGCCCTGGCCCGTACTCGCCAATCCCCCGTCTGACATGGGTGACCCTACCAGGAGAGGCTGGCTCCCGCCAATACGACTCCGGTCAGCATGGCCGAATTGGGTCATCGTACGACCGGTATCCACCGCGGTTTTTTCTTAAGAGAGTTACCATCTCTCCGCCCGACTACAATTAGCCAGCACACCCGGCAGAGACATGACCGTACCGGGTGCCTGTTTCCAGCCGCCCCCACGGGCAGGGTGTAGTCGCACTGCCATCAGTGTACACAGATCCGGCACGTAGACACAGTTACGGCACGTACACCAAGGTGTTACATGTTGTTCCCCCTGTGCCCATGTGTGACCCTCCTGTGTACCTGACGGCTGACGGCCACCAAATCCTCTTAGTATTTAATTTTATGGCAATCTTTTTATTCATTTTGGGTCTGCCATCTTGAATTTTGGTATTTGAATTTTATATATAAATTGAAGAATTTCGGTCGCAATATTGCATTCCCCATTTCAAATTTGAAAATTTTCAAGACAGATTCGAAATCAGCATCCCCAAAAATCCCGTAGTGATTTTCGCCATCATGAATTTTGATAGATTTGAATTCTATAGCCCAAATGACTGTTTAGACAGAAAACATATAGCAAAGATAGATAAAAGATAATAACATACTTACTTACTACTAACTTATTGCAAGAGGCACTCTTTGATGAAGGTATATTACAGACAAATTTTATAGTAGAAGTAAACAAACGAAAATTATTTGTACAGATAGTTCGGATATAATAGTTAGACTTACATGCACTCCTCCTATCAAATGTAAGGCATTTTAAAAATACTGAAAGGTTACAACCAATTATTGGTACTGTGGGCACAGATCTTTTAAAAAATTTCATTATTTTATCTGTACTATAATGATATGAACTATAAATTTCATAATTTTGTAGCGGCTTTGGACTGCTGTTTTACAATATTTCACACACTTAATTTAAAATCATCACAAATTTCAAGATTTTCATCCGGAAATTACTTTATAATATTCATAATGCAAAGTTAGGCAAGAAATTCGAGATGCAAATGTAACTGTAATTTCCAATAACAATTTTCAAGCTCATACCATATAAAAACAGAATTTTAAAATTGAAATCGAACAATTCGAAACTAGTAATTTATATTATAGAAAATATATTGAAAATTCCGCTCTAAAGTTCGTTTCTAATGTAATAATGTAATTTTACAAAAGTTGACGTTGAACGAATAATCACCATAATTACTGAAACAATATTTCCTATAGTAAATACATTAAGAAAAGTTATTTTGCGGGATAAGAAAAATCAAATATCTATTGACACTATCAATAGATTGTGGACGGATTTAGCTGAAAATCCGTTCAAACATGTCGATACATTTTATAAATTTACAAATGTAGTAAAAGAAAAAAAAATGTTATCAGAACCCAAAAGTCTTTCAAATTAATATTGCAATAGGACCAACAATCGAGTCAAGTGTACCGAGACTCGATGAAAAAGTTAGCAAGGGACTCCCCTTGGCTTTTTTCCGATACTATAAACAATATGTTTTATTACAATCCTCTAGAAAAATTAAAAGTATAGCATGGAAAAAAAAAAGTTGAAGGTTTTAGGAGTAAGATCGTTATATCTATTATTTTGATGATTTACAGGTAAATAATTCATTAGGTTCCCATGCTGGCCAGCAATAGATTGCGGCTTTCTATTATTCATTTCCTACTCCCTAATCCTAAACGATCACTGCTGGATCTTGACCACATGGCGTGTATATGCGGATAACATAGCTATTTTAATCACAGGAAAGCACCTAGAAGCGCTATCCGAGTTGCTGCAACGGGCCATAACTAAGCTCACCATTTGGAGCACCAAGTATGGACTAAGTGCGCATCCGAACAAAAGGGAGCTAGTCTAAGACTCTCAGATCAGGTAAAATATTGTAGTTGGGACTGATTCTGGACAGGAAGTTAGACTAGAAATCCAACATATGTACAAGCAAGAGTAAGAAAGGCCACTACGGCCCTCTATACCTGCAGGAATGTGATTGGGAAAAAGTGGGAGCTGGAACCTGGCTTGCCGCCTGGCCTCCGATTCTGGTTTACGGTGTGTTGGTATAGTGGCCAATCGTAGAAAAGGTTTGCCACCGGAATTTTCTGGAAAAGTTCCAGAGGATAGCTCATCAATTAATGACTGGCGCTTTTACAACAACTGCAACGAAGGTGCTGAACGTCCTTCTCCACTTTGTACCGGTGGAAGTTTTTGGGGGAGCAAATTGCAGCCGCGTCGGCTGAATTCGGTAAAACCATGGGTATGTCTATGGATACTCTAGTATCCTTAGACCTCGTGCCGCTGAGTTGGATTACATAATCCCCAATGCCTTTTTTTAATAAATTTAGTTCCACCTCCCGTGTAGATCTATACCGACGGATCTAAGAGCAACGAAAATGTCAACAACCATTCACAGGTACACTCACTTCCGAAAGCGGAAAAATGTTTTTCATTTTCCTAAAATTCACGCTTTCATCGAATTTTCTCCGAAATTCAGTTATAAATACACCTTATTTATTATTATTATCAAGTTAGGTGCAACTTTCAATAGGACAGATTCACGATCAGGAATATCGCAGACGTCGACGCAAACAATCAGCATCGTCAGACAAAAAAGTGAGGCGAGCACGAGACTAGCCGAAAGACGATTAGGAGTGTCTTTATACATATGTAGTTTGTGGAAGTTTCTTCATAAAGAAATATTACATTCATATCACCATTTACCAGTACAAGGGCTTCTGGAAGGAGATTCCAAGAGAAGATTGGAGTTTTGCACTTGCGATGGAATGCGATATATAGAACAGGGCGTTTCTAGACCGAATTCTGTGGACGGATGAATCGTAATTCAATACAGATGGTATCACAAACTTCCACAACCTTCATACCTACGAATACTAGCCCATAGAGGACAAGGGCGATATCATTTCAGCATAAATTCAGTCATAATTTCATAGGACCATTCATTTTACTGCAAGTGCTTAACTGCCAAATTTATGCGGACTTTTTGGAGAATACACTGCCAGAACTAGGTCATAGTTTTATCAACATGATGGATCACCAGCGCATACTGGTAACATTGTTAAGGTAAAATTAAATAAAAAATTGTCTGGGCGCTGAATTAGACTAGGTGGACTAATTTCTTGGACTGTTTGAGCTTCAGACCTTACTCCATTGCACTTTTTCTTATGGTGAATGCTTCAGGATGAAATTTACTCAAGTCCTACGAACACTAATTAATTAGCAGAAACGTTTCCATGAATAAATTAAATACTAAGTAGGTGTATTAATTAATGAGTTTTGCAGAAAATATGAAGAAAATCTAAAAATTATCCACTTTCGGAAGTGAGTGTACCTACAATGAGTCAAAGCAGAAATAACGAAATAGTGCAAAAAATACCTAATCAGGCTAAAATACCATCCGAACCAAGCAGTATCCTGAAAAAAAAAAAGCTAAAAAATTCGCAAGAGTCCAGAAAAATGACAATTGTGCAAACTAAGACGTAAAAACAAAAAAGAGGACAACACCGGAAGTAGTAAGTACAATAATAATAAATCCAGAGGTGAATATTGAACTCACACTAATAATCCTGACACTCCTGGTGGGACTCTCGCTATGCTACCAGCTCTACAAGTACTACAGAAGAGGCCTCAAAAAGAGTTATTCAAACAACTGCAGTCAACCATAAGAAATGACAGCCATTCCCTCCACCCGGACCGCCATTCATCCAGATAAACGTCGACCATAACAAGAAGTGAGACGTCACATGTACATATGCAACGCTGACAGTGCTATAGTTAAAGAACGCGTTCATGAATTATTTAGAAAATCAAATAACAAATTATTTACATAATTTCAGTGTTTTTTCTAATATTCGAATAATTCGATACTCGATAATTGATACTTGAGTTATCGATAATGTCATATAGAGTGTAGATTGTATAGTTTTTATTTTGTATACAAATTGTAAGATTTCAATATCAAAAATTAGTTGTTTTTTATAGATAGAAAATTTTCCTTTAAGGCTATTAAATTTAAAATTATAGAACAAAATTATGGTCTTCTATACCTCTTTTACCCCAATGTAAACAGCTAATGTACACTAAAAATCCACGCCCATTATCACAAAATAATTGTTGAATACTTTACCAATTCAAAAATCACTAGGAAAGTAGCTGTAAGCCTTGAAGACAAATTGGGATTCCTTAATGTGTTACATTTCAACAATTTCAGTAAACTAGTCACGCCCACAATTTGTAAGAAGTCCTGCACACCCTGGTAAAGTAAATTAATGATCAAGTTATTTCAGGGAAACTTTTTCTCGGGTCTCGGTCGTCACCTTAAGTTATCTCGGTTGACAATAGGAGAGTTAATTACATGCTGTTAGACTTAACACGTGAACTTTTACCCCATTTCGTTTATATCGTAGATAGTCCAAATTAGTGAAAGAGCCGTGCAAAGGGTTACATTGAGTAATAGATTTTTAAATTCAATGTTCAGAATCCTCAGGGTATAATTTTTCTGAGGGAATTATCCTCAAATAGAGATTCATAGGAAGAATTGTTACAGATAAAACTTTACTTTGTGCATGAAACAATTTATTAATTTCTTCATCTTTATTTGCGTTTGCTTCCTCTTCTGCAATAAAGAATAAAATAAAGAATAAACGTTTTGATCTTACAAGTTGTTTTCTATATAGTTAACAAATACACTATACAAATATCTGTCTGCGGGCACGAAAATACGCACACTATGTAAAAAAGTTCATTTGATTTTATTAATAAACATATCAATCGTAATATTAGCTTAGAAGGTGAGATTAATTTTTTTTCTTAAGAAAGTGGTATGATTTTTACTGAGCCGAATAAATGCATATGTGTTAACTGCATAAAGGTTACTCCTAAATTGAGGAAAATTGTTATGCAGATGTTTTCTGTCTAATTGATTTTTCGAACTCCCATACCAAGGGTTTATGCCTAGTTTTCATTGAAAACCAACCCAACCCCCATTTGAATTAATTCTTTGAGAAATCACGTCTGTGTCCGAGAGAGTACAGTAATCCGGTTAATTCGACATACCTTATATAATTGAACCATTCACTGGTGCTGGAAGAAATGTAACCAATGATAATATTTTTACCACTAAATCACTGGCATCAAAATTATTGGAAAAACGGACTACTTTGATTGGAACAATTCGTATAAATAAAAGAGAATTGCCGAAACTGGGCAAACAAAACAAGATAATTTACCTCGATTTTCATCTGAAATTTATAAAACAGATAATTGCACTTTGACCGTATATAAAAGTAAGCCAACGAAAAAAGTATTTCTACTGAGTACGAAACATAAGTCAGTGAATATTGAAAAAGACAATAAAAAACTGCCTAAAACCATAATATTTTATAATAAAACGAAATTTGGGGTAGACACGGCGGATTAAATGGCCAAAAGTATAGTGTGAAATCAGAATCTCGAAGGTGGTCTCTTCAAGTATTTTTTAACATTTTCGACTTAGCGGCAATAAATGCCTGGGTTTTATACAACAGAAAAACTGGTGAAAATATATCAAGAAAAAAGTAAGAAAATAGAAGCACAGAATTTATACACTAAGTCTCTCTACCTGAACTCTGAATCTTTCCACCTCTGATACTCTGAATCTCTCCATCTGAACGGGAAAACTTAAATAGGGCTCTTGAAGAGCCTAATATACGAAAAACTTGCCAAATAGGTTTTTGTAATGAAAATAAAACTATGAACATACAGTGGTGGTCACGAATTTAGCGCACGTCTTCTTGTTTTTAAATATCTTCGCCTTTTGCTTTGTAATTAATTGTGTAATTCTCTGTAAACCATGCTTGCACACAAGCAAAATATATTCCGTTACTTCGACGATTCATTATTGCCTTTACTAATAAAGCCGCGAGATTTGTTGTCAGTCGAGTGCATTTGGTCCTGGATTCGAAGTAAGCAAACTTCTTATTTTCAGCTCTCCTTATAGTTTTCCCATAAAAATTTATTTACATTTCGAGGTAATTTAATTCTCAGAAATACTTAGCCTACCTTTAATCAATAAAACATGAAATTAGGTATGGCTAAAGGACAGTGGTACTCTGAAGAAAAAAGTAACTAATTTTGCAATTAAAAGTAAATGGATGGACCGTTGCAGAAATTTCACAGATGTTGGAGTGCTTGAGAAAGTTGGTGTATACAATTAAGCATTTTGAGTGTTATGGAGTAATACAAAATGCAAAACAAGATCCTCGAGCACGGAAAACAACACCTAGTGAAGATCATATAAGTTTTCGTATTTCGGCTAAAGACCCTTTTAAGAAGTCCAATGAGATTAAAACCGAATTATAGTCAAAATATTGAGTTGATGTGTCCTCACGAAACATACGGCGTCTCAATGTTAGAGGCTACTTTATATGTAAGAAGTAATCCCATCTTGTTTGGGACAACTACCACCTTTTGAAAAATTTGGTTAAATACGAACATGGCTTCAAAACTATTCATTGAAACCAAAATTTAACTTTTGCAACGAAAATATGATGATAAATATTAATTATAACATAAATAATCAATTATTAAATAAATAATAAGTTATAAAATAAATACTCAACAAACTAATTAAAGGCACAAGATAAATTTACTAACCAATAATAAATTTTAATTGAATATATAATTACAGTGGCGACTTTATAGCCATGACATTTTCTAATATTGACAGTATTAGTTGAAATCTACAGGGTGGCCCATTTAAAAATTGTACTTTCTTTTTGTTATAAAAAAAAACGGTTCAATATTTTTCAATGGTTGAACATTTATTTGGAAGGTTGTTTTATGTCATTTATTTATGAAAAACAATTTCGGTGAAATGACCACCATGGCTGACTTGGCAGTAGCCCATTCGGTCCACCCAATTTTTGAGTACATTTTCGATTGTTTCACCGCTCCCCAAAGATAATAATAGTCCAACGGCTTCAAATCGCAGCTTCTTGCCGGCTAAATCACATCATCATTCTTGATGATTATGCGATTTGCGAAGATAGGGCGCAAAAGATCGATTGTGGCGTTCACTGTATGGCACGTAGCGCCGTCCTGTTGAATATTTTCCAAGTATTCGGCTTCAATTTCCCCGAAAAATCAATCGGCCAACAGCGGTAGCGCTCGCCATTGACGGTTACGGCAGCTCCGTCTTCATTTTCGAAGAAGCCGCCGGACCTAATCCGCACCAAACAGTCACTCGTTATGGGTACATTGGCTTTTACACGATGACGTGCGGGTTTTCTGTGCCCGAGATGCGACAGTTTTGCTTATTAACATAACCACCGAGGTGGAAATTAGCCTAGTCCGCAAAAATCATTTTTCAGTAAAATTCGCCATCCTAAGCCAAACGATCTTCCGCCAAATTTGCGAACCCTAGACGGTTCGAATGGTTAACCGGTTTTAGCTGCTGTACCAATTGAACTTTATATAGCTTTATGGTAAAGTCTTTACGCAAAATTTGCATCAAAGAATATCGTGCAATGTCCAATTGTTGAGAACGATGACGAGTTGATGTTGATGCTTACTCACGCACAGTTTGAGTAACAGCAGCAATGTTTTCGATTGAGCGCACCGAACAAGCACGTACACGGGTTGGTTTATCTACCAACATTCCAGTTTCACGCTTCATGCTTGATCCACAAATTGGGTTTATGGAAGTTTTTTTTTGTCAAATTTTTTTTTTCAAATTTCTCAGAGTTTGAGTAGAAGACTCACCACTTTGAAAATAAGTTTTTAATATTTCCCAACTTTCTTCAAGCGAATACGGTCCCATTTCGTAAATATCAAACCTTAAACTAAATTTCTGCCAAGTCGAGAATGACATATAATCAACTAAACTTCAAATTACCGGTAGTAGTAGTTTTTCAATAAAATACTGTGTACACAACGCCAAAGATTATGAAATCGACTCCATAATTCATTGATACGTGACGGAGGCTCACTGTAATTCGCTAAGCACATGCTCAATTGGATGGATCTATGACATATATCTATGACATATGTGGCAGTCAACTGAACGAAGCGACATCCAACTAACGCAAAAAATCTACTATACCAATGTCCTTTCCAAAGATGTTAACAATGCCGACCTATCACCACCCACTGCAGGTGACTCACTTCCAAAATTAGAAAAAATGTTTCTCATTTTCCTAAAATTTAGTTTTTCTTCACATTTTCTACAAAATTCATGTAATTAATATACCTATTATTTTTTTTTAATTGCCCATCTTTTACCTTTTCAACAAAGTACAGCATATCCAAGTAGAGAAAAGTATGGAAATTGTTTTCGTAGAAAACTTTTTCTGATAAATTAGAAAAAATCGAATTCTAAAGAAATTAAACTAAAATTAGTTTGATTAAAATCCGATTTAAGTTAATACTAATAGCTCACAAAAACTGCTCAAAATGTCCTCCGCTACTTGAAGGTATTAAAGTTGTGGAAGTTTGTGATACCATTTTTAGTGAATTACGTTTCATCGGTCCACAGAATTCGATCTAGAAACGCCCTGTTCTCTATGTCGCTTTCTATAGGACAAGTGCAAAACTCCAATCCTTTCTTTTCCAGGAGTTCTCGTACTAGCATATGATGATTTGGATGTAACCTGTCTCGATGAAGAGCCTTCCGAATTATGTATGAAGATACGTCTAATCATCTTGCGACCTATTTGAAGTCACACTTCCAGCTTCTCTTAACCTCTGGAAAGTCAGCGAAAATAACCTTCTTTGAGATCCTCTCTTGCATTTCCGTCGAGTACACAGTAAATGAAAATTTTATGAAATGAGTTCTGCCATTAGTTATCGCTTAGTTTTTTAACTATGATTGTTGTTCTGACTGACCCTTTTTTATAGCAAAATGTCTGTCAGGTATTAGTAACAGAGTGTCGGGATAGTCGCAAGTATGGCTAGATAAAGCAAGCTAATTACGGCAATAAAATAAATTCCGTTAATCTTGTTTTGATTTTTCTGCAGCAATATTACCTTTGTATGTTAAACAAACTTTTCCGATATATTTATATATAATAAAATTATACAGTAAGATACCAGCTAATGTTTTATGAGGAACAGGCAGTTCGATAAAAATAATAAATAGGCATATTAATTACATGAATGTCGAAAAATATGCGAGGAAAACTTTAATTTTAGGAAAATGAGGTAAATTTTTTCCAATATCTTAGGTGAGTGCAGGGTGGTTGTAGGTCAACATTATTGACATCTTTGGAAACTACATTGTTATACTCGATTTTTGGCATGAGTTGGATATCTCTGCGTTGAAATGTTCAAAAGATAAGAATAAAATAGTGATGTACATACAATAGCAAATTGAAATTTATGAATAACCCTGTAAGTCCCAAACGGTTAAGACTGACCTCCACCCGCTATACAATTTTTTGCTTCTCTAGGTCGGATCTTTCATCCTACTTATGGGCATGTCCACTAAAAAACACTCTGTATATATAACATATAATACCATATCTGCGGTAGTAAGATAAAAATCAAGACCAAGAATTACACCAGAATCAAAACCATGTAAGACTTGCTATTTTTATAGTCGAAAGGTGAAGAGTTTTGTAAGAAAAACAAACGACTCGCGGGATTTTGACACCATTTCTTGTGTTGTTAGCTAATAGGAAAGGAAAGAGGCTTTTGTATAAAAAGCGAGATATCCAATTTTCGAATACACTGTTTGAGCTTTCTTAACTCTGATTGCCTCGAACTCATTTTTGTTCGACTAGCACTACTACTACCGACCAGGTGTGAATTTTATTATAAATTAACAAAAAAATTTAAAAAAATGTCGGTATTTTCCTTAATTCACATTCATTGCTGAATTTACCAATGAATAGGTGAAGGAGTTGGTAGGAATTAAAGATACATCCTAGGACATTCGTTGTGATACTGTTTGCATTTCTCAGTGGGCAGCCTCTTCGATTACACGTGCACAAGATTCCCAAACCTCACCAGCTGCGTTGATTTATTGGAACAAATGTTACGTCGTAACTCTTTAAAATTTGTGAGCATGGATTGCAGCCATTTATCTGTGGGTATGTTCTAGCAAATTTGTCATTATTTCCAAAGAATCAACAGGAATCGTTTTTATATAATTTTCTTTAAAAAATAACATAAGATTGTTTGGAAAAATAATTTTCCTTTCCAGAAGTATTTTATCATCATATTAAATTGCTGTTAAATATCTGGGGAAGTACAAGCTATTAAATGTTACCTCAAGTAAATCGAACTGACACTTTCGCTCTGGGCGCATTCACACACTACAAACTCTATATAAACGCCGGGAGCAAATCTCACTGTCCCTCTCGTAGATATTGAAAAGGCAAACATAAGAGACCGCATAATTAGCTCGTAAGACCGCATATCTAGCTCGTGAGCGTAAGTCCAGAGTTCAAGTATCTATGTATATGAGATATATGTATATATTTGTGCGTGTCTTCCTTATTGCTCTATCAATCCATATCTAAGCGTGTTCTAACCACGACTCCACACTTTAAGTCTTCGATCAGCCGCGGCTCCACCCGCTCGTTCGCGTTGACCCATTTACGAACATGCATTTCAAAATTTGACGTTGCCTGTCGTGCAAGCACCATAGACCAACCCATTTATGTTATTCTTCGCATGAAGTCAGCGCTTGGTGTGCAGCTACTGCTATGTCACAATATCTTGCCGGTGGGTGCTTTATGTATAATGACTAATGATGAGAATTTTCCTGGATTAATTTAAATTTTTCATCAGAATTTATTCTAGGTATTTAAAATAACTGCGTATCTTCTACATATCCTTCTATCTTTCTTTAGTGAATGTTAAATGGCACATTCGTAATATACCTAGTCGTGCCATAAATTCTGTCACAACTTTAAAGAAGCATAAAATCTAAACAATAAAAGATAATATGTTTATTCCAACGAAATTTATTTTAAGATATTGTTAATTAATTAATAAAAGCTTTACTCGAAATGACCTCCTTTAGCTTTTATACAAGCTTTTAAACGTTATGGCCACTGGTCTATAGCGGCACGCACGGTATTCAACGACATTTCATTTGCTGCTTTCACCAACGATTTTTTCAGACTGTCCAAATTGCGGTGGGGAGTTCTACAGATGCCCGATACTTAAATTCTGTAGCGTTCGGACGTGTTTTGCTTTTGCTCCGGCTTTTACCTTCGTTTCTGTGTTCTCCCCTGGTTTTCTCTGGCCCGTACTTTAGTCCAATCTACAACCTATTTGCCTATTCGTGATTGTGATTTGGTACTTCTAATCAAACTTACTCTCTGTGATCAATACTGTGCACTTATTAATCAATTTCATATCTTCGCCTTCCGTCTTCCCAACGGCTGTTTTGCTTTGCTCGTTTCTGGGTCGCCACTCTGCTTGCGTTCGCTGTTTCTTTCTTCTGTGCCAGTTTCGCGCTCAGCTATAATTATCAACCTGCTGCACCGTGTTGCACTCAACTTAAGCTGTGTTATCGTGCTGTTTACTTATTCTACGATGAGCGCCTGTAAAGTATGCAATGGTGCGTTCACTGGGGTGCTTACTGAGTGCGATGGAATTTGCAATCAATCGTTCCATGTAACATGCTTAAAGCGTAGCGCCCGCTCTCAATCAACTTCATCACTTTCAACATGTAGCGATTGCTCTGAGATCAAGCCCTGTCACATCCTGAGATCGCTGGCCGCAATCTCTAATTCTTTCTCCAGTGATCAATCTCTGCTAGCCGACAAGTTGCAGTCTATCGTCTCCAACCTTGCCGGCTTTCAGGCGGTGTCAGATGATCTTGGTACGATCACTGAAAAGCTTGACTGCATCACAAAAATCGCCACTGCCGTCGAATCTAGCACGAAGGTTTTGCTTGAATCTACTCACCGGCTCTCCACCAAGCTGTCCGTCACTACAAGCTCTCTGGATGATCTTCACGATGCACTCTCACGTTCTGAATCGCCCGCGTGCATCATGCCTGCAATAGAGGACATCCGACTCGGCATTAAACAAATAACTAATAACCTCTGTTCCTGCTCTGCTGCCGTTACTTCTAACTCTAAGCTTCTCGCCTCTATTTCTGCCATCACCGCCGCTTCCGCTGCTGCTTCACCTCCTGCTCCCTCGCCCTCTGATGCTCAACGTGTTGCTATTCCTACGGCTAACCGCAATAGTTCAGAAGAAATGCGCAGTGACGTGATTCCAGCTCCTCCCTCAAAAGATCACGACGCTGTTATTCTTGTTTCGCCGACCATAACTGACGCTTCTCTTCCCCACAAGGATGCTGTTCCTGACTCCTCCTCAGTTCCATCTCTAAGGATGTTCGGCACTACATGGACTCTTGCTGACTGGAATCAGAGACTCTCCAAGCTAGCTAGAGGCTGCCTTCCCACTTCATCAAGCGAATCTTCTTTATACCTAATTACAGGCGCCCCCCGATACTCCAATGCTACTTGGGTGAAAAGTTTCTTTAAACGCAAATTTAGCATTGTTTTGACCAGATGCACCAAAACTTCATCGCCCGGAAGATTTGTGATAAGCATTCCTATCAAATACGCCTGGATTTTCGATACTTCTTCCAATCTAGTTCTTAGTCTCGGTAATATTCGTATTTCTAAATTTAAATCTAATTCTGTCAAATTTAACACTATTCCACCTATTACTCACTCTAATTGTAATCCTAATCCCAACCCTATCGATAAACCGAAATCCAACCCCAATCCTACCTTTAATTCTAAGTCTAACCCTAATACTAATGTTCAATCTAAGTCTAACCCTAATATTAAATCTAAGTCTAACCCTAGTTATAATGCTAAATCTAAGTCTAACCCCTCTAATAATGCTATACCTAAGTCCAACTCGCACAAGTCTTCTTCCTCAGCTAACCCCTGCAACAATACTAAGCCTAAGCCTCTTTCGTATCCTATCGCTAAACCCAAGTCCTCCTCTTCAGCTAAACGCATCCCAAATCCTCCCAACTCAATCTCTACCCCAATTTCGGAGTCCAATTCCAATTGGCAACTCAAACCCGGCGTGTTTCCCAACTTTAATTTTTCTACCCCACCCAAATACCCCAACTTCGTCAAGTCTCACACGCTGTACCCTTCTAACTCTCCCCCCCCCTCCCGTCCCCTTTCATCTCCCGTTACGGTTCCTCCTCCTCCCTGTCTAAGCCCACCCGCTTTGACCTCTGGCAAACCGTCGTTTATCGATCCTCTTCTCCCTCCGATCGTTAAACTCACAATGCGCTCCGCTGGGTCTACTGATGGTCGTTATCTTCTGTCCCGCTTTCGAGAGCATAGGATCTACGATAACGTTCGTCTGCTTCTCGCCTACCTCCACGATAAGCCTGACTCCGTATGCATCGACGGCAAAACCAAAACGAACGTGCTGGTTGCAATACACCAAGAAGGCCTCCCCACTGATCTTGCAACCCTGCGTGAGCTTTTTATCAAGTTTCACGTTGAATTAGGCATCACTCCCGATAAGGTCTCCACGGATCTTGCCTCCTTTGCTTCTTACGTCAGCTCTCGCAGAGTCTCCTACCTTCAAAAGGCGCGAAATGACCACAAACATTATTTTAATTCCTAACTCCACCACTTCTTCCCTCCCCTCTGCCCCTTTATCCCATACTCTCCCCTCTTCCGACCTTTTATCATTGTATTACCAAAATGTGCGTGGTCTGCGTACCAAGACTTGTACTGTTTTCCAGAACTCCCTTATCCTTCCCTTCGACATTTTTGCCCTCACTGAGACTAATTTAACCCCCAATATCTACAGCAATGAACTTTTTTCAGCAGATTTTACTGTCTTCCGTGCCGACGCCTGTGATGCTGACTTAACCCCTCTTAATCGCGGCGTCCTCCTTGCGGCACACAATCGCTTAGATGCCAGTCTCTTTACTTCCTCTAACTCCCCTGACTGTAATTTCGTCGGTATCAAAATTCCACTGACCCGCAAACTTCTGTATATCCTCTGTGTCTACATTCGCCCCTCTCGACCGCTTGAGGCGTACAAAGTTTGCACCGACGCGATCGATTCTCTCTTTAATACCTTAGGGCCTAACGATGAAGTCATTGTCCTTGGCGACTTCAACCTTCCTCGCCTTCAGTGGCTTAGGTCTGATGACGAGCTCCATTTTATCCCCTCCAACGCCCTCTCTGACAAAGAGACTCTCTTTTCCGACCGGCTCTCTGACTCAGGTCTCTGCCAAATCAGTGGCATAACCAATTATCTTGGCAGACAGCTCGACCTGATCTTTTCATCTGACCCCGTCAACTCGGTCGTCATTCGCAGTCCCCATCTTCTCTCTACCTTAGACCCGCATCACCCTCCTCTCTTTTTATCCCTTTCTCTCACACCCTCCCTTCTCCACCCCATTCCTGAGACGTCTTACCACCTCAACTTCCGTGCTGGTGACTTTGGTAAGCTAAATCACTTACTTAGCTTATCACCCCTTTCCTCGCTGTCAGCTAATTCACAGCTCTCTGTTGCTGATGCGCTCGACGTCTTCTACAGCGTACTTTTGGATTGTATGGCCCAATCCTTTCCCTCTCAACCTCGGAAGAGCCAAGCCTCCTCTCCCCCTTGGTACAATAAAGAACTTCGTTCCCTACGGAATAGGAGAAACAAGCTTTGGCAAGCTTACCTAATTTCTCGCTCCGATCGAGACTTCTCCGATTATCTCTCGGCGTATTCCCTCTTCTCCTCTCGCAGCGACTCCTCTTATCAAGAGTACCTGAGTCGGATGCAATCAACCCTTATCTCCGACCCTAAACGCTTCTTCCAATTTATCAACGTTAAAAGAAAATCCAATGGCTACCCTTCGACTCTCAAGCTCAATGACTCTTCTTCCTCCGACCCTCGCGATATTGCCAATCTTTTCGCACTTCACTTTAGTGAATCTTTCAGTGACCACTCCTCCGAGCCTGACGCCAGCTATTTCCATTTCCTGAGCTCAAGTCCCCAGACCTCGCTGGCTTCCATCAATATTGACCCCGTAATGGTGGCAACCTCTATCAACACCCTTACGGATGATCACAATCCCGGCCCCGATGGTATCCCTGCCATTGTACTAAAGGAGTGTGCCCAACACTTGCTCGTTCCCCTCACCTTCATTTTTCAACTCTCTATTACCCAAGGCTTTTTCCCTGCCAGGTGGAAGGACTCTTTTATCATCCCTATCCATAAGAAGGGGTGTAAAAGTGATATTTCCAACTACCGTCCTATTGCCAAACTCTCCTGCATACCCAAACTCTTTGAAAGCATCATCTACGATTGTATGTTCTTTCATTGCAAATCCTTATTCTCCTCATCCCAACATGGCTTCCTCAGAGGCAGATCTACTACCACTAACCTCGTTAACTTTGTCTCCACTACTCGATGTGCTTTGGAAAATGGTGATGAAGTCGACGTCATTGCCACAGACTTTAGTAAGGCGTTCGATAAAATCTCGCATAAGCTAATCCTCTTCAAACTTCACTCTCTTGGCTTCAACCAGCTCTTTCTTGCCTGGATTGAGTCCTATCTCGTTCACCGGCAATACAAGGTCCTCTTCAGCTCTGTGTCCTCCAACTCCTTTGTGGCCAACTCGGGAGTCCCTCAAGGTAGTCACTTAGGCCCCCTACTTTTCATCCTGGCTATTAATGATGTTGAGCACATTATCAAACACTCCGACCTTTCCATCTACGCCGACGATATGAAGATCTCCAAACTTATCTCCTCCTCCTCGGACACCCAACTTCTCCAACTCGACCTCGATAACTTTTGCACTTGGTGCCAGAAAAACTTCCTCGAGCTGAACGTCTCCAAATGCCAATGTATCACCTTCTCCCGTAGACGTCCTCCTTCCTTTCCCAGAGTCTATCTGCTGTCCGGCCTAGCCATACCTAGGGTATCCTCCTTGCGCGATCTCGGTGTCGTCTGTGATAGCGAACTAAATTTTCGTGACCACATCGACAGCGTGGTTTCTAAAGCCAGCTCCACTCTTGGGTTTGTCAAGCGCTGGTCCAAAGAGTTTTCCAACCCCTATGTAGCCAAATCCCTTTACATAACGTTCATCCGCCCTCTCCTTGAATACGCCAGCCAAGTTTGGTCTCCCTCTCAATCCACGACCATCAATCGCATCGAAGCAGTCCAGCGCAGATTTCTCCGCTTTGCGCTACGTCTGCTCCCCTGGTCTGATCGCCAGCATCTCCCTCCTTACGAAGACCGCCTGATGCTGATTGACCTACAGTCCTTGCGGAAACGGCGTGTCATTGCTGATGTCATCTTTATACATCAGCTCCTCTCCGGTGTGATTGACTGCCCTCCCCTTCTCCAACGAGTTTTCTTTTACACTAACCCCCGTAACCTAAGAACAGCCCCCCTCTTTCGTCCAAATTTCCACCGCACCAACTATGGTTTCTCTGAACCCCTCACCCGAATGCTTCGGACCGCCAATTCTCTCCCTTCTTTTGACTTCCACGTGAGTAAATCATCTCTGAGGTTTGAGCTCAACCGTCTCACGTGACTTCCCATCTTACAGCCCCTGCTTCCTTTCCCTTAATTAGTTGTAATTAGTTGTAATCCCTATATTTAAGTATTTTTTATAGCTTGTATTAAGCGAATAAATAAATAAATACAGGCCTTGTTCTCTAACTCTGTCCATAATGCATAATCCAGCGGATTTAAATTTGGGCTCCCGGATGGCCAATCTTCTTGTGCAATAAAATCAGGAATGTTGTTGCTGCGAAGCCACTCCTGTGTGCTTTTTGCTTTGTGAGCAGGAGCAGAGTCTTGCTGGAAGACCCAATGTTGTCCACCGAAGAGAGTTTGCGATAAAGGTTTCACAACACCTTCCAGCACGTTGGTTTGATAAACCGCCGCACCGGTTTTGACACCTTTTTCGCAAAAATGGAGTGTTGTGACACCTTTATGGGATACACCCCACCAAACCATTACAGAAGCCTCGTTGCACCCTGGGAACCGTCTTTTAGCTTCTTCTGATGATGTTGCATAAACCTTATCATTTTGTTTATTAAAAACTTGCTCCACAGTAAAAATTTTTTCGTCGGTAAAGAGGATGTTCTCATGACCATTGGTTGCGTGCCAAAGCAAGAGACTCTTGCATCTTTCCAATCTTATTTCCTTTAACCGTGGAGTCAACATGTGGGCTGTTGACCGACGATAAGTCTTCATATGAAGATCATCTCGAATGAGTCTACTCATCGATCTTGTGGAGATTTCCAACTCCCTCGACAACATTTTTTGTTTCCGCAGTGGATTTCTACGGATCTCTCTCTCTCGCTCTCGGACAGTTTTGATGGCACTGACTGTTCTAACGGTACGTGGACGACCGGTCCTTGCTCTATCATCTATACCTAAGGTTTCATTAAATCGTTCTATGGCACGATAAATGAATCTTTTTGTTATTTTTAGCGGTTTCAACAAATTCAAAATTTCAGAAGCATTTTTTCCACACTTATGGAGTGCTATTACAGCGATACGATTTTCTTTTACTCCCCACTCCATGATTACGAATCAAAGACTGTCACCAAACTGATCGGAATATTACGCCGTACAGTTCATTTGTTACAAAGTGCAACCTAACGGTACAATTCCAGGCTAATTTCTGAGAAAGCGCGTATTAGAAATTGTGTGACAGAATTTATGGCAAGACTAGGTAGCATACGGAAAAAAAACGTTTCGGAAACTATCATCTTCTTGACGTATACTTCAAAATCGAGTGAATGAAAGCGTAAAATAAGGATTTAAGGAGATAACATTCCTTAGGACAACACTTAACGAAACACAGATACACTAGACCGACTAATTATACTACCAATTTTATTGTGAAAATTAAATCTCACGCCAATTAATACACCAAAATCCACAATGTTGTCAACAGTTAAGAAGAGATCGACAATTTTGTACCGCAAGTCAGAAGTGGAGCACTGGTGAAAGAAACAAAATTACGCTTCCGAATTTTTAACATGAAGTGACTATTTTTATTTTTAGTACCAAATCGCAAACACGATAAAATTCAATCAATTTTAAAAACTACAAACCCGCGTATGTTTATGGATGAAGACGATTTTTATTCGACGGAAAAATATCAGCTTTCCAAATGTTAAAGCTAAATATCTCAAGAATACAAGCAATCAACATTTGTTTTGCATATCCATCACGTTCGCCCCCAAGTGAATGTTTCTAAAAAGTTTTATAAAAATTCGTTCTCAAATTCAATTTATACCTAAGACTAGAATAATTTTAAGGTAATCATAGAATTACCTGGCTAGTGTAGACAATAAGTATTATCAATTTAATTTTTCCTGCTTTTCTTTTAATTTATATCAGCTATGAAAACTCAATTTATATAGCGTTATTTGTGTATCTTTGAGCAAAACAGGCACCAGCTTCCATGAGAAGATCAAAGACATAAGTGAAAGGAATTCAAATGTTTATTTTTCAATAAAATATGAATAAAATTTTGTTATGCCAACTTTCGCACAATCTCAGGGATTTAAGAATTTCGCCTCGGAGCTATTTGTTGTATCTTGAAAGGTCTAAATTTAAAAAATGTCAGCAGATAATTTTTATATGCACTGATTTTGTGCTGGCATATTTTGGAGGAATGCAAAATTTTTATGTGCCAATTTATTATCATTGTCGTATCCCTAAGAAAGAAAAATCACCATCTTGCAAACACTGCAAATGATTTGCTAAAAATATTTGAGCAGTGTTCCACATTTGACGGCAAGGCAGTAACAAAATCGCGCGTCATTGTGAAGGGCATTACCTTCAATTTATTCACGGATGCGAGCGAAGAAGAGAATATTATACGATTGCTGAAGGGTTACCCCACTATTTGCGAAAATATACACCCTAGAGGAGCTTTACATTGAAATCGAGATTTTATCATTTCCATGCATACAAAGGAGCCAACAATGTGACTTTTTAGTGTGAATCTCTTTTTGGAGTTATTGTGCTCCTGATGATAGTATATACATCTCCAAAGGTAGAAGTAGAGACCCAAGACGTTAAATGTGTAGACAAAACCGTTTCCATGTCATTTGCCCGTATTTCTTTTTATCTTTTTATCTTCGGTGAGTATCTTATCGTCGCATTTGCTATGCACGTTGCGTACAAGGTTAAGTGATGAGCTTTATGATATTTGCCTAGAGGAAAAACATCTCTTTTTACGCTCACCTCAAAATATATTGGGCTTCTGCTCCGGATAACATTCGCATTAAAACAGTCATTCAGCGTCGAAATACGGGTAACTTACTGGAAGAAGAAAGCTGCACTACGAGAAGATAGGTACTTAATCAAAGAAACTTGTAGGGTATATTAGCTATTGATCTTCCTCATATATGCAAACAACAAGTTACTTTAAAGGTCACAATAGCTTAAGGACCGAACCTTGGATCTTAGGGATACCTAGTTCCGGAAACGTAGTCTTGATGATTTAAAAGACCGGATCCAATTACGTACACTTTGAATTTCTAGGCATGTGTTGCCCCTCATTTTGCAGAGCGTTTTACAGTGTATCAATCAATAAATCATCCCAAGGAAACTCATTTGATTCGCTTTCACGTTCGATTTATTTCTATCAATCAACTAAGCTGTGTAAAATATGTTTAATAAATTCCTTCATTAGCGAGAAAATTATAGTTTATCAATTTCCCCACACATATGTGCATCCGTAACTATTTCTAATATCTTAATATTCGCTTCCTATCTCCGTATATTTTATTAATGGCGGCATAATGAGTTTTAGTCCAGTTAATTGCTCAGTCGTTGATCTCGAAATATTGGTAAATGAGAAACAGTTTTACATTGTATTCGATGCAATTTTACCTAAAAAAAAAGACAACGTTTTAAAACTTATTAAATGATCAAAGGTTTACTTACCCTGGACTGAGATTGCACTCTATCGCACATACGTATACGCGGTCGTTACAATTGTTCTAGATTAAGAACGAAGCACTCCTACAATTGTAAAAGTTTAAGCCTGATGACCGCGGTCACTCGAAGTATCTCACGCACCCATAGACAAATTGTCTACTGAGATAGCGGTCAACAGGCTTTTACTGGTAGCCGAAATCGATTTTAGATCTCTTCGAATAAAGTACTTGTGTCGATCAGACGTGCTTTTTTTTCCCTTTTAACTCTCGAGTTACCGAAGCCCTTACAACATTAACCTCGGTCATCCAAAATACCGCAGTAAAGCCAGCAGCAATTGACCCGCAGCCAATTTTCTTTTCGGTGGATGTACTCAAGCAATCATAAGTTAAAAAGCTAAATTTAATTTATTTTTAAAAAGAGCGATATTTTGATAAAGTAAATGTAAATTGCACCTATGACGTAATTATTGGATATGCTATAAGAGTGCACTATACTACATTAAATTAAAAAAAATTATTAATCTGTAAGTACAAAATTCATTTCTCTTTCCCGACTTAACAAAAAGAGCATAATATGTAACAAAAATTCATTTTAACAATATATAAAACTAAAAATACAACACCTAGCTGATTTGAATTTAATAAATATTAAATACAATGTACATATTGGTAATAAATATGTACATTAACTACAAAAAAATATTTTCACAAATCAAATTACGCTACCGTACTAAACCATGGCCACCGCAGAAAAAAATTAAACAGGTGCATTAAGTGCATGCCAAGTAGAAATGCCACAAAGCGGTATTCACGAGCCTAATTTAATGCAAAATTCATTTGTAGTGACTTTAAAAATCCCTCCATTTTGGAACAATAGACCAGATCTATGGTTCCTTCAGATTGAGTCGTAATGTCGGGAAAAAACATAACTTTTATCGCATATATAATATGATTGTCTTGGATCTTCGCTTTCAGCAGAGACAATGGAGCTGATCACTGACGCTTCACTCCAACCTACCGAAAAATATGAAAGTTTAGAAAAATTGGGGAGAAATCTTCCCTATACCACGAAACTTTATTACTTTATAGCTTTTAGAATCTCGAATAAGCTTAATGCTCTAGCAAATAGCCAAAGGAAAAAGAAATTTGGCTCCACAATAAAAACAAGCAAAATGTTGGAAATTTTAACGTAAACTGCGCTAATGCAGGTCCGCGGGTTTGGAACGTAGGGGAGGAAATTGCAAAAAAAAAGATATGTGTCAACCGTATAGCACTGCCTGCCCTAAGCCTTGTTAGGGCCAACAAAGGAAATAAGTTTAATATTTTGCGGAATTACAGTCTTTCAGGTCTTTAGCATGTCATTTCTCAGCGTTTTCTCGATCGAGTGTAAGAGCTCATAAGCCCACGGTGATGGTCTTTTAACGACCTTCAAAGGCCCAATATATTTTGTGGTACGTTTGGCGTTGAAATATTTAAACGCATCCGAAATGACAAAATTTCTCCTCCAGACCATTTCGTTTATCTTGAAACTTTCTTTCCTTGGCCATAGATTATGGAGATACTTTGGTCCTTGAGCGTTTTTAACCAAACACTTCTTCACATCAAGTGTTACTTTGTCCAGAGCTCCGGATCTCAATTTGGGGTTCTGTGCATCAACACCCCGACATTCTTTGTGGAACTTCTCGTTTAACCGTCTCCCTATCGAAATTGATGAAATATTGGGTGGGCTAGTAATTCGTGCGCAGGCATATGAATTGCACAAGTGACCTTCGCGTGCAGATCCCAGATATCTGACACGTAAGACCTAAGTATTGCTTCCATTATCTGATTAATCCTTTCCGCCGGGTTAGCTTGTGCATGGTAATACGCAGTATATTTTATTTCGGTCCCTAATTCCTTGCAAAAATTTTGAAAATTCTTACTCCGAAACTGGACCTCATTGCCGCAAACGATTGTTAGTGGAACATTGTCAGCGATATCAAAATTGTATTACTGTAGTCTCATCGCTCACCTGGCTAGCATGCTTTGTGGGTCCTGTCGGTTATGGACCCAGACAAGCGCTGCGTAGTCAGTCCCCACCGTGAAGCGCATACCCTCGAGATATGGCCTCAACTTTTCTATCGCCCAGAGAATGACTAGATACTCTCTTTCAGTCGTGGAATAAGCACAAAAAGCACACTCAGAGCATATATACGGATACGGGCTGTTTACATTTTTTCACAGTGCATTTTTAAAGGCGGGCCACACGCATTCGAACGTGTGCGTTGCTCTGGGTGGTGAAACAAGATTTTAATTTTCGTTCCGCCTCCCCTTAAATTGTTGTCTTTTTCTCACGCGCAAAACCTTTATTACTATCCACTTTCAGCAAAATCTGCAAGGACGGTGGGCTAACGGGACTAAGGTCGATAAGGGAATACGTCACGTATGTCACATTTAGTATTTCATTATCTTTGGACAACCCCTAACCCATACCCCAATGCTTCCGTGTGAATAAGAAAAGGATGAGTAAAATCTGATGTTCTTTTACCTTGCGAAAGATTTTATCAAGATTGCAGACCAATCGAACTTCCTTTTCTTCGAACAAACGGCCGGTGCCATGCGACAGCTTACGGTCTTGGAAGAATCCAATACACTTTACCTTGCCGGATCCACTCTAAAATCCTGCTTTCCAACGACATAACCCTGATATTTAAGCTCGCTATGACAAAACTCGCATTTATCGAAATTGATGACTAACATACATATGTATTTTTTCCAGCACCTCTTTCAGTTCCTCGAAAAATCTAGTAGCAATAATTATTATGATAGACGAAAACGTGAGAATCCAATGAACCCGAAAGCTCCCTGTTTGTCTTGGAACAATCAGCTACTGGCACTTGTCAAAAGGTAGTTTAATGTCCAAAGACGACAGGCATCTAGTCTCTTTTGGTTACATTATTGAGCCGACAGTAATCGATACAGAACCTACACGTCCCGCGTCCCGCCCTTGCCAGAACCACTACTTGAGGATTCTACTATCACTGCCTCAAGCATTTTATTTAATTCCTCGTCATAATATTGCTGGTGACTGCGTTTCCCGAGGGACCAGGCTCCTAAAGAGACGTTGAGAAGAACGGTTTAGGTTTGTTTGTCTTGAACCACAACAAAGCACGGTCTGTGAAAAGATCCGAACGCAACACTTGGCTAGGCATCTAGTCTGAGAAAGTTCGCTCACAATTTCTAAGAAAGAATTTAGGGTTTGAGCGGTCTCACCAGAAAACTTTGCACTCCACTTGTAAGGTAATTCTTTGCTACTCTGTACTGCATGTAGTAGCTCGCTTACCCTAATTTATAAAAACTATTTTATTATTATTTTGTAACACGGCTTTTACTATAACTACTTTAAATTTGTTAGCATAATTTACAGTGTAATTGCATTACCGACAGGGTCAAAGAACTTTAATTATTTTATTAGATTTTTCAAGGTCTAAAATTTAGTTGTTAGTTGCAGTTGGTATTCAACTAAAACTTTAGTTAACTACGCTCAACTCTGATTGCAACAAAGCTATAAATAAACAGATTATTTGCAACTGTTATTTCCTAGCTAGCTAGAATTATATAAAATTGATTTTTTATGTATGATAAGAGATGCATAGCTTGCTTACCTTACCGCTTTTATTCTTATTACAATTCAATATGAAAAGAAAATGAGTAAACACATTCTTTTTGCACAACTCCTTGTTGTTTTGAAATCTTTTTGTAATCAAACTTTATTAAACATAATTCAACAGTTTTGATTTATAAACTTAAATTATTATGTACTTTAATCGATAATAGTTATTATAATAAAAAAATTTAATTATACACAATATTTGAATTGTACAATAATTGAATTCTTTTTCATTAAAATTGAATTATTCGAGGCATTTTGCCGCTCAAAAATTTTTTTTTCACTTTTAAGTTAACTTTGCTAATATATAAAATATTTTTCGCTTATTACAAACTACAATAAATTTAAGAATTAATTATAACAAAATATTAAAATTAAAGTTAAAAATAATAAATTAAAATTAAAATTAAAATTTGCATATACAGTGGTGAAAAAAATAATAGAAACACACAGAAATTCATAATTTTTTAAATAAATACATAATTCAGCAAACAAATAACGAAAAAATAATCCTTTGGATTACGTCGATGAACTTTATAAAATATGTGCATTTCATGGACCAACAGTTTTGGAAAAAAGAAGATTTTGAAAATTTTGCCAATTCATTCTGGAAAAAAAATAGAAACAAAATTAAAATTAAACTTAGCTTGCACATTTTCTCCAGATAAATGCAATTATCAATCCTGACCTTGTGTTGGGGTTTAGTATTTTGTGGTAGCTCCTTTATTCTGTATCAGTTCCTTGCATCTCCTTTCCATGAATCCAACTAAATTGGCACAAGCTTCCACAGGTATGGAATACCACGCCTCGTGGATTTACGCCCACAATTCTCCTTTCTTTTTTGTTTTTAGGCCACCAATTCGTCTTTTAAGGATCCCCCACAGATGTTCAATAGGATTTAAATCTGGTGACTGCTAAGGCCATTCCATGACAAGGACTGGATTGACATTACACCACGTTTTGACAAGTTTTGATGCGTGTTTCGAGATTATTGTCATGACATTTGTCATAAACTAGATTACATTTTGCGTTCGTTGGCAACAACATTCATAATGTTATTGTCACAAACCGTGGCAGATTTATTATGGAGAGAGCATGCCAGCAAAAGAAGTAGCAGCTTGGGTATCGTCTTGTTAGCAGGTGGAGAGAGGCAAGTCAATCGCACTTCTTGCACAGCAACTTTAACATTTTTGTCCAACTTTAACATTTTTGTTGAAGAATCGTCCGATCAACTTTAACATTTTTGGCGAAGAATCTTCCGATCAACTTTAACAGTGTTTGAACAATAACGAAATATTTAAACGATTACCAATTCAACGTAATGAATTTATTCGTTTTGGTTTTAATTATTCCAAACAATTATGTCCAGAAATGCGTAGAAATCGTTCATGCCGAAGCAGTGGAATGAAAAAACAACGAATACTATATTTTTATACGTGCGCGTCGTTCATACCCGCCTGAAGCTATACAACACAAATTTCTGTAAATCGGCTGTTTCATGTGCCTATACTTTATCTGTATCCACGCAATATCACAACGTAAAACCTTTTTTGTCTAGCACTTGGCAATAATAGGAACAGAACAAAAAAGGTTTTCCTTTATGCATTTAAAAAAGGATTTAAAAATAGCGTGCGCCGTATTTATATATAGATGTACCAGGGGTATCGGAAAGTCTTTATATGTCTGGCATGTGGTGGCACCCTGTTCGATAAGGCAGATATGAATGAACTTTCCAAAAGAATGATCTCCACTGATATTACAACATTTTTATCTGATGATAATATTGATACTGCCGTATCAAATTTTTTATACCTTAGTTTTTAACGTATTTAAATGTTACGTCCCATACGAACGCTAGTGTACCCATACTTCTTAGTCTCCCTGGGTTATTTGTGATCGCAGAAATAAAAAGAATAAACTGTGGAATGAATTTCAAGAATATTTCATTCATCTTTATTTGATTGAATTCTACAGCAATTCACGTGCATTTTATAAATTTATTAACTCTAAAAGAAAATTTCCGATATGTTTGCGTCCTATTTTAAATATCATTCTCCCCTAACTTCGAACATTGTCTTAATAATTTTTATCAAACAAATTCTTGTACTTATCAACTTATCCCTTAGTATCACTCCTACTCTTTTCCAAGCACATCTCTTGATTTTTCATCGGAACTCGATGGCATTCCGCCTGCTATTCTTAAGACATGTTCTGAGAAATTAGTCATACCCTTAACACGAATTTTCCAAGGCCGGACAATTCCCCGCGCTCTGGAAAATCTCCTCCATTATTCCGATTCGAATAAAGAGTAATAAAAACTAGGTTGTAATTTGTTATTGTATTCGAATCTATTGTATAATTACAAATCTCTATTGGTTGCAAACGCATTGCCCCAAAAAACCAATATGACTTTCGTCAGAGTTGTTTAACTTTTGCGAACCTTCTTGAATTTGTTATTTTTGTTGCAATAGGCTTCTAAAATAGTCTCCAAACAGATTCTAACTATACTGACTTTAGTAAGGCTTTCGATAAGCATTCTCATTCTCTAATACAGAAATTCTTAAATTACTATGTCTTGGGTTTCCACCCTCGCCTATTGAATACATTCTGTCGTACTTGCTTGAGAGGGTATACCAGGCGTATTTTTGTCGCGTCACTTCGAAAAGGATATTGGCTACGTCAAAAATCCTACAGGGAAGTCACTTAGGTCCATTTCTCTTTATTTTATGTATTGACGATATTTCGCTTAAAAACTTGCAAAATCTTAATCTATACTGATCACATAAAGTTATTTTTTCGTGCTAAGGTAGACTCATCCTCTCTTAAAACCGAATTTACTTTCAGAGCGAATGAGTACAATCTAAGGGTGGTACTTTACTTTTGCAAACAAAATAACTACTGCTTTTTCCAGCCCATTAATAGAATGAAGTTAAATAGTAACAAGAATGCTGATTTGCTGGACGTTCATGTCGGTAAGCACGTAGCAAAGAAAAGTCTGTATGAAGGTGGTAGTAGTAGCATGCTTATGAATAATCAGTCATTCGGTTCAGATTTACTCTGTTATCTCAAAAGCTTTGACTCAGCTAACGATTCTATAAAAAAAAATAGTGTAGGAAGATATCCCCGAAATTAAAGAATAGATAAAGCGATGTTATGAAAGCATGCCAGAAGAAATAAGTGCTGTTATTAGTGCTAAGAATATTCTTACTAAGTATTAAAATATTTTTAAAACATATTGTTCATAAATTAGTAGTCAATAAAATAATTATCCAAAAAGTACGCCACTTTCCTTATATGTTTTCCTACATGTTTTACCCATAAGAAAAGAAGAAACTTCAAAAAATTGTGAGTGGTCCTAATTCAATAAATAGAGTAAAATTACATTTGATAAAAAAGAGCTTTCATTTGTATATCGTTTAGATACACGTCATGGCACGGAACGTGTTTAAAAAAAAAGAAATCGACGATCGTCATTGTACATCTAACTTTTTGATGGAGCAGGCAAATCTGAGTATTTGTTTTGGTTTTGTTAATATAATATAAATAAGGACCAATACGTGCGCTCTTCAATTCATCAGCGAACCGTCAACAGCTCAATCTTAATTGGTGCAGCAGGACAGTTCCCGTTATCACTTAATATAAGATTAGGAGCCTTAACATCTTATAGGAATGTTTTGTCATCACGGATTAAACGCTTAATCCACCCTAATATCAAGGCACCACCTGTGAGCCTGTGAGCGAAGTTTCACACTTCACTGAGACTTCTTAACAACAAGTTAACACCCCAAGAGTCGCCAATTATGTGGTTATCTTACTTAATATATATATATATATATATATATATTATCAAAGTGTATTGAGAATATCGAAATCTTTGGACGAAAATCAAGGCAAGAATAAGCGTCAAAATTGTCACGGTCAAAGAAAGACAACGCCTCGAACTAACCGAAGAATTGTCTTTAAGGATAACGAAAATCGTTTTGCATCCCTTAACAGTTTGCATCAAAGTTACAGGAGCGAGGGATCGAAATATCTCTAATGCCGCTAAGGAGACGCTTGTACGAAGCCATCCTTAAGACGACCAGTGAAAAAACCAAAACTCACTGCGAGATTGCGCCGAGCTCGGTTATAATGGACAAGAATTTACCGTCATTATACTGTAGTAGATTTTAAAAAGGTATGTGACATGTTTAAAGCATACTTACCTGTTTAATCGCTCAGAAAGAAAAAAAAATGAGTTTTTCAAAAAATTTTTTCAGATTGAAGCTCTTACGGAGAGCCGCCAATTCATTCGAAGGAGGCCAAAAGAGCGGTATAATGAAGAACGCGTAGTAAGGACCGTCCATTCAAGAGTGTACTCGTACAGCCTGCCACACTGCCCGGTCAATAAAAAACATTATTATTACCCATAATATTCCAGTTCTTCCTTGGCCAAGTAGTTCTCCCGATTTAAATGCAGTTGAAAAAGTTTGCGGTCTTTTCAAATCAAAAGTTTATTTCCTTCCTAATCATACACTATGTTAAAGCAAAGTATTACAGATGTGTGGGAAAATAACCCCTAAATTAAAGAAATGATAGAGCGCAGCTATGAAAGCATGGCAGAATGAGTAAGTGCACTTAATAGTGCTAAGGGTTGTTCTAAAAAGTATTAAGATATTTTTAAAATATGTTGTTCAATAATTAATAGGCAACAAAACAATTATCAAAAACTACAATTCTTCTCTTATGATTATGTTTCATTCATGCTTTCCCAACAAGAAAAGAACTAATTTCAAGAAGATTCTGATCCTAACTCGATGAACAGGGGCTGTACTTCTCCTTCTATTAAACGCTTTTTTAACATAGCGGGTCCTTCTGTATTAAAATGTTTTAATTTTTTTATACTCGGTGTGTCATTCTCCCCAAACTACAAACAATCTCCAGCTAAGCGTTATTTTTTCTAGGCTAGTACTACTTGTACCGAAAAATTTAACGTAACGTAACTCGAAACACGCACCGACCCATTAAAGACTTCCGCACTATGCCTAAATTGGGTACGGTTTTCACGAAACTTCAACTTTGTTCTTTTTTAAGCAAAATCATATTTTTCTTTTGCATTCATTAGAAAATTAATTGAAGCTTTGGGACTTGTTTCTCAATTTGACATTTATACTACACCTTTTTTTGTGCAAAAGGAGAATCTCTAAATTTTCGCAATTTGAAAAGTCCACTTAAGGAGATCGTTTTTTTTATGGCCTTGTCCAAGGAAAGTTCCAAAGTACTGTACCTAAATAACAAAATTTTGTTCTGAAATGTATTTTTAGCAAAAAACCCCTGTTTAAAATATTTTATATCATAAGGAAGTGCACACGATTAACTCAAAACTCATTTCACACTCATACCCTCAGGTAAAATTTCTTTCTGCTGTGTAAACAGCGTACGAGATATGTTGCTGCAACAAAATGTTTCATTCAAAAATATGTTTCACATTTTTCTAAAAAAAGCGTTTCTTCACATTTTCTGCAAACTTCATCTCATTTATTACCTTTCCAACAAAGTACAACATGTCCAAGTAGAGAAAAATTATGCAAATGTATTCATGGAAAACTTTTTCTGGTAAATTAAAATATATCAAATTTTATAGGAATTGAACTAAAATAAACCCAAAATAGTAACTGTTTAATTAAAAAGTAATTTAAATTAATGCTTAACTGCTGGACTTAAGTATTCTTCATCCTTCATCGTTCCCCATAAGAAAAAGTCCAATGAAGTAAAGTCTGGACACCATTTCATCATGTTTATTTTTATTTATTTATTTCGCTTAATACAAGCCAATGCTGGTAAAAGATTGAACTTATTTAATCCAGAGAGATGTCTTCAAGTAGTTCTGGTATTGTTTTCTACAAAAAGTCCGCATAAATTTGGCTATTAAGAACTTGCGGCAAATTAAATGAGTGCCGATGATATCAACCCAAATAATAACACTGAATTTATGCTGTTGCCCTTGTCTTCTTTGGGTTAGTATATGAAGCTATGAAGGTTGGGGAAGTTTGTGATACCATGCTTAGTGAATTGTTATTTATCCGTTCATAGAATTCGGTGTAGAAACGCCCTATTCTTTATGTTCCATAAGCCAAGTGCAAAACTCCAAACTTCTTTCGAAATCTCCTTCCAGAAGTCCTAGTTATCGCATATAATGATATGGATGCAACTTTTATCGATTAAGCACCTTTCAAACTGCATATGACGATACTCCTAATTACTTTGCGAGTTGTCTCGTACTCGTTTTAGTGGTCTTCCTGTTGATGCTGATGATCTGCTGTTCGACGTCGGTAGAATCTAGCGATGTTCCTGATCGAGGATACGACCTATTTGAAATTATACTTCCGGTTTCTCTTAGTCTGCGAAAATAGCCCTCTTTGGAGTACCCATCAATTTGGGAATATCCTTTGGTATTCCTGAGCAACCTCTCTTTTCCGTTGACTACACCGTAAATGTAATTATTATATAAGCATTTTCGTTAAAAATTAATTTTGGCATTTTTTACATATTTCAGCTTAGAACACTTGTATTGTAGTAATCACTTGGGTTTTCAACTATGATCGATGTTCTTTCTGACTGGCTCTCTGTTATAGGAGAATTTCTATCAGGTCTTAGTAATAGAGCATCGGAATAGTCCCAAGTGTGGCTAAGACTAGCTAATTACGGCAATAACATAAATTCCATTAACCTTTTTATGAATTTCTGCAGCAATAATTAAAAGTAATTACCTGTGTACGCTAAAAAAAGATTTTCAATAATTTTTGGAGATATTTTGTTTATTTTACGATTTTTGCAATTACGGGGCAATAAAACAGTAAGATATCAGTTAACTGTACATCTAAATCCGACCATTTGAAATACAGTATAGTAAATATGACGCATTTAAAGTTATTGCACACATTAAAATGTTCAAATTATATAATTATCTTCAAGAAATACGTTTATTAATGTATTCGTTTATGAGTTTAATACAGTTTTATACAGTTAACATAATTATAAACTGCTGCGAGCAATTAGCAGGCTGCTGCATAAATGAAAATCTTAATTAAAACCAAATTAATTCCATTTCAAGGCAGCAATAAAAAGATCTTTTAAAGCCGACCTCATTAAAGAAACAAATAATAATCGCTGTTCATTTTATTTTGTTACCAGAATTCATTACACTGTGATAAAAAGTGCTCATAAAAACTAATGAGGATTGGTCAGCAAAATGAAAAGGAACTTAAGCTAACCCACAACCAAAATAATCTTGCCACCAGCCCAAATATACTCATCAAGAAATAACGCTAAACGCCAAATATACAATAGAGGGAAACCAGGGGAGGGAGAAACAAATATAAAAAGCAAACGAAAAGGTTTTCCATTTATACTCTAGAAAGTCGTCAGTTTCTTTGTTAAACGGCACAAAAATACAAAAAATCACCAGGTCAAAGGGACGTCATGGAAAATCCCCGAAAGGTATGATCTCTGTGATGACATTAATTAAGAATTATATGAATCACGATATATTTCTGGAGTTGGATTCTGTTTACAACGGTTAAGTATTGAGGGCTGTTGAGGGATTTGGACAAGTAAAAAGAATAAAGGCGTGACTTTATATATTAATGGGACTTACGAGGCGTCGCGCTACAGTGCCATTAGCTCACAATTTTAGCTTTTGTTGGCGATAAGCAGAAAATCCAGAAAATCTATTTAATCTGAAGTCATAAAACTGCTTTACACTTAATGACTATGAACGGAATACTAATCGAGAGGCCCGCGTAAATGTTGGTCTTAAATGTACCATTTCAGGTCAACGAGCGAGTACTTTTGGTACTTAAATTATATTAGGATGAATGAAGTCGTTGAACGTTTCGAAGCAAGAATGACAATGGCTCGTAAGTAATTCCCTGAAATTTCTACATAAATCGTAAATTTTACAAAGTCTAAAATTTTTTTGTCAATAAAATCTATACAGACCTTGCAATTATAAAAGTTTGATGTGAACTGCAATACAATAATATAATTATTTTCGGTTCAGTTTGACGCTGTTCTTTAGAGTCAAGAAGCTAGAGTAATTTTAAAAAAATACATCAATATAAAAGTTTTGACATTACTGTACCTACCTAAATAAATATTAGAAAACCCTTCTTAGATGAATTATACAAGTATGACATCCTAATTCGTATATGCCGTTTTAGTACGAATTTAATGAAGGACACTGACAAACATATGTAGATACCTCAAATTGTCACTGAGAGAAAAATTTGTTAAATATAATCATAAATCTTTTTAAATCAAAGATGCTCATCAGTAAAAGTCTATTATGTGGAATTGTTTAAATTTTACATTGTTTTTATTGAAAATATATTTCGGGAAATGACATTCATTAATAAAAGGACAACTTAAAACAATGGTGCAATTCAAAAATTTTTTCATTTTAAAATTTTATTGCTTCAAATTCAAGATGTTATTTCTTCAAAAAAAAACTATTTCTTTAAACTTATAACTAAATTTTGGAAAATTGTATTTCTTTGAATAAAATGCGGCTTTAATCGAAAATATTGGTATATTGATCGTTATATTGAAATTGTCGTATTAAAACCATTTTTGAAGTAAAACAATTAATAAAATGAATGTACTTTTTTTATGGGAGCTTTAATACTTTACGCGCATTGCGTAAAGCCCCGCAGAATGATGGGCGTTGCTCATTCTTCTTCTTCTTCTGGGAAGTTCTTGTTTGGATTTTTACATTGACACCCATACCAAATTTAATCTAAGATTGCGTTTGTCACCAGTAAAGCGTTAGCGCGTTTTTCAAAAGAAACATTCTTCGACGTTACACACTGCCAAGCTTTATCTGCTAAAATACGATGTGCAATATGCCGATTCTTTGAATCGCCGCGAGATAATCTTTAATTGTACGTTTTGAAACAATTGCAATGTCATACATCCGGAGGAAGTAAAGTCAAACTCAATTTTTATCTATGATCGCAAGCCACAATAAACAGGATAATATACGATCCTACTTTTTTAAGGATCGACATAAAGCAATAGACAGTTTTTACCTCTTTCAAATATAGTATACTCGTATACCAAAGTATCTGATTCGGGATAATGCAAACTTGGTAATCTTATTTAAACAAGACGACTTGAACCTGAAGTATATTTCAATGATCATATGAATACTTTGGATTTTCCTAACACTGCAATTATTGTCATCTATTTTGCAATAAACGGAGGAGAGTTGTAATGCTTATTGTCGGGTGTTGGTGGCATCACTGCCGTATATCATTACAATACACGGAGGAGACTTTGGAGATAATACTTGTTATCAGCGCTAATTATAGATTTTTAACTACTGATCGCTCTCTTTTGATCGCGGCAGCTGAAGGAAGCAGAACAGCAGCCCAGTTCCAGTGGAATCAAGAGGTGCTTTTTTGCGTCCACTTACGAGTATATCACCGTGAAGGCGGAGTTAACAACGCGATCACCGTGAAGGTGCAGTTAACTAGGAGATTATCATCATGAAAAGGTCCTAATTAATTTGAAGATCCTGCACTAGATCCTGTACCAAAATCCCCGAATTTACACAATACTGATATGTTATTGGAATTGTTCCGAAAAACATGCACACTGTGTTGGAAATGGTTTCTTAGTAATTGATAAGAATAGTCGTTTAAATAAAGTTAGATAGAAAAAGATTTTGATACTTTCATGAGCCTATAAAAGGAAGAGAAATTCAATCGCTACCATCCGTCAGTAAGACTACGTATATCGATACATATTCTCTATTTCTTCTTACCATTGTCACCATAGCCGTCTATCTGTATAAGCTGTACAACTGTCTATATAAGCTGTGTGTTTAGCTGTCTGTTTAGATGCATGCTGTTTGCATGAGCTGTATTGTTATCTGTATAAGCTGTATAGCTGTCTGTATAAGCTGTTTAGCTGTCTGCATAAGCTGTATAGCTGTCTGTACAAGCTGTTTAGCTACCTGTAAAAACTGTATAAGCTGTATAGCTGTCTGTATAGCTGTTTGTATGAGCTGTTGTTATAGCTTTACATTAAAATAGATGAAAAGCTGATAAAAGATATTATAGAGACTATAAGACTATAAGGCTATACGAAAAACTTAAAATACGCTCAAGACTGGCACAATCAAAGCATAAATTCAATTACCAACAGACTTAAAGAGCTAATGTTATCAGTTAAGCATAAGCCAAATATGAAATCAAATTAAAGCCTAAACAAAAGGAAGTGTCAAGAAATAATAAATATACACACAACTCCTACACGAAAATATTTAAGGATGAAACCTACTAGTACCCCTCTGTCAGCAGATAAGAATGATGATGGTAATGTTGTTGAGAAGAATAATGAGGAGTTTGCTACACCAATACAATCATCAACATTGAAAGAACACAGTTTACGGATATTTGCTTCACCTAAGCAGATACTGAATAAATATGGCATATATTATAGCAGTAGCGATGGATGAAATATTGGAAACTCAACATTAAAAGTTGGCCATATAAAATAATCAAATGTTTATCTGAATTGATTTTTATGAAACGCCCTATAGGCTATAATAAAGAAGACTTGTCCAATTAGCAATCAGTTTCGAATATTGCTGACACGCAAGGACGTGATTTTAATAAAAATAAACAAATAAAAGAAGCAAATATCTGTAATTATAAAAACATAATAAAAAATTGATTCGCACTCCTAACCACCATAAACGAATGAGAATAATAAAGATTCCAATGGCAAAATGTTAGCTATGTCTATTGGAATGATCACAAGGAATTAGTAAACCGACTTTGTATACTAATAGCATCACAACAAGCGGGAAATAATAGTCATGATAATGAAATAATATTAATTAGATATTGACGAATTGCAGGAAACGAATATAATAGTATAAATATCTATACTTATAAAAATTATATCACATTTCGAATGTGCGTTACAAGTTTGGACGTTCAATGAGGACGAGTAGTAAGCTTGAAAGAGGTCATAGTCCCTGGTCTTCCTGGTGCTCCTGGAAAAACTGTTGCTGGTGTGTTGCTGGTGAACAAGGTTCAATTGGTCCTACTGTAATTGGGTTTCTTATAATTCGCAAAGGCAACTATGATTTCACATTCAAACACATCACAAACCTTGGTGAACCTGAGACAAATGCTGATGGTACAACTAAAAACTATGTTGATACACAAATAAAGAAGCACGATGATGAAATACGTAAAAATACCCAAAAGCTGTACAAAATCTAACCCTATATATTAACGGCAAAATTGAAAAATTCAGAATTATTTGTTCTCTAGCATACGCAGTAATGAAAATCACAAGCAATAAGGTGGTGTCTTTCAATAAAAGTTAAATTCTAAAATTATGTAATACGTATTGCTTATCTATAATATAGTAAGAGGAATGTTGTCGAAGAGCTGCAAAAACTCGCACGTCGGTATTTTAAACGTCTTTTAGTACGTTATCACGAGTCATCACAAAAGGTATTAATGATTTGTGGCAAGCAGATTTAGTGGAAATGGATGCATATAAACATGTGAATAGAGAATGTCGTTAGTTGCAAACTATAATTGATACCCTTTCCAAATATGCATGAACTGTTCAAATTAGAAGAAAAACCGGCGTTGAAGTAACTGAAGCAATGGAATCTATAGATGGACGCATACCTGCAAACTGGCAAACTTATGATGGATAGCAATTTTACAACTCACACTTTAAAGAGTTAATGGACAAACTTAATATTAATCATTACTCAACCTATAAATCACTCGAGCATCAATAGTTGAATGATTCAATCTAATTTTAAAGAACATGATGTGAAAGGAGTTTAACATGAATGGATCTTATAAGCGACTTCATATGTTAAAGCAACTACTACCTTGTGATGTCAATGCATCAAATGAAAAACAACTTCTTAATACTTCTTAATACTTAATCATATAAAAATTGCTGACTTGTCTAAATATAAATAACGAGATTACGTTCGTATCAACAAACATAAAAATGTATTTGAAGAACGTTATTCACCAAACTGGACTACTGAAACTTTCAAGATTGAAAGTGACGCAGTCACATATCTGCTTAAGAATTATAAAGGAAACCCAATTAAAGGAGGCTTTTATAAAAAGGAATTGCTGAAAGTCAAACATCAACAACGTACCTTGTTGAAAAAATATTCAAAAGGATTGGAAATAAAGTTTATGTTAAATGGCTCCGATTTTCATCAAAGCAAATCCTAGATAAAAGGAAACGATCTGTTACAATAATATAATAATATTTGTTTTTTTAAATATAAACTAGCGTTTTATTTTCTTTATTATTCATTCATATAATTAAATCGTGCTTTATATATTTTACCGCGATGATATTAACTCAATATCCACTCTAGGATTTTACTTCTATTGAAAATTCTCTGTTAAAATCTAAATCTGTCGTTTGCATATAATATGTATGTATACGAATATCTCCGTAGGCAAAGTGCCACACATGCATAATGTGAATTTTTGGCGTTTGTATAAATCGAACCCTTTTCGGCATTCCCTACAGCTGTTTTTTGTGATTCTTTCATAAAAATTTATGAGATCCTGAATTTCTCGTTATTGCTACCTCGTACTATACACTCGCAAGTATCTGGTCCTTCAGTTGCACTATGTTCTGACCATGAATATTATATATATATATATATATATATATATATATATATATATATATATATATATATATATATATTATATTTAGATTTCACTTTATCGATATTTTCATACTGACTGAGTAGTAGTATGTTTGTCCTCCAGTAGAACATTAGAGTAATCGTTAAGAAAATTCCTGATACTGTTCTGTAATTTTGTTTTACTGAATTGGTGTTAAATACTTACTTCTTGCTATTATCTTTTATCTGTTTGTAGCGCACTGAAGATGCATGTTTAGCTTCAGATACTTGCCTTGATATAATTAATGTAACTGTTAAATATAGCATATTTTATCTGATATTTTAATTCTTTTGCCTTATTTTCTTTGTCTCTTTAACTGCTCATTACCAGAATATGACGCAAACTAGCTTTTTATTTGCATTACAATCTATTTTGTAGAATTTGAGGTGGGCCTGGGTATATTCTTGGGGAAAATATAAAATATGTTTTTTGTAATACTTTATGCATTTATTTTTAATAATTATTATAATAATAGCTGGGACCAAAGTAGATTAAACAAAATTTTCTGCAATGTTATGTTACACGAAAATGAGGTTAAATGTAATAGTTGCCCTGCTGCCAGATTTCCAGGCAGTTATCGGGTAGCTTGCCATATCAAGTCGGAAGGAACATTTGCTTGTCCTGAAATTCCACAATGATGCAGTCTCAATACCTCGTTGTTATTTTCCTGATCCCATACATTTTGTAGGATGTGTGCTGCGCCATATCAGATCCCTTGATGTATGGATTAAATCCGAAATTGCTGCGGTATTGTCTGTAGCTGCTACCTGCGTCGACTTTTTCACAGTAATGGCAAGTTTTCTTCTTCTTCTCTCGCTGGGGTTAAGTCATTTTAAATGTTTTTTACTGTCTTTTATTTCAACTAATCACTTTAAAGACAATTGATGAAATGAACTAGATCTTGCTCGCGTCTTCGTTTTATTGTAGCTTTTTATCTTCTGTCTCTTTCGATCTTTATCGTAGATCTGTTTCTCTTTGCTTCATTCGAAGATATACGAAAATATACAAAGTCTCGTATCTCTGTTCTAAACATAAAACCAGCACAATTCATATATGTAGGCATGCTTATTTGAATTTACAAAATCATCAACATTATTATAAAACTGCACTGTATATCTTTTTAAAACAATATGATCGGCGAGAAGATATTTCAAGTCCCAAAGATAATAATCCAATTTAACACACAATAGAAAGGCACAGAAAAGCTCCAAATCAATTTTGTCGTTCAAGTAAATACATATCACATATAATAAGTCCTCGGAGATATTGCTCTTCTATCTCCATGTATAATTGATTCCAACCCAAATCTCTATTAAATATAGCGTGACGTCGAGAATCGCTTAAGTCGCTGGCGTTAAATTATTAGTATTAATTCCGTTATTTAAAGGAAAGGCCACTTGCCAATCTTCAGTTGTGCAGCACATCCACATTTTTCACTTTTAGTTTATCCAAATTTAATGCATAATGCTAATTTACACCGAATATGATTATGCGAGCGAAACTTAAGACCAACTGATGAATATTTTGTAATAATTGAATAAAGATAATTCATCCATCAACTAAACCCAAAAAGTCTCATTTCTAATCTCTAAACCTAGTCAGCATAAGTTACTGATAAGACCCCACATAACATAAACAAACCCACCTGCGTATTTCGCAACATTTCGTAAACGAAAACGACGTTTTACTCCAAAATAGTGGGTAGGTAAAGCTTTCGGTGGAGAGGGGAAGCAAGGATAGGGGAGAGACTCATGATCCTGATACTAGACTCCAACCCCCTACCAGATAGTACCACAGACACAAGCCCGCACAGAGCTTTCATGGCACTCTAGACCAAAGATCATGAAGTACTAGATGGGACACTCTCTATACAAGCTTAAAGCTCTAACCCATATGCAAGTTCTAAAACTGCCTGGGGAAAATTTTTCCATTAGAGAAAGTAGCAAAGAACTACTGCTTCCTATGCCTTATCTAAATTCCAATAAGAACAAGAGAGACAAGAATAGCCAGTCGAATATTTTCATCTACAGCACTTACAGTGTAGGCAATAAAATGCAGCGTTTTTTTATCACACATTTTTAAAAGCGGGCCAATCTGTCGGGCTCGCTGTGTGCCTGCATGCATGGTATTAGTGCCGTCCCCAGGCAATGTTCCAGCATAGGAAAATCCTGAATTGAGAATGGGGAACAGGCAGGTAGCACACTCAGAGCATGTATACGGATTCGGGCTGCTTACATTTTTTCACTGTTCATTTTTAAAGGCGAGCCAAACGTATTCGAACGTGTGCGCTGCTCTGGGTGGTAAAACGTGATTTTAATTTTCGTTCCGCCTCCCCCTAAATTTTTGTCTTTCTCTCATGCGTGAGCCCTTTAATACTATCCACTTTTAGCATAATCTGCAAGGCCGGTGGGCCAATGGGACCAAGGTCAAAAAAAGATAAGAGAGTCACGAGTGTCACATCTAGTAATTCGTGACCTTTGCTCTAGACCTTGAAACTTTCCCTAGACCCAGATAGCACCTAAGACACAAATCTACAAAGAGCTTTCATGATGTAATCGACCTTGAAGCTGCTCCTCAGCTTAGACAATGAGATTTGGGACCGTTTTTGATGGGATGGGATTTTGATGCCGAACCGTTATAGCTTATCTACTAAGCTTGTATGAAAGTTCCGTAATTTCATAGGTTAAAACTATGGATAGATGGATAGGATAAAACCATGGATAGATTTTTGGTTCAAAATTAAGAATGACGTATTTTAGAAAAATCGTTCCCTAGCGAAATAAGAGGACGGATGAAATTTCACGCCTCTTATTTTTAAAATTACGGATTCCATACAAATACACATCCTCAATTCTCTTTTTAGTGGATGTGTGCATTCTACAAGAAGCCGTAATTTAAATTGCAGTATCGTTAACTCTGTAGATAAATAATAGGTTTCTGCAGCACCAGGTTATCTGGTAAGGGTCGGAAAAAACACTATGTAGCATACTTAGTTCTACAATCCGAACCGATACATGCTTCTAAACTTCTTCTCCACATATGTGGCACCCACATGCTGGGGTGATGTCGCATTAAATTCTTAAAAATTAACTTATATGGAAGAAAAATGCAAAACTACTTACCATCTGAATAAGAAGTTTATTGTTGTAAAATATGAACAGATAGTACTATAGGCACAGACACCGTGCTCAGTGTGCTATGAAACCTTTTCACTTTGTTTCTGGGCTCACATACCTTTTTTGTCTTTTCTAGCGACAGTTTTAGGGATTTATCATTTGCATATATGACACCTGCATTTCGCTGAGATCCAAAGCAGTTGTTGGTAGCAATTCTATGCGAAAACAGAGAAGTTATTTTAAATACAACAAACCAAAGGAGTTTCTTTTAGAAAATGCCTTTAAATTTTGCTTTTGGCACACATATTCATTTTACGGGGCAAACGCTGCTGATGTGTCGTTAAACAAAGAAAAATAGATTTCTCTGGGCAAAAAGCTGTCTTTGGCATAGTCAAATGTTCATTTTAAAGTAAATTTTATAGGTATGTTTAAGATTTTGCGAATTATGGAGACCGTTTATGTCTTGGAAAGACAGTGCACAGTGATCACAGATGTTGTAATAGAATTTCCTATTCCAGGATAGCGAAAAAGATATATAAATATATTTGTGGTTAAGATTGGTCTCAGAAATTAAATAGAAAATAGGAGGAGTCTTCGAAGGAAGTCGCGGTAGAACGTCGAGGTAGTTCGTTTGAAAATAATAAAACTACTAAATACATTTACAATATATTTAATACATGTTTGCATATATTTGAACTCTTATCATTAAGACTTAGATTAAGATTTAGATTTTAAAACATAAAACATGAACATTAAATGTTTTATGCTTAAAAATCCAAAAAAGCTACGCGTGCAAAGAAATGCCGGCAAAATTTATTTATTTTTTAAGTTATATAGTTTATAGCATGACTAAGACAAATATAACGATACTTCATTTATTAAAATGCATCAAGCCGTTAAAGTAACAGACATACTTGTAATACATACACAAATTCATACTTATAGATAGATAGATACATATATATATTTAATTAGTTCAAATAAACTTTTAACAATATAATTTCATACTTTGTACAACAATATACTATATGTAGTTATAATTCTTCTGTTAGGAGCAAGCAACAAATTTGAACTTATATGTTCTTAGGTTAATCATTATTTTAATTTCATCAGGAAAAGTATTGTAGAGTTGAAGACCTTTGTAGAACATCCATAATCTTCACTTGTGACATGTGTATCATGCCTATTTAGGTTGTGAGGATGTAGTCGGTACTTTATTTTAAAGACTTTTTTCAAAACGGTATATTTAATTCGTTCATCAATATCTAGCCACTTTAATCTTTGAAGCATACCGACTTTACTTCCGCACTTAAAGATTGTTCGCATTGCTTTATTCTATAATATTCGTAGTGTTGCGTGTTGCATAGATATAAAACCGATGAACAATAGTCTATATGCGGTAGGATTATTGTGTTATATATATAAGTTATTGCACAGTTTTTTCAGATTTTACTTTGTATTCTCTTTAGAAACCCAACTTTTTTGGGAATTTTATTTGACACTACGTCTGCATGTGTATTAAAGTTCAATGAAGTTTATTATCAATATGTACACCTAAGTATTAAACTTCTACTTAGCCAATAGATTCATTATTTGCATATATTTCCGGATCCAATATTTACCATTAATGCACATACACTTTGTTTTATTAATATTTAACTTAAGTTAAGTCATTTATAACCAGTATATATACTTTATATATTAAAGTACCATCTGCAAACAATGGCAATTTTGCGTTGGAAAGTTCGAAATGTGTCCATTTATTTTTGCTCTTTGCCATCTGTCTATTAAGTAACTTCAGAACCTCTCGAGCTCTGTACCATCAATTGTATATGCAATTCATGGAGCAAAATATTTATGTCCAACTTTTTAAAAGCCCGTTCTAAATCTAGAAAAAGGGCCAGATTATCACATTCTCCTTCTGATTCTGTTTTCCAATCATTTAGAATTCTAATGAGACCTGATTCACGATCTCGCCCACGGTGAAAACCATACTGTTCCTTACATAATATATCGTTTTCATCAATAAAATTTCGTAATTGGATGTTTACCACTTCTTCCAGGATTTACTCATACATAGGAAGAATGTTGATTGGTTGAAATTCGTTTGCATTTTGAGGATTCCGCATTTTTTAATAGGAATTATGACTGATTTTTTCCAGCACCGCGTAAAAGCCCCAGAGTTATTTATAATATTCAGCAATGTTGGTAGCTCGTGCTTCTTGCATTCTAATAGCATCATGCAGTTTAAATCGCTACTATCATTTTTTTTTGTTGATTAATTTTATCTCCTGTTCCAATACCGACTGTAAGAATAAATTTAGTGTGGCTATCACACAGTAATAGTATCAGAATAGGGTACAATATAATACTACGGTTTACAGCAATTATACTTTCAACGAAATATTTATTTAAATTTTGTCCTATTTCTTTCTCCCCCTTGCTATGGTATTATTTATTTTTATTTCGTTAATTTAATTTATTTCTTCGATTAGTATATATTTTTTTAGAGTTTTCTACACTCCTATCTGGTTGCAAACCTTAATTTATTTTAAATTCTACTACATATAGCGATCTTTTTAATGTTTACATTTCGATGCAAATTTATTTTTAAGCTCCTTATATTTATGCCACTTTGGGGAAGTATTAGTATATTTTGCTATGTTATATTATATTATTTTCTCCTGCTTTAATTTTGCAAGTTCGTCTTTAAACTAACTACACTCGTTACCTTTTATAGAAATAGTTTTTCTCAATGCTGCATCAATTTCGGTTTCGAATTCTTTAACCTCTTCATTTATGTCCATTTTCCTCCAATCTCGGCAAAGTTTATCTTTACTATTGTTAAAAGTTTAATATAGCTTACCTTTTTCATAACTTGGTCTTTGTGCTTTTTAAATAAATATTGACGCAGTAATTCGTGATCAGCAATCTTCCAATCTGTTTTCGGGATGGCGCTTACCATGGCCTGCTCAAAGTCTAAATATGAATCCCATAGAACATTTATGGGCGTATGTAAAAAGGCAATTGGCAAAGTATGCCGAATTGCCAGCAGGCATAAATTATTGATGGGATCGTGTTCAGGGTATTTGGAGCAATATTCCTTCCTGCCTCGTTAAAAATCTTTACTGTAGTATATCCACAAGAGTGAATCAACTCCACAAAGCTAAAGGTTCTTGGACTTTTTATTGATTTGTTCGGAAAAAAATTGTTTTATAATGAAGTGCAAAATTATAACAATGGATATAATTAAGTTTAAATAGGCATGAAATATTACTAACAACTTTTATTTATTTATTTTATTAGTTTTTAAAAGCAATTGGAATAAATTATTTATATGGATAATATCTTTTGAATTAAGTTTTCATTTCCTTCTCCTAAGAATACCAAACATAAAAGATGAAATTCTTTGTTACATGTTAGCTCTTCACTCTATGTGCGGTTACACTTTCAGTTTGGCTTAAGCTAGATAGGCAGTCTTATCTACTTTATGCAGGCAAGGTAATTTCACAAATCGCAATTTCAGAAGCAATATCAATCTCAGTTATTAATATAAAATTGAGGTTATTGTGATTTACCTACCAACGCATCTAATAATTCAAAATTTCTTGTTAATTCCTGAATATTTAGGAATGCACCCTTTAAGAAAAATTCCGAAATATTGCCGAAAAAACTTCCCCTCTCTCCTGTCTGCGATCGTGTGAATATTTATATTCTCAGCGCTTACCTTACGCTTCAAGTCGTCTGTAGTAATATCGGCACTCTACTGCTGTTGCGCTTAACCACTATGACCCGATCCCTCGTGACAATATCAGCATACGTCTATCGCTCTTTAGTGGCTTGCTTTATACCAACATTTTGATGGAGCTTCAACCGATTAAGTTCGGAACCTCTTTCATCTAAATGGCTCTTAATGCACTTTCCATTTTTAACTTTGTTATGACAAATTTCATCGAGTTTATTCACTTTGCTTTCAAAAGATTGCAAACTTTTTGTAACAGTCTTAAACAATTCAACGCACTCGTCACAAACGGAAATTAGGTTTTTCTTCGTCACCAACAGATTTAATGCAGATTTATCTGTTAATCCAGTGCACTCATTATGGATTATTGAAGCACAAACTCCTTGACAATGCATAGCACTCCTATTTATGATAAAAAGAACGCAATTTTTAACCACCGCAGCTATAATTTACACCAGGCTTTTCGATCAACCGATAATCTATTAAACGGTTTATTCCCTCAAAAGGAACACGATTAATTTAACAGCAACCCTCTTAGAAAATAATACAAAATTAGAATATCTGTTGTGAACACCGATTAAATTTTGTTTATAAGCAAGCTCGATAAAGACGGGCAACTAAAATGCTCCAATGCTCCCCGCCATACTATAGTAAAGCATTATCCTTCTTCTAGGGAAGTCAGGTAAAAACACAGCTAAAATTACGAAAAAGTTTATAGATGCCAATAATTTACGACCGGTTAGATGGTAACCTAATTTAGCCTTCAAAATTCACTCTCATAGACAATAGAAGTAGCATTATTACAAAACCAGCCCTTTTTGAAGGAAAAGAGTAGCTTTATACCAAATAAATTTCTAAAAATTTCTTTCGTTTGGAAAAAAAATATGACGACTGTAAAAGGGGAACTATTCGTAAAATTATTTCCTTGTTTACCTAAGGATGGCTGTTAAACCATATAGCGCGAGAAAAACGCGTTCAAAGGTTTCATAATTGAAAAAATTTAAGCGGGCTGCATACATATGTACATCGTCTCGAGAGCGCTGTTAACACTCATAACATCGGAAAAATTTGGAAGGTTGATCTAGGAATTTAATATACTATTTAATATTTAATAATATACAATTTTAAGCGATTCATACAAGATCAAGGAAATGTATCAATGAAAATGTATGATCTTTTTGTGACACATTTTTTGGATTGGTCTACTGTCACACATGGTTTCAGATTCACATTAAGTAAATATTACAAGTTCTTTGAGCGTGTATTAGAGATAACGTTTCGTGTTATTTAACAATTGGCCAAATTATCAAAAGACTAATTCTAGTATTAGCAACGTACACCTGTATTTTAAATATGTTAATAATAACCAAATAATTATGATAAATGAATTTTTTTCGCATCAGAAAATGAAAAACTCTTAAAGATATACATTTATTATTTACTCGCGCTATAACGAACACTGCAACAAAAATATAGTATTATATATAATAAAGATGAATATGAATACGAAATTTATTCTCAGTGATAGAGCTCGATTACTTCGCTTTTCTGCCTATCTCTTTACCGACTTGTCGCTCGCCGCGGTCATACAATCACAATGATTTCAGGCGTGGAGTCAGAATCAATAACGTATAAAGTTATTATAATTTTCTTTTATGCGAGACCAAATAGTTGTTTAGATTAATTTGTATTTTAAAATATCGCCTGGGCGAACTAAGTATTTAGAATTGGAGTTGCTCTTGTTTTTAAATATTTTTGGGATAAAAATGAAAAAAATCTATTGAGGATATGAATGAAAATAAAGATTGTTCTAACTTCACTTGAAACTATATTTTCATTATATGTAGTGATTAACAATTTAGTCTATGATTCCCGATCTCGATGAAAGGCTGTCAAGAAGTGAAGTACAGGAAGTGTCCGTGGATACTCTCCAACGAGTGCAGCGTTCATGATTGGAACTGCCATACTCAACACCTCCCCTCGATGCACTTGTAGGTATCAACGAGCCCAATCTGTTTGCAGAATTGATGATGCTTTTCGCTGGTTAACGCTTTCGTCAACATATCGGCTGGCATCTGTTCGGTTGGCATGTACTTTATACTGACGAACCCCTTCTTGATTGCGTCTCGAATAAAATGAAAGCGTATATCTATATGCTTAGTCCGAGCGTGGAAGACCGGATTCGTTGCTAATTTATGTGCGCTGTGACTATCATTGAAAATTACACCATCTGTTAAATCAGAAAATCCAAATTCAGTTAAGAATTGTTTGAAATATTTAATTTGCTTAGCTGCTTCCGTTAGACTAATATATTCAGCTTCTGTTGAGGATAAGGCCGTTACACCTTGTTTCCGAGATTCCCATTCAATCGCTGATCCACCAATTGTGAAAACGAATCCAGTATATGATTTCCGATCGATGGGACAGTTACCCTAGTCCGCATCAGTGTATCCTATCAGCTTTTCTCTCTTATTGCAGTAAACAACCCCGTGATTGATTGTACCCTTCAAATAACGCAATACTCGTTTCGCTGCAGACCAGTGTTCTTCACCGTGACAATTATTAAATTGTGCAAGAAAACTTACGGTATGAGACAGATCAGGACGAGTACATGTTGCTAGGTAAAGCAGAGATCCAATTAACTCCTGATATGGTCGATCGTCGCAGTTCGTTTCTCTGTCCAGTTTACATCCAGTTATCATTGGTGTGTGCGTTGGCTTAGCATCGGTCATATTAAACTTCTTTAAAATGTCACGAATATACTTTGATTGATTAATCGAAATTGTATTATTTATCCATTCAAATTCCATACCGAGGCAATACTTAAGTCTTCCGAGATCATGAATTTCAAAAATTGTCCGAATATAATTAACGAATTTTTCAATGTTTGAATCATGTTTGCTAACGATTAACATGTCATCGACATAGACGATTATTATTGTAATGTCCTCCCCTTCACCTAGATAATAAACACATCTATCACATTGTGATGCCGTCGCACCGAAACTCCTGAGTATCTGATCCAATTTGAGATTCCATTGGCGACCCGATTGTCGTAGACCGTATAGTGACTTCTTCAAGCAGCATACCTTCTCCGATTTCTGAAGATCTTTCAGCATATTTTCAGCTTGTTGGTAAACCTCGCTGTCAGATGATTCGTGCGCCATCAAATGCTGCAGTCCTTGATTTATCAAGGCAGGTGGTTCCATATATATGTATTACTTCTTCTAAATCGCCAATTAAAAAAGGCAGTAGTGATATCAAGCTGACGTATGTTAAATTTAAAACGCACTGAAAGAGCAATAATTAATCTTATGGAACTAATTTTAGCTACAGGTGAGAAGGTTTCATTGAAATCAACTCCAGGTCTCTGCGCATACCCCTTCGCAACAAGACGAGCCTTTTTACGTTCTATTTTCCCATCACTCCCATCTTTATGACTAAGAACAAAGCGACTTCCGATAACGTGGGTGTCTTTTGGACGGTCAATTAGGCTCCATGTTTTCCTCTCTATAATTGATCTCAATTCCTTCGCAATTGCTTCGTGCCATTCAGTATCATTTATAGCTTAATTTATCGGGACCTCAGCATTAAACGCCAATTCCATGAAATTAGATGAATTTTACACCGGCTTTACCAATTTGTATTGCATTTTAGGTCGTCCAGGCTTTCCGGTATATACTTTGCTAGGTCTACCACGTCCTCGTTTCCCACTTCGGTTTAGATTAACACCTTTCCGCTCTTCTTTGACTTCATCAATCCAATTATCTTCACCGTTTGAGTCAGATTCGCACGAAGCTATTTCATACTCGTTAGAGTGATCTTCTTCTTTATCTTCCGCACTATGTTCCTGGAATTCTTCTTGATCTGTCTGTTTATTGGAAATTCCACAATCTAAGTTTTTATCATTTAGTATAGGGTAATCGACAAAATTTTTATTTTTATCTAGAGGGGCAAATTCGTTAGCACTTGTAGCATTACCGGGGATTGATCGCTTCATGAATTTAATATTCCTTGCTACCGTTACAGATTTTCTTGAAGGAATGTAGACCCGATATCCTTTGGTTTCCTCGGAGTATCCAATAAATATACATTTCACTGATTTTGGCCTTAATTTGCTCTTATTGGGAGTCTCATCAACGATGTAAGCATCATTTCAGAAAATTTGTAAGTGGCTTATGTCTGGTAATTTTCCGTGTCACACTTGATAAGGTGTTCTTCCATTGAGATGAACTGTCGGACATCGGTTTCGTAAGTAATTGGAAGTGCGGACTGCCTCAGCCCAAAAAGAAGCAGGTAAATTGCTCTGGATAAGCAAACATCGTGCCATATCCATTATGGTACGATTCCGACGTTCAGCAACGCCATTCTGTTCTGGACAATAAGGAACTGATAGTCGCCGACGAATACCGTGCTGATTTAAAAATTCATTAAATTCATTACTGATATACTCAGTTCCGTTATCAGATTGTAAAAATTTAATACGTCTCCCTGTATAATTTTCGACAAATTCTTCTTTTGTGTTAAAATTCCAGGAAGAGTGAATGCGCTCCTATTTGTTTTTTCAGTTTAGTGTGAATTTAAGCTGATGCATTAGCGAAAAGTAAAAGTGTCTAAAGTGATTAGAGTTTTTTTTTAAAGAATTTGTTCTTTTATTTTACAATCATTTATTTATTCAGTTTATATATACCCAAATTCATCCGCATTTTTTGCATATACTTACAAAATTTGTTCCGCACTCAAACAGTTAATAAAATATACCTCTGACCATCTGGAATGATCGTCTATAAACGAAACGAAATATTTGTTTCTTCCTAGAGACTCAACCCTCATCGGACCACATAGATCTGTATGTATGACCTCAATCAATTCACTTTGATTACTTGACTCCTTTGTATAAGGCAAACACGACATTTTCCCTTGAATACAAATTTCGCACTCGGAATCCTTTATGAATTTAAATTGGCCCATTTCATTAATTATACCTTGTTGAGAGAGCTTGCATAAGTCTTTTATATTTAGATGGCCAAGTTCCTTATGCCAATCAGCTAAATAATCGTTTTGTGTATCTGATACTGACATACATGTCGTTTTATTAGGAGTGTCACTCACATAATACAAGTCACCAATTCTCTTCGCTTTAAAAACTGTTTTCCCAGATTTGTTGCGAATTTCAGCAATATTTTGCTTAAATAGGACCTCGTAACCATGATCAGCAATTTTACCGATTGCAAGACGATTTGTTTTTATAGATGGAACATATAAAACCTCTTCAAGCGTAACATTCTTGGCAGGATTTACATCGGGTGGGTTAATATTAATTTTACCTTTACCATGAATGTCTACAAAGTCTCCATTAGCAAGATTCAGCCGTTTGAGTTCAGTTTTTTGAATAGAATAAAATTTGCTCTTATCGTTGCAAAGGTGTGAAGTGCAACCGCTGTCAAGCACTACAAACTACTCGATTTTACTAAGTTAACTTCAGGATTTGATTATCACTATTAGATTGCTTAGAATTAATAGCATTAGACAATTTTCTTTGTCGGCACTCAGATGCCTTGTATCCTACCTTGTGACATTTAAAACAGGTAAATGGTGTCTTCTGATTAGAATTGCTGGTGCCCTTTCTCCGGCATTTGACAGCCTTTTGAATTTGGTTGATCGCGAATGCTCCCGGCATTTTCTCGTCCATTTCGTGATAACGTGCCTCATATTCTTCCTGTATCTTTATTTTTAAAGTCTCAGGATCTGGGAGCTCGTTCCTAGACTCCATTGCGCACCTAAAATTTTCGTAACTCTGAGGAAGGCTATTAAGAAGCATAACTGACAATAAATCATTGTTGATTGACGTTTCCATGTCTGCAAGCTTATCAATAACGTCGAAAAATTTCCTTAGGTGCTCCCGAATATCGCCGTTCTCCGTCATTTTGCTGGTTACTAACTGCTTGAGCAGCATCGCCTTCTTGGCTGGACCTCTCGACTGGTAAATTTCCTCCAACTGTGACCACATGTCGCTAGAAGTAGAGCAATGTTTAATTTGTTTCAACTCAGTTGAAGAAATAGACAAAATAATATCTGCCTTCGCCTTGTCATCATTTTTGCGCCAATTATCCAGTTCCAGGATTTTGGCTTTATCGGTTTCATCGTCTCCGATTGGGGTTTTTTTTTGCGATCCATCAACATACCTCCATAGACCATTTTTTGTTAATACTGCTCGCATCTGTAGAACACACGTGTCGTAATTATCCTTTGTCAACAGCTCCAATCGTGTCGTTGCAGTATATGAATTCATTTTGCTCGACGTAGGTTAATTTAACAGGAGTATTAAAATCACGAACAATCACGTGCACGCAAGCGTTTACTTTAATTGTCTATTTCACAGAATGCAACTTCAGCCTCCTGGGCTCATAACCTATTGAGGATATGAATGAAAATAAAGATTGTTCTAACTTCACTTGAAACTATATTTTCATTATATGTAGTGATTAACAATTTAGTCTATGATTCCCGATCTCGATGAAAGGCCGTCAAGAAGTGAAGTTACAACAATCTTTATTTTCATTCATATCCTCAATAAAATCATTCAGTTGTTAGAATAAATTTATTATAAATAAATAAAAGTTTAATTACGAGAAATATTTTTTATTTACTTTTGCACATTATTAAAGTTTAGTCTTCTACTAGTCTTGAACCCAGTGGTCGAAATATTATTTTGCTTGAGAGAAGTATAATCGTTTTAAGGTGACTGAAAAGCCCAATTAATGCCGACTATTCAAAATTATTGGAATAAAAAAAAGACATTACGCAAGACAACAATTATATAATGTAGTTTAACAACTTTGAAGACTACACTACTACAGGGATAGGTTGAAATCAGTGAAGACTATGCAAATAAAATGTGTGTATGAAAAATATTCCAAATAACTTGTAATGTGTAGATAGACTGCGGCGTAGCTGGCTAAGCGGTTTGGCTGTTTAATGTACGAAGTGTGCCATTCCGAGGTTATGGGTTGGATTTCCATATAAAAATTCTGGTTTCAAAATAAAAATAACGCAGATAGCTGCCATATGGGCTTAGTTTCCGAGTGCACGAAAATAAGAAAGCAAATTGAGAATTAAATTCTAAATTGTAAAAGAAATAATAATAATTTTTTTTTCTTTGAGGGAGGGGAAATCCATTTACGGATGCAGTGCCGGACTTCTGCCTATCAGGAGTATCCCGACGGCATCCTATCGGCTAAACCTTTCCCTAGACCCCAAGGACACCAGTCCAGAACCGTTTTCCACATTACTTCGGGTTGGGCCTTTCATTTTAGCTCCTAGGAGCTATCTCTTCCCGCGGTGAATGAGGCCGTGGTTCTTAATACGGAGGGTATTATCCACGTATTCCACAAACAAGCGCCATAGCCTCTCCCCCTCCAACATTTTTCCCACCACCGTCTTCGGCGACAAGCGACGACGGCCCTACTATACGCTCAACGATCGCATTGGAAGAGCGTATGCTCGGCGGTATCCCTACTATCCATGCACTATGGGCACTTAGGTGTCTCAGCCCGCCCCACCTTATAGAGGTACGAGCGAAAACAGACGTGTCCACTGAGGAACTGCATGAGATAGTAGTTCACCTCGTCGTGTTCCAACTGACCCACGGCCTAATCTGTGGAAGGAGCCGCGCTGTCCAACGGCCTTTCAACTTGTCCTCCCACAACTCTTGCCACCTATCTAACTTATGGTGCGAGCTCTCTCCTCCTCGGCAGCCCGCGCCGGCCAATCTCTCGTTTTCTCCTATAGGCAGCGCTCCTCTCCGGCCAGCAGCCCAATAGGCGTTAGACGGACTACCCAAGAAAATATTAATTTTATAATTTTTATTTTTTGGAACATTCATTTTAATATTAGAAATTTGGAACCGAAAATTATAGTACCTACATAATAAATTAAATTTATTTTGAATTTTCCTTTATTTGTCGAAATTTTTAAAATTTTATTGAACAAACTGAACGATGAATACTTTATTCTGTGGTAATTTTTATCGATAATTTTGTTTTAAGTGTTTTAAATAAATCAAATGCTATATTATGTTATAGTTCATGCGCTTTAAATAGAATTCACCCTCAAATTTAGGAAATAAAAAAAATAATATATAAAATAATAAAGTAATAGGATGTATATATCTGAAACTGTCCAATAAAAAGAGGGTACAAAACAAAACTAAGAAAAATGAATTCGAACTGGTCAATCAATAGCCATTGCGATTCTCAAACCAAAGCCGAGATATTGCTAGCATCAGAGCGAATACTGTGGTTATCAATCATACCGCAAATTATGTTCAATTATACGTCAATATATCAGAAAAACAAAACAAATAAACCTAAACATTGTTCGTTCTTTTGGCTATTTTTTTTGCAGTTTCCGAAGGCCCGGGAGGCGAATTGGGGTCGATGAAGGAGGTAAGGGAATTCTGTGACATAGGGACATATCCCAATGTATGAGTAGTATATCTAGTATACATATATAGTTGTCGATTCGAAGTGGAGGTGTCGATACTAGCAGGAAGCCAAAACAACACATTCGACCTATTGTTGGGGCGTTTTCAGGTTCAATCAACAAATCGGTACTGAAGTGGGTCTTCTTTGTAGTCAGAATTCCCTGCCAAAGAGTCAGCAATGAGGGTGATTTACGGATCATTTTATTAGCTCGGAGAAATCAAGCGATATCCATCACATTACACGTAACTGATTTTGACTGTTATTGCAACTTAAGTATTTGATTCGACTTGAAATGATAACTCCCCTGGAGTCGATGCGGACGTTCAACCAGGTTTTGCTTGCGGAATTCAGAAGATTAGCCTAGATCTCGGTGGATTTTTCACCAAACATGTTCCTTAAGAACAACTAGCTTAGTTTGCATAGGAAATGTGCCGGTGCATTCAATATTCAAAGTACTCATATCATTCAAGACAGTTCTGCGGAGTAGCTGAACGAACGCCAGTATCCAGACGTCTCCTTATCTTAGTGTGTCCCACCCCCATCGACTTGGGATAAATTCAGTACAAGTATTCCGTGAGAACACTTGGCTCCTCTCCGGTATTTTGATTTCCATTGAATATGTATCAGCTTTTAGCTGGCAAAGCAGCATCCCAGACATCGATGGGAGTCCTATCTTAAAATTCCGAACGTTGAGGACATTACGTTTCAGGCTTAATCTACGATATATACGCTACGCCGCATTCAAGTGGCCCAGCACGGGATTTTGAAAACCAAAGCGGATGAAATAAAAATATATGTACATATCTGCCTTACATCAAAAAGCATCTTTTTTGTGGGCACCGTAAAACAGAACGGTTGGGCCTCACGATGACACAGCTGGATGCCATAAAATAGGAAAGCACTTTGTAACATGTGCAAACTGATGGATGCTTTATTTTTATGGAAAACGTTATATGCATGTTAAGAATCTGCCGGTATTGACCGCCTTCGCCACCCGTCAAAAGAGTGCTGCTTGTGACAGTTTCTACTTTGATCCCTTCCAAAATCTATTTCACTTTTTAACAAATTTCCATCCAAATAAGGTAGGTCTTGTTGCTTGCTCTTCATTGCAGTATTTTTCATGTTTAATGAATAATGAATCTACGTAGGTGTACCTTTCTTTTGTATGTAATTCTCAGATGTAGATCCGTACTGCACTCTGTACTGCTCATAGTTCTCGTGCATGAAGTTTATCCTCATCTGAGGAATTTTTCTAACTAATACTACTACTAGCCGCCACAATATTTTTTTCTTGATATTTCATATATCTTATGTGACTTGAGGGCTTTGATAGCTCAGCTAGTAGCGCGCCACGTTGGCGGTGAGCCAGCTGGAATCTACAGATACGATTCCCGCCAGAACTTCTGGTTAAAAGTGGTATCACAATGGGCGTAACAATTTGCTTTAGTGTTGTCTTCCGATAGCCTAGGAAGCCACATCAACTTAACTTATGTATGTCACTTTCGTAATTAGGATGAGGCTAAAAAGATCTCATTTGTTAAATTCCGTTGATTGGTTTAGAAAATATGAGAGGACATTTTATACAGACAGGTCAAATACATTTCTTTTTGGTTTCGAGCAATAGGGAAATTTAATTTCGAAATGCCTTCATTTTAAAAATTATAACATTACTTTAAAGACAAACTATTTTAAATCAAATGTAATTATTGTAAATTAAGAATTTGACATAAATTGAGTTTGAGGCCTCACATATTTTGATGAAGCTTTATAGAAACGTTCACTTAAGATCAAAAGTGACGGGTATATAAAAGAAGAATAATCATTGGTAGCTTGTATTTTTTGCGATATTTAACTTCAAAAATTTGAAAACTAATACATAGTTTCTGCTGCGATTTCCTTTCTATTCCCACAATGTTTTGAAAAATGCTTTAATTATGGTAAATAATGTGAATGATTCTACACGAGTGCTGAATATAAAGAAGAATTTACATAGAATTGTAACTGCATGGCGTACTCGTTACCGTCTATAAGTCGAAAAATATATTTATCTTTAATTCATTAATTTTAAGGTATCTTGACGCATCGTTATTTTGAGGTATTTATACAATTTCTAATAAAATCGTGAATGAAAACTGATAAATATTTCGGGAAGTTCAAGCGACTAACAAATATTGTTTTGTCACTTTTGACGCAAAATCAACAATCGCACAAAGTTTTATCAAAATCTGCGCGGAGAATTTAAATTCAATCTGTTCTATTATGGAAAAGGAACAGCACATAATATAAAAAATTTACTATTATTTTTGAAAACTTTGTGATTGATTTGAATACATATATTGTACAATATTTTAGTATTGAAGACTTTTTTTACGTAAAATAAAAATGGAGTATAATTGCAAGCAAAGTTATTTGCAATTATTAATCGTACGTAATCGTCATTGCAAAGGATTTCACATTTTAAAATTTAATTTAATTGCACAATAAAACAACTCGAAACTAAACCCCTTTTTAAATTTTGTGATTGATTTTAACATCTATAATAGTAGGTGATGCAAAATATGTGCATGTTACTTTAAATTTTTAAATTTTTAAATGAAATTATTTTATGTCCATTCAGTCCACACACGCACACAAAATTACGTCATGCAAGGAAAGATACACTGCGATGCGACCTGATATTTTCGAGTTCATGACCAGAGCTATAAAATAATGCATTACTTTGGAACACTTAGCCATTACCATTGCATTTAATGCAATTTGAAATGAATTAAATTACTTTGCTTTATTACTTTACTTAACATTACTGAGCATTATTATCATCAACAATGAAAACAGTGTCATTGTTGTGTCCATATTTTGGTTATTTCTTAGAAATTTCAATAATATTTGAAATTTTAATTTATTTTAAAAAATAATCGGTTGACTACAAATAACATTAAGAGCTTTAAAGTAAATTTTAACATTTATAATACTTTTTTTCTGTGAAAGCGCAATAGTTGGTAGTCTGAAATTAAGTTAAAAACTTTGTGTAAAAAATAATGCAAGTAATGGTAAGAAATGCTAAGCAATGCTAGTAATGCCGAGTAATGTTATGCAATACTTGTGCGGTTTTTGATGAAGCACCAGTACCAGTAATTGTAATAGCAATTCCTTTTTTTAATCCTTTATTAGTAATGGTACCTGCAATAGTAATGCTTATTGCTGGAAGTGCGATTTTTTTAGCACTGTTTATTATAGTGGAAAATTGTGTGGTGAATATGTTATTGCATGAGGTGCATGAAGGCTGTCCAGTTTGGCTGAAAAAGTAATTCTGAATAAATTTATTATTGAAGAGCAGAGAGAGCTGATGTGGGGTGTAGTGAAATTGTTTCGAGTTTAGATTTAATTATTTATCTATTCATTTCGCTAACTACAAAGATAAATAATAATAAAATAATAATAAAAAGACCTAATTAACTAAACTAATTAAATTAATTAAATAAACCTATTTATGACTAGATCAGGGGGGAGTCGAGACAGAAGAGTTTATTGGAGCGTTATGTTGGCAAGCTTAAGGGAAGTTTTGGTCAGATGGAAATCGAAGGCGGCAGAGTTGTTGACCATCCGCAGCATTCTGGTAAAGGGTTCGAAATGACCATAGTTAGTGCGATGACTTTCAAAGCAAAAGGTAAGGAAATATCTAATGTTACGGGGTTTAGTGTTAAATAATATGCTGTGAAGGACCTCAAGGCAATCGATGGAACCGGCAAGGGCGGTGGATGAAAAAAATATCGGCGACATTTCGACGTAGGGCGAGCGACTGGAGGTTTATTAGTTTTAGGCGATTTTCATAAGAGGGAAGATTATGGTGGTCTGTCCAAGGGAGGTCACGCAAGGCAAAGTCGATGAATCTGTGCTGGACAGATTCAATGCTGTTAATGAGTGTGGACTGCGAGAGTGACCAGACATGCGAAGCATATTCAAGATGTAGTCTGACAAAGAGGATGAAAAGTAACTTGGTGACATGAGGATTAGGTAATTGCTTAGACAAACGTTGAACGAATCCCAAAGCAGAATTGGCCTTGCTAATTGAAAGATCTATGCGGGAAGTTGAGCTCAATATCGCATATGACACCGACATTTCGAAGGGAAGTGGCAGAAGGAGGTGCATTTACAGGAAAAGGTTATTATTTGGCATTTAGAAACATTGGGATCAAGAAAGTTTTTCGTGCCCCAGGTGTAAAAGTTGTTTAGGTCGTATTGAAGGAGTGACGAATCAGATCCACAAGAAATTTTTTTGAAACTTTTCATATCGTCAGCATAAATTAGAATTTCTGAGTGATTAATTCTGTTCCCAACATCGTTGATATAAAAATTAGAAGATCGAGGTGATTGCCTTGGATACTGAACGGAATTAACTTATTTAATTCATTGGCGCCAGCGAAGGATGTTGTCATCACTGTCCCCTACTCCAGCAGAGAGGGGAAGGAGATCATCACCTAATAAGAGCCACCATGTATTCTCTTATCGGCACCAGGTTATATCCCTGCAGCGGAGAGCAGACCACCATCCTACACAGCCTCTACAGCAAAGAGAAGAGGAAGCGGCGGAGATCCCATGGCCATCAATGCAGCGGTGGATAAGCGCATCGCCACGAAGACTCTTGATAGATCTCCCTACTGCGTATCAGCCACTTGGCCTGCAGTCACCGAAGAGGACGGACCACCCAATCTTTGTACCAGAAGCAAAGGAAATAAAACACGTGCAGTGCAGTCCTAGTATTTTTTAAACGTGCCGAAATCTTCCTCATCCCCAACCTCCCGGTTTTTCAACAGATACATTGGAATTGGATGTGAAAAAATTAGAAATCGAGGAAACGAAAACGAACTTTGTAATGACGGTTATCGAGGTAGGAAGAAATCCATGAAATGAGTCGGTTAGGAAAACCTAAATAACTCAGTTTTAGAATGATAATTTTGTGATAAATTTTATCGAAGGCTTTGCTAAAGTCGGTGGCTATAACATAAACCTCTGCACCGTTTTCCATAGGAAGAAGGGTGCGTGACACAAAGGTTAATAATTTGGTGGTGGTAGATTTGCTTTTGAGGAATCCGTGTTGAATAGTAGATAAAATGGATTTGCAGTGGAATGACATGAAGTCATATATATGGCTTCCGCAGAGCTTAGGCATGCAAAATAATTTGGCAATAGGACAGTAATTTGGAAAATCGCTTTTGCAACCTTTTTTATTAAATAGGAGTGATGGAAGAATCTTTCCAAGTATTGGGAAGTCTCCTCAGAAAAAGATAGGTGATAGGGGCTGAAGTAGATGGCCGGCACATTTAGAACAATGGCGAACCATCGAAGCCGAGCTCGAAATTATCGACGAGTGCACTGACTTTAGTGCCGACTAAAAAAAGGTCGATGTCGGTAGAAATTAGAGAGGTTTGCGCACGGCGTGGCGGCCGTGATGTGTTTAATTTCGATATTTTTGAGTAGGGTAGGCAACTCTTGAGCGAAGGTAATTGCTTTGTATATTGCTGAAGAGTATTTTAGATCTTATTTTCCTGTGAAGACTGATTTAAAGTTGTTTTTGCATGAATGCCCTGCTGGCGTTGGAGAAAAGTTGGGGTTTAAAGTATTTAGTTCACCCAATCATGAACTTAAATATTTCAGCTAACGGAGAAGCAAATTTCTACTTAAAGGGCATTATTACATCAGCCAGGAAGGTGGGGAGAAAGTAACCAAACAGGATCGAATTAATCTCTCAATTATATTGTCATTTAAAGGGATTTTTATAGAAGTTTGAGGTGAATTTACTGAGTCTAGCCAATAGTAGGACTAATATGAGTTAACAGTATCGGTGAGGTAGATTGAGCATAAGAATAGATACGAAGAAATAAGTTAATTGAAAAAATAAAAATCCCGAATGTCATATGTCATTTGGTAACATGAATTTTGGAAAGTCTACGTAAATTTCAGCCATGCATTCTAAGAGATAAGTAGGGTAGAGTGGAGCTAATTGAGCAATTATTCACATAATGGACAATAGCTCCTAAATTAAGTCATAATTGGTCGATATGAATTCTGAGATATAAACAAATTATTCCATTCTAAAAGTCTCCCAAGAAATATGTCTCTCATAAATCTGGCAAATTCACAAATTTAAAAATTAAGGCATGCAATGATGTTAACGTTTACTAAACATGTAATAAAATTATTATTTTACAATCAACTTTTTATTTGTTTCTTAGTAATATAATAGTGAAGCAGACTATTCTTTTTTCAAATATTAAACATAAATATATAATCAACATAAACAAAACATTTCTTCCGCTAATTTTAAATTCAGTCTTTTTACTTAAAATTGTACTTTTACAATTATATGATTATGAATGGGATTCCAATATAAAACAGACATTAATGTGACATAGAAATTTAATCATCGTTCTCACAGTCTCGCAATTGATGCAAACGTAAGTAAGACTAGCCTTTGGCGCACATTTGGTATGTGCCCATTCGTTGCAAACTTGGCACTGGATCTGTTCCCATTTGTAACAAGTATTTTTTGTAAAGAATCCTCTTATTCTGAAGTAAATACTTGCCTCGGTGTTGCATACATCTTTGATGGAGCACCACTTTCAGACATTAATTTCTTTGTAAATTTTATTAAGATCATCCGTTTGATACAGAATTCCTTGGCGGCAGCATTTACCTTCGTTCGTGACAGCTTTTGCTCCATCATTTAACTGTTGACTAGCAATTGAACTTTTTGTAGGATTTGATGAGTTTTATATGTTCGCATCTTAAAATAAAAGAAAATATATAATGCTTTTGTTTTAAAACCGTGCATCAATTATTCAACTAGCCCCCACCCCACAAAAGTGAGGTTATGAAAAAATTGTTTGAATAAGAATCAAATCCTTTCCAGATAACATAAATATAATAGATTTATGAAAGCTTACCACTTACGTGATCGGAAATAGATAATTTTTAACGTGTTCAGAAGAAATATGAATCGAAACTAATTTTTTAATTTTTCGTCGTAATACATCGCTCGATCTAGAGCTCTTCACTGGCGGTCGTATGGTGGGTTCCCCTCCCGCAACCGCTTTTTTCCGCAATTTGATGAGGTAGCGTGTGGTGTGCAGTTTTCAAGATACTTCGATTACCCCTATGCTCAACTAGCTCCGGTATGACTAAGTAATAAAAAATTCAATATATATTTAAGTCCGGACTTATTACAAAATATTCCAAGTCCGGAATTATCAATCGATAAAATTTCCTAAGTTTGAAATTTTGGCAGTTGCTAAATCCTTAGAGTTGCTCTGTTTGTCGTATTGTTAAGTATAGTGACCTCGGAAGGCATGTGTTACTTAATCTGCTAACAAACAAACAAGAACAAATTAAGTCGAGCTACTGATTTATCTTTAGGCAGAAAGGACTACCAAAAAAGGATCTAATTACAGTTTTCGGGTTTATTTGAATATTTTTTGATATTCCTCCTGTATTTTTGTGCTTTAGGCGGCACTTCTCATACCTTGAATGTGTAGAACTAAGATTGATTAATGATGGAATCAGTATCGGTGTAACAAACTGTATAGTTGGAGTTGAATTGTGCGATCATGTATTTGTAATGGAAATCATAAATCAGAGTTTTAGCCCAGTCGGATTATTGAAGTAAATCTCAATATTTTTGATTTCAATCTGTATCAGGTTCTCATTGAAAATGGTTGAGGCTTTGAATACGTCATTGGAATTGAGCGCTTCAGCGCCGTATTGTCCTAGCCACTTGGTTACCACCTTAATAATGTTATGTTTCCGAACATTTACCATAGTCTTGCCAAAAACAGCATTGTTGTTTAAGGAGATTTTTCTCGAAATTTTTTTTGGCCAATGCTCGAAGGTTGGTATTTAGATCAACGTAGGACTTAAGTTATGTAGACTGATTAAATTGGAGTACCCGGAGAATTTTATTTAATTTTACCAGGTGTATAACTTAATTTCTGTGTTTTTTTTTTAGAAAGTGAGCAATATTTGCAAAAAAAAGCTAAATATTGTTTATTAGATATACCATACATTTTTTTCGATCTTTCGGGTAACTTATGAATTCCCTTCCAATATAACTGTTCCGGTTTCGAAACCAAACAGTCATCAACCCAATTTTCAAGCTCTTCATAAGTTTTGCAGTGCTGCTCTCTAAGGGCATTTGACATCGGTCAAAAGAGGTAGTAGACGAACGGGGCTAGATCGGGCGAATACGGCGGGTGAGCTACAATTTCCCAATTTAGTATTTTCAACGTATGTTTTACCGCATTTGTTGTATGAGACGGAGCATTTTCGTGGAGGAGAATCTCGATACACCACACCTTTCTGGTGCCACTAAATACAACGCATGGCCTTCCTCCCGAAACGATTTTGCTTTGATGTTGAAGTTAAAATGATCATATTTTATTTTTAACCAACTTTTAAAAAATGGAGGTCCTGTCTTTCCCCAGAACGCATATGATTATTTTCGTGATTTTTTAAAAAAAAAATTGCCAATTTCCGATTTTTTCGCTGATTTATTCTAAATTATGGTGGGATAGGATAGTTTCAATGTAGAATACATTGGGATATACTTATAAAGTTATTATGTACCATATGTTACGCATTTTTTCTGCAATTTTTGAAGCTATTTTAATTATTCTTTTGTTATTTAAAAGGACATAAATTTAAATTAACTTAGACTTTAAAAAATGTCTTGCACTAAAATATAATAATTATTATTATAATTTCACTTAAAATTTCTCTGGTACATTACATTACATACACATGCAGCTCTTCGTACCACACTTGCTCTAGACATTTTTCTCTGCAGTTCTAGACTGTTCGAATTAAAGTACTTCACTTTTCTTCAGAAGAATGATAGGTGTTATTACTGCCATTTGATGTGTTTTGGTAGTTAAAAGAAGTGCTGTAGCAACAGAAAAAACGCTATAACTGGATCCCCACTACCTAACCAAAACAAACAAGTTGTAGTTTTAAATTCTTTAGAGAACACTTAAAATCTAGCACATAAAAAGTGTTAGCTCCAAACAATATACGTTATATTTTCAAACACCCTATGTAGCATTCGGAATTTTTCGGCAAAAATTTTCTGGCAAATATACATAAATTTGAGGGAAGGTGCATATAAATTGAAAAATGTCCTGAATATAAGCATTTTGGTGCTTGAAATTTTTTAAACGTAGATAAATTTTTTATAGAATGTGTTTCTAAATAAAAGTTTTTTATAACATTATAGCATTTCCATAAATATATACGAGTGTAAACGTTAAATTTTTCTGGAGAGTTTTAAAATACTTTCAGCCTATTTTTTCTCCTGATTATTTAATGGTCAAATTACTCTTATCTTAAAGGTATTTTATTCATTTGAATAACATAACTGTAGTCTTAGTTCATTAATTTATACATTAACAGCTATAATCAAGTTTCTGATGTTACATTGCAAAGAAAATAAAAATAAAAATTAGAATAGTGGGTAAAAACTAAACAAGAAAAATTAATCATTTAAAGTAGGCGTTTTATAATAGTAAAATAAGCCCTATTTTGTAATAGTTTGTATTAATATTTTTTAAAGAAAAACTTGAAAATGCGACTGAATTAGTATCTGTAACCCTTAAAGAAGCCATACTGATTTTGGAATAGAAATGAGCTGTAATGAAGGTTCAGATACCCATTCGCAATTGCATCAAAATGTTTTGGTATGGAGCATATTTTAGAAATGGGTCTATAGTTTTCAATTAAATTCCCATTGCTATTTAAAAAAAAAAGAATAATAAGACTATTTCAAAATGCAAGGGAAAACATAAGAACTTGACAACAACCTAAAATAAAAGGTCAGAGGTTCAGCAAGAACATTACATAATTTGCGAAGCTCATAGGCGGACCTTTAATTGGAGAATTAGAGAAATCTGGGTACATTTTGATTACAATACTGTATCAATATCTAAAGTAATTTTCGGAAATTTCAAATGAAGGGCATGTCAGTTATTTAAAATAACCTAAATCTACAACTCGCAAATTTCAACAAGCTGGACAACAGTAAGATTGCCAAGAGTTAACACCAATGGGTAGTTAGTCTTCCTTTTACAATGGACAACATATCTTAAGTTTGGATTTAATGATCATTCTCGTGCGAACCGTTAGTGGCGATATATAAACTTGGAAATAATTGTTATATTTCTTAAGAAAGTTTGAATAGAGGAGATGATGAGCTTTAACTAGCGTTTCCATATATGGTATGTATGTGCACATGACAAAAACTATTTATTTGATTCCTGAGTAATCTCAGGATATCGTCAAACCAAGAAGAATGGTAGATAAAGGTCTTTATTTAAACAAGAGGAATAACACGTGAAATTTTTACACGAATCAAGTCATAAAATATATTCACTGCTATATTAACATTGTTGTGATCATAAATTGAAGACTAATTAACATGATCAAAGAGTTCAAAAGTTCACTCATAAACCAAAGTCAGAATATCTGTTATAAAATTATAACAATAATAGACTAAATTATTGTCATCGAAATTTACAATTCAGTAGTATCAATCGTTACTCTACATTTTTCGATTACATCACGCATATTATTCTTGATTATAATTGAATATTGGAATTAAAATTATTTATTTTATTTTGCTGTAGCTACAACTTTATCACCGTCAATCAGTCTCATTAAATAAATTAGTTTTATTAATAAACATAAATATGCGACTACAATAACCTAATTCAATTTTTATTGAATGCCCGCGCCGTGTAGCAGGGGTAACAATCTTAAACTAAATGTAGAATCTAGAATTTTCATTGTTATTTGCAGAACATATTCCTACAATTATCAACCATTAATATACTACCTACATATACACATTTACTTAGAATAATTTAAGTGAGTATCATATCCACAGGATTTTGACTTTCAACAGTATTTAACAAAACTTTTTTGATGAAACACAAATTTTAATTTTTGGCTCAATTGGTTTAGTTATTACTGGCATGACCTTCGGAAAAATAATCCTCCTAAAATTAACTGAAATGTTCAAAGTATAAATGTGATATGGGGGCTTTTTCTCATAAAAACAGTTATATTTCATAACTTAACATAAAGATGAATTTGGAAATGTGCAAGGATTCGTTTTTGATTCCATTTTTGGAGGATAAAATTGGTGATTACGGTTTTACAACAAGCGAATGTCACGTATTACGCAGTTCTTATGAGATTTGCGGCAGAAACAGTTCTTTATTTTTTAGGGTGATCTACATGTAATTTGGACCACAGATAGAAAATTTATTAGGTATTATGGCAAGAAATATTAATGAAAATAGACACTTATGCGATATGGTAGCTAAAAGAATTTAAAGAAAATCCTGAAAAGATATAAGTAAAGAAAGCTCAACCAAACTTGTGTACTCTATACCCAACAGAATTTGCTCTGTTATTCATAATAATGGAGGACACAAAATAATAAATTATGATAAAACGAAAGAATTTCATAACTAATATAATAATTGTGGTTTCATACGAATGCATTTATAGAAATTTCATATATGACTGGGTTTTGTTATTACCTAAAGAAAATTCAGATGAAATATTAACATCGTCAACACTTTTGTGAAAAGTCAATGGGTAAACCAAATTTTACAGGTTTCTAAACAAACGTGTAGAAAAGCAACTAGATGAGGAAGTAAGGCTTCAATGTAACGATGCCGAAGTACGAAGAGCTTTTGATTGCCCTCCACAACCCCGTAAGTATGTATGTATCTCAGGTTTTGCCATAGTTCCAAAACACAAAGTCTAACGATCCGAAAGAAAATGTTTATCATAGAAATTGCCACTTAAATTTGCTGCAAAGTGCACTCATAGATGTCAAATGAGAAAATGTTCATTTCAAAAGCATTGCCACTCCACATGTGCACACTTGAAGCATTCATGCGTTCCCACAAAATATGCATTAAAGTGCACTTGACGAAAGGAGGAAGGTGATGGCTGTGATACGATTTCCGCAACTTTAACCGTAAAATACAAGTAGATTCTTTGAGAAATAACTTTTGCTTTTTTTAGAAGTCGAGAGCTCATGGTAAGGAAAATTTAAAAGTGAAAAAATTTTTATATTTAGCTTATCTTATGAGCCCCTTCAGAATTCTTAAAATTAAGTTGGTCATTTTTAATTTTATCAAAGCATTAGTTGCTGCATTGACATTATGGCAAGCAAGGGGTGGACGGAATATAAAATAAATACTATATATCGTGTGTTGAGGAAACCTAAAAAAAAATAAATAAATAAAAATGAAAATAATTAATTTCAATTATAATTACCAGTACCTGGATGGGCTCAGGTACCTCCTATTATCTTCAAAAAATAAAAACAAAATCGCATTAAAAAGGAGAAAAAGACGACGTAAAATTTCAATGACAGCACTACAAGAACAACAGTTCTCGCACAAGTATAAAACATAAAAAAAACAGAACAATACACTACATGTCATATCATACACACTCGGGAGACATTTATCGCTTGTCACAGGACATGTAAATGTTCAAGCGGCAAACTTTAAGTGAGCTTTTCACTTGGAAAACTCATATAACACGCCTTTTAGGTACTTCATTGGGCGTATAATTTAAATCCGACGCGCACTCCTGACCGATCACTTAATTTATGACAACAATCAGTTGTACCTAGGGCAATTTGATTTGACAGATGTAATGGCATTACAAGATTTGCCATAAATTTCCCAGGTAATTAAATAATAATAAAATTAATCACTCTCGAACTTTCAATAAGAGCGAAAGAGAGAAAAAACACATTCAAATTCGCACATCAAAAAACAAATTAAATGGCGCTCGAAACAGTCGGAATCGGGAGATAAAAATTCCTTTTAATCCTTTTTGATCTGATAACTGAAGAAGGGAAGGTGTTTTACGTGTGAAAAAAAGATAATCTTAGTTCTACATATTCAAGGTATGAGAAGTGCCGCCTAAAGCACAAAAATACAGGAGGAATATAAAAAAATATTCAAATATACCCGAATATTGTAAATAGATCCTTTTTTGGTAGTCCTTTCTGCCTAAAGCTAAATCAGTATCTCGACTTAATTTATTCTTGGTTAGTAGATTAAGTAACACAAGCCTTCCGAGGTCACTATACTTAACAATACGACAAACAGAGCAACTCTAAGGATTTAGAAACTGCCAAAATTTCCAACTTAGGCAATTTTATCAATTAATAATTAATAATAATATTCCAATTTTATAATAAGTCCGGACTTAGAATTTTTCATTACTTAATCATACCGAACTTTTTATATTTTGTAATAAAACTCAATTTAGAATTTTTTTATTATTATTATCATTATTTTTTATAATTCTGACTTTTTTGGTAATAAGTCTATACTTAGATTTCTTTTGTAAATAATAGTATGCATTGAATAACTTGAGAAAAAGGATTGATTTATTGAATTGTCATAGTATTAACATTTAAACTGGATTTTGCTAAGACTTTAGTTTGTATTTGGTTTCGGGATATATTTGGTTTTGGATCATAAATTTGCTGTAAGTTTTTTAATTTGAAGTTTATATACATAAATGCTGGTTTTTAAATTTGTCGCGGTAACTGATTACATGGGAATACTCTCTTAAAGAATCTTAATATAATATGATGAATTTTCAGCAAATTTACAAGTTCTAGTTTCTACGTCAATAACCTTGGTATGAGATGTAAAATAGTTATTTATAAATTCCCTTGTTGATGCGTTACGAATAAAAATTGTACTAAATTTGGCCAGGTATAAAGCGTTTGAGTTCAAGATTACCAAATTTACTTGATTTGTCAATGCATACTGTACTAGATGCAGGATACCTGAAGACAATTTCTTTTGTAAAGAATTTATTTTGCGCTGTGAATCCAGCTAAAGAGACCTTTTTAAAGAAGGCCAATTCACCTCCACAAAGGTACTCGACATTTATTAAACAGCTCATTGTTACTATAATTTAGCAAGTCTCTAACTAACACTTGAAATAAATTGAAGCTACATTATATAGTTTTTTAAAAGTTAGTGTATACATTTCGATCTTTATAGATTTCCATCCATCGTCATATTCAGCATACACATTGCAAGTAACAGTCGTCATTAAAGCCTCCTTAAATGTTCCTTCAATTCTAACTGTCCCTTGATTTAATAGATTCTCGCAGATAGAATTATACGACAGATCTGTAGTCAAATCGAAGGCTAGTAAAAACGCACTATCATCAACGAATTTTTAGAAATCGAATGTCCTTTATCAAAATAATGTATTCCAGTTGCTTTAAGCAAGCTAAGGTTACCTCTTCTGCTGATAGGAGGATTTGAATAATCAAATTCCTTAGGTAGGTTGGAAAAGTGAACACCGTTTACAGATAAATTAAATTTTGTTCTTTTTCGTAATAAGTGTCATTGTCTATAATCCCAAACACCAATAAATGAAGTAGTTGTCCTATTATAATGTTGTCTAAAGAAAGCGTAAATGTTTTTACAGGTATTGTATAGGTTTTCATTTCAACTCGCTTACTCGTACAGCATTTGAACGTAGAAGGACAGATTCATGAGCCAACATTATGCTTAGATTAACGGTGATGCTTTTCCAATGATTTCTTTAGCTTTTTATATTGGGCTATTGTTTCATCATCAAAATGTACATTATTTATGAAAAGAGTTAATTCTAAACATTAACATGTGGAGATAGTGGCTATTTTATCTTAATTGTTCATTCTAGTTCAATCAATTCGTAATTCAAAGATGTCATCTTTAACAGGAATTTTGCCCTTTTTCTAATACTTGCTTATAATCATCCAAAGCAATTTTTAACTTGTCACATTTTTTTTATTCTGGGGATCTGTCGAATTATATCATCAATAAAAGCCTCAACTAAGTCATATGATTTTAATTTTAACAAAACATTATCTCATTGTCTTTTATCCAGGTGTACATATATGTAGTATAAAGTCACCTTCCTCTTTTTCTTAACTTATTTCTGGAATTACCTTATCGAAAAAATCAGCATTTAAACGATTCTAAATTCGCTGTTTGACATCATCCAAGTACATTATATAAGCGGAAAAATTTACTTGTTCTTCTCTATGGCACAAATGAAAAAGTATCTCCTTGGTCCATTCCAGCCTAACATTTTCATTTATCTTTATTGTAAGTAATTTGTGTTCTTTCTGTACATCTTGTTGTATTGTTTTTAATTCTTTATTCTCTTTTTACTCATTTAGTGTTGCTTATGTTACTTTCATATTCAGGAATCGAAATTTCAGTTATTCCGGCGCACCAGTTTTCGCCAAGTTTTCAGGGGCGAGTTAATTTATTTGTAAACTCGGATAGCGAGTAGTGGTAGTAGTGTAGTGAATTGTTACTTAACAAACAAATGTAAAAAAGATCTTGTGGAATATCTACAGGCATTTTTTTTATTATTAAAGTCTTTTTCAAGGAATCTCAGAAATGCTGAACGCTCGTTCTGTTTTATTTTTTAATCGCTCACTCTGTCAAATCGGTTTTCTGGTAGGAAATGCAAGCTCGTATTGTTTAGGATCCAGCTGTGAAGGTCTTAATATAGACTGTTTAGAGCCCTTCTCCTTATTTATTTTATCTTCCTCTTCTTCCATTTGTTGTATGAAACTGGCAGCTTCATCAACACTCATATCTACAGGTATAGTATATTCTGTTATACCGTCGTCAGCTGCTACTACTCTATAATCTTTATTTTGAACATCACGTTCGGCTATATATATATATCTTTTTGAGGGTTTGCTTAAAACTTTATCCAATTCCACTAGCAGATAAACGTCACTTATCTCTAGGTCTTAGAGTCTCCTAGAGTCTAGGAGATAATGACAGCTTTGGTGGAGTAACTTCTCCTATTCCAAAAATATCATCCGGTAATTGTTTCCTGCCATTGGGGAATAAAGATTATCTTGGAGGATTAATTTCTCCTATTTCAAAAGTTTCTTCTGGTAGTCGATGCGGTATATCTTCTATTATTGGTGAATTGCTTTGTCATCTTTAAAAGTGATTTTGTCTGAGTGAAACTATCTCTCAGACTTTTATGTTTAACTGGTATATTTTCTTGATCGGGATTTATTGTTTTGTTTTTATCAGAAACTTGCGCCCTTTTATGTTTTGTATTTAAAAATCTTACTAATTCATTTCTATAATTGTACCATTTTTCAGCATCAGAAAGATTTCTACTTTTTCATATATTATCCAATGATTTTTCAAACAATGACAAGTTTATGGATTGTTCAATATCATTCTTTAGAGTTTTATAGACTTCCGCCGATGTAAGTAGCATTTTATTAAGCTCGTTATTTCTATGTATATTTTTATGAGCCAATAACTCCTGGCAACACACTTCCTAATAAAACAGTTAGAAAACTTTCTCGCTGTATTAGTGTTTTACACCATTTTGCAACAGACATTTTGCATCAACCAATTTACGCATGTCCTTTTTATACTTGCGCAGTGAGTTATAAATTTGATTTGGCTTTTTTAAGCACATATAGCATATGCTTGTTTTTCTTTAGTCGTTTCATTCATGATGCCATTTTTACAATTCAAAGGGTTTTGTTAGCAAAAACGGGTTGCAAGTTCCTTATTAAATACATACTCGTATATAATTTTTATATAAAAATAAGGAGAAGACAAATTGCTGAAGAGCTACATAAACCTGCTCGAAAAAATCTTAAACGCCAGCGTTGTGGCAGGTAGACTTGGTTGATATGAGTCCTTACTCTTCAGAAAATCAGAATTTCTATTTTTTTTGACTGTGATTAATAGCTTTACAAAATATGCATGGGCCATATCAATCAAAAGTAAAAGTGCAGCAGGAGTTGTTGACGCAATGCAGTCTGTTTTTCATCAAGGGTGCATTACAAAGAATTTACAAACTGATGATGGGAAGGAGTTCTTTAATAAATCATTTCAAAAGCTAATGACAAAATACGATACAAACTATTATTCTAGCTACTGTACAACATTTAATAGGTTCTTAAAAAATAAGATGTGGAAAGAGTTTAGCATGAATGGTAATTATCGCTGGATTAATATGTTGCACAAAATGACAGAAAAATATAATAATACAAAACACCGAACGATTAAACTGCCACGTGTGTACGTTGGGGTGGAAGACGAAAAATGTTTATTATTAGCTGTGTATAAATACCACAAAATAAAATCAAAGCCGAAATTTAAAGTGGGTGAGTTTGTTCGAATAAGTAGACATAAACATGTATTTGAAAAAGGATATATACCTAATTAGTTCGCTGAAATATTTAAAATTAAAGAAATTAAGCCAGTTTGCCAACTTGTATTACCTTAGATTACCAGGGAAATATAATTCAAGGCAAATTTTATGAACTAAAACTAGCTGCAATAAGAAACCCCAATGTTTATTTAATTGAAAATATTTTGAAGAAACACGGAAACAAAGTTTTTGTTAAATGGCTGGGTTTTTAAACGCAATATATAAATGGGATGAATATAAGAGATGTTTTGTGATTGACAGCAAAACAGTTACCATGTTATATAGAATAAAAATGAACGAATCTAAATGAGTACCCAGAGGGACCCCGGAAGTAGTGAGCGAAGATATATGCTAATACATGAGCGTCGCTTGCAGAAAAGTCTGCAAATTTCAATGTTGAGTAATAGCTAGTGGATTTTCTTTTCATGTTGATGAATTGGTATATTACTTTTAGAATTAAAGATAAGAGTAGATTACACACGGTTGAGATAGTTGAGAGTCGAGTCGAAGAGGATTCGCTACGTTCGGAGAATAGATTAGCTACTGAAAGACTGTATACTGTATACGCCGGAATCGGAGCGGGATAAGAGGCAGGCCTGCCACAAATTATTATTATACCACGGGGAGATAAGGCATGGTCTCTTCGAGATTGATAGGACATAAATAGGGCCATATAGGCGAATATATTATCAGTATAGAAAACGTCAAAGGCATCCCACCGAAAGATGAAATCAATTGTAATGGAGTTACGGGACGATAAGCCAATTAGGTGATAATAATTCGCCAAAGTCAACCCCTCCAAAAATTGAAATATAAAGAGGTTTCGGAGTTATTGTAGAGAAAAGGAGGTTCAATAGAAAGTAAGAAAAAGTGGTGGGAATGAAAATAATTACTCAAAGTGACTATCGATTTAACAGGGATCAGATGAAAAGATCAGATCTAGTTGTCTGTCGATGTTGTTGATTATGCCGCTGACCTAAAAGTGACGATTGGTGAAGATTTTGTCAAAGAGGACATTCGAATATTATGGAGTTTATCTTCAAATCGAATCCATTGAAAACGAGGGAGGTTAAAGTCAACATGAATATGAACATTTGGTCATAGAATATTTACATCGTCGGTGGCGAGTTTATAGATCTCTACCGGTTAAGAAGGATGTTTATAAACACAAAGTATGTACAAGAGTTTACGGGTTAAAGTAATTGTGCTGCAGACGAATTCGCAACCTGAAGAATTAGAAGATATTGAAAGATAGAGGCCAAGATTATTATGCACTGCGAAAAGGGCACTACAGTCTGTACAGGTGAAGTCATTTTCACTGTACAAGTTTTGGTGCGTAAAAGCCTCTGACATTTTGGTAGCATAAGAAAAGATGATTAGGGAGGGGTAGAGGATGGAAGAAAGAGGGCTATTGAAAGGGGTAAGAACTAAAAAATTTCTATGATAATTACGGGTTTTATGAAGGTGGGAGACACGGCATGAGCTGAAGTAGCAAATAAGATCAGTTTTGGGTGGTAATGGAGAATTCCTAATGATATTTGAAGAAAATCGGTCTCAGGTAACAAAGTTAGTAGGCAGGCCTTCTTGGTGAATAGAAACCAGAACATTAGTTCAAATTTCAATGTTGCGGTAACGGTACATATAGAACGTCCTTTTCTTGATCAAAGCTGTAAAATAAAGCAATATTCTGGATGCTCGATGTAATGACTGCAGAAAAACCTAATATCAAACCAGACACCTAAATCCTTAATAATCTAGCAATAGAAACTTTATCAATTTTATAGTCAAAATCTATAAAAGATGCTTTTCGATAAAAAGATATAATTTTATGTTTAGAAATATTTAGTTAAAGAGCATTGTTTTTATACCCCTGAAGAAACAATGCACAATCTTGTTGAAGCAATAAGCAGTCATTTAAAAATTTAATGTTATAAAATAATTTTAATCGTCCGCAATCATTAAATATATAGGAGATTTGAAAACATTCGATAAGTCATTAATAAATACGACAAAGAGGGGTCCTCTGCTCTTTGTCGTATTTATTAACTTAATGACGGGGTCCTTTGCTCTTTGTCATATTTATTGACTTAATGACTTAACACCTTTCCGCCGACGACCTTATTTGCAGTTCGCGGCATCTGACGGCTCTCTAATTCATATTCTTTTCCATATGCCGATGTTGTTATGAATATAATCGCATATCGCTCATTCGCTTTAACCAGCGATTTTGCCTTTGAATTTAGGAAAACAAATAGCTCTCACTAATAAACCTGCGACGATTAACTTGAGAGTAAGAACACTAATATTCGACATTTTTAATCTTAAAAATTTTTCTTCTCCTGTTGTGTGTGTACCACCCACATGTGGTACAAGCCGACCCGACGCGACAGTCGGCGGGAACGTGTTAATGACTTCCCTGAGAAACACCACAATTTATTAGAATAACGCTTGATAAAACATTTTGTATTGGGAAAATATAGCGGATGAGGTAGAATATCCGCTTCGGAAGTTTCCTTGACAACAATTGCAACATGTGGCCGAGCGTTTTTTGGTTCATACGGAACCCAAACTCCTTGTTTTCGCAACATATCCATGGCCTTGGGACAGTTTAAAATCAATTGTTGATTCATTCCTAAGATTTGAGCGAACTTCTATTGAGTTTGTCATGAATTTTGATCCAATAACTACTCCAACTCTGCATTTTTAAACTGGCTTCCCTTCGCGTTCTTTGTCACTGGTGTCAAAATCGCCATTTTTAAAACGCCAGAATCAGTACTAACATGTTTTTTTGATGGAGCACGTTCCACATATGTTTCACACAGCAATCGACGTCCATCAGCTGCACTTTCCTTGACATAGCTAGAGCACAAAAAAAATATGTTGTTTTAACATGAATGTAGTTACAAGATGGTCCGATGCGATTTAAGGCTAGTTACGCCATCTTTTGTAAATCCCTCAAATAATTTAACGAACTGTATATGAGAAGAGAGAAACGAACAGATCCAATTTAGCATATGTGTTGGAAACCAATTCGTTCGAGTTTCTTAATGTTAACTCTGTCGAAAGTTTTGGAAACATCTGTGTAAATCGTATTCACCTATGTCCCATCTTCCATCGATTTCGATAACAATATCCATGTTTCTGAAGGCTTATTCAGCCATTGACTGAAAGATTTAACCTAAAGCTAATTAATGAATCCAGAATCTTAGGAATAGTTGGCATTATGGAAATGTCTCTATACATCTTAACCTTCTTCCTAGACACAAAAGAAAACTTCATTGTTGGTCATCTCCTTTACCGTTGTAATGTCAACGGTAGTCAAGATAAAATTCGGAACTTCAGAGTAAGGAGGAACAATATTAATCCAGTAGACTGATACGAAAAATTCTCGAAATATATCACAACTGGAAACTAGGTCATCTTATTCGATGTTATTATAAAACAAAATCCTAAGGTACACAGTGGAATATTGTTTACTATTAATATGATGCCAAAAGGCCTTGTTTAGACCTTAAACTCAATATACCACATATATTGACCCAACAGGAAACGATGAAAAAAGTAGTACTCTTTTTTTAACTGTTTAAAATTACATGAGTCTTCAGACTTGTGATAAACTTTTTGTGAGCTTTGGTCTTGGCATTCTTTAACCTTAACATATTTTTGTATTTAGGGTGTTTTTCGAAAATTTTTTATATTAACAAATTCTTTTATGCTATGATGAACAACTTCCAATAATGTATAATACGAATGATGTAAGTTACCTTGCCTCATCAGTCCGTATTTCCAATATATTCATATAAGCTAGTATATATATATATAATGTTACTTTTAATAAAATCTACATCCGGCAAAATATCAAACACATTATAAACATAATTTTTTTGCACTAAATCAGAACTATCCAAATCTCCCAAATAAAGCATATATACATTAAACTCATATTTCGATATAAGCGAGCAAACATTGTTGATTGTATAGATATCTGGTGATGAACCCGGAGGAACATAATTTACACAAGGGGTACACAGGTAATAAGGTGTAATAATTTTATCACATTAATTATGTGTTCAATTTAATTAAACAATTTATTTTAAAGATTGTCCTTTCAATAAAAGAAATGATTTTTCCGGTTAAATCAAGGATTATTTTTACAATGTTTTTTACACATTTTTACAAACATATAGGTTGCTTCGGGAATGGTCTTCACCTTCTCCTAATTTTAATATTTTGTACTCTAAAAATCTGCTTAGCCAATCAAAATTATGCTTAACTAATCACAATTATTTTTATTTCTTTCAAGGTAAATGAACGTTACTTGCTACTTTTAAGAATGTGGCACCGGCTGAATGCGTTAGGTTCGTACAGTTACATATTTTTTCTATTAATTCTTTATTCTGGTCCATAGCACCTGGACAATTGCTTTTACTAGTGTTTTTGCTAATACAGTTAATGTAACTCCTTCTCCATCAGTTTAATTCTTCTGTTTTTTTGTTTGACAAAAAGGAATACAAAAACTATGATTACTAATGTCAGACTTATTGAAAATGATCAAATCCCTAATCCCCAAATTTTAGCTCTTAGCTTCTCCCTTTTCTACATTACTCCATGTTCCACTACTACATCTTCAAAAGTTAAATCTGTGTAATTTAAACCAAAATTATTATCTGTTGGTACAATGAATGTACTTATAAATCTGCTGACATTACTGCAGTTTTTGTCATCAATTTACAATGTACAATTTTGAATGTTTATAAAGTAATTCTTGTTTAAAACAATATTCTTATTATCACAAGTACTGTTAAGTAACTTATTTTTAACATTAATTAAGATTAAGATGTTATCATCAATTTCAATACATTCTTCTTCAAGATTCACAACAAATTTACAATTATTCTTGACAATGCAATGTTTACCTACTTTTAGTCATCTAAGAGTTTTACCGTTTTTGTATGTTAGCGTTTTATTACCTGTTTCAATTACAAATTCAATTTTTTGATCAATCTGTCCATTATTATGGGATTAACATTCTCTTATTACATTTTTTGAACTCTTTAGGTGTTTTATTCCAAATAATTTATTCATTATTACATTTCGCCTATTCAAATCTCAGCTGTCATAATTTCTTTGAGTCAATGTCATAAGTTCTTATTTCGTCGTTTGTCAATACTTGGATGTAAAATTCCCGATCTGGCTGATACAAAGTTGTCTTGTATATTGTCCACCTGTCTTTTAATAAGTTCAATGTTAGTCATTAACTCCTGAAAAAGGTTTTCCTTATAGAGTTGTTTTTCTATCTCGTTTAGTTTTTCTGTTATTACAAACCAGTCCGTTCTAATTAAAGAAGTTTGTAACCAAATTAGCAAGTCCTCATTTGTATCTATGTCTTAAACTGGCTCCTTTTGCTTTCAATTTGATGCATGACAACGTTTCTTTTGACTCCCGATTCGAATGTACTATTGGCCGTATCTTCTATATTGTCTATTATTTTTAGTATTTCTTTGGGTTTAACCACATATAAAGCAATGTCGAAATTGGTAACGATTTCTAGTTTATCTATTTGGATTTTTGCATAGCCTGACACTGAGGTAATTTTATCGATGACTAACGTTTGTCGACTGAACGGAATCGTCAGTAGTATGATTGCTATTGTTGGTATGGGCAGAAAATTTAAAAAGTCTTTCATAATTGACTCACCTCTATCATTTATGCCGCTGCTTCCCCACCCTGAGTGGTATGTGTTGGTGTCGCAACTTATTATTAACTCTCGGTTTTCACTTGGAAATGATGTTATTCATAGGTAAGTTATTGAGTATTTTGTCAATCAAGAGTGTAGCTCTTGGTGTCTCTCCTCCTTTACTATAAATCAATTTACATTATTTAATGTTGAGTCCTCGCACTTGGCCACTGCTAACCCAAGACTCCTGCATGAGCGCAAGCGTTATTTGCTCTTCGTTGACGGTCCTGCAGAGTGTGGCCGATGCCCCTTTGGCGTGATGCAGGTTCGCCGGAAGCACCCTTATGGTGCCAAGCTTAGCTGTCTTTGCTTGTCAGGGTCCCTCTGTCATGCCCTTTGGAGGTGGCCGCTGCCCTTAGGTGGCGGCTTCCGTTATCCGACTGCTTTAGCAGCCTTCATTATAGGTGGTTGGTCGTTGTTTTGGGAGCCGGAGCCGCCTTGCCCGGCGTATTAGTCAATGGTGCGACTGATTGAAGGCCCAGCAGTGGGTGTGTCATCCACTAGCCCTACTATACCCCCTTGCCTCCTCGCTGGACGCTAACCTCTGGTGCGTCATGATCTTTGGCAGGCCCCTTGAAGATCAGCTTGACATGGATGAAGCGGTAGGCTATCCTGCCTCTCATTTCCACAGGCACCCCCATTGGGCTGTCATTAATGGCAATGATTAGGTGAAGCAGGCCTTCAAGTACCAGCCTTTCACCACATTCCACTGCACTGTTTGAAGGGCATTTTGCGCACCTATTGTGGCTTATAACTTCTCATTCGTGAGAGAAATGCCCTGAGAAAAGTAACCCCGGTCCACATGCGTCCTGGGAAAGTTACCTTCCTCAACTAGGACAATGTCAAGAGAGCTGTTAGCACGGATGTGCTCAAAGTTGCTCTTGACCCAATCGGCCGCCTGAGCGTTTGTACAGACAAGGAAGATCCAGCAGGCCCAAGGGATACACGCCTCGAACTCTCGTCGAACACTTTCGTCCGCACGCTCAATAATGGCCTCGACAATCTCCTCCCGGAGAAGAGCCATTTGCTCCGCTGACAAAGGACATTATAAGTATAGATTAAAACTAGAGGGCGACAGTTATCCAGAGTCCACATACTCACGACCAAGCTCCCTCTTGGTCACGCATTCTTGGGCGTATGCTGTTCCACCTTGGATTAGGGTAATTTATTTAAGAGAGCATCCTTCTCCCCGCCCGACCACAATTAGCCAGCACTCCCAGCAGAGAGATGACCGTACTGGGTGTTTCCAGCCGCCCCCATGGGGAGGGTATAATCGTACTACCCTCAGTGTACACAGTTCCGGCATATGTGCACAGTTACGGCACGTACATTGTGTTGTTGTTTTAAGGGGAGTGAAAAAGTTTAAACTCCTTATTTCGTCCTACCTGCGTTTTGATAGGTCCATCGCCTTTCAAGATAAGGTACCAGATACGCCAAATTCATGTGGGATGGGAGTGATTAATTCATTTGTCACTTGAGACATACCATGAATGATATAAAAGAATAGCGGTTTTTCTAATTTCAGTTCGGGATATTTCGTAAAAATATTTGGTGTTAAGATGCTTGTATCCGGCCGATTAAACATTTTATTTTTATATTTTCAATTGTAACGCTAATTATTAATAATTTTTATCCCGAGGCTGATTGGAAAAATTTGCACTATTCGGAATGTTATCAACATCTATTGGGACGAGATCACTGAAATTATTACTTTCAGCATTGTTAACTTGGGAAGCGGCGGTTCGTCTGCCAGGAGTTCGCGTGTGCTCTGCTCTCCGGTGCTCCAGACGCCGGAACGAAATTTATGTGTACCTCATGGGGTCCAGTGGGGAAGCCCGGCTTTCGTCGTCGTTCGGTGGCGGCGAAAGAAGGGACTGGTGGAGCGACGCGGCCGGCAGTTGCCGTTGAGGCGCCTGCTCCGACGGAGGAGGGAGAAGTGGTTGATGATGGGCAGAGAACGCCCGTCACCAAGGAGATTTGAAAGCCTCTCTCGGAATCAACCCGGCTGGCAACCAGGCTGACGGAGGTAGAGGAAAGCCTAGAGAGGAGATCCAAATGAACCAAATGAAGGGAAGCATCCGGAAGATGTTGGTTGCTCTGTGAGAGCAGCTCAACATTTCCAGGGTAGTCAAGAACGGTTTGCCGGCCTTGGAGGATGTGCCCAAGAGACTGTGTGCCGAAATCCGCCGTGACCTGCCCCCATAAATGCCGTCGACGGGGATTGTCGACACCCCGACCGTACCGGCGGCTCCAGCCACGCCACAAGCAGCTCCGCGGCGTCCCCGAAAACGGCGAGGAAAAGGGGTGCCACCCGCCCCCAATTCCAGACAGAGGGGAAGACTCGAAAAAGAAAATAGGAGAAGCCTGTTCCGACTTGGACCGAAGTAGTCCGGGAAGGTAAAGGGGCTAAGGCCGGCGCGGCCAAGCTGCGGCCCGTTATGTATTTTTATGCGTCCCGTTGCATGATATTATTCGCTGTTAAAATTTTTTTTACATAATTCATAAAAAGGAATATATTGCATCATCTACTATATTACATCATTTACATCTACTAAAATTTTTAAATACAAACTTTTCAAAAAAAAATATTAACTACGAAATTCAATATTGTAATGCTTTTATCATATTTTTAGTCCGTATTATTATAATTTTTATTTTGTGAAAAGATTATCTTTAGAACATCATTTGTTTTTTTGTGCATACATAACTCTACTCATTCATAAATTAAAAATTTAAATTTGAATTTGAGAAAAATATAACCATAGTAGGTACGCATTACTAGAAAAATACAATTAAACGACAATATTGAACAACTTTTTAGTTTGGCTTTGGTTTTTTTATATGAAGACGCAATAAGTGCTAAAATATAACAAATTATATAACGCAATAAAAAAGAAATATAAAAAGTCTAATTAATTATATTTCGAAGATTACTTAAATAAGTAAGTAACATTAAATTCACTTATTGTGAATAATTATACATAACTATAATATATAAATTATATTTGTCCTTAGAATGAATTCCAAAAAATGATAAGTTTCAGAAGAAAAAATCATTGGGAAGAAAATTACTTCTTTATAATACAGAACTCAAAATTAATATGCTTGATTTTCCGAGATACAATAGCTGTTTTTAGGGAATATGGTACAATGTTAAAAGGCATCACGAAACGAAACATGACTTGTATGTGAGGTTTAATAAAGAATTGAGAAAAATTAAGTTAGCTGAATTGAATTGAAATTTCAGCAGAAAATTTTAAGTTCTTCATTACAACTACCTTCTAAAATTGTCAAAGCAATGTTAATTGCAAAGAAAATGAAACCATTTTCGGACGGAGAATTTGCAAAAGAATATTTGGCAGCTGTTATAGCAGATGTTATGCCGGATAAACATAATATTTATTTATTTATTTTGCTTATTACCCATTTAAAAATTGGAATTTCTTTTTATTATAAAAAATGGCTCAATATTTTTCAATGGTTGAACATTTATTTGAAAGGTTATTTTATGTCATTTATTTATGAAAAACAATTTCGGTCAAATGACCACCACGGCTGACTTGGCGGTAGCTCATTCGGTCCACCCAACTTTTTTGATTGCTTCGGGCCTTATGTCAGCAATAGCAGCTTGGATCTCGTACTTGAGGTCTTGAACTGTTTCTGGTTTGTTGGCGTAACATTTATCTTTCACCGCTCCCCAAAGATAATAGTCCAACGGCGTCAAATCGGAGCTTCTTGCCCACCAAAACATAATTTTTGCTGATACGATTTCCGAAGATAGGGCGCAAAAGATCGATTGTGGCATTCGCTGTATGGTACGTAGCGCCGTCCTGTTGAAACCAAATATCGTCCAAGTCTGCGTCTTCAATTTCCCCGAAAAACCAATCGGCAAACATTGCGCAGTAGTGCTACCCATTAACGGTTACAGCGACTCCGACTTCATTTTCGAAGAACAATAGGCCGATGATGCCGCCGCACCAAAATCCGCACCAAACAGTCACTCGTTGTGGGTGCATTGGCTTTTCCACGATGACGTGCGGGTTTTCTGAGCCCCAAATGCGACAGTTTTGCTTATTAACATAACCAAAGTAAAATTAAAAGATGATTTTTCGGTAAAATTCGCCATCTTCGGCCAAACGATCTTGCGCCTAATTTGCGAACGGTAGACGGTTCGGATGGTCAACCGGCTTTAGCTGCTATACCAACTGAACTTTATATGGTTTCATGGCAAAGTCTTTACGCAAAATTCGCATCAAAGAAATGCTTACAATGTCCATTTGTTGAGAACGATGACGAGATGATGTTAATGGTTGCACACACACACTTTGAGCAACGGCAGCAATGTTTTCGATTGAGCGCTCCGGATGAGTACGTACACGCGTTGGTTTATCCACCAGTATTCCAGTTTCACGAGCTCGCTTCACGAATTGATCCAGAAATTGGGTTTTTGGAAGTTTATTTTTGTCAACTTTTTTCAATTTTATCACAGTTTAAGTAGAAGACTCACCATTTTGGAAATAAGTTTTTAATATTTCCCAACTTTCTTCAAGCAAATACCGTCCCATTTCATAAATGTCAAACCTTTAACTAAATTTCTGTCAATCCAAGAATGACATATAATTATTTAAACTTCAAATTACCGATAGTTAAAATTCCAAACACTAGATGGGCCACCCTTTATAAGCTACAAAGATAAATAAAAAAAACTAATTAATTAAATTAAATTAACCTACTTATATCTAGATTAGGGGGTTTGAAGGGTTGAAGTTGTTTACTTAGTCATTTGCTTCGCTTAATACAAACTTCAAAAAATAACAAATAACAAATAGAACACTTAAGCAAAAATAAAATACAAAAATACAGAAAATAAAATACATAATACAAAGAATAAATACAAAGACTACAAAAAAAAATAAGAAAAAAAAACCAAGAGGACCGAAAATGGAAGAGCGTTAAGGAGAGGAGGTAATTAGAGAGAAGGGTCAGGCTGGTAAAGAGCAAATCGAAGGGAGGTTTTGTCTAAATGAAAGTCAAATGGGACGGAGTTGTTGACTTTACGTAACATTCTCGAGATTGGCTCGAAATATCCGTAATTGGTGCGGTGACGATCAAAGCGAAAGAGTGACAAAGATGTAACATTGCGCGAGTTCGTGTTGAGGGAAAAGTTATGCAGCATTATGAATATCGAGGTAAGAATTATACCAGGAAATGAGGCGGGGATGGAAACCAAAAGCACTAAGTTTAAAGATGATGATTTAATGAGAAATTTTACCAAAGGCTTTACTGAAATCAGTGGTAATAACATCGCCTTCATCATGATTTTCCAAAACTTGCATCGTTCGTAATACGAAAACTGTAAGGTTAGTAGTTGTTGATCTTCCTTTGAGAAAACCGTGTTGGACAGAGGAAAGAATAGGTTTATAGTGGAAGGACATGGAGCCATAAATTAGGCTTTCAAAAAGTTTGGAGATACAGGAGAGTTTAGCAATGGGGCGGTAATTAGAAATGTTACTTTGGCATGGACAGGGCCGTCGGCCCGGTCTTGGTGCCGGCAACCCTCGTCGGCGGCCTCCGAGAAGGCAAGTCGCGGCGGATTTCGGCGCACAACTTTCTGGGCTCCTCCAGCCCGTCCAGCGCCTCCTTCAAGGCTGGCAACCCGTCCTTGACGACTTTGGAGCTGTTGGGCTGCTTTCTTAAGGCAGCCAACATCCTCTGGATCACCTTCATCTGGAGGAAGCACCTCTCGAGGCTTTCCTCCACCGCCGCCAGCCTGGTCGCCAGCCCGGCCGATTCTGAGACAGGCCCTCGAATCTCCCTGATGGCGAGCGTCCTCGGCCCACTACCGACCGCCTGTCCCTTCCTCGCCTCCGACCGCGAGGATCTGTCCGTCCCCTCTTCGCCGCCACCAGCCTCCCAATCGGAGTGACTGGGGCCGGCGAAGGCACAACCTCCCCAGTGGACTCCGAGAGGTCCAAGTAACTCTCGCGCAGGTGTGCTCTAGCCACCGACATCTGAAGCAGCGGAGACCGGAGTACCCGCGACTTTCTCGCGAAGGGATCAGCAGACGGACTGCCGCTCCCCTTCTTCTTCCCCACTACGCCCCTCCCAAGTGATTTGCATGTATTATCCATACTGAAATGCATAATGGGTATAATCTTTCCCATCTTCAGGCACGGGCTCGCGTTCTCGGACCATAGCCGAGGCAATCGCCAGCTACCCCCGTGGTCCATAGGAGAAAATTCTACCTCCAGCCTCCTTTCCCCTCTTCGAACAGGCCCCGAATCACCAGTGACCAGCTTCCGAGAGTTCCGTAGACCACAAATATTTATGCACATATTATAAATTTTATTGATTTAAACTATTTACTAAAGTTGTATGATAAAATACCTCACCCGAAATGGTGTGAAGAATATTTCCACTATTACCTATTGGTCACTAAATCTGCAAAGGTTTTTATAATAAAGAAAAAAATATTTTCTTACCGAATACCCATCTTCAATGTTGCAGGTAACTAAATATTATGGAACCTCATAAAATTCTAAAACCGTCAACTCTAAAGGTGCTACCCGCGGTACGACGGCCTAGAGGGAAATTTAAGTGAAATGAACATAATACTCGACGTAGTGAAAAGACTTCCTGAGTTTTCAAGTCAACCTGGAAAAAAAAACGTCGAGAGAATGCTTTTAATGTATGATCACTTGAAGGGGACTCCAAAGTATTACGGAATTCTAAATTGGATAAGATCATTGGACAGGAAGACGTTGCTCTGGAATTGTATAATACTCCCTTAAGCTGGGGAAAAATCTCCAAATGCCTTATCCTGCATTATGCAGACAAGAGAGATTTTGGGTACCGGGTACAGGATACCCAAACTGTTCATGATTTTTACCAAGCTGTTTATCGTCATTTATCTCTCATATGAAATAAACTTAGTTATATGAGTAGTAAGGTGACCACCTCCCGTTAAAATTACATTACGCGAGTAAGGGACAAGCTACCTCGGCTTCCCACCGGTGGCTTTTCTGCAAGACGGTTCCCACCGGCTGATAAGAAGTGGTTGAGGTGGGAGTAAGAAGGTAGCAAGAGCAAAAATTCGGGGGGCCGAGCGGACAAAGTGATCGTGCCTGTGAAATGATCGAACGAAAGAGTGGATAAGCAGCTTGAGAAAAATAAAACAAAAGCAAAACGACGTGAGGCTGCCGCGTGCCTCGGACAGAAGTTGAATAAGCCGGTTGAAAATGAAGACAAAGCGAGAAAAAAGCCGCTGGTCGGAACAGCTTGAGGAAGAACAAGTACTGATGTTGTTATGCACGTGTTCTTGGTTCTTGTGCCGTTCAATGCATGCAGCGTACGATGAAGAGCTGCAAAAAGATTAAGCGAAGATGATCGGTCGCAGTCGGTGAACCTGGTATTGTGGATGATATGAAATGTGGGTGAAGGTAAGGGACTAGAAATGGGTTGCATGAATAAAAAACGAATTGGATTGAGTTAAAATAGTTTTATTGCAGGTAAAATTGTTCAGCGGAGATAGTATGTCTGTGCGACGGGTGTAGAATCGGGGTCAAAGCTACGCTACATTGAGAAATGCGCATCTTAAATCTGTAGCGGCCCAGCGCATCACTTTCCCATGACCCTTTCCGGGCACTTCGGTAGGCATAACTCCAGACATATAGATATTTAATTTCTGGCTGTTTTTGGAAACTCACTTGCTTTTTCATTCTCGCGTAAAATGTTCGTAAAAATAATATATCTCGCAACCAAGGCCGAACAAAATGAATGATCCTCCTAGAATTTTAAAGATGTTTAGGGCCCAGCTCGCGAATGTTGGTAGTGTCGATCGATTTTTGTACGGTCCACACACATCCTTACCGTTTGCATAGATACAGAATATTTGTTCAAGTATATTTTGTGATATAAATTCACAACTTTAACATTTATTCTAAAATTATTGAATGAAAATTGTTTATAAAATGTTTTAAACTTTTTCCTTTATATCGAAAATACAGATACACACAGCAATAATGTCCACAGGTAGATGAAGTGCTAGTAATCGTTTTTTATTGTTTACAAACACATCTGAATTAGTATGTAAGAAGTTGCGAAAATATCTGTTACTGGGGGCTTTACCATATGAGTCAAAGTATTCTGAAGGGCCTTTTTTTGGAATGTAAAATGCAACCCAGTGAGTGCCGCTCTTTCTTGCAGGATCCGTATTAGCTATGACACATGCGGGCTTTTTTATTTCTTTTGGCAGACGGTCACAAGCAAATACTCCTCTAAAAAACCTTTTTGTAGTAGGGTTATTTGCTAGTGACTTTGTAAGATCGATCGTGTTCATTCTTGTCCGGAAACCTGGGTTGCTGTTCCTACGTCAATAACGTTGGTATAGGAAGTAACATAGTTATTTATAAATTCCTTGGCTGATGCATCGCAAACAAGTATTGTAGTAAATTTTGCTAATGTTTTTGTTAGGTCTTCATCTAAACGTCTAAGTTCAATGTTTCCCAATTTATTTGATTGGTCGATACATCCCGGAGTTGATGAAGGGTATTTGAAGATAATCTCCTTCGTAAATAATTTACTTTGTGCAGTGAATCCCGCAGAAGAAACCTTTTTCAAAAAAGTCAAGCAACCTCCAGAAAAGTATTCGACATTTATCAAGCAGGTCATGATGGCTTCACTACCTATGTATGCACTGTGATTGATTCTAAATTGTATCATCTTATATAACTTTTTTAGAAGCTGGTGTAAGTGTTCCTTTCTTTATCGATTTCCACACTACCGTCATATTCAGCATACACGATACAGGTTACTGTTGTCTTCAAAGCCTTCCTAAATCTTCCTTCAATTCTAACCGTACCTTGGTTTAATAGATTTCCGCAGGTTGAATTATATGAACGGTCAGAAGTTAAATCAAAAGCAAGAAGAAAACAGCCGTTGTCAAAGATTTTTTTTGAAATCTGATGTCCTTTATCGAAATAATGTATTCCAGTTCCTTTGAACAAGGAAATACATCCTCTTGTACTAATAGGCTGTTCCTTTGAATAATCAAATTCTATAGGCTGGTTAGGTATTTACACCATTTACTGATAAATTAAATCTTGTGATGTTATTATGTTTAAAATTGTAGGCATTTTTTGTTCGACTTCCTGTAAATGCATCGTTATCAACCATACCAAACACTAATAAATTTGGTAATTGTCCTATGACAATATTGTCTAAGGATAATGTGTATGTGTTTGCTGGTATAGTATATGTTTTAACTTCGACTCGTCTGTATGGGTATACAGCATTTGACCGTTGTAAAATGGTTTCATGAGCCAGCATGATGCTGGGATTAATAGTTGCGTGATTCATGTACATAGTGGCCTCTACAATCTTAATTCGTGGGGAGTTGTCATCATCTTTTGATAAAAGGTAAAATTCGGGCTTTTCAAGTGATAACACAACGCGCAGATCTACACCATTCATTAATAATTTGTCTTGGTTAAACATATCAGCGTGTATTTTTCCCATTAGCTCGACAACGTTGCTCTTATTAAAAAGTTTTTGTCTTGCTAAGTAGCCTATATTTTTTCGGGGCTTTGAACTACCTCCATATTATGTTCATCGATATACCAGCCAACAGATTCTAAATGTGTCGATGCCGCATCTTTTCCATAATTTAACAAATTTTCAATATATGCCCTATAGTTGTAATTATTGTCAGCTTGAACAACCGGTCTTCCATTTAGGTAAATAGTGCACTGACGAAAGAGCGAGTGAAGCACGTTATTGACAACCCCGGGACCTTCATCAGTCACAGTCTTCACGGTGCCGTCTGGATTAGTTACGAGGATATCCTTTCCGGTGTAAAGTTCTTCTTTCCCGTCTTTAAATTTAATTAGTTGCACTTTTAAACGTAGGTATATACTTGACAGGTCTCGATATGTATCTCCATGACCCAGCGAGACAAATTCCAAAACTGATGAGTTATCTAATGAGGCTATAGGTTTGTAAGCTACTTCTTCGGTTTTTAAAATATTACTTTGAATAACCGGTGTAGAGAAAAGATCCAGCTCGGATTTCATGCACTCGCTATACGTGGACATTTTGTTTATTTATCAAAAATATCCAATACTCGTTTACGGAAACTGCGTTTGCCTTTTATAGACTTTTTCTTCTTGCTTACTGTTTTTTTCGTAGACCGTTTTATTTGCTTTGAAGGTCTTTTCCGTTTAGGACATTTGGTTAAGCGTAACGCCGTAAATGGATTAGCTCTTTTAATAATCGTGCGATTATTTATACCTGCACCGCCCATATTACCGAAGAGTTTATTTATACCCTCTTGTGCTAGGTCTTGTACAGCGGCTTTTCCCTGGTCTTTTAAAATATCCTTAACCGGCTTACTACCAATTTCTTGCAGTATTGTTTTTCCAGTTTTCAGTGCTTGCTGTTTTATAACTTTGGCTCCTGAAGCAACTAATGGTTGTAAATAACGAAATAGCCCGCTGAAAAAACTCCCAATGCCTCTTCCTTGCTGGTAAGTAAGCGGGGCTCGGTACAATTCTCCTATATCCGACAAGTTACCGCCACTTTGAAGTAAATAGTATCGTGTATAATACGAATTCATTTTTAGTAAGGGCTAAAGTCAAGAAAAGCGCTATCAAATTGGAAACTGGCTGGGGGGTGCACATATATTTATAGTTTATTTTGTTTTAAAATGAAGCATCACATAAGTCGGCGTATAACTTGATTTAAAATTGATCAACTCACCTTGGCTATCAGTTATTTTTATAGAAATACCTTCTATAAATGTTTTCTCGATAGGACAGTATTCTACATGTTCAAATCTTAATACACCCTCGCACGATTGTGTCGGTATCACTCGTAAGTATCGAACTAATTTATTGCCAATAATTCTCAGTTTAATAATATCGGTGTAAATGAAAATTAGGTTTTTATCATAACATCTTTTTGATATCTCCGTAGATTCTCGGGGGAACCTTTGTATTAGTTCATTGACTGTACTTTCCAGACCGTTATTTTGTCAATGATTGTCATATGTTCTTGACGTAGTCCAGCAGTGTTGAATGATTCTTTTGTTTCTGAAAGTATTGCATCAGGCTTACGTTTTTCTTCGGGGTCTGAAGAAATATATCCGTAAACAGGTCTGACAAATTGCTTATATTGGTGTTAATAGTGACCGGTGTTGTTAAGTATTTCCCCGAACTCTGTTTTTCATATGGTACATCCAAGACATCACTATCTTTAGTAATTTGTCGCTGATCAGGTGTTTTTGCATTTAGTGAGTCTTTTTTCAGCCTATTTAAAATACCAAAATTCGTATCTTTAATTTGAATAACCTTTTTCTGTTTTTCTTGTGCGCTAATTGTTTCATCGTCAAAATGCACATTTGATATTAAAAGTGTGATAAGATCTTTAACATTAAGGTGCGATGGCAGTGGTTTTTTTATTTTTATTGTTACTTGCAAGTCTTCTAGCCGTAATTCGAACATATTATGTGCTTTTCCGCTGGTACCTTTTTCAGCTTTATCTCGAGCTTTTTTAACGCTTAGGGCGGGTGTGTGTAATTATCGATTGAATTCTGTATAACAATATGTTTTCTTTTTTTACTCGGAATTTGCCCGATGATGTCATCAACAAATGCTTCAACTGATTCATAGTCCTTATATTTTAAAACGACATTTTCTGAAGTTTTTTTTCCTTGGTAAATGTGTAATATAAACTCACCCGGGTCTTGCGTGTAGCTTATTTCAGGTATCACATTATCCAAAAAATCAGCTTCCAGCCGATCCCTCATTATATTTTTAACGTCGTCCAAAAACATAGTATACCAAGAAGGACTGACTGCATTGTAAAATGTTAGTAGAAACGCTGAAAAATTCACCTGAGCTGGTCTATAGCTAGCTTGCTCAAGGCTTTCTTTTGTCCACTCAAGTTTAATATTATCATTTACTTTTATGGTCAATGATTTCAAATTTGCTTTTTGTTGCTCTCTTATTTCCTTTAACTGGTCATCAGGTGCTTCGCGTTTCACTCTTTTAAAACTACTCTCATTTACTGTATCAGCTACATCACGTTTCACCCCCTTCCTTTTATTTATCTCATAGTTTGGTTGTGAAATTTCAGTTACCCCAACACACCAGCTATCGGAAAACTTACATGGGCTAGCAAGTGTATTTGTAAAAGCTGACAGAGTGTTTTCAGGATAAAATTGCATAGAATTGTTGCTTAAAAGGCATACGTAAAAGTCTGGGAATGCAAGCTCGTATTGGCCAGGATCTAGTGGTGATGGCCTTAATATAGGTTGTTTAGCCGAGACCTTTTCTTTGGGGGTGTCTTGTTCTAACTCCTCTATAAAACTAGCAACTTCGTCAACAATCATATCTATAGGCACAGTATACTGAGTTATACTGTCAGTACCAATTATTACTTTATAGTCTTTATCTTGAAATTTCAGTATTTTTGCACGGGGTTTAAGGCTTTTTGCTATCCCGCTAGCTGATAAACGTCGTTTAGCAGCTGGAGATAAAGACCTCCTTGGCGGTGTTTTTCCACGCGGCTCCTCAAGAACAAATTCTTCTATCTCAAAAGGTGTCTTTTCAAATATATCTTCCTTTATCGGTGAGGCCTGTGTTGATTCATCTTTTTTAAAAACATATTTTGTTTGAGTAGAACTATCTCTCAAACTCTTATGTTTAACTGGTAAATTTTCTTGAATGGGTATTTTATCTTGCCTTTTCTCGAAAACTTGCGCCTTTTTACGTTTCACATTCAAAAATTTTATTAATTCATTCCTGTAATTATACCATTTTTCTTTGTCAGACAGATTTTTACTTTTTAATATCTTATCCATTGATTTATCAAATAATGACAGGTTTGTAGTTTGCTCAATTTCACCCTTTAAATTATTATACACTTCCGGCGAAAGAAGCATCATTTTGTTAAGACTATTAGCTTTATGCATATTTTTCAATTAGCGAACCTATTACACCCGTTAGTACACTTCCCAATAAAACCGGCAAAAATCCTCCGCGTTGTACTAGTAATTTACGTTGTCTTGCTATAGACCTTTTTGACTCAACTAATTTTCGCATATCCTTTTTATACCTGCACAGCGAATTATATATTTTGCCATGAGGCATATGATTTCCTTTCAGCGTGTTAAATGTTATTTCACAAAGTGTTTTTATAACCTCGGGATCTGCATTTTTAATTATGGCATTTCTTAAGTTTCGTTTAGATTTTTGAAGCACATAGAGCATATGCTTGTTGTCCTTTAACCGTTTCACTCTTGACACCATTTTTACTATTCAAGGAACTTTGTGGACAAAAACAGGTTGCGAAATCTTTATTAAATATATCCGTTCGGAATCTTAATGTGTCGTTAATCTCCTGAGTAAGATCTATCAGTAAGCACCCGTAAGGTTCCTGAGTGGTCTCTTTATATATTTTTAGAAGTTCTAAACTATCTTCCGGATAAATTTGTCTCGCTAATGCACAAATTGACTTTTATCTCGGGGATTTTTAAAAACGACAAGGTACTTGCAGTTTAGCGATATATCTCTGCAGAACTTTCCCTGATGAAATACGTTCTGCGTTACAAGAATCACTGAAAAATTACGATGATATGAGCCTTTAGTAAAAAGCTCACAGACTTGCTTACTGAAAGCATTTAACATCATATCATCAATAACAATTAGGGTGGGTTCATTTGTGTAATTTATAAACTCATCGGGCACACTGTCTATATATTCTTATTCAAACATTGTGGGCGCAATATCTAGTGGCAGAGCTTCACGTTCCGCATTACACCATATAATCCTCGTGATTTCCGGCTGTATTAACGAGGCATCATTCATAAGATTTTTAATAAACGTGGTCTTTCCACATCCAGAAGGCCCTGCCACGATCATTGTAAATGGGTGTTTGAACGCAATCATTTTTACCACAAAGACAAAAACTCTTACCAACAAGCTTTTTTGCATATAAATCCCACATTTAGCAAAAAAGTACTTATATACTCTTTCAAGAATGAGCAGAAGACAAATTATTACGGAACTACATAGACCAGCCCGCAAAAACTTTAAGCGTCGTCGTGTAACGATTAAAGGTAAAGATGACCTGTGGCAGGCAGACTTAGTTGATATGAGTTCATATGCGAAAGAAAATCTAAACTTTCGTTTTTTGCTAACTGTCATTGATACATTTTCTAAATATGCATGGGTTTTACCAATTAAAGATAAAAGCGGGATAGAAGTCACTAAAGCAATGCAACTTATTTTCAATAAAGGTCGTATTCCAAGAAACTTGAAAACAGATGATGGGAAAGCGTTCTATAACAAATCGTTTAACCGCTTGATGGATAAATATGATGTTAACCATTACTCAACTTATAGTTCATTAAAGGCGTCAATTGTAGAAAGATTTAATAGAACGTTGAAGAATATTATGTGGAGGGAATTTAGTATGCATGGTAATTATTATTGGCTGGGTATGCTGGACAAGTTAACAGACAGATATAATAGAACAAAACATCGAAGTATTAAGATGAGACCGATAGACGTAGGACCTGCTGATGAGCTTCGTTTATTGCTAACGGTGTATAAAAAGTCAAAATCAAAATGAAACCCAAAGTACAAAGTAGGAGACTTTGTTCGGATAAGTAGATATAAACATGTTTTTGAAAAAGGCTACACCCCAAACTGGTCTACTGAAATTTTCAAAATAAAACAGGTAAATAACACGTACCCAGTAACTTACATTCTTGAGGACTATCAAGGAAATGTAATACAAGGTGCTTTTTACCAGCTTGAACTATCCCCTGTCAAATACCCCGACGTTTACCTTGTAGAAAAAGTTTTGAAACGACGAGGGGATAAAGTTTATGTTAAATGGCTTGGATTTCCGCAACAGCACAACACATGGATTAATATAAAAGACGTTTTATAAGCAGCTTTCATTGCAGTCACAATGCTGGTCTTAAAGCGCGAATCTGACAGACTTAAAACATTTAAGAATTTAACTTTGGATGACAGGAAATCATACAAGTTAACAAGAAGTGGGTTCTTTTACACCAACGTGAAAGCTATAGTAAAATGTTACTTTTGCTGTATGGAAATGGCCGCTTTAAGCTCACCTGACGATGTTGAGGCAGAACACCTTCTACGTTCACCTAACTGTATCTATGCAAACGGTAAGGATGTGTGTGGACCGTACAAAAATCGATCGACACCACCAACATTCGCGAGCTGGGCCCTAAACATCTTTAAAATTCTAGGAGGATCATTCATTTTGTTCGGCCTTGGTTGCGAGATATATTATTTTTACGAACATTTTACGCGAGAATGAAAAAGCAAGTGAGTTTCCAAAAACAGCCAGAAATTAAATATCTATATGTCTGGAGTTATGCCTACCGAAGTGCCCGGAAAGGGTCATTGGAAAGTGATGCGCTGGACCGATACAGATTTAAGATGCGCATTTCTCAATGTAGCGTAGCTTTGACCCCGATTCTACACCCGTCGCACAGACATACTATCTCCGCTGAACAATTTTACCTGCAATAAAACTATTTTAACTCAGTCCAATTCGTTTTTTATTCATGCAACCCATTTCTAGTCCCTTACCTTCACCCACATTTCATATCATCCACAACACCAGGTTCACCGACTGCGACCGATCATCTTCGCCTAATCTTTTTGCAGTTCTTCATCGTACGCTGCATGCATTGAACGGCACAAGAACCAAGACCACGTGCATAACAACATCAGTACTTGTTCTTCCTCAAGCTGTTCCGACCAGCGGCTTTTTTCTCGCTTTGTCTTCATTTTCAACCGGCTTATTCAACTTCTGTCCGAGGCACGCGGCAGCCTCACGTCTTTTTGCTTTTGTTTTATTTTTCTCAAGCTGCTTATCCACTCTTTCGTTCGATCATTTCCCAGGCACGATCACTTTGTCCTCTCGGCCCCCCGATTTTTTGCTCTTGCTACCAAAATCCCCCTATAACATACCTGCTTGCACGCACTAGGCTTAACCATCCTATCGACTGGCCCTTTCCAAAACGAGTTCTTATCTCCCGTCCTTCCCACAGACAACGCCAGCTCTCCCCTTCCAACCAATCACCCACAACAACACAACTCGGCACCGACTCAGCTTTTTATTTTTATCTCCCAATGCTTAAGACAGGGACGTGTCCTTCTTACTCCCACCTCAACCACTTCTTATCAGCCGGTGGGAACCGTCTTGAGAAAAGCCACCGGTGGGAAGCCGAGGTAGCTTTTCCCTTACTCGCGTAATGTAATTTTAACGGGAGGTGGTCACCTTACTACTTATATGGAGATGAGTCACGAATATTTAACAAATACGACACAAGTCTACTGCCACAAAGCCCTAGACACCTTCGTAAGTGGGCTTAAAGGCGACCTACCTAGGCTCTTGGACACAAAGAAACCTGTAGACCACCCCAGGAATTGCATTTATGCCTAAAGTTAGAAAATATTCATTTTCGATTTCAACATACCTATCATACCACGCATAAACCACAACATAGACCTCTACCTCGTCCAATTATCAATTCCAAAATTTAGAATTTTATTCAGAACTGATCCCCAGAGATAGCAAAGACCTAATTTTTAGCAACAACGGTCACAATATTACTCGAGATAGATAAGACTCCACCCAAACCCTTGCTAAAACCTGAACCTGGACGTGGATTATTCATTGCGGTCTCGCGCCGCAAACTACCAAAATTAAAACCAAATCGAAATCGGCAATTTTTCGACAAAAGACCACTCTCTCAACAGGTTCACCCCTCAAATAACAAATACCAAAGAGTAAACCACATAAAGCTAGGAAGTTCTATCTCTACTAGAACAAGATTACCATGTTCTACATGTCTAAAATTCTATGTTTGATCCACCCGAACGCCTAGAGGATATCCATTTTTTAGATTGAAACACTCCTTGCTCCCCTACTTTGAGTATGCCGCAAAGATCGGAAAGATGTTAAAGTTCCTCATAGATACGGAATCGAAAAACAATCATATCCAACGACAATATATCCGAAATCCTATTCCAAATCGAAATTACTATGCACACAACATAAAACTTTTCGGACCAGACAAAAATTTCGATATGAATCAGAGACAGATCGCTAAGTTTAACCCTATTCAGAAATGACAAAACTTATTTTCCGACCCTAACCAACGTACACAACTATCATTGAAGAAGAAAAACACTCTCAAATGATTCTGTTTACTCCAAATCATATACCTATCCAATGTCATTAAAGAATGAAGTCGAAAGTCAGGTAAAAAAACTACTTGAAAACGGTATCATACGACCATCAAGATCGCCATATAAGTTCCTAATTTGCGTCATCCCAAAAAAATTGCACGCATCTGACGAGAAAAAATATCGAATGGTCGTTGATTATCGCAATACCTGACAAATATCCCATCCCGCAAATAAATGAAATGCTTTCAAACCTGGGAAAAAATTAACTTTTCACACAGATAGACTTAAAAAGCGGTTTTCATCAAATACTACTCAGAGAATCCGACATCGGGAAAACTGCGTTTTCTATTAATAACTGCAAATATGAATTTATCCGTCTCTCCTTTGGGTTGGAATATGCTCCTGCTATTTTCCAAAGAGCCTTAGATGACATTTTCCGAAAACACATAGAGAAAAGATTTATATTAATGACATAATCATATTTGGAAGTAACGAAAAAGAACATATAGTATCAAGGGAAGAAATAAAAACCAATCCCAAAAAGGTCGAGGCAATAATCAATCTGCCCCCACCGACAACATTAAAAGACTTGTGGTTATTCCTTGGAATGTCAGGGTACTATCGCCGCTTCATAAGAGATTATGCAAAACTCTCTCTAACATCTGAAAAGAGAGGAAGATGGAAACGTGTCCGAATACCTCCAGGCTATCCAACTCGATAAGAAAGCTTTAGAAGCATTTAGGAAAATAAAATCCTCATTAATATCGGCAATAATTTTTCCAACGAAACCCTAATGGGTCAAGTCCAGGAAATTTACCAGTTACATTTTAAAGACTACAAAATCAGGTTAACACTAACTATGATGGAAGACGTCACTAGTGAAACCGAACAAGAAGAGGCAATTCTAAGTAGCCATCGAAGAGGTCACCGCAACGCTTAGGAGAACAGAATTCAATTACTTCCCACGAATGAGTTGTAAAATAAAATATTTCGTTAAACATTGTATTCGATCGGCATCCAAACAATCAACATCTTCGTTCTACACGCACACCTAATTATCCCGCCCATACGATTCATGTTGATATTTATTCAACTAAAAACACCTCATTCTTACTGCCCTCGAGAAATTCACAAAATTTGCTAAAGGGAAAATAATTAAAGCTAGGTCATTCGAGGACCGCCTAGATCGAGCCGTTAACGAAAACAACTTCAGTATCCATTCTGTAACTGGAAAAAAGCCCGTAGAACTCTTCTACGGCCGCAATCCTAATATTGGCCCCGAAGGATTTGAGCAAACCCGTTCAAGTAATATCGATAAACTCAAATAGAGGCATGAAAAGAATATGCATCATCATAGTAAGAAAAGAAACCCTATAAAAAATTACAAAATCGGAAAAACAATATACGTAAAGCATAATAAAACAATTGGTTCGAAATTAACCGCCAGACACATTAAAGAAATAGTAAAAGAAAACCGCAACACTGCCGTTCTCACAGAATCAGGAAAAATTATCCACAAAACCCACATAAGAAATTAAATTCTCCCTTTTCAATCAGAGGGGAGACTATTCCAATTCACAAGTCATAACTCTAAATGCGGAGACGGCAAGGATCCTAGAAGGTCATTTTAAATACATTCATATCATCAAATTAAACCGCTATGAATCATTAATATCAGAATTCCTATCACTCATATAAAACCAAATCTTTAAAACTTATATTTTCCTTCCATACTTTTCCCACGAGATAATGCAAATCTATGATCTATGCAAGAACTTAAGGCCGCATAAGGCAAAACGATCATTAAATTTTATTGGTTGAGCATAGAAATGGATAGCTGGTAATCTTGACCATGATGACTTTATTATGATAGAGAATAAAATGAACAATGTATTAGAAAATAATAATAAACGAATTATAATTAATGAATTGTACAATGAGAAAATAAATAATATCACTAATATGACTAACCAATTAATAAAGTTCTTAAAAGATGAAAATAAAGTAAATGATCATTTAGTTTTAAGTCTTCAATATAAATTAAAATTGATGAAAGAGCAGTTAATAAATATTGGGTGCACCATTCACTAGGCCAAAGCAGTCATCAATTCAATTCTGTTATCAAAAAAGTAAATTAAATTAGCTACAGAAATTTTTGATAAGGAAAACCTGCCATACTCCGCACCAGAAGAAACGCTGGACTTTGATAATGTAAAAATCATAACAAATTCAGAATCATTGTTTTATGTAATAAATATCCCCTTAATATTCAATGTAACTTTCGAAAATTTGTTAATTAAACCAATTAATGTAAGGGTCACGGAAAAACCATGGAAATGCCGCTTGGTCTTAAATAAGTAAATTAAATATTGTAGCATATCTTCTTAGCAGCACGGGTGTTTGTAAGGACGAGCAGCAGTATAATAATCTGGAAATGGTGTCGAATGTCTGTGGTAATAAATAACTCACACGGATCGGCACAAACATTTTTGTTCGTAATTAAGTGCTGAAAGGAAAAACAATAACTGAACCCCTTTTGACAAGTACGATTCACATTTTGTGCAATTCTAAGAAGGGAAGCATACGTTCCCTGTGCATGGCCATAAAGTCGACTTCGCACATGTGCAATGAACAAAATAGGAAACAGGCACCTTCTTAATTGAACATGTCCTAGCATGCGCATAGCTTAGGCGCCAAAGGATTTAGTTATGACCAGATTAGAGGTATAAAAGTTTAGGCAAGATTCGGGAATGGGCATTATTATCGCGGAGTACTCGTTACTTGGACACCATCGGGCGTGCTGCTGAGTTGTGTCCTGCTGCAGTTTGAATTTGAGAGTTGTAGTCTTTACATTAAGAAGAATAATCTTATTAATGATATAATCTATAGTAATATACTAAAGAACAGAAACAACATTTTTCCAATAACCAATGATTGTAAAAGTTTAAGCTATTTATCAATTTGTAATAAGAAAAACTTCATAGACATAAGTTATACAGCATGTATTCTGAATCTCCTTAGAAGCAAGAAACCAATCTGCAACAAAATCAGCAATCAACATACCCCCACGATAGAGCAAATTTCTTAAGGTGTCCTACTGCTCAATAATTTCAACTAAATCTAAATGGTACATTTCACAACACCACAATCACCATCATCGAGAGAACGTTCATCTCTAAAGAAGAGTCTTTCTTCGCGCACTACTCGCATTCTTGCAATTTAGCCCAAAAGAAAAGCAATATCGGGAACTACTATTTCTAGAAATGATGAAAGATCTGCACATAAATAATACCAATAAAATAGAACTTCTGCAAACCGAGAGAAGCATTCACCAATATACCACTTACGGTTCCCTCACTACATCAATCGTCATCATAGCAATACTGATAACCTGCATCACGAAGAACAGGGGGCAACATACCAAGATAAACATCCATGCAAAAAAAGAAGAGACCGTCGAGAAGTTTACTGAGCTGGAACAAAGAAGAGAAATCCGTTCATCAACCACCGCGCCAATTAATTTCGATTTATTCAAACTTCACCCAACAAATCGAACAAAATTTTCCGATATGTAACGGCAGTGGATACCCGAATTTAAGAAGGGAAGAGTTAAAAAGCGAGCATCACATACGACGAAAAACACGAGATGACGTCACTCACATCACATATTTTCGGAGAGTACAACTTTCGCACCCATGGGAATTGCAAGGTTGCAATTTCGGTAGTTTACACAAATCAGAAAATTAAGTTGGATTTGGCAGAATAAAGTTGTTCGCTGGAGGAAATCAGATTATTTTAATTAAATTATTTTTCGCATCTTGAAAGTAAAAGATTAACTTTATTTTTTATGACTTATGCGGGAAACATTAGGATACCACAGACTTTTCCGTGTGAAAATACTGGATAAATTGGAGTTGCTTATGGCCATATATGGTGCATAACTAAACAAAATTAAAAAACGAGCACCCTGAACCTTTCAAACTTGCGGTATTTTGAATTAAATTCTTCTATATTTATTTTTATTTGCTTCTGTTCTGTTTCCAACATCCCCCATTTCACGTTCACATATCAAATTATAAACAAATATTGGTCTCGGAGATTTGGTTCAATACCTTCCTGCTCTCTTGACATTGTACATAGCTGAAAAATTGTTAGAAAACTTCCTGAGTCCTATTCTTTAACATTTCAATCGACATAGATCGATCTGCAAGATATGCAAAATATTCTGTCTCTTCACAAAATCGGGCTCCTCTGATGTCTCATCTAGAATTTAGCATTCTTTAGTGTTATTTTTGATTGCAGGAAATATGTATATTATTACACCTGTGATAGTAAAATCGAAGTATGGATTATCGGCGATTCTATTTTCTCATTTGCAGCGTTACCACATTCAGCTTAAATTACTGATTTTAACAATGCACTAAGTTCAGCAATTTTATTGCTATCAAAGGATGTACTTAGTGGTGAGATCTATTTTAACATTATAGATGCATAAAGTACAGATGCTGTAATGGCGTATCCTACTTCATGTGTTAAGTCAAAGTACCGGCGAAGTCTTTGTCCTAGCGCTTCTTCTAGAATTGTTATAATTTACAAATTAAAAACTTTGAAAGTGTTATTAATTTTAAACTTTCGATATATTGTTTTAATTGTTGCCAACATAACCTTAAGCCAGCCAATCTTCTCGTTGCAAAAGCTTCTACAATTGGTTTTAATAGTAATTGAAGTCATTTTAAATAATCAAATTCGCTATCGAAAATTTACGGTCTCAATTTTTTTACGTAATTGATTTTATCTTTGTATGCAATAATATCTTTGATGGAATCGTATAAGGAATTCCATTGCATTATGACTGAATATTTTAGTTGTGAATCCAAAACTGCTACAATTTGTTCAGAATTTTTTATGCTTGTTCACCTTAGTCCAGAAATGCCATCATTTTTACATTATCTATAAATAAACTAAATTAATAAATCGAATGAGAGAGACAAACAACATTATTTTAGATCCATGATACAACACAAAAGTCCAACGACCCACACTTTCAAAGAAGGATTTTAATAAGACTACAACATACTATAATACTCGTGCATATACAAATCGATTTTAGTTGGAAAAAAAATGTTGAAAAATATATTGAAATTTGCCACTTGCCAAATTTTATTAACAGAAGCAGTGACATTGGAAACCCATGCACACTAAGGACACTATGGGCAAAAATATTGATCTTTTCATTCGGGTGTAATAGAAGGACAAATAAACAAACAAACAAACAGATGTATCTAATACATAATAATTATTAAATTAACAAAGTATGTACTTACATTATTACTATATTTTTTTGCAAAATACGTGTAAAGTCTGTTGAAGCAACTAAATTGAGTGTATGCGTTGCGCATTGTATGTGCTTCGGCAAACAATTCTGAAAAAGATCGGTTTCTCAAGAGCTTCATCATAATCGATATCTGAACTGTCCCTATTTTCTGCATTGCCATTTGAAAAGAATTGGTTGATATCCTTAAAAGCTACAATGGTATTACAATTTAAGCCAAACTATGCATGAATTTCTAGTATTACATCAATGATACGGTCGTATGAATGTGATCCGTGGAAGCGCTTACATGCCAAAACAACTGACTTTTTTTGACAGGATTCATTTAAGCAATGGCATATGTACCCAAAAAGGTACTGTTTTGTAGACCATACATCGGCGGTGGTATAAACAACTTTAGTTTTCGAAATTAAGCTTTATATATACATACATATATATATATAAATATATATTTTCAATTGTATATAATAAAGTATTTAGTTGTATTTACTAACATACCAATATAAAAACATAACAGATCAAAAATATGACTTCTAACAAATTTGTTTTATTACTTTGAAAAACTTTGCAAATAATACATTCTCATCTTGATTGCCTTCTGGCGATGGCGAAGATAAAGACAACGATGGCGATGGCGATGGTAATGAAAATAATAGTGCATTATAAGCTATTTCCGCATGTTGAAATTCGGACGATGTTGTTGCCAACGATGACCTTTTTTCCCTTGTGACTAATGAACTCATTAAAATTGGTTTTTTCCTTTAATTTCCTTTATTAATTGCAAAAGATGGGTCAGCATCGTAATAATTTGAAGAAAAGTCTTTCTGAACACCACAACTGTTATTTAATGACCAAATCAGCAGTTAAATGACTGCATTCGTAACTGAACTGAACTGGGTACAAACGAATGCAGATGCGGGATCTGCTCTACTAATTTTCATTCATATGCCGTTATAGTGTCCATCTGTAAATTTTAAATAGATCTTACCACTAAATACATCTTTTCATGACATAAAAATTGCTGAACTTGGTGCATTGGTAAAATCAGTAATTCAAGCTGAATTTGGTAACGATAGTTTAGATTGCAAACGAGAAAATAGAATCGCCGATAATTCATACTTCGATTTTACTATTACAGGTGCAATAATACGAGTATACATATTTCCTGCAATCAAAAATAACACTATGGGCATTAAATTCTAGATGAGATGTCAGGAGAGCCCGATATTTTTAATTTTTCTAGAGACAAAAATATTTCTAAAATATAATACTCTCTTACCTTCCCCAGCAGCAGTTGAGCGCTTATTTTCGTTTGCTGGAATGATCGATACTCCTCGACGTGAAACACTTTAAAATTCAAATTTTCAAAAACTTTTATTATTAAAAATAAATAACAACATAAATATGTTATAAATATATGAATTTTTGAATCATAGCTTTTTTATTTGGTGAGATAAAGGCCCTTTTTAACCTCTAAAGTAAAACGAAGTAACGAAAAAAATGTCAGTTACTGAAGCTCTTAATGAATTCAATTGACTGTAAATAACTTCAATGAATGTGAGTGCAAAACAAGATTTTGCATTTTCATGACTTCAAACTTTTGTTTTGTTGAAATTACTTAACCATTCACGACTTCAAACCGAATGGCGATATGGCTTCTGTAAGTCCCAGTATCGAAGTGAAGTTAATTTATTTATTAATCGCTAAATACAAGCTACTGACAATAAGTTTACTTAAATAATACAATAAATTAAAAACAATAACAAATTATGAAAAGACAAAAAAAAATTAAAAAGGAACAGGCAACAACAACAGAAGGGACACTTAAGGTCATTCCTGAGATTTACTCAGGTAGAAGTCAAAAAAAGGGTGGGAGTTGGGTTTCGTAAGCATTCGGGTGAAAGGCTCAGAAAGTCTATAGTTGGTACGGTGATAAGCAAGGCAAAAGAGAGGGGCCGAACGGAGGTTACGAGGATTGGTGTAGATGTAGATCCGCTGGAGTAGAGAAGGACGTCAGTCTCACCGATAAGCAGTTGATGAATGAAGGTAATATCAGCAAGTTCCCGCCGTTTCCACAGAGTGTGTTCAATGTGTTCACGAAAGTTAAGATCGCGAAGAGAGGATACAAAGGGGATAGGTTCATCAGACAGCCGATAAACTCTGGGGGAAGAAGAGGGGCGTCTACGGGAGTAAGTGATGGATTGACATTTGGAGACTATAAGCTCAAGAGAGTTTTTTTGTACCATATGCTAAAATTGTTGCGGTCATCCTGAAGCAGTTGGAAGTCCGAGGTAGAAGATATCCGTTTGGAGATTTTCATATCGTCGGCGTATATAGAAATGTCCGAGTGCTAATGATTTAAAATACTTTTCACATATATGAAAAAAATTATTTTCCGGAGAGATTGCATTCTTTTCAACTCTGTCCCCAAATCTGTATCAAATTGAAATTCTCAGTCAGATTTTAAAACAAATCTTTAAATTTATATTGTGTACATAAATGTATTAAACAAGAATGGAGAAATATATCACGTGCCACGATCGCAAAATTAATTTAGTGAATACCCAAAATATGTACCGAAACTGTTAATACTGAAGGTTATTCTATAAAATATTAGAACCAAACTAATTATTATTATACAGTTTTAATAATGTTTTAGAGTTACCTTTCTTATAATGCTAAGAAAAACGAATACTTTATGAATTTTAGGGAAACTAAAGGTTTAAAAGTTTAAAATGTGCTATACAGGACTCAAACCATAAAAGTGAATTTATAAGTTTTAGCGAAGTTAAAATATAAACCTACTAAAGCTAATTAATAAAACTTAGGCAGCTTACAATAAACCCAAATGTTAAAGATTTATTTATACTATTCGCGTACTAACAGAATTAAAAATATACTTTAAAAATTTAAAAAAAAAACTTGAAATTAAATAATTTTATTAGAATTAAAGAAAATTACTTCACTTCCTAAACTACTTGTGCTACATGCGCAATGCACTGCTGCATTGCTGAATGAGCCATCACAGGCCATTTCTGTACTAAATGCACAAGTAATAAAAAAGAAATAGATATAAAGGGTGGTCCATCCAGTGTTTGGAATTTAAACTATCGGCAATTTGAAGTTTAGTTGAAAAAAAAAACTTCCAAAACCCAATTTGTGGATCAATTCGTAAAGCGAGCTCGTGAAACTGGAATGCTGGTGGATAAACCAACCCGTGTACGTACTCATCCGGTGCGCTCAATCGAAAACATTGCTGCTGTTTCTCGAAGTGTGCGTGAGCAACCATCAACATCAACTCGTCATCGTTCTCAACAATTGGACATTACACGCACTTCTTTGATGCGAATTTTGTGTAAAGACCTTGCCATGAAGCCATATAAAGTTCAATTGGTACAGCAGCTAAAGCCGGTCGACCATTCGAACCGTCTACGGTTCGCAAATTGGACGGAAGGACGTTTGGCCAAAGATGGCGAATTTTACCGAAAAATCATCTTTTCGGACGAGGCTCATTTCCACCTCGGTGGTTATGTTATTAAGCAAAACTGTATGGGGCACATAAAACCCGAACGACATCGTAGAAAAGCCATTGCACCCACAACAAGTGACTTTTTGGTACGGATTTTGGTCCGGCGGCATCATCGGCCCATGTTTCTTCGACAATGAAGGCGGAGTCATTGTAACCGTCAATGGCGAGCACTACCGCGCAATGTTCACTGATTGGTTTTTCGGGAAAATTGAAGCCGCAGATTTGGACAATATTTAGTTTCAATAGGACGGCGTTATGTGCCATACAGCGAACACCACAATCGATCTTTTGCGCCCTATCTTCGGAAATCGCATAATCAGCAAAAATGGTGATGTGATTTGGTCGGCAAGAAACTGTAATTCAACGCCGTTTGACTATTATCTTTGGAGAGCGGTGAAAGATAAATGTTACGCAAACAAACCAGAAACAATTCAAGACCTCAAGTACGAGATTCAAACTGCTATTACTGACATCAGGCCTGAAACAATCAAAAATGTACTCAATAATTGGGTGGACCGAATGGGTTACTGCCAAGTCTGCCGTGGTGGTCATTTGACCGAAATTGTTTTTCATAAATAAATGACATAAAACAACCTTTCAAATAAATGTTAAACCATTGAAAAATATTGAGCCGTTTTTTTTTATAATAAAAAGAAATTCCAATTTTTAAATGGGCCACCCTGTACATTTAAGTTTACCTTTCATTAGCAAAAATACGTGGTGATGAATGTGAGTACTTCGAAATCTGTTATACATAGAGTATAATTTAAAAAAAACACAGAATTTAAACGAAAACATTTTCCTAAATAAAACTTAAGATGTTTTCAGAATACAGTAGTCGTCCGGCAGTATATGTGGTTTTACATCCTTAATTGTCATGTGTACAGCAACCTGAAATGGCTCGCAATTCTTTGTTGTATGGTTGAGTAGCACTTACATATCTCAAATTATTTATCAAATATGGTGGCATCAAAGTAAATAAAATTATAAAAAGATCATCCATCACCCTATAAATTGGAAACTTTTCCGCCTTCTGACCATAGTAGCTTTAGTAAATTTAAGATTAGACATCAACTCCGCTGTCAGGAGTCAACAAAACACGCTTCTTATTAAACGTTTGTTCAAAACTGTATTTTATATATACATATACTATAATATAATTTTATACAGAAAAATTCCTCAGATAAGCAACTGTTGTTTGCCCTTGTAGCACCACGGTAATTTATTCCCATTGAGGTAGCACTACTTTAATTAGTGCTGATAACATTCACGAACGCTTTTATTTAATTTCAATGTTGCCCATTGTATTATCTGATTTAATGTGAGCAAATACACCAACTTCCATTAGAAAAATTTTCGAATAATATTTCATGCATATCATCAGAGTTAGCCAATTTGCGAGAGATATTGGCCAGCAATATCTCAGTACAACACGTCGCGTTTACAATAGCAGCTAGAAGCAATAAATCACTTCGTATTTGAATTATTCATTAATCACTAATTCCGTCATTTGCAGAGTCATCATTAGGAACACCAAACAATTTCCTATCGTCTGACCCTCTTAACAGTGGATAAATCAATCTTATATTTTGCGGCTAGCGAAGGTACAAATTTCTTTAGACTTAAGGACTTCGGTCGGCCCTACTTTTCTTGTCGTTGGCTAAGAAGGTAAAATTTGGAGTCCAAATCAGCTTAATAAGTCTCTTTCTCTTCGTAGATACCATAAAACGTCATCTTCAATGGAAGATGCTTCTTCTCAAATAATTTAATAAAAATAAGGCATTTCATCTAAATTGAGTCTACGTGAGCCGCAACCGAGCAGCTGTTTGTATTTTCGCGGAAAATTGCGCAGTTGAAATTTTGTTTTTGTTCGCTACTAACATTATTTGTGATGAATTCATTTGGTCCTGATGTCAACTCTGTTTCGCTCGAGAATTAAGCTAAATTTCTTATTTATTTTTTCAACGCGCTCTAGCGTCGCTGTTCATTTTATCCTTAAGTCCCTTTTTCTGTTCCTGTCGCCATTAGCACAGTATCAGTGAAGAGCAAAGTTAGAAAATTAGCATGGAAATGAAATTCACTTGGGTCATTATGGAAATTTCCGGTTTTTATGTGTTCTCTCATTTTAAATTCGCTACAATCTTCTTCAAGGGGATTGTAACCATGCTAGTGTTAACAAAACATATTTATTATGAAACAAGTTACACGACGACTAGTTAGCTTTTAAATTAACGAACTACTCAAACTCTATTTATACAAGTATGTAGTTCTTGTAGTATGGCTAAGATTAATAGTCTTGTACTCTGCAGAGTGCTCTTAAACAATATCGTTTGCTACATAATCAGTTTTTCTACCACTTCGTAGTATTGATTACTTTCCGTTCTTAAAAATTTCCATTTTAATTTACGTGAGATCGAATCAATCTTTGAGAACATTTTACATAGAGCTTTACTCTACAAAATCAAATGCACCTTGTCAGAAATAGTTTATGTAGGTACACACATATACATTTTTGGGTATGGTGAAAATTCCACGAGAACTTGTAGGGATTTCTCAAAAGCGATCTTTGCTTGATAGTCCTCGGTAAATTAATAATAATAGTGATAATTCCAACAAACCGTGATTGGTTGTGCACGAAAAGTTTCATTATGGAATAAACGTTTTCTCTTTTCCTCTGCCTCTACTAGGAATTCCACGGGCAACAAATTCATACAAAAAATTCGAGGAGCCATCCACTGATGAGCACGATAATATGCTCAGCTAAGCTAAGTAGCAGAAACGAGTTCATTTATACGAAATACGAATTCTAGGGATATATTTATCTGTCGACTGAAGTAATTAAGGTAAATTTCAAACGCTTAGCGAATCAATAAAATGTTGGTGGGTATTAAATTCTAATATGTTTACGAAGATATTCCGTTTCCAGGTTAAATTGCCTCAAGATAATGGAAACGATTTTGTGAAGAGATTTTAGGCGTTAATATTGACAAAGAAGAATTAAAATGTCGAATGTACGAAGTTGACAAAAAATATGTTTTATATATAAAGAGTCAGAACTGAAAAGTTTTTTAAAAGTAAGTCTAATCCATCACCGTTGCCACGTGATATCGGGTACAGAACTTCAATCATTTTATACGCATCATCCTGCTCCTTTAACCCAAACGATGCGCACGGGAGCCGAACATTCTTAAAAATTCTTCCCACTTCTCAGGGTAAGTACCTTTCTTACAGGGCCCTATCCCAATTTATGTATTACGTGACCTCATATCCATACCAGTTATAGGGAACCAAAGGAGGGAGTACAGTAGGCAGCATATGTATTAGATACAAAATGTGGAGTAGTCCGCCCGCCCCATTCACCTCACTCTTCCACTAGAGAACGACACATGGATCATAAATAAAAACGCAAAACATGGTGTTCAAATGTTAAATTTATTGCTCTAGCAGTTTAAGCGATGTTTGATGGAAGATTTTAATGTTTTTAAACGAAAATTGAACGCCAAGTTAAAGGTAAAGTGTGGAAATCGCGATATCACTACTGGGAACACCTTTAGCGCCATTCAATTTTTCAGAAAAAATTTATAAATGTGTATTTGCAATCATTGCAATGATATCATTCTTTTAAATTCATGTATGTATAACTTATATTTCATTGAAGTGTTTTTATGATTTCAATTGAATAATGAAATATTACAAAATGTTTTCATTGACTTCAAAAACATGCATTTGTCCTTTGCTTAGAAGAAAAATAAAACTTATTCATGTGTATGTAATTTAATTAAAAGACATAAAACAGACTTGTATAATTTTCGTGTTTTTTACAATTAATAATTGAATTGTTTTTAAATTATCATTACCATTACGGCAATGGTATTTGTAATAGTAAGAGTAATTATCATGCAGTAATGAATTACAAGCTTTAATTATCATTACACTACAGTTGAAATTGTAATTGCTCAGTGATATTTAAATTTCCATTACTTTTATGTCCTGTGAAAATTCTTACTTGTTTTGTTCAAAGAAAAGCACTCTTAATTTCCTTAAATATTGTATCTTCAAAGATGCTTATTTCTTTATTTTTCTTTTAAATTTGTATACATTCACATGGCTTGCATTTTTAGCGGAAAGTAACGGTTGAATCTTTGGAGAATATTACAAATATTTTAATGATGTTGTTGTTCAATCCCATAGGAACTAATGACGGTCAGATGAAGCGTTTGAGAAGTTGGCAATTTTAAAAATTTATTTTAATATCGGAATTGATTGAAATATTATCTTGCTTCTATTTAATTTTTCTTTTTTTGATATAAATTATTTTCACAGCAGACAAAAGTAATCGAAACTTAAATATCATTGCACAATTACAATTTCTTAATTACAGTTAATTACAATTAATTTAGCCAGAATTACCATTAAAATTTAAATTACCACTGCAGTCTGCAAGTCTATTTATAATTCACTTATGTTAGTATGACGAAAATACATATTAAATATAAGCAAACGTTTCCTGTAAGACATAAACGCAAATTTTTAATCAATAAAAAATAAATAGGAAAGGCTGATTCCATTTTGCCAAAAATTCAACTCATATCGTTCCGCAACCACCGTAGTCGCCTGATTTAGCACCAAGTGATTTCTGGCTATACACTAAACTCAAAAGACCGGGGAAAACGTTTCGACTCGATCGAGAAAATAAAAACCGCATCGATGAAAGCATTGAAAGCCGGTATGGTAAAAGGACTTTGTAGACTGTTTCAAGAACCGAGAAAAATGTTGGCATAAATGAGATGAGGCGAACCTAAAAAATCCTCTGTAATTTCTTTCAGAGACATTGTTATACATAATACAAGAGCCGGTATACGGAATATGAAATCGATAGTATAAAATCTTATCTTAATATAATGGGTGTTTTTTTAGCTGCATGAGAACTTTCGACGGTTGTTGTCTATGGTTTGACAGTTCAGAATGTAATACTGTGTTAACACATCTATTCAATAAGGTTTGACAATTCATCACAAATCGTTTAACGCCGGAACAACGCTTCCAAATTGTGGAAATTTACTTTGAACAAAATAAATCTGTTCGCGAAGTGCATAGAGCACTTCGTCCATTTTACAGTCAACATAATCGGCCTAGTGAGCAAGCAATTCGTGCGGTTATTGATCGTTTTCGCACTAATTTCACTCTTCTCGATTCAAAACCATCAATAAGACAAAGAAATGTGCGTACCGAAGAGAATATTGTTGCTGTAGCGCGAAGTGTTGAAGAAGACGCCGAAAAGTCGATTCTTCGCCGTTCTCAACTTGGCCTTTGTCCTTCGACTACGTGGAAAATTTGGTAAGAATCTTGGCTTACGTGCCTATAAAATACAGCTCGTGCAAGAATTAAAGCCAAATGATCATCGTTTACATCGCATTTTTGTTGATTGGGCTAATTTGAAATTGGCCGAAAATGGCATTTTTATCAAAGAATTGTGTTTAGTGGTGAAGCTCATTTCTGGTTAAATAGCTTCGTGAATAAGCAAAATTGCCGTTTGTGGAGCGAAAACAATCCTCATGCCATTAACGAATCACCATTTAATTCCTTTAAATTGACTGTTTGGTGCGCTTTGCACACTGGCGGCATCATCGATCGTTATTTCTTTCGAAATGAGGAAACAGCTGCCGTTCCGGTGAATGGCGAGCGCTATCGAGCCATACTGACTGATCTTTTGTTTCCAAAAATTAATCAGCTAAACATCGACGACATTTGGTTCCAACAAGACGGCGCAACTTGCCACAGAGAGCCCTTAGCCATCAATTTATTGCAAAATCAATTTAGTAACAACTTCATTTCCAGAAGTGGACTTGTTAACTGGCCCCTTCGTTCGTGCGACTTAACGCCTCTCGATTACTTTTTATGGGGCTATGTTAAGTCATTGGTTTATGCCGACAAACCAGCAGCTCTTGAAGCATTTGAAGAGAATATTCAAGCCACCATTGACGCCATACGACCAGATTTATTGGAAAAAGTAGTGAAAAATTGGAATGATCGAATGGACTATGTAACTCGTAGCCGCGGCAGATAGATAAGATAAGATACTTTTGTACCCGATAGGTGACGCTGTTGTCGAGATCTAAATTTTTCTTTTATTTTTTCAAGGAAAATTTTTTTTATATTTTTTTTTTTTCAGATTTCTCAACCAAAACTAAGTACACAGTGCGGAAATTAATTTTGATATTTCTATCTTTGCTAGCAACGCGTTTCTACTTTATTTATGGATTTAATGAAAATAACATAAAATATATCGACAAACTACGTATTAAAATTCTTCAGTGCTGATTTAAACGTTTCCCTGACATTTCTACCTTTGCTAGCAACGTGTTTCTATTTTTGTTAAGGAATTTAATAAAAATAACGTGAAATATATCAAAAAAATGCGCATTAAAAGTTTTCCGTGCTGATTTTAAAATTTTTTTGAAGTGTTTCACGGATATATGAACTTAAATGAAGAACATAGAACCAGTACAGTAGTTAAACGTATGCAAGAATATCAAGCCGATCGCAACGAACGTTTGCGGCAAAATACATTAAGAACGACAAAGCCATATACGAGTACTATATTTAAAATCGAAAGTTCGTGTTTTTGTTCCTCAATCACGCCTAAACGTTTGGTCCCACCATTTTAATTTATTGAGCGAAGGCACTATATGTTCCGTTCTAACTTATAGGCTAATTTTTATTCGCGAATTTCAAAATAGCGAGCCAAACATGACAACGAAAATTTGTAAATGTCAAGGGATTGCCATGAGAATTAGTATTTGGAAGTCCTAATTGCGAATCTATGTTCAAATTTTAAGAATTTAAGATAGCGAATTCAATATAGCGACCACGAATTTAAGTGAAAATTAATACTATGATTATTTCGAGGCCAATAATATCGAATCTAATACCAAAATTTGGAATTTAAGCGGAATTTATTTAACCATAGATTTATAAACATGCATTGGATGATATACACTAATCATAAACATTTGTCTTGCAGACAAACGTATTATATTGATGATTTTTATTTTATAAGATACAAGGACGACCTACTGTAACTCCATTAGCATAAGTACACTCTGACATGCATTAGGTGCAATACTAATACTAGGAAGGTACTTAGAAGATCATTTTTCTATCTTTTTCACTTTAAAAATAACCAATGTTTACGTATTTTACGCGGTCTATGAGACGAATGCTTTTGAATCTATGTAGGATTCAGGGACCATTGACTTTGAATCTATTTATTATATATATAAACGATTCAATATTACCGTGAAAATCGACACCAGGGGATTTTTGGGTTTGCTAATTTTGAATTCACCATTAAAATTCCTAAATTCACAATGTCGGATCCAATATGGTGACCGAAGTTCCTCGATTTCGAGCAATGCTACTGAAAATTAATATCTAGGTGTCTATTGGGCTGTGGAATTCAAAAACACCAAAATTTAAAATGGCAGACCCAAAATGGATAAAAAAAAGATAAACTTCAAGGGATTACCATGAAATTTAACACTAAGTGGTTTTGGCTCATGCATCCTTCGATTCCAGCTACAAACATTTCCAAATTTAAAATAGCGAATCCAATATGCCGAAATGTCTTTACAGTAAGTAATTTGAACAATTTCAACGCGATTTCGGATACGGAATTCAGATGTTGGCTTCGAATTTGCTACCAAAATTTTTAAATTCATCTAATATGGCGACCGACAAAAATTTCAAGAAATCCTACATCGCAATTGCAAGAGATTTCTATTTTCGCATCTACAAAAATTATTTAATGCTAGCTAGATCGCATTACTGAATTTTACAAACACTGTGCAAATCCGGGTAAATCAGCTAATATATTACAAAATCTATATCTCAACTTAATTAAATTTTTTTTGCTACATTTACAATTTAAATTTCGTAACATTATATTTATCATTTGTCACATTTACCCGGCGCATGATTTTAATGCAATTGCCAATTATGCTTAACCAGCATAATTCGCGAATATTGACCTCGGGTTCAGCCAGACCTCTCAGCTATTTTTCTATTTTTTTCGCGCGATGGCAACATGTCAATAGTTTCCTAAAATCAAAGGAACAATTTTTTAAGAGACCCGAATTGAACAAGTAACGCTTACGCTATATTCCAGTATCTATCATAGTAATTACGAGTATCAATTATAATAATTACTATTATCAAATTTATTACAAAATACAATAAAATATATTGAAATTATTAAAACTTAAAGTGAATGGGTCAGTAAAATTAATTAAAATTGTTAAAACTTGTTCTCGTTCACTTTACTCTTTTTAATTTTTTTTATCCACGAAAAGACTTTATAAGTGGTGCAGTCGGTAGGATTCGCGTAGTGTACGCCACTTAAAGACGTGAAGAAAAAATTAGTATGCGACGCTTGTACTTTAATACTTTGACGCGTATCCGTCGGGATGATCCGAATAAATAGTTCGAGTAACGGAAAGATACGTAGCTCAAAAGTACCTAAAATCCGCGAAATAATTTAACGAAAAAAATTTAAACAAAAAACTTTTAAATAAATTGAAACATTTTGTGGAAAAATTATATAAATAACGTGAGCGAATTATTAATGAGAAAGATAGAAAAAAGGCAATAGTGCAGTGAAAGGTGGAACGAGGAAACTACAATCCTAAAGTCTCCCGCATGACAGAAGTTCTAAGAGAGCAAGGTGTGACAATCCTCCAGCCCAGAATTCCAGAGAAGAGATCAACGACGAACAAAATCTCAAGAAAAATCGAAAATATCTAGTAAATACCATCTATATTCCTATATATACATATATACTTACAGACTAGTATTAACGAATAGAATTTCTAACTTACACAGACATTGCTGTATTTTTTTGTAAAATTTGTTCATATAAATACTTCCTGAAAATGGCAAATAACAAGGAGGGATTTCTAAATAATCTAGGCGCTGGCCTAGGACACCCCTTTGAAAACATCTTTAAAAGAATAAATAGAATAATCAATAACCCATCATTATCCGTAACAATAAATGTTAAATGCCTAAATAAACTCCCAGTTTATGACAGCAATCCCAATTAGCTCGGGAAGTAATCGAAATTCATTATGACGTACAATCTTGGGACGAAATTGTGGTTAATTTTTTCAATGATCCTAGGTGGGGGTGTGGATAACTCCAGTGTTATGCAAAGGGTAACTGAGATGTGGAGTAGGTTGAATAAACTTAATTCCAGGATTATGTAAATTGTAGCTACTAGAGCTCAACTCCTCGAGTAACCAACGCAATAAAATTTGTTTTATTCATATGTAATTAGTAAGTATCAGGGTAGATGATCGTGGGAATCCAAACCAGTTATGCAAATGAGGGGTGGGGCAATTATGCAAATTAATTAAGCTATTAATTAAATTGATTGTTAGCTATTATGCAAATTAATTGAGTCATTAGTAATTAGTAATTAATTAAACTGACTGACAGGTGTGACACTTAACACCTTTAATTTGTATACAATGGCATGCACTGATTGGACACCTGCTTGCACACCTGTGCAGGGAGATTCCGTAAAAGAATGGAAGGACACCCACTAAGTAGCTTGGCTGTCATCGAGTTCAATGATATTATCATTGGGGAATGGGGAGTGGGGACTGGTGGCTGGGGGCTGGGGGGTGGGGGCTGGGGGTGGGGGCTGGGGACTGGGGACTGGGTGCTGGGTGCTGGGGGCTGGGGACTGGGTGCTGGGGCTAGGGTTGGGGTTGTGTGATCGGAAGCTCAATTGCATTCGCTTAAGACTGGTTCAGTTGCATCTTATTGCGCATCTTGTGTTTTAAGAAAAACTTTGATCATGAGCTGTTCAACTTCATTATCATTGTGGGCTGGGGCTGGAGCGCTAGGGAGGCTGGGTGTGAAACATTCAAAGTAATGAGCTAGATCAATAGAAACTTCAATTTGTTTATTTGGCGTCAGATTTAAAGTCATCACTAATAGTGAATACCCGCAGATGCAGTGAATTGCATCTTAGAGAATGTAAATTAGTTTAGAAAAGCTTTAACCCATCTTTGGCAACTAATGAGTTAAAGACGCAGAAATATGGTATGTTGTGGTTTATGGAAAAGTAATTAATATAACAAATTAAAGTGCAGATTACTTGTTTGACCTGAGCTAATTCAATATAAGCTTTAAGTTGTTTTTCTGATAATAATACTCCGTCTGCTGAGTTGTAATAAGTATTCGTTCAAGTTCAAAGACGCTTTTAACTTGTTTAATTGCATCTTAGAGAATGTGAAGTAGTTTGATAAAAGTTTCATCTTGCCTTTGGTGCACCTCATGAGTTTAATCACACAGTAATATGTTGTTGTTTATGGGAAGTAATTAATAAAACATATTAAAATTGCAGATTACTTGTTTAACGTTTTATTTATTTTAATATTTAAAATTGGATTCAAGATTACACCTAATTGTAAAATTGAACCTAAAAATATTCAATGCAAATATGTATAAAACTTAAAAGGGTGCAAGTTTCCGATAAAAACAAAACAATAAATCCCGTTCAAGAAAATGTACCAATTAAACATAAAAGTCTGAGAGATAGTTCCACTCACACAAAATTCATTTTTAAAGACGACAAAGCAATTCAGTCGTCATCAATAAAAGAAGATATACCATCTCGATTACCAGAAGAAATTTTTGAAATAGGAGAAATTAATCCTTCAAGACTATCTTTATTCCCTAAAGGCAGGAAACAATTGCCGGATGACATTTTTGGAATTAGGAGAAATTATTCCACTAAGGCAATAATTATCTCCTAGAGGCAAGCGACGTTTATCGGCTAGCGGAATAGAAAAAATCTTAAGCCACTCCCCAAAGGAAGTTTACAGCAGAACCTGATGTTCAAAATAAAGATTATAGAGTAGTAGCAGCTGAAGACGGTATAACAGAATATACTATACCTGTAGATATAAGTGTTGATGAAGCTGTCAGCTTCATATAACAAATGGAAGAAAACGAAGATAAAACAATAAAGGAGAAGGGTAGCTCCCTAGAGTCTATAAGATATAAGTAAGATCCTCATATGTGGATCCTAAACAATACGAGCTTGCGTTTCTTAACACAAAATCGGTTCGACAGAGTGAGTTTAAAAAATAAAACAGAGCGAACCTCTAACATTTCTGAGCTTCCTTGAAAAAGACTTTAATAATAAAAAAATACCTGTAGATATTCCAGAAAATGATTTTTACATTTGTTTGCTAAATAACAATTCACTACACTACTACCCTAAAAACTCGCTATTTGAGTTTACAAATAAATTAACTCGTCCCTGCAAACTATATTAGATTAGAATGAACGAAGGTCAAGCACATTGTTCCGCATTATTGTCAACTTGGTTTAACGCACTTATAACTGCTTGTTACACAATGTACGTAATGCTGATTTTTTCAATGAAGAAATTCCAGAAATAAATTACGAAAAAGAAGAAGGCGATTTTATTCCACATATCCCTAGTCGTGCCATAAATTCTGTCACAAATTTAAAGAAGCATAAAATCTAAACAATAAAAGATAATATGTTTATTCCAACGAAATTTATTTTAATAAGATATTGTTAATTAATTAATAAAAGCTTTGCTCGAAATGACCTCCTTTAGCTTTCATACAAGCTTTTAAACGTTGTGGCCACTGGTCTATAGCGGCACGCACGCTATTCAACGATATTTCATTTGCTGCTTTCACCAACGATTTTTTCAGACTGTCCAAATTGCGGTGAGGAGTTCTACATGCCTTGTTCTCTAACTCTGTCCATAATGCATAATCCAGCGGATTTAAATCTGGGCTCCCGGATGGCCAATCTTCTTGTGCAATAAAATCAGGAATGTTGTTGCGAAGCCACTCCTGCTTTTTGTGCTTTTTGCTTTGTGAGCAGGAGCAGAGTCTTGCTAGAAGACCCAATGTTGTCCACCGAAGAGAGTTTGCGATAAAGGTTTCACAACACCTTCCAGCACGTTGGTTTGATAAACTGCCTGCCGCACCGGTTTTGCTGTACGTGGTCCAACTCTATCATCTATGCCTTAGGTTTCATTAAATCGTTCTATGGCACAATGGTTTCAATAAATTCAAAATTTCAGAAGCATTTTTTCCACATTTACGGAGTGCTATTACAGCGATACGATTTTCTTTTACTCCCCACTCCATGATTACGAGTCAAAGACTGTCACCAAACTGATCGGAATATTACGCCGTACAGTTCATTTGTTACAAAGTGCAACATAACGGTACAATTCCAGGCTAATTTCTGAGAAAGCGCGGATTAGAAATTGTGTGACAGAATTTATGGCAAGACTAGGTATACCAGGGTAAAAGAAAAGCTGATAATGTTGTTTTAAAATTAAAATCACATAACTCAGTTGAGACTTTTACTGATGATATACCATAATCGGATAAATCCACCGAATAAAAAGAAAACATGACAAGTTAAAAATTTCCTTGGACCACCTAAAAGTATTAGAAAAAAGGTAAAATTCCTATTAAAGATGACGTATTTGAATAACGATTAAGATAAAAACACTATCACCGCATCTTAGTGTTAAGAATCTGACTACTCGTTTTATAAAAAACGTACATTTTTATGACGAAGCAATACCTGTAGATGAACAGCAAGCGAAAATTGCCCGAATTAAATATATTTAAATATATCATTTTTACAATATTGGATAAATTGCATGACGATTCTCTCAATATTAAAGTCCAGTAACCTGCAAATATTGCTGATAAAAGTAATATTTTAAACGTTCCTTAAGAAAAACAAAATTCAGGATTATATAAATCTACACCAGTAACTCTAGACGCAAATATAGATAATTTGAAAAATTTCCTGGTTTATGGAAAAGTAATTAATATAACAAATTAAAGTGCAGATTACTTGTTTGACCTGAGCTAATTCAATATAAGCTTTAAGTTGTTTTTCTGATAATAATACTCCGTCTGCTGAGTTGTAATAAGTATTCGTTCAAGTTCAAAGACGCTTTTAACTTGTTTAATTGCATCTTAGAAAATGTGAAGTAGTTTGATGAAAGTTTCATCTTGCCTTTGGTGCACCTCATGAGTTTAATCACACAGTAATATGTTGTTGTTTATGGGAAGTAATTAATAAAACATATTAAAATTGCAGATTACTTGTTTAACATTTTATTTATTTTAATATTTAAAATTGGATTCAAGATTACACCTAATTGTAAAATTGAACCTAAAAATATTCAATGCAAATATGTATAAAACTTAAAAGGGTGCAAGTTTCCGATAAAAACAAAACAATAAATCCCGTTCAAGAAAATGTACCAATTAAACATAAAAGTCTGAGAGATAGTTCCACTCACACAAAATTCATTTTTAAAGACGACAAAGCAATTCAGTCGTCATCAATAAAAGAAGATATACCATCTCGATTACCAGAAGAAATTTTTGAAATAGGAGAAATTAATCCTTCAAGACTATCTTTATTCCCTAAAGGCAGGAAACAATTGCCGGATGACATTTTTGGAATTAGGAGAAATTATTCCACTAAGGCAATAATTATCTCCTAGAGGCAAGCGACGTTTATCGGCTAGCGGAATAGAAAAAATCATAAGCCACTCCCCAAAGGAAGTTTACAGCAGAACCTGATGTTCAAAATAAAGATTATAGAGTAGTAGCAGCTGAAGACGGTATAACAGAATATACTATACCTGTAGATATAAGTGTTGATGAAGCTGTCAGCTTCATATAACAAATGGAAGAAAAGGAAGATAAAACAATAAAGGAGAAGGGAGCTAAAGAGTCTATAAGATATAAGTAAGATCCTCATATGTGGATCCTAAACAATACGAGCTTGCGTTTCTTAACACAAAATCGGTTCGACAGAGTGAGTTTAAAAAATAAAACAGAGCGAACCTCTAACATTTCTGAGCTTCCTTGAAAAAGACTTTAATAATAAAAAAATACCTGTAGATATTCCAGAAAATGATTTTTACATTTGTTTGCTAAATAACAATTCACTACACTACTACCCTAAAAACTCGCTATTTGAGTTTACAAATAAATTAACTCGTCCCTGCAAACTATATTAGATTAGAATGAACGAAGGTCAAGCACATTGTTCCGCATTATTGTCAACTTGGTTTAACGCACTTATAACTGCTTGTTACACAATGTACGTAATGCTGATTTTTTCAATGAAGAAATTCCAGAAATAAATTACGAAAAAGAAGAAGGCGATTTTATTCCACATATACCTAGTCGTGCCATAAATTCTGTCACAACTTTAAAGAAGCATAAAATCTAAACAATAAAAGATAATATGTTTATTCCAACGAAATTTATTTTAATAAGATATTGTTAATTAATTAATAAAAGCTTTACTCGAAATGACTTCTTTAGCTTTCATACAAGCTTTTAAACTTTGTGGCCACTGGTCTATAGCGGCACGCACGCTATTCAACGATATTTCATTTGCTGCTTTCACCAACGATTTTTTCAGACTGTCCAAATTGCGGTGAGGAGTTCTACATGCCTTGTTCTCTAACTCTGTCCATAATGCATAATCCAGCGGATTTAAATCTGGGCTCCCGGATGGCCAATCTTCTTGTGCAATAAAATCAGGAATGTTGTTGCGAAGCCACTCCTGCTGTCCACCGAAGAGAGTTTGCGATAAAGGTTTCACAACACCTTCCAGCACGTTGGTTTGATAAACTGCCCGCCGCACCGGTTTTGCTGTACGTGGTCCAACTCTATCATCTATGCCTTAGGTTTCATTAAATCGTTCTATGGCACAATGGTTTCAATAAATTCAAAATTTCAGAAGCATTTTTTCCACATTTACGGAGTGCTATTACAGCGATACGATTTTCTTTTACTCCCCACTCCATGATTACGAGTCAAAGACTGTCACCAAACTGATCGGAATATTACGCCGTACAGTTCATTTGTTACAAAGTGCAACATAACGGTACAATTCCAGGCTAATTTCTGAGAAAGCGCGGATTAGAAATTGTGTGACAGAATTTATGGCAAGACTAGGTATACCAGGGTAAAAGAAAAGCTGATAATGTTGTTTTAAAATTAAAATCACATAACTCAGTTGAGACTTTTACTGATGATATACCATAATCGGATAAATCCACCGAATAAAAAGAAAACATGACAAGTTAAAAATTTCCTTGGACAACCTAAAAGTATTAGAAAAAAGGTAAAATTCCTATTAAAGATGACGTATTTGAATAACGATTAAGATAAAAAACGCTATCACCGCATCTTAGTGTTAAGAATCTGACTACTCGTTTTATAAAAAACGTACATTTTTATGACGAAGCAATACCTGTAGATGAACAGCAAGCGAAAATTGCCCGAATTAAATATATTTAAATATATCATTTTTACAATATTGGATAAATTGCATGACGATTCTCTCAATATTAAAGTCCAGTAACCTGCAAATATTGCTGATAAAAGTAATATTTTAAACGTTCCTTAAGAAAAACAAAATTCAGGATTATATAAATCTACACCAGTAACTCTAGACGCAAATATAGATAATTTGAAAAATTTCCTGACGGAGGCATTTCTTAACACTCCAACAGATAACCGAAATTCAAATGTATTTTCAATAGAACTAAAAGAATTTTTCGATATTGCTAGACTACAAACAGAGTTCATATCTCTAATTAAAAAATTAGTTGAATTAAATAATACAATTGATAAATTAAGTAAAAAATTGTCTTGTGATGTTAAATCTTGTGATCACTACTGCGAACGGGATACATTTACACTGATATAATCAAACCAAGAGTTATAGGAGATAAATCATTTAGATTTTTGTGTGCAGTACCTATAAACAAAAATGAACGCACAGTACGTTATAACTAAGTAGAAAATTGTCCCGTAGAGAAAACTGCAATTGAAAGTATTTCAATAAAAATAATTTATGGACAAGATTTATTTGAATTCAAAGCGGATTTTAACCCTACATACAAGTTAAGTAATGAATTCAATCGCGGTTTTACTTCAAAAAAACAACTTATGTATATCACAAGAGATAAAATGCAACTGATTTCCCTAATTTAATTTGGTCTAAAAAGAATTTAAATCTGAAGTCTCTAAGTCTCAGATGCGTAGATTGATGACTGGTATTCGGCAGGTAATTGCGTCACACAGGTAATGTGGCCCGTGTTGCACAGGTAAGCGATATATGCAGGGTTAATGGATAAGTCACGTTGTCTTGATTTATGTGGGGGGAGGGAAGGGTAGCTTCTTATCGGAATATCTAATGATAAACGTGTTAACTCTCTTAGGTTCATGCGTCCTCGTATCGTTTAGAAATAAGGAAGATTATAAATACTACTGTGATGCTGGGGATACTTAAGGAGTATTTTCCTTCGGGGTTCACCACATCTTGAGTTGTTACCGGTATAATAGCGATGCTAAAGCTCGGGGTTCTCTGTTTTAACTGTAAAAGGGAGATAAATACAATGGTAAGTAGTGCTGCTGATGAGAGGACATAATTTATCCATTGGTGGGTCCTTTTTTCTGACTTGATGATGTTGATCTGACGCGTGTTATTGATGTGTAGCTCCTTCATTAGCTCTAGTGAAAGTATTTCCTCTAGTTGCGTTCGTCTTGATAATAAATGTGCTATTATTGATTTTTATAAGGTAGTAGTATAAAGTACTCTGTAAGGTTTGCGAAGTGCCGTTGTACCCGATTTGGCCCTTAAAGTTGTTAAGGAGTATGATGCCTGGTGTGATCTCTTCCACCTCTGGAATATAGTGGCTAGTTGTGGTGTTACATATGGCCCTTTGGCTTATAATAATCTGGGGATTCAATTTTCCTTATTTAAATCTACTATGTTGCTTTTATAGACTGACAAATTGTTTACCATTTTATATTCATTGGGGATACCAAATATAATTTCTCGTGATTTTATAATTTTTCTAAAATTAATTTTATATTGACATTATTATTCTTTTTTGTCGGTTTAAGTTCTATTGTTTTGAAAATGGTAGGTTCGGCCACAGGTATGTTTACAATGTAGACTAAACTTGTTTCGTTTTGTGCTATTTTAAAATCGAAAAATTTTAATTCATCTGCTATGTTGTTGTATGGTATATTATCTTTATTTAAGTTCTCTAGAATTAAGTTAATTTCGGTTTTGACAATTTGATTGAGCGTTGTCTTAGCTAATTCAATTAAAAGTATCATATTAGAAATATCGTCTCTTAGTAGTTTGTTTTTATATTGTGAACCCATTATTTATTTCTATTTCGAATGATTTGTCTCTTTTAATTAAGGTAAGAATATCTCATTAGTTACTTTTGTGAACTTGTTTATCCTGTCGTTATGCGCCTGATTTATTATTACCTGTTTGCTATTATTTTCCGCGATACTATTAATTTTATCCGATATGATGGGGAAATCGTCATGGTCGGCTTCGTTTTGTACATTCTTCACTTCGGCCTGGGTGAATCTTATTCAGTAGTTGTTGAAGTACAACGGATAAAGTTCTTGGTTGATGCCCATCAGGGGTTATATCGTGATGATGATGATTTAGGGCATTGGGGTGCGCATTGGGTGCACTTGAAGATACCGGTTAAGTTTTCTTTAGTGTACAGATTTTATGACTTAAATGGCTCTGAAAAGGCTTCTGGAGCTCATAGCTTGATGTTCCTCCTACCTTTAAGATTAACTGGTTCTTAGCACGTTAATAGGCATCTTTATAGATGGGATGAGGTTGTGGGATGAGCTATCATCGCTATGCTTTTGTAGTCATAGAATTAACCTGAGATTTCTGGAGTGGCCTGGAGAGCGCGTCAGCTATAATATTAAAGTGTACCGGTTTATAGATCATCTCATGATTATACTCCTTCAGGATGGTTTTCCACCGCTTCATTTTAACTTTGTTGTTTTTATTACTGAGGGCGTATGTGAGCGCTGGTGGTCCGGCAATATCTTTACCTTGCAGAACCCATATAGAAAGTTGTGCAAACAGCTGAGTGTCCAGTTGATCGCGAGCATCTCCTTTTAGTTTCTTGCGTAAGCTATCTCTGTCTCGCTCAATGTCCTGGAAAGGAAAGTTATGGGTGTACTTTCCGCCGATAAGACAGCTCCGATAGCATGCTCGAATGCAAGAGTTGTTAGCTTGAAACCTTTGCTCACGTCCGCGTATGCGAGTATGACCTCTTTGGATACTAGCGCGTTCTTCTTCGTTCCATTGAAAGCCTCCAATTTTCGTTCGTCTAGGTACATTTCAACAGCTTTGGGATTATTATTGGAAACGCGCCCTTCTTCCCCACTTAGGAGTGAAGTTAGTGGGTTTGCCAGTTTGGCATTGACCCGGGTAATCGCCGGTAATATTCCACCAGTCCCAGGAAAGACCTTATTTCTTTTAGGTTTCTTGGGGACGCTAAGTCTACTATAGCTCTTACCTTGTCGAGATTTGTTCTGATCCCGTCTTATGTTACTATAAATCCAAGAAAATCGGCCGATTTCTTCAACAACTCATATTTGCCATTTGGACTTGTTTGTCAAAGACGAGAACGATGTTATAGATGTTCGTTCTCCGTTGTACCAATGATGATTATATGATCAATGTACACGTAGCATCTGATCCCTATATGCTCCCAAGGATGTGGTCTAGTGCACGCTGAAAAATGGAAGGAGTGTTCTTTAATCCAAATGGAAGTCGAATAAACTCGTACTTTCTGCTGTTGACTGAGAAGGCTGTCTTCTCGATGCCGGATTTTCTGAGCTTTATTTAGTGAAATCTGCTCTTTAGTTCGATGACTGAGAACCATTCAACTTTTCTTAAGTAAGCGAGAACCTCATTGATGTCCAGGACAAGATATCTGTCTGGTATTGTAATAGCTTTCAACTTCCTGTAGTCAATCACTAGTCTAAACTTCTTTTCTACTGAAGCGTCGGGTTTTTTTGACGACCCAGACTGGGACGTTGTAAGGAGATCTCGAGGTTATACCATCGTTGACCAGCTTTTAGATCTCCTTATCGACGACTGACTTGAGGGCCATTCGGTACATCTTAGAATATACAGAACAGTCATTAGTTGTTCGTACTTGCTCTTTGACGACAGTAGTGTACGTTTATCGCTCCTTCAGATGGGAGAAAAGATTGGAGTGGAATGAATGTCTTGTAATTCCTGGTCTATCTCCGAAATTTCCGTCTCTGATTCAGCTAATCCTGGCTCCTCGTATCTATGCTTGTCAGTGTGGTCGTTGTCACTTATGCTTATGTATAGATAAGTGTTTGGTCGTGATTTCCATCCTCTGCGTTTATCATTTCCTTGTAGCCTTGCAAGTCTTCTTTGAGTGGGGAATCGATTTTAGCAATTGGTCTCTTTTGCCGGGAACGGGGGACTGTTGTGGTAGTTTACCGCCCTAGATAGAATTTATTTACCAACATCCATAGGCTCCTCTCTTGGTGGTGGTCTAGGAGGAGCTTGGCCTAATGGCATGTTTGGTTGCATGGGTTAATCTGTTCTGAACATGCGTGGACATTGTGGTTAATTTATCCACTGCTGGTTGTTGTAATTTAGTGCTTTGCGGTGTAACGGTTTCTTACCACTAGAACTACCAAAACTAGTCAATATGACTGGCACTCAATTTCTTCCTTCAGTTAATTGTATATTTTTGTGATTCTCTTCTGATTTATGCCAAAGTTTAATAGAATTGAGAATTACGACATATTCAAAAACCTTTTTCCATTAATAATTATTTATTCAAATTTGAAAATGTATTAAATATAAGGTGCAGAAAGTTGTTAAAATTACACACTTCTAGTTCTAGTGTTAAATGCATTCGGTCTAGAGATTTATGGAGGGTAGCTCGCGCATTACGCGAGGTAGAATGGATGTGGCTGAGTTTCTCGGTGCATAGGTTTGATTAGGTCTGTCACTCGTGATTTGCCGCGGTGGTAGGTGTTTCTGCTTTCCGTGACGTCCCATAACCGTGGTGTGCGTGTTGAATGCGGTAGTCCATATTTTCTAATTTAAGACACGGGTGAACTACGGTAAATCCCCTGGTTCTCGAATTTCCAGGAGCTTAAGCAACTTTCCTTTAAGCCCTCTGATGAAAGTGTCGAGTGCTTTGTCCCGATACGTTTGCATCATTATGTTAATGACGTCACTACTCCTACCCATGCTCGTAATTCTATTTATGATCAACGACAAGTGGTGATACACCCTTGCACTAAGCAAGTTAGTTGGAACTCTAGCATACCAAGGTCCCTCGTGTCCGCATAATAAATTGTTAAGCAACGGGAGATACTTTCCCAGTTGAGAGTGGTGTTATATGACTCCAAGGCGGCGTCGGCATATCTTACAATTTTGTTGCGTACGACATCTAGTATTCCATAATTTAGGAGAGCATCGCATTGGCTCATAGATCTTGAGAACCCGGTCAATACTATTTTCCACGAACTGGACTCTCCCGGTTGGCCTAAAAATTCTCTAACGCTACGCACCACGTCGGGGATCTTATCCATATCTGCGATGTTCGCCCGTTGATCCTCGATGATAGTTTGTTTACCTTCGAGGCTCAATTTTGTTCTGGGATTGAAGATTGCGTTAAGAAGTTTGGGACATTCTTGGGATATTATTTCAGATACTAACTGTCGGACTTAATTCTGGAAACCTACTAGGTCTCCAGCCGCATGTGGGGCACGAGCTGGAGCATTATTTGACCCGTTTTGGCCCACCAGAAGCCTAGTGTGTCGTATTATGTTATCGTTTTGCGACATCACTAGAACGGGAATTTATTAATCTTACTTGCGAACGGAAGGTGTTTTACTCTTGCTTTGAATTTCGAATCTTCTAGCGTGAAAAATAATAACAATTAGTCATAAATTTTATTTTTTATTACTTCTAAACGCTTTTCCTTTCTCGCCTTCGCTACTCACTCCAGATCAAACTACTACTACTTTAATTTTTCTTATTGATTACTTTTTTCTATTAACATTTATTCAGTAATAACTTTTAATTCTTATGGAATAACAATGGTTTGCTTAATATTTCTTTGCTTTTACTTAACTATAAATATACTAGAAGGTACATCGCTCTTAAATTCAGTTTAAACTTACCAAGTTTCACTTGTTATTTTCTTTCTAGTCAGAATGATATTTGCTGTAAATTTTCCTGTTGGCTTGCTAAATAGTGCTTTCTATTTTGAATTGAAATAATCTTACGACTTGGTTTTGTTTAAATTTCCTTACAGTACTAGAATGAGCTGCATTTCCTCGGAAGCAACTGTAAGTCCTTGTGCTGACTCCTTTTCGTCTTTCGTTGATTTCCGGAGGTTACTAAAGGGCTTCGTTTCTTCCGTAGCTGCGCTGACTTTATTCCTTGGCCGCAATCTTTCCTTAGACCGTTCTCTTGAGTACTTCATTTTTTTTATCTTGTTTAGCATCCGCGAACTAGAGAAATCGCAGAAGATTACACGAAACTTTCCGGTTAATTAAAAACTTTGCTGCAGGGCACTGAAGATATTCTGGAGGTAAACTGTATGAAAGTTAATTATAACCTATAAGTAACATAGAATAATTGGAAATAACACCATTTAACCATTTCAGGTAGGTCTATTCTTCTGCTGCATTGTTAATAATTGGAGTGATAGTTGGATGTTTCCGTGAAACCTTGACACCACCACCAATAAATGTACATCACACTACAAATTGTGATTTATGTTGGTGACATTGTAGAATATGCCTGATCAAGATATTACTTGAATCACAAGAGAAAAAGCACATTGTGCACGCGTGATCATTTTCATTAGCATTCATGTTCACGAATTGTTGTAATCATTTTAATCTTTTTTGATAAGTAGTAATCAAAACTAAAATAGCTTCTCCGTGGTTGCAGTAACGTGGCGTTTACATGCTTGAGAATTTGTATATGCCCAAGAAAGACATTCTGTTTAACTATGGAGAAAAAAGTATATTGTACTTTTGACAGCGGTGCAAGATGGTGAAGTTCATATATACAGTGGTGGCCAAAATAATACGAGTGATCCGTTTTCGACATCTATATCGATTAAAAGAAATTTGAGCTTAGAAATCAGTGCTCGAACAATACGCAGGCGCTTGCAAGACCACAATTTGCATGGCAGAATTGCCGGGAAGGTTCCACTATTAAGGGTTAAAAACATAAAGCAGCGAATTGAATTTACTACTTTAAACATAGCATCCGGCAATCCACGGAATTGGAAAAATATTCTGTTTAGCGACGAAACAAAAATAAATTTGTTCGGATCAGATGGCAGAGTTTATGTACGGAGGTAAAACTCAAGAATTAAATCCTAAGCACACAATAAACACAGTCAAATACGGAGGCGGAAATGTAAAATTATGGGGTTGTTTCTCATATGCTGGAGTAGGTCCTATATATAGGGATAAAAGACATCATGACCAAAGAATTGTACCTTAAAATATTAAAAACGGTTATGCTTCCTTATGCAGAGGATAGTATGCCTTTAAAATGGATCTTCCAGCAGGATAATAACCCCAAGCATACCGCGAAAGTTGTGACTAGGTGGTTCGAAAGAGAAAATATTGCGGTTTTGCATTGGCCCTCTCAATCGCCAGATTTAAATCCGATAGAAAATTTGTGGAAATTTTTAAAAAAATAAGGTATCTTTTAAAAAAAGAGCGAATGCACAGATTTTATGGAGGGAAATTGAGAAGGAATGGTATGCTATACCTGTAGAAATGTCTCAAAAACTCATCGACTCTATGCCAAGAAGGTGTGAAGATGTTCTAAGAAATAAAGGACACGCAACCAAATACTGAAGCTATTAGGTGATTCCTGTTACCACATTTTATATATTTACCTTACTTTTTTCTTCTTTTAGCCCATCTTATACGACACTCTTATTTTTTTGACCAGCGAAGAAAATTACTGATTGCTTATTTACATAATTTTTTTATTTTTTAATTAACTTTATAGAAATTATTTATGTTATATAAAAGGAGTATTATTTATTTGGAAAAGTAATAAACTTTCTGTAGATTATTTATAAAAATACAGCTGTAATTCTGAAATATTTCGTTTTAGAGCGTTTTACTGTTATTATTTTGGCCACCACTGTATATATGTATATTATATATATATATATATATATATATATATATATATATATATGCACACGCCTAAAACGTCTTAAATTTTTCTTTTGTTTCTTCTTTAACACTTTGACGGCCGGAGTCACATTTGCGTGACTTCAATTTACTGGCGGTTATCGGCTGGAGTTATATTTATGTGACATCAATTTATTACCGACTGCCAGGCTAAATTTTGGGACTTCGCTTGATTCACTGTTGTGATGCTTGCTTTTATCAGTTTTTTCGGAAACTTAATATCTGTATTTGCAAATGATCATAATAAAAGGAAATATCAATTTTAACAACACTTTTTTGAATAATAAAAATGTTTTTTAATAATAATAATGTCTGTGTGCTGTGTTTACTTTTAAAAAAACTTGCCAAAAGTACCGGCGACAAATACAAAACTTTCTGTTAAAGGTGTGGCCGTCAAAGTGTTAACCTATATTTTGCAATTTGCAAGATTTGAACAAATGCCTGCAAATGCTGTCCATTATTACCCTAGAGAAACTGTATATCCAAATATCGCTCATCGTTTTTAAATATTTAATAATGTCCTTCCAAAAACATCCCGCAGTAAATATAAAATTATAATTATTCTAACAAAAATTGTTTCATAAAAATAAAAATATTGCTTTTATGAGCTTTGTTGCAACAATAAATTATCACAATTGACTTTTTATCTATCATTTCACTAAAATGTCAATACGTAAATTCTTTCACATTTCAAACAACTTTTCCTATATTACAACAAAATTTTATAATGATTGCATAACAACTAATTGTAAAGATATTTCAGACATAGTTGCGAATAAATTAATAATTTATTATTCTGTTGCAAGATTGTTATTTGCTTTTTCGTAGCGAAAGGTTGCTGTAAAGAGTCAAATATCGTCTTGTGTGATGTAAGAAGTTACATATGATACATTTTACCCTATAAACGCGTGAAAATTTTAAAAGAACTTATTCGTATCGTACCGTTCTATCTCGAAGAAAAAATTCTTAATTAGATATTTTGGTTGTGTTGTGTGGCCAGTTTTGTTGCTTAGTTGTGTAGTTGGTTTTTAGTCACGTTGTTCCGGGTTGTATTTTTTTAAACTTAAATTAAATTAATAATTCTCTGTAGCTAAGTAAAATGAAACATTTTCAAATTATGAAAGATGTACCTACTGTAGTTAAGCGGATTAACATTCGTGGTCGAAAAATTGAATTTAAAATAAATCCTGCTCCCGAGGGCTCCTACCCTTAACATGGATTAAAACGGCCATAAAGGAAATAATAAATTGTGATATCGAAAACATTTCAGAAGAATGTGGACCCGGATTCAGCTCGTGTATATTTTTTATATTATTGCACCTGTTTTAATAATTTTAGGAATGGTAACTGATACTTTTTGCCTACAAGTAACATCTGTTTGCCTACCTCAAGGAAAAGGCCTTTCTAAGAAATACCACCTTTGACGAAGAGTGTTTAAAAAGAAAAGGCATTGTGGCAATTACAAACAATGATAACCTCTGTCTGTTTTGGGCTTTAGTGGTAGCAATTGCATATACTACTAAAGGTAATAAATATAAGAACATTAGGGATAACATTAAAAATCAGCAAGCACAAAAATTAATTAAAAACTGCATGGTAAATATACCGGATCATGGAGCTGATATTAATGAACTGCGAAAAGTGCAGGATTAATAAAATAATTTTAAAATTTGTAAGTATCAATATGGGACAAAAGGTCGTGATTGTTATATGGTATTTAAAGGCCACAACGAAGGTCCACATTTAAACTTGCTGCACCATAAAAAGCATTACAATGTTATAACTTTCTTAACTTTAGCTTCGTCTTGCTTATACATTGTCAACATTGTCTCCAGCCTTACAACATAAAAAATGCACACCGCTGTGAAAATTTTGCGCTTACTGCCAAAAATCACCTGTATGTAACGACAGATCTTCTAATTGAAGTTTTTGAAGGCAGAAATGTTTTGATAATCATCTTAGTGCAAGTTTATTTAGAAAGGGAAGTACATATTTGTGCTCAATCAAAGCGTTGTAGCGATTATTTAAAAGTATATAATAAAAAAACTCATATATGCCATGAACGGTTTTGCAAAATATGCAACAAGTATATACTGAGAGACCATTTGTGCTACATTCGACCCAATAATCAACAACCGGTTTTATCGGACGTGTTTATATTTTATGATTCGGAAACAAAACAAGAAGAAGTAGATGGGGAAAAACTAGCTTAAATTACTAATAAACTTGAACCAAATTGGGGTGTATTTTCTCAAAGATACGATATGTGAATTATTGTAAAAAATTGTAAATATTTTTGTAGAAATTATGTCTTCAGGACAGCTAGTATAAAACGAGCGTAATTCAACAATTTTTAAGTTACTTGTTGGAAATTAGAAAAATGTAGTTTTGGTAGCACATAACGGTCAAGGATTTGACCATCAATTTACCTTGCATTACATGCTTCAAAATACCGACAAAAAACCGCAATTAATGAGATGCACAAGGTTATTTTAATGCAATTGAAAATTTAAAATTTGTTGACTCTTGACTCACTTTGGCATGCAAAAAGAATTGGTAGAATATGGTATTAGTGATGTGAAAATATTAACAAAACCCTGTTTAAAATTTAAAAAACTAATTCTGGATGAATGCAACGTGTGCCCATTTTTGGAAACCACCACAATTGCCTCTTGTTTTTCGTCCGAATTTTCTTAAATTTGCCACAATTGGAATAATTCCAAAATGTGGATATCGTTTTCTGAGAATCAATCCAAAACTAAAGTCTGATTGTTATAGGAAGAACAAACACAAACAAAAAATTAACATTTTGCAGGCAGCAAAACAAAATGAGGTGATAGTGAACGGAGATAAAATTGATGGATATTGTGTAGAAACAAAGGAAGTATTTGAATTTCACGGATGTTATTTTCATGGGCATCTCAAGTGCTTAAAACATAGCAGCTATCAGTTCTTGCATGATGATGACAGTAATGATGGTATGAAGCAAAAGTTGAAAAAACAGAGAGACTGCGAGGCTATGAAGTAATAGAAATGTGAGACTGCAAATTTGTATTAGAAAAACAAATTAATGAAGAAATAGAAAACTTATATACTCATTCGTTGCTTGCTAATATTCCGTGAAATCCAAGAGATACTTTCTACAGTGGAAGAACTGAGAATATTTTTACATATTACAAGTGTAAAACCGGTGAAAAAATAAAGTATATAGATATATGCTCCCTATATCCGTGGGTGTGCAAGTACGGAAAGTTTCTTGTTGGTCACCCTCAATTATACATCGGCCATAATGAATGTTCAAAACTTGATTTAAGAGAGGTAAATGGAGTAATAATTAACCTCAAACAAGCATAATAAACAAGCCACAAAAACTTTAATCCATGTTTACTAATTTTATTAATTTACTATAATTTCTCATATTCACCCAGTCAGTGAAAATACTCTAATAGTAAATTGGAAATATAGAAATGAAGATGTAGACAATTTACCTACTCTCAATGTTTGCATAGCTGCCTATACAACAACACAAGCACGTTTAAAGTTATATATACCTAGAAATGCTTGGTGAAAGAGTTCTGCACTATGATTCAGATTCGGTAATTTATCTGAACACAGACTGGTAAATTTGTAGGGGAAATGGCTGATGAACTTGAAAGCTATGGTGTTAATAGCTACATTACAAAATTTTGTAAGTTATTGCACGAAAAATTATGCATATGAAATTTACCGTGCAAAGGATAACATAATAAAAGCTGTATGTAAAGTTAAAGGACTTTGTTTGACTTATATTGCCTCTCAACATGTAAACTTGGAAACCATCAAAGATATGATTTTACATACAGAAAACAACGAAAATATTTTAATTTCTCACCAAAGATTCACCGGACTTAAAATCACTTGATTGTTACTGTTCCTGAAATTAAAAAGTATACACCCACGTCAGAAAAACGGAAATTTCTAAAAAAATTTAGCTCTGCACCTTTTGGTTACAAAAAAAAAAAAAACTCTTATAGTTATGAATGGAGTAGAGCTACTGGGGACACCACTAAAAAAAAAAACGCGCAGTAAACATTGCCGCAAGATGGTAGGGAAATGTGTTTAAAGAAAAAAATGCTTTTCAACTTGAAAATGTTTATTAAATTTTTATTTCCGCCATTTGTCATCTATCCTAATTTAAGGTGTCAATTTTACGCAAGTTCCCGGAACAATTTTTTGCATTAGCACATTAATACTGTTTTTAATCTTAAGCATATCACGATTGCAACCTTGTATCAAGAATGCATGCTAACAAGCGATGACACAATTAAACTTGATATATTGTTCTATGTGTTAAAAAACAGTGTTAACTTGAATATTAAATTGACATTCATGTCTTACATTAATGCAATGCTGCTGTTTAACCTTTTAAATAGAAAGGGATTGTATTTTATCTTGAGAGTGTAACAATGCTACGCTGTAAAATTGCGGTGAAAGTTGTATTTATGACACAAAATAGCTATTTGAAAAATATAAAAGCTTCTACAGTTAGAACTTGAGTAATCTCGCTCTACGTTATACAAATATGGTAAGTTCATATAATTATATATATATATTTTATTTATTATAAACGTTTTTTCAAGTCAAATTAGAAAAGCTGTAAATAGGAAAGGAGTATGAAAGTAAAGAGTTTAAGCTCTCAGAAAATTATAACTATTTCGATTCTCTGAGAACAAAAATAAGAATAGCAATTAGAGAAGTTAAATAATATTCAAAATTATTTTTAATCTTAAAATCTAGGGATTTCTCTAAAAAAAGTACCGAATACACGTACTACTTTTACGTTTACTGAAAAGTAAATTTAATAAAAAATGTATATTTTAAAAATGTTCACCAGTTGCTTTCAATCACAAACTAAGCTACAGCTCCAGGCCCCATATTAATTATTTCCCCATAAACAACAACATATTTCTGCGTAATTAAACTCATTAATTGCACCGAAGACAAGTTAAAGCGTTTTATCAAGCTACTTGACTTTTTCTAAGATGCAATTAAATAAGAACTCGCAAAGCTGACGACTACCATCGATAATCTTAAAGTTGATGGCAGATAAACCGGTTAAAGCTAATTTTTAATTTGCTTTATTAACCACTCCACATTCTCTAAGATGCAATTAAGTAAGAACACACGCAACCGGCAACCATCAGCAACGACTTTAAACTTAACAGCATATAAACAAGTTAAAAGTTCTTTGAACCATTGACAGCATCAAATCAAATCATAAAAAGGTTAAATACATAAAAAAATTTCCTATTCCACAAACCCCTATGCAGATCAAGTAAGGACTTATTCGAAAACGTCGGAAAGCAGTTGCAACAAAGCAAAAGAGTGGTGGCAGCAGGCTGCTGCTCGTAACTCATGTTCCAGTGTGCGCTTAAGTATGAACAGTTGCTTTGCAGGGAAATAGTTGCATTGCGATTAGACAAAAAAATGTTGAATATTATATTTAATGTTATTAGCAATATGCTGTTAGATGAAGCAGGAACAATAAAATGAAGAAACTTCAGATTAAATTCAATAGTTAAAAAGCGTTGTATAAAGGGAAAAATTTTATCAAAAAAAAGGATATTTTCAAATAATTGAGAATTATTCGAACGAAATGTTCCAAGAACATGTTAGGTTGCATAACATAGATCTATGTAGATTTTGGTGATTTTTAAATTTCTAAGTTATAAATTGAAATAAGAGTAATAAGAGTAATAAGTTCAAAAAGTATCGCGAATTTTGAATTTCCTCCGGCTACGTATATTCGATTTCCGATTTTTTTATTGCGTTATATTGGTACTCACATCCCTCACTTATGCCGACAAACTTGGCTATTTGGAACGTTCAGTTAATTTTTGATAGCTATTTTGCTTGGGCGTGTTTTGGCTCTTTTTCGATTTTTGCATATTCCAAGAAATGGATCAAAGAATCTGTATCAAATTTTGTCTGAAAAACAAAATTAAGTGCGCGGACGCATTTTGAATGTTGACTGTGGCATATGGTGAAGCTACCTTGGACTAAAGCAACGTTTATCGGTGGTACAAAATGTTCTCAGAGGACCGAGCAGATGTGAACGACGAAGAGCGTGCCGGACGCCCGAGAACGTCAACAACGGAGGAAAATATCGAAGAAGTGATGAAAATAGTATTGGTCAATCGTCGAGAGAACCTAAACATATCGATTGGCTCGAGCTATTCGATTCTTATCAATAATTTGGCATGAGACGGGTCGCCGCGAAATTCGTGCCAAAATTATTCAATTTCGACCACAAACAGCATCGCATTAACATTGTTGGAGTCTGTCCGCGACGACCCAAATTTTCTCCAAAGGGTTATAACTGGTGTTGAATCATGGGTTTATGGTTATGAAGTGGAAACCAAAATTTGATACAGATTCTTTGATCCATTTTTTAGAATAGGCAAAAATTGAAGACGAGCCAAAACACGTCCAACCAAAATAACTGTCAAAAATTAACTGAACTTTCAAAACAGTCAAGCTTGTCAGCATAACCAACATAACGTCACAAAAAAATCGAAAATCGAATATACGTAGCCCACGGAAATTCAAAATTCGCGATACTTTTTGAACAGACCTCGTATCACATATATCAATTTTAGAAATTTGTTATAAAAATGAAGCCATTTTGGAAAAAAAGCTTGGACGGAAAGACCACCTCTCAATTTAAAACATGCAATCTACATCATTTTATGGAATTTGTCGAATAAATCATGTGCCTTTAGCGATCTCAGTGATCGTTTCGATGTTGCGAGAAGCAACGCATACTCTGGGTTTACGAAATATTGCAGAATATTTTAAAAAAAGGAAGAATGATTTTATAAAATGGCCTCCAGCCTCACAGTATGCAAAAATTATGGAGGATTTCCAGAATTTAAGAAATTCGCCGCTTCCATTTGTAATAAATTGTGCAGGCAGACAGTTACACACATTGCTGTATCATCACCTATTAATGATAAACAAAGCCATTGAACAGAAAGGGTTTTCATTCTTTGTCGTTGCAGGTACATATAAATATTTTACTTTTTTATAGGGTATGTGTGATGCAAACTATATATTTACTGATGTATATTTTGGACTACCAGGACATATGCATAGTTCTACAGTATGGCGCTGCAGTCCGCTATACAATGCTCTAATAAATAAAAATATAATAATACCCGAAGAAGTGCATCTTCTAGGGTATTCAGCATATTTTCTGAATACTTTCCTAATGGTATCTTACAGAGATATCGGATCTCTTACTGATTGATAATCGATATATAATACTATTATGATATATTTAAAGTCAAACCAAAGTTTCTATAGAACAATCATTTGGAATTTTTAAAAGCAAATTTGGATATCCAAAAATTGTCAAATGCGAAGTGTTGACATGCATATCACTTCACAATTTTATTCTGACGACTGAAGCATTAAACATAAATGAAGAAGAGTATGAAATTGGGATCAGAATTGGAAGCACCAATTACCTTTAGGAAGCCATCTCTACTAAAGGCATATACAATGGTTGATAAAAAAATAAATACACCCCCTCATTTTTTGGAAAATACCTGTTTTATCGGTTTTCAATGCTTTGCAAGTAATGCCACCCTACTATGTTATAACGGTGTGTTGAAATCTCCAGAAGTTTCTCCAAGCAGTGCATGTGGTAATATAATATTAGAATACTGTTACTTTGAGTTTGATAGTCAAAATGTTAGTTTCGCGTTATAAAAAATAATAAATACAGTTTTCTTAAATAAATAATTTTTGACTAAGTTTTATAGATTGGCAATTTTATAATACTTTCATTTCCTGTATTTATTTTTTTGTCCACCTTAAAATAAGGGTAATAATAATAGAGAATGAATTCCGTATCCTTTTTACGTAGAACGCTTCTTCCGATCGAATTGTTGAACAAGTTAGCATAGCCATAGATGAAATTACTTACAATGCAATTAAAACAACTGTTTTCCAAAAATTGTAGGGTTGTATTTAATTTTTTATCCACCACGATATATATTACAAAATAAAACTTACTATGGAAATAAATTATTCTCCATAATTTACTTATAGTTTTATAAGAAACGAAGAGCATAACAAAGTAAGTTTTTTCACAGCTCTTCAAGATTGTATGAATTATATATGAGCCGTTTATTTTGAAAGTGGAGCATGTCATTTAAAAAATTAATTTAAGCGATAACAACAAAACTAGAATTACCCTACTTTCAATAATTTCAATAATTATTATATTAATCCATGGATTAAATAAATAGCTCCTTTAAGTCTTTAAGGAGTTCAATTTTTTCTTTGTCTGCTTGAAGTTGTTCCTTATGGCGACGTTCTTCATTTTCTTCCTGAAGCTTGAGAAATTCAAGAATTTCAGCGGAGGATTTATTTGCACCCATATTTCGCTGCTTTGCTCTCTTACTTGCTACCCGCCGGGATTCGTTGAACAGGCTGCCTTCTTCTTCACTTTCATAACATTCTAAGGAGGATCCTTGGGTCTATACAGGCGGGCTTGCGACATGTTTCGTTCCATATGTTTAATCAAATATTTCAAAGAATTCCCACAGTGTTGCACCTCTGCCTGATCGCTCCTGTTTTAAATTCTTTTGTAGATGTTGTACATGTTGTTGAATTTTCGGGAAATCACTTGGAAGTTTAAAGGATAGTTCTTGTCGAGGTTTTGGATATTTATCAACACCATTCTCCATAAAGCACTATGTTTGTCTGTCTTCGATAGGCAACAGGCTACTCTCTACCCATAGGGCACCAAAAGCTGTTCGGAAAAACAGGCTGGAGGATGTCTGTATTTTAGAGATGTTAGGTAATGTCGTTGAGGCATATAAGGGAAGACAATAGCCTGAATGATTAAATTGAGGATGAGTGACGAAGCATGAATAGGGTCAGCAAAATTTTTAGCGGCAATTGCTCTATCAACACCATTCTCCATAAAGCACTATGTTTGTCTGTCTTCGATAGGCAACAGGCTACTCTCTACCCATAGGGCACCAAAAGCTGTTCGGAAAAACAGGCTGGAGGATGTCTGTATTTTAGAGATGTTAGGTAATGTCGTTGAGGCATATAAGGGAAGACAATAGCCTGAATGATTAAATTGAGGATGAGTGACGAAGCATGAATAGGGTCAGCAAAATTTTTAGCGGCAATTGCTCTAGCGAGAATATTTAATTTGTCTATTTTTGAAGCGACATTGGTGCAATGCTTGGTCCAAACTGAGTTTGTTAAACCTGGGGGTAGAAGCGAATTCTGCTCCTGACTCCCGCCAGCAGCCGAAGCAAAAGTTGTAGTATTTTGAGAATTTGGTAAAGTTTTTAAATTAGCGAAATATATATTATGTGCTTCGTACATAGATATTTTACGTTGTGTTTCAATTTTAAACATTTCGTTTTGTTTGGAAAACTCCGGACAGCTTGTGCTCGTGGATTCGTATCCGTCTGTGTCGCAATTCACGCAAAATTTGCGAGGGTATGTGGCTAGTTCGTGGAAAAAAATATTTGCACAGGTGCCGTAGACAGCGATGGCCTGGAAATGGCTTTTGATGTGACGGAGTTTGTGACATATTCTGCATTTCATCCGGGACGGGAAAAATTCACACACTTGGATCCTGGACCATGTTCCCTGAATGTCAGCGGGCAGCCTATAAGCGTCGGAAGGTCAGGATCACCAACCAAGTCGGACAGCGGGAGCCGCTATTGGCAGGATGCGTCATCGGGACTACGTCCGTGACGCCTTGGTCGTGGAGGCCCTCCAGGATCTCAGCCTGTGTTAGCGTCCAAAACTTCGGCGAAAAAACTGTGCCCTCCACGTAATTTAAAGTCGCGTGGTATTTGACGTTAACTGGGACCTTGGCTATGGTTTTGGCCTTAAAGAACAATTCCGCATTTTTTTTATTTTTCAGTAGCAAAAGAGAACGAGTCGTCCCAAAGGAAGCTGGCAGACTCATGCCTAGTAGAGATGGGATCAACGCCTTTCCTAATAAGAAATTTATTGTAAGCTTTCAGCGGCTTTTCATCAGGGTTTGAAGATTACAGGACCAAATACTTGGGCTGCAGAGCCGAATCTTCAATGGGACATTGAATGAAAGGCAGAAGAGGGAAGTCGTCTACATTATCAGAGAAAGGACGCTTCTTTTTTCTTTTGGAGGGACGATCCGAATCATCCCGTAAACGTGCAAAGAAATTGGCGCTGGCACCGCTAGACGCTATGATTTTAATGAAAGACCATTCGGGGCATAAGAGCTTATATCTACAAAGAAGAATTTAACGAAACAACAAAAAAGAAAGAAGTAAAAACAAGAATGAAAAAACGAACGGTCCAAGTAACGGTACCTGTACAACAAGTCATAACAGTTTAAACCTTCGTTCGGTGCAGTCGCGTTTTTCTTCACCTCCCGCACTTCTTTGTTTGTTTGTTTATCTCCATTATGTAATCGGCTTGGTGTTTCACCCATCCATCAGCTGTCCGGAGTGACCAACTTTTTTTCCGCGGTGTCATCACCTCTGTTGTTGTGGTGCCTCGATTACTCTTTCCACTGGCATCAGTTTTTTCTTTCCCCTGTTACCTACTGCACGATGAGCGCCTGTAAGGTATGTAACGGATCTCTCCCTGGCGACTTGGCGGGGTGCGATGAGGTTTGTGGGCAATTTTTACATGTTGCTTGTATAAAGCGCGGCGCTCGTTCAATTTCGTCTTCTGGCCTTTCGACTTGCAACGAGTGCTCCGATCTCAAATTGTGTTATGTACTTCGTGCTCTAGCCACTGTCTCCCAAACCATCACGAACGAGCAATCATTACTTGCCACTAAATTGCAGTCCTTCTTGGGTAATTGCTCATGCTTCCAGTCTGCCTCTGAGGAGGTCTCGTCTTTCAACGAGAAACTAGGAAAGATTCTAGTCACTATCTCCGCAATGGACTCTAAGACTTCTTAAGAAGTATCATTTGCTTTTGTCTAAAGTATCTATTGCGGCGCATGCTTTGGACGACCTGTACTCTGCGTTTTATTTACGGATCTTCCCGCTTCTGTCTTGCCAGCTGTTGATGATGTCCGCCGCAACGTGAAGCAGATCAGGAACGACCTCGGTTGCTGCTCGGCGGCAATGAATGCGAATACTGCGTTTTTAGACTCCATCTCCGGTAATATTCGTCTCCCCCAACCCACACCAGCTGTATTGCCATCAGCGCCTTCTCTGCCTGTCGCTGCCCTGGATCACGATGTTGTATCGATATGCGCTCCCGCCATCGATGACACGCCCCTCGTTTTAGACTGTGAACCTTCACCAGCTGCCCTGCAATCTTCGCCTTCTCTGTCTATCGCTGCCCTGGATCCCATCCCTGCCGTTGTCGACATCATTCAGTCGTTGCCTCGCCCCCAACCCTCTACCTCAACCATCTCGTTTCAGACTTCCGATTCGACTCTTGGCACTCCTATTTCTCGATTTGGCACTCTTTGGACCGAAAAGGAATGGGGGCATAAGCTAGACAAACTTCACCGTGTTAACGTTGATGCCTCCCAGTCATCCTCAGTGGTCCTTGTTGATGGGGCCCCCGACCTAAGAATTTCTTCAAAGGTCTCCAAATCAGTTAGCTTTAAGTCTAACTCTACTCCTACTACTAAAATTATGTCTAACCCTAGCCCTAGTGCTAAATCTAAGCTTAACCCTCGCCCCAATGCTAAATCAAAGTCTAACACTACTATTAACGGTAGAATTAAACCTCCTCGCAGTGCTAATAAGATAGTTAATCCTCCGACAATCGTATCGCTCCAAATCTCCCTATTCCGCCACTGCTTCAGCTTACTCCAACTGGCAGCCCACAACAGGCCTTTTAACGAACTTCAACTTCTCCACCCCTCTTGAGGACCCTAATTTTGTTAAATCTCACACCAGGAATCCTTCACTTCCTGCTAATTCAAATCCGCCCCCCTCCTCCCGTCCTTCTTCTTCGGCTCAACTTCCTTCCCATTCGAACCCACCCGACCCCTCTTCTCCTTTCACACCTTCGTTTATTGATCCCCTTCTCCCTCCTGTTGTTAACTCGACCGGCTCTCCTTTTTCTATCACTTAACCCTTACCCCCAGCCGTCCACCCGTCTGGCTACTCCCACTCCCCTAGCTGTCTATCCCTGTATTATCAAAATGTCATGGGCTTGCGTACCAAAACTTTCTCAGTTTTTCAGAACTCTCTTGCTTTTCCTTACGACATTTATGCCCATACCGAAACTAATTTAACTCCCAACATTTATAGTAATGAATTATTTCTGTTTTTCATGCCGTTGCCTGCGACGACAACTTAACCCCCGCTAATCGCGGCGTACTTATCGCTGTGGCTAATCGTTTTGGTGCTAGTCTTCACACTTCCTCTAATTCTTCATGTTGTAACTTTGTTTGCGCCAAAATCACACTAACCAGCAAATTCCTATATATACTCTGTGTATACATTCGCCCCTTCCAACCACTTGAGTCCTACAAACTTGTCACCGATGTGGTCGATTCCATCTTTAATATCCTTGGGTCCAATGATGAAGTCGTCGTTCTTGGCGACTTCAATCTCCCCCGCCTTGAATAGCTTCGATCTGATGACGATCTCTTCTACTTACCTTCTAACGCCCACTCTCCTTATTTGTCTCTCTCTCTCTATTCTCTCCTCATTTGTCGACCGCCTCTCCGACTCCGGTCTCTGTCAAATTAGCGGCATAATTAATAATCTTGGCAGACACCTTGACCTGGTCTTCTCCTCTGATCCTGTTAATTCGGTTGTCTCTCGTAGGACTCATCTTTTCTCTACCCTCGACCAGTATCATCCTACAGTCTTCCTCACCCTTGCTCTAGTACCCACACTTCTTCACTATGCTTTTGAGACTTCTTACAATTTCAATTTCCGTAGAGGCGACTTTGGAAAATTAAATTACCAAATTTGCCAATCGTCTCTCCATTCCATCACAACTGACTCTCAGCTTTCCGTTGATGAAGCCCTCGATATTCTTTATACGGAAATCTTCGCCAGCCTGGCCCAATCCTTTCTTTATTAACCTCGGAGAGACCATGTCTCCTCCCTCCCCATATGGTGCAACATATAACTTCGTTCCCTTCGAAATAGGAGAAATAAACTATGGCAGGTTTATCTCCTATCTCGCTCCGACCACGACTTCTCCAGTTACCTCTCCGCAGCTCACTTTTCTCTGCACGCAACGTATCTTCCTATCAAGACTACCTGAATCGTATGCAGTCAACCCTTATTTCCGACCATAAACGTTTTTACCAATATAACATATTATTATATTTAACATAAAAAGGAAACCCAGTGGCTACCCCTCAACTTTCAAGCTAAACGACATTTCTTCTTCTGGCCCCCGTGCAATAGCTAATCTCTTTACCCATCACTTTAGTCAATTCTTCAGTGGGCATACTTCTGAGCCAGACACTAACTATTTCTACTTCATGGACTCTCGTCCTCAGACCTCCCTTGTTTCTATCAATATTGATCCTGCAATGGTTGCTACTGCCATTTATGCCCTTCCTGATGATCATAACTCAGGCCCTGACGGTATTCTGGCCACCGTACTGAAAGAGTGCGCCCATCACTTGATTGGACCCCTGGCCTCACACTTTCAACAATCTATCACCCAGGGTTTTTCCCGCCCGTTTACGACTGCTTGTTTTTTCACTGTAAATCGACTTCGTTTCTAGAACATTGTATGCTTTGGCGATTGGTGACGAAGTTTACGTCATTGGTACTAACTTCCGCAAGGCGTTTGATAAAATCTCTCATAAATTAATTCCCTTCAAACTACACTCCCTTGGCTTCAATCAGCTCTTTATTTCCTGGATGAAATCTTATCTTGAACAACGCCAATACAGGGTCCTTTTCTGTACGTCTTCCTCCAACTCTTTTGTAGCTCACTCGGGGGTTCCCCAGGGTAGCCACTTAGGGCCGTTGCTTTTCATTCTGGCCATCAATGATGTCGAATGTGTTATTCAGCACTCGGACATTTCTATATACGCCGACGATATGAAAATCTCCAAACGGATATCCTCTACCTCTGACTCCCGACTGCTTCAGGTTGACCTTGACAATTTTAGAATTTGGTGCAATAAAAACTCTCTTGAGCTTAATGTCTCCAAATGCCAATCCATCACTTACTCCCGTAGACGCCCCTCTTCTTCCTCCAGAGTTTATCGGCTGTGTGATGAACTTATCGCCTTCGTATCCTCTCTTCGCAATCTATGCGTCATTTGTGACAGCGAACTTAACTTTCGTGAACACATTGACAGTGTAATTGCTAGAGCCAATTCCGTGCTTGGCTTTATGAAGCGTTGGTCCAAGGATTTCCTTGATCTCTACGTAGCCAAATCCCTCTTTGTTACCTTCGTCAGGCCTCTCCTTGAATATGCTTGACAAGTGTGGTCTCCATTTCAATCCAATAGAATCAGTAGGATTGAGGCTGTCCAGCGTAGGTTCCTTAGCTTCGCTTTACGTAACCTTCCCTGGTCTGACCATCAAAACCTTCCCCCCTACGAAAACCGTCTCTTACTGATCAACTTGCAGCCGCTGTGGAAGCGACGTGACCTTGCCGATATTATCTTAATTCATCAGCTGCTTACCGGTGAGATTGACTGTCCTTCCCTACTCCAACGAATCTCCATCTACACCAATCATCGTAACCTCCGTTCGGCACCTCTCTTTCGCCCTGCTTATCACCGTACCAACTAGGGACTTTCTGAGCCTCTCACCCGTATGCTTCGGAAAGCCAACTACCACTCCTTTTTTGATTTCCACCTGAGTAAATCTCTCAGGAATGCCCTTAGTTCCTCCTTTGTGGCTTGTTTTTTTCTTTTCTCTCTTGTCATGTGCCATTATCATTCCCGTAGTTTAATTTTTTATTTTTTACTTTAATTATGATATTTTAATCTTTTTGTTAATTAGTTTTAAAATTTATTGTAGCTTGTAATAAGCGATAAATAAATATTTAAAGTCTCCTCAATGAGCCATAAACCCCTCAAGAGGAGCAAAAAGAGCTCTTCAGAGTAAAAGGTAATGGATATTTCAATAATTATTCTCCAACGTAGAGGAAAAAGGTTGCGGGTCTCCCAGTTTGGTCGCCGGGAATTCAATTTCTTGGGGCTTGATAGATGACTAGTTGGAGAATCTTTTTAGATAGAAAGAAAAACCGTCTACTTGATGAAGGCTCACTGGCTCATAAGACCTCTCAATGCGGCTAAAAGGAGGCCGTCAGTCCAAAGGTAGTAACATCTTTAGAAATGCAAGCGACTTCCTTCTCCAGCGTAAGGAGCAAAAGAGCTGGGGGCTCCCGGTTAGCATCGCCGGGAGAAAATATTCTGGAGGCTTGATAGCTGACCGGTTAGAGAATCTTCTTATAAATGGTGAAAAGCCGTCTTCTTGAGGATCATTCTGGTGAGAACGGATAATATGAAATTAAAATAATGGAAAAGAATAATAATTATTCAAAAAAAATCCCAGCAGCAGCAGTTTTTGTTTCAGACGTCATTGTTAAGCTCGAATCTTGGCCTGCTTAATAGAAACTGGAACGTAGCACACGCATTAGTCGTTCAAGTTCGACTCTCTTACAAAGTTGTTCGTTTGATTCTAGGAAAGTGTAGTCATGTTACAATCGCAAAAAAAATAACTGAACTAACATCTGACTGAACGTTTACCCGAGCGCTCACGAGGCAGGTCAATATTCGCAAATTATGCTGGTTGGGAATAATTGGACGATTGCATTAAAATCACGCCTCCGGTAAGTGTGGTAAATTTGATATTGCGAAATTTAAGTTTTAAGTTACATTGCAAAATTTAATTAAATTGGGTTATAGATTTTATATTATACCGGCTGATTTACCGGGATTCGCACGCAAACTCTTGCAATTGTGATGTAGGATTTCTTTAAATTTAAAATTGTACATACCATGATGAATTGTTGCAGATTTGAGTTGCGTAGCCACGAAATCTTTTTAATATTATTTTTCATTCAAATTGTCGGTCGCCATATTAGATGAACATTTTGAATTTGAAAATTTTGGTAGCAAATTCGAAGCCAGCATTTAAAAAAATCTCTAAGTATTGCATTTAAAGTTCCTAAAATTGCATTTAAAGAGTTAATATTGAATAACTTTGTAATTTTAAATTACCTTATTCCAATAATCAACGGTATAGTGCGTTTGAGCCCAAATAAATCGTCGTTGCTTCATTTTCAGTGTTAGGTGCGTCTTTTTTGCCGAATGCGTACATTTTAAATTTTGTTCGTACATCCTTCGTCGAAATATTTTCTCGGATATGTTAATTCCTTCGTCCTTAAGATGGTCTATTATTATTTTAGCTGGTACTCTACGATATTGTAACAAAACAACCTTTCTAAAGTATATATTTGATACCTTCACTCTTGCTCATCCAAATACGTAATGAGTCGAGAAAGGGTTAAATAAAGTATTTTTAATTAGTACCGTTTAATTTAGTAACGACTAAATTTCTCGCGTGCTTAAAATTCTTAGAAACTACGATACTGCCAATTTCTAAAAAAATAGGGTAATAAAACTTACTTTGGTAATAAAAATGTGGAAACATTAGGAAATTTCACAATTATAAGTGGTATTTCTAATTTAATAACAACAAACTGTATTTTGCTGATATATTTCGTCTTATTTTCATCCAATTCTTGAAAAAAGTTAGAAACACTCTGCTATCAAAGATAGAAATGTTAAAATGAATTTCCGCGCTGTGTGTTAGTTTTGGATGAGGAATTTGGAACAAATATAAAAAAAATGTTCCTTGAAAAAATAAAAAGAAAATTTTCTACAAAACGCCACCCATCGTATCCTACCCTTCAAGTTGGAATCAACCATACCCACTAAAAAATTAGTTAGGCGGTTTCGAAGATTAGCGTGTACAAACATAGTGTCACGTGATTTTTATATTTTAAGATTAATATTATATTATATATTTTATATATTATAAGGGGCTCAAATTTCATTGAAGTAGCTTAACAAATATATGAGCTATCGCGCGTACAAGGACGTCACACAGAAAGTAGAGACTCTTTACCCAATTTCCGAGCTTAATCGTCGTATTGATCTAAAATGCCTCAAATTTGATCAAATGCCTTCTTATAAGATTGTGTTTTTCGTTTTTTGACCTTATAGTTTCCGCCGAAAGGTCTTCTTTTAAATCGAATATTCAACTTGTTAGATGGCTTCAAATTAGACAATCTTATGCGCTGTGTTCTTCCACATCGTCTTTTTTTTAACACTTTTCTATCATTGGAATGCAATGACCTTATGCAGTCTAAAGTCTTTCTCTTTCTTTTAATAGTAACGTGCTTTCTTGGCTTAGTTCAGCCAGCTTTCTGCAACATTATCCGAAACTAGAAACGAATTATCTTTTCAAAAAATGTTGCAGTATATATGTATGTATATATGACAACGATGGAAAGAGGAAACGTCTTCTTGCAGTCTTGACCAGAAGCTAATATCTCCGAAGATAAGAAAAATACCCAAAACTTTGCAGAGGTCTTGCAATCTCCAAATGCAGAGAGAGGTTAACTTGCTATAGCCATTCAACTCTATGGCCTTCCACTTGAGAGGTAAAATCAGTCAGCCCCGGCAAGACGTTTCTTATTTATTCAACGACATTAGCAAAACACTCAGTCGGCACAAAGAGTCCTCGTCAGTAATTGTGTAATAAAGCATTCATCCGATAACAATGTGCCGTAGTAAGGATTCATTGTGATGCAAAAAGTGGCGAATTTCCACGTGACATGGAAGGACATGCGCACCAGGAGGGTTTTCTCCAATTTCGAAAGTTTTTCTTGATCCTTTGCGGGTTTATCGTACCGAGAGCTTTCGTCCGGCGGAGAACTGTTGTCACCCGAAAGTTATCCTGAAGATACATTTGAAAACATTCACGCTGTTGTTCAGTGCGAACTCTTTCCACAAAACGATAAGCGCTGGTCGGACGTGAAGGCACTTTGTAGGCACTTTTGATAGTCGAAATCGCCCAATACAATGTTTCCCATTTCTTTGTAAAAAGGCGCCGGAAATAGACGCGTTTTATCACGCTCATCCCCTGCGGTGCTCGCTTATCAATGTCTAAATTCCAGTGAGTGAAGTGTGCATTCTTGTTGCTCAAATCGGGGGTGAAGAATTAATGGACCGCTCGTTAATGTCGCTCGCATTTAAATAGATTTGAAATGATTACGCCGGTGAAAATTATTACATAAAAGGGTCCCAAAAGGATCAGTGGTGTTCCGAGTGCAGTGCCATAAGTGAATGTAGAGTGCAATTCTTATTAGGGCTGGGTAATGCATATTTCAATTGCATTAAGGATTAATGGATGGATTGGATATATATTGCAAACAAAAAGATATCTTGGGTCATTGGGTGTGATATGTAATATGTTTCGCAAACCTACTCCCCGTCCCAGTTTTCTTGGAATTTTCAGCTATCGATGGAATTTAATTCTTGCAAATGTGGGTCTATTTAAGAAACTAGTTTGTGAATTCAAGGGAATTATTATGGAGCGCAGTTTTCTATTATACCGACAACGGCTACCCTTGCTGGCACTAAGTGTGTCAAAAGTATTATTTTTGACCGCTCAAGGGTCATTAAATCATTGGGGGATCGTTTGTGATTCTACAATCCTTCATCCTTACGCCCGAAATTATTTATACATTAATTAAAATTTAAATTGGCCTTGGGATGATTTCCCATCCGACGCTCCGATGCTTCAGGAGTTAATTTCGGTAGAAGTTTAATTTCAAAACATGTTCGGAGAAGGAATATTTTAACTGATTTAGGAAGAACGAGAGTGAAACATCCTACTGAAAGAGAGGGCTACCAGGAATTCTCGTCCTAGGATGCCACTCTGCAAAAGTCCGCGTTTTCATTAAGGGAGTACTTTCTAGCATGATGGGAATTTATGGTTTTAACCTTTTGTTGCTCACAAACACGATTCTTCCAGGCAGCGCTTCACGAAAGGGTTAGTTACTGCAGGATCAGTAGAATGTATTTGTTATGAATTCATGACTCTATCTGAACTCGGCGTTCATTTTTTTTTCTTAGCGGTGCCAGATGCTGGACGTTAACAGCCATCATCAAATAGGGAAGCATTCCTTAATTATTAATATCTAAATTAATTTCACCTTTTGATACCAGCCAGCCGCCTGATGCTTTTGTATTAGATATATTCGACGGGCGTAGGTCCGTCTGTTTCGTATATATATATACGAACACGTATACCATCACGGTAGATCGCTTTTAAATTATTCTTCTTATTCTACGCCAAATACAAAAATTAAATTGAAAAATTTGCTCGGCTGACCGGAACTCAAATAAAAATTACACTTCGGAAACCCATTAAGCATAATTTATGAGATCTCTGATTATTTACCCTCTTCCAAACTGCAAATTTGTATTTGTACATTTAGGGAGATTATCAGTTTATCAATTTATTTTTCATGAAATGTTATAGCGAATCAAGAAATTTCCATGCGAAATATTTAATTGGTTTCCCCCACTGGGGAGAAAACCAAGGCTTGGAATGATGCCTTAATAGTATGTAATTTTAGATTCTTTAAATCTGCTGGAATTGAAGGCTAAAATAAGCGACTTGCAATAAACCTAAACAATATAGCCTTTTACTAAAGAAAATAAACACAAAGAAGTTCCATAAGAATTGTGAGGTTCTCCATAAATATTCAAATATTAGCAACCATTCATGTAATAATAATTAATTTGAAAGGATTTTATTGATTTAGTTGAAATTTCTTTTCCAAAAAATCATTTCAATGGATACTAAGGTATTGAAACCAGCTTCTACTATTTTTTCAGATTTTTATCTTGAACAATTAAAGAATTATGAATTCGTCTTATTTAATGATTTTTATATACTGAAATATGAAGCTTAAAATATGTGCTTAAAGCACATTACGTGGTCACTTAGAAAAAAAAATTAGCTATTCCGATTGTGGCTCACGTTTTTTTCATGTAAATGTATATATATATAATATATATATATAGGTCATAATTTTTAAGGTAGATTCTCCTTCTGTTCAAAAATTGACGTAAACCAAAAAGATGTGCGGGGGCTCAAATGAATGATTAGAGACTAGTTTCAGATGCTGAATGCCTTTTGGTAAAAATTGAATAATAAGGACCTTTTGGGTTCCGCAAAGGGGACTCCGACAAAAGAAAAAAGTTATTAAAAGCAAAAAAAAGTCAAATTAATTAGATTTTTAAATCTTCCTACAACATTATTTTTCTATTCAAAAAGCAAAATAAATTTTAGAATTTCGGTTTTTTTTTCATTTTTAATTTTTTCTTGGCTTTGTCAATTGTTTCCTCAAAATCAAAGCAGTGTAGTACCCAACTATATAGAAATTTAAAGTTTTGATAATAAATAAGGAACATGTGAACTTCTTAAAATTTTTCAATCGGTATTTGAAAATTCTAATTTTTGAAAAAAAAATATGGGTAAAAATTGTGAACAAATTTGAACAAACTTCCAATCTTCCTTGTTGAAAACTACAAATTAACATTTGAACTTAACTAGAATGAGCTTAAATTATATAGAATAGGTACTAAGTTCTTGGTAAAATTTAGTTAATCCAGATACGGCACGAAAACATTTTCAGAAAAATTGGAAAGAAAAGTTTTTGGCATTGCTTTTCAAAAAGGACATTTGGAAACAAAAATGTTTACCGGCTAGTATTTTAGCTGCTTGATTTTTGAAGAGGTTATAAATAATTGAAAAATTGGGTTGAAATTAGAAGAAAAGCATAATTTCTTCTCTGATGGAAGCTGGTTTCAATATATGATTGATGGACAAAAAATGTTCGTACCAAAGTAAAATTTAAGCATCGAATATATCATTTACCTATATGTGTTCCAGGCGTTTTTGAAAATAGTGCACTTTGTTTTCCGTCTTTCTTACATTTTGAACGGATTACACATAATCGGCTGTGGGTTTAAACTATTGAGAAATAGTCAAATTTAAATTCATAAATTCATCCAGTATTTACATCGTCTATTTGCAATTCGCTTTAGAATACAAACATTTATTAATTTGAAATAAATTTGAATTTTTTACATTTTCCGACGATTTCGACAGTTTATTAGTGAAAAATAAAAAAATACGAGATTACGAATTCTTTCAGCTTTAAGCAGATTTTGCTATAAAATTAACACAAGAACTGAAAAAAACAAGTAAAAGTTAATGAGGTAAATCAAATCGTTGTTATTTTGTAAACAAATTATTTATTAACCTATATACAATTCGTCAAAAACTTGCTATTGAATCAATACAACCGAAATAAAAAATTAAAAATTAGATTATTCTTAGCACTATTTTTCCAAAGATTAACTCAACATATTGAAAAAATGTAGGGAAACAGCCAGATATTAATGTGATCGGTTCATATGATCCATACTTAATTCTATGCTTCTGAAATCAACGTGCCTCATTTAGAGAGATCGTACTACTATCGAAAACGAAGAAATTAATTCTGGAGAATCAATATTTCCCTGAAGACATTCAAAAGCGAACACAATTTTAGAAATTACACGTTTATTTTGAAGTGAGTTTAATTTAATGAGTTGAAGCCTATCTAGATAGGCAGGCAAAATTACCCCATGGAAGCACGCTTATATGGTATGTTCCGAGTTACATAAGGATCCTGAAATTTCTTGGTTCACCTCTTTATAAAGCTAAGGGTCACATTAGCTTTGTTGGTGATAAAATCAATATTATCAGAAAATGTCATGTGTATATTAGAAGAGACATCCAAATCATTAATTAACTTTGATTAAAGTTCCATTGACAATAGAATAGTCAGTCTACAATAGACAGATATTGAAGTGCACTTATTGATATTAACTGAAAAAAAGTTAACAGACCATTTAAAAAGGGCGTTTAAATCTGTATTCAATAATTTGAAATTGGGTAGGATGGGGTAGGTTGGTAGGTAAGTCATTAATATAGGTTGAAAAGGAGGGGACCAATGCGACATCCTTGAGGTACTCCGGAAATATTCGATATTTCTTTGGAAAAGAAGTCTCAAAATAAGACTCGCTAAGTTTGAAAAACAAAGTAAGACAGAAGCCAATCGACAAAGACAGGGGAAAATCCTAGGGCAGTCAATTTATAAATCAAGGGCTCGGAGATATGATTTACGAACTGACGTTTCTTTTTCTAACTACCTGAGCTAAACGGGGCTCTTGCCGCCGATGCCTTTTCGCTAAATTTTTGTTCAGTTGACTTTGGGGTACGGATAACAAGAAACAGTTGTATGAATTTCAATGCAATTGATTTTCAACAAATTTTGTGTAAAAATGTAACAGAACATCAGGAGTGTATATGTAAACGTTTTGTTGTTGAAAATTAAGCAATTTCTGAATTTTCTACAAAATATTCTTTAAATTTTAGTAAAATGGTACTATTTACTTCGAAAGATCCATCTAATACATTTATTGAAGTAAACTTCAACATATCAAATTTAAATGGTATTAAATTTACTTTGTGGATTAAAGTTAATTTCAACTTATTTTTTAGAGTATGTGCCCTACTGAAATATGTAAAAATATAGCTTACTTGGTTTCCGACTACCATTGACATTAGGTAAAAATTTAAAAATTCTAAGAGTGTAGTAGATCTACTTTTAATAAAGCCATGTTGAGAAGAGCTCCGAAACGGCTTACAATAGAAGTACGTAGTATGACAGATTACTGTTTCAACAATTTTGAAAATAGCAAAGACATGGACAACAGGTTTTTAATTTAAAATTTCGCACCTATTACATTTTTATGGTGAGGAATAATAAAAGATAATTTTTAACATCAAGGAAAAATACCGCAAGAAATAGATAAATTAAATAAATTGTTTTTAAGTTCATTAGAAAAAGACAGCACAGACTGCTTTCCACTTCCTCGCAGGCGAACTCTAAGTATTTTAGCTGCCTTGTTTCATATATTTTTCGCAATTTAGCATTTAAAGACATTAATGCTGCGATGGAATACCCAAAATACATAGTTTATTCCCCCTGCAGAAAATTCGCAATTGGTGTCATTAAAGTCCTATAATTTTCTAGATGCTCAAAGACATTCAGATTCCATTAACGAGAGACAGTTCGGTTAATAATTGCTTCACACAATTAAAAACCAAGCTCCAACGCGTTACAACAGGAGTTGATAAATTTTGGGCGATTGCACTTATTCCACAAATTTGAACATTTTCAGCGCAATAAGAAAATAAAAAAGTTTTAAATTAAGACATACCCAATTGACACATTTGTTTACCGAGAAAAAGTTTGCTTGCACTTGTGCCCAACTTCGCCCAACTAACTAAACATCAGCTTTTGTACAAAAATATGACACAGTTGATAAGATTTCTTTTAAATTTGAAGCTAGTTAAAAGCGACAGACTCATTTTTTAAAGCATACAATAATAATGGTACAAAGAAATTTTCGGTTTTCTGAATCAATATAATATATCTGAATCAATATAATATATCAAGTCTTTATCTTTCGAAATTCTCAGTGGTTTTCGTTTCTTATCAAACTCTTCCTTTTGTTTCTGCTGAGCTTGTAAAATTTGTTCGCCAGCAAAATTTCTTTCTGCTACCAAATGTTTAATTATTTTACATCGATTCATCGCTTAATAAAACAATTGGGCAAACTTTTGATCTATAACCAAAGAGCTTTATCAGTACCTTTATTATATTCATTAAATTATTTATCGAAAACTGAAATTGTGAAAAAATGTGAGGTTTTTGTCCCATTTCCGCTCAAACAATATATGCTTATTAAACTTTTATATTTTTCCATTCGCTCGGAGTGTTGAAACTATATTTTTGATATGCCTGATTCCATTTTTTTGACAAAATATTTGGAAAGCTTTGGATGTACACGAGGTTTCTTGACCAACAGCTTTTATTTTTTCTGACCCAGGCTGAACTTATCCATTGCATATCCTGAAGCCTAGATACTTGACTGATGTCATCAGGAACGATCACTTCTGCAAATTCATTGTGAGCTTTCCTATCGAAAAATCTCTAACACCTTTTGCAGTATCTCTAAGGCATTAGAAATAGTTTCCGAATATAATAACACATCGCTAAGGTAAACTGATGCAATGTCTTCCAAAAGTCCCAGAATTTGGTCCGTTTGTTAATGCGTCAACCGTATACTGTGGTTAAATTCATATTGTGTGGCATTTGTGGCAAAAGTCGTATACCGCTTAGAGCTTTCTGCCACCGGAATTTGATAACATCCAAATTCAAATCCAAACTGGCAAAATAGATTTCTCCCTGTAACCGGTCTATTTGGTCGTCTATTCTTGGTAACGGGTTATTATCTTTTAATGTTATTGAATTCAGTTTGTGGAAATCGATATAAAGCCTTTGGTTTCCATTATTTTTTACTAGAATAATCAGTGATGAATATCTCAAACTTGACTAGATAATACGATTGAATTTCATGCCAGCAATTATATCCTGAACTACATCTTGTTACGTTCTTATCAAACGATATGGTCTATAGAAAAATGGTCTTTCGTGTTCCAATTGAATCTCTATAAAAACTGACAACCCACTTCTTTAACTTGTTTGGGTATACAATTTCGGTATTCCGTTAATAAATGTATTAATTTGTGGGGAACTTCCTGAATCCCCGCCTTATAAATTCCCTGTCTTGAAATTTAATTTATTTAACTTTAATAATATTTTTTACTTTTCCTTTTTTTAAATTTAATTTATTAAATTAAATTTAAAATTATACGTTTTAATTTAAATCACAGCTTTTTAAGTCATATGACAGCACCGACTGACTTTCACAAATATTTTTAAAAACAATATATGCCAAAAGCTACTACTACTACACTAAAGGCATGCCTAAGATTCTTATATAAAACAAGTGTTTTTATTCTAATACAATTAAAGTAATTTTGCTGCCATTCCAACGAACAGCCAAACAAAGAATACATCTAAACTTTTTATTCACACTTTAAAATTCCAATTAGATTTACAAAGAAAAGTCAAAATTAAAAGCTTGTGGTGGAATTCAAGTCGTTACACAAACCAAAAAGGAGATGACCACCACAAATTGTTGCCTCTCGTTTACACTAATCGGTCCAACTTTCAGTGACTCATTCAGTTTCTTGGTATCCGTGCCGGTTATAGAATAACTCATCTCAATTTGATTTGCTATTGGCCAACCTCTTGAAATTACGAAATTACTCCTCTTTTATTTATAATAACGTTTTAATTTCAAAGATTATAGTATGGAACTAAGGTTGTATTTTTTGCATTTACGGTCAATAATGCAGGTTTCCCTTTCCTCTTCGAGTCTCAAACTAGACTCAATAAAGCCATCTCTAGTGTAATTATCGGTGACACATTTTGCGAAGTTCTTGTGATTTAATGGGATAACTTGACTTGCGATACCAATTTAATTTTTTTTTTTTTTTTTTGCACTAAATCTTACCAGTTTCGTCACCTGCTTGTGCTTTTCTCTTTTCTGTAAGGATGCAATGGAACTCTCAATGGCGATCTAACTGAGAGCGATAGTATCTGGTGGTGCTCGGTCACTGTCTATCACCGCTCTATCTCAACATGCAACGAGTGCTCGGACAATAAGCCAAGCCATATACTTCCTGCTCTGCCGTATATGTATTTCTAACTCCATAGTCAACGAGCACTCTCTTCTTTCTGATACGGCGCAGTCCTTCATATCTACATGTTCTTGTTTTCAGGCCATTTCTGAATACCTGTCCTCGGTTAATGTAAAGCTAGACAAACTACTTAATTACCTTAGCTACGAAGACCAGAACTAAAGCACTCCTTACAAACTCAGATGAACTCTCTCTCTAAATTTATCAACTGCAGTGCGTATTCTGGTCGATTTATGCTCAGCGTTTTCCGTTGCGGAATAGGTCTGTTACGCCGGTTGTTGATAACGTACACCGGAGTGTGAGGCAAATTGACATCGGCTGTTGCTCAGCGGCTGTCACTGCAAATGCTGCACTCTTAGAATCCATCTCTGCTGATCTCCGTCTCCCATTTGGACCTGATACCTCAACCCCCTCGCCCTCTCCACTGCCCCCACTACCCGTCCCGCCATCATTGACATCACCCTTGGATCTGATAGCTCACCCTCGCCAACGTCACCATCGACGTCTATCTCCATTTCTCCACCTGTCGCGTCGTCGCCGTCGTCATCTTAGGATGCTCTCTACCCCACACTTCATTTGTCTCGGACTAGACTTCCTCTCAAGATCTTGTTGCTCTTATCTGCTCCTTTGGCAGTCTTTGGAGCAGAAGTGAATAGAAACGTAAACTGGGAAAATTGTATCGAGCCAACGCTAAAGCATCTGAGAATTCCTCAACGCTCCTAGTGGATAATGCCCTTTATCATGCAGATGCGTTCTAGATGCGCTAGTTCCTCCCAACACTCTTCTTCCGAATCTAAGTTCCTCTACGACCTCTTTCTCCCACCTGTTGTCAAGGTAACCTTGCAATCTACTGGGTCTCCAAAAGGACATTATCTTCTTTCCCGATTGCGCGACCACAGAATCTATGACAATGCCCGTCTTTTCCCCACCTACCTTCACGATAAATCTGACCCTGTCTGTATCGATGACAAAACCAAGACAAAAGTGCCGTATTGAAAGTACATGAAAAAAAGCCTCCCCACCGACCTTTATACCATTCGTGAGCTCTTTTTCAGGTATCACAAGGTATCGATTTCACTACCTTCGCCTCCTATGTCAGTTCTCGGCGCGTCGCCCATCGTTAATCGTAGTTATCACAGAAATTATTTAAATTCCTAACCTTGCCGGCATACCTGTTGCTTTTGCTCCACCTTCCTCGATGACTTCTGACCTTGTCCCTTCTCGCAGCTGCCTTTCCCTGTATTATCAAAATGTGAGAGGCTTGCATACCAAGTCCTGCACAGTTTTCAAAAATTCTCTTAGTTTTCCATACGACATTTTTGTTTTTACTGAAACTAACCTAATTCCAAGTTTCAATAGTATTGAATTATTCTCTACAGACTTCTCTGTTTTTCATGCTGGCACGTGCGATAATGACTTAAATCCCACGAATCGCGGTGTCCTTGTTGCTCTTCATAATCGTTTCGGTGCCAAGCTTTTTACAAGTTGTAACTCCTCTGGCCGTAATTTTTTCTGCACTAAAATTACCCTATCCTCTAAATTACTTTGCATATTATGTGTGTATACCTATATTTATCCCTCCTAACCGCTTGAGGCCTTCAAACTAGCCACCGATACGATCGATTCTCTTGTTAATATACTTAGACCTAATGATGAAGGTATCGTTCTCGGTGACTTTAATCTTCCTCGCCTTCAATGATAATGAACTCCATCAAATCAGTGACAATAATAACAACCTTGGCAGACAACTATACTTTTCTCGTCGGATCCCGTTGCTCGATTGTCACTAGGGGCTTTCATCTTCTCTCGACTTTCGACCAATTTCACCTTCCACTTTTCCTTAGCCGTTCTATTAACCCTCCCCTTCTCCATACTACAGGGTTTTCCATTTTTAAATTCCGAAAATAAATCAAAATAAAACACACTTAGAATTCGAATTTCGATTGAACTTTTATTTCAAAATGAAGTTTGGTTTATGCCATTATATGTGAAACACAACATCATTTAAATGGCCACCTAGGGCTTCCTCGCAGACCTTGATCCGAAACAGGTAATTTTCGATGACTTTTCGGCACATATGGGGCGGTATTTCGGCCATAACTTGACGAATGTTGTCTTTCAAGTGCTCAAGAGTTTGCGGAGAGTCGGCATAGACACGGTCTTTAGCGTAACCCCACAAAAAAAATCTAGCGGGTTTAAATCGCACGATCTCGACGGCCAATTGGCATCACCAAAAGGCGAAATTCTCAAAATGTGCTTCATCGCTGAAGAAAATTTTATGCGAAAATTCTGCATTTTGTTGTTGTTGTTCGTTCACCCAATCGACGTATGCCCGACGCATTCTATGGTCACCATGCTCTAATATTTGCACCAACTGGACTTTATATGGATGCAGGTGCAAATCCAAATTCAAAATTCGCCACAATGATGTTTTTGATAAGCCCAATTGCTGAGCACGCCGTGGAATCGAAACATTCGGGTCATCCCCCACATTGGCAGCAACAGCATCAATATTTTCGGCCGAACGCACATTACGATGGTGCACAGGTCTCACAATATCCGCTACGGACCCAGTTTGTTCGAATTTACGCACTACATTAGCAATTGTGTGCTCTGTAGGCCGTCCATGACGACCAAAATCTGATCGTAATGCTCGATATACGCGTGCCGGAGAATCACCATTTTTGTAGTATAATTTAACAAAATTAACACGTTGTGCGATGCTAAAACGATCCATATTGTAAAATGGCAAACATTCAACTAATGATATGACGCTTTGGTTGACAGATATGTCAAACGGTGGTCAGCGCAGGGTTGTATACTTTTGGAAGCCCGAAATGGAAAACCCTGTACTTCAAAAATATCCTTCTACTTCAACTTCCGCGCCGGAGACACTGACACAGATTAAATCACATACTCGCCTAATCGTCCCTTCATTCCCTCTCATTCTACCCACAGCTCTTTGTAATGGACGCCCTTGACATTTTCTATATCCAGCTTTTTCCATGTAACCTACTCTTAAATCTGATCCCAAACGCTTTTACCAATTCATTCATATCAAAAGAAAGTACAGTATTTACCGTTCAACATTCACACGGAGGTTCTTCTTCCGCCGACCCTTGCGTTAATGCTAATTTCTTCGTTCGTTTTATCAGACAATCCTTAACCGAGTACTCTTCCGAGCTTGACGCTCACTATTTCCATTTTATGAGCTCTCGGCCCAGACCACCCTTGGCTACATCAACATTGACCCTTCATCTGTTACCACTTCCATTAATTCACTGACTTATGATCACAATCCAGGCCCTGACGGAATATCCACTGTAATCTTCATAGAGTGGGCTACACAATCGATCGGTCCTTTATTTTTCAAATTTATAGGTGGAAAGACTCATCATCCCCACACATTAAGAGGCTTGCAAGAATGACGTCTCCAACTATAGTCTTATAGCCAAACTCTCCTGTACTCGTACACCCAAACTTTTTGAGAGCAGCATCTATTATTGCATTTTTTTTTCATTATAAATCCTTCTTTCCCCCTTCCCAGAATGGTTTTCTTAAAGGTAGATAAACCAACTAACCTAATGCACTTCGTCTGCATTATGTGCCTTGAAAAATGGCCATCGCTACTGACTTCAGTAAAACGTTCGACAAAATCTCGCATAAGTTAATTCTCTGTTTTGTTGGCTTCAATCAGCTTTTTCTTTCTTGGATGGAATCTTATCTTGCTCAACGACAGTATAAGGTCCTTTTCCATTCTGCGTCATCCAACTCTTTCGTGGCTAATTCAGGAGTACCTCAGGATAGTCCCTTAGAACCATTGAATTTCATTTTAGCCATTAATGATGTTGAGTGTATTATTAAGCACGATGATTTTTCTACATATACATATGTGCTGATGACATGAAAATCTCCAAACTAATATCCTTCGCATCTGATTCTCGACTGCTACAAGACCTGGTGCCAAAAGAACTCCCTAGAACTCAATGTTTCCAAATACCGAACTACCTACGAAATAGTTAGAATATTTCCCGACAGGACAACTTCGCCAATTTTTACCAGTGCGGTCTCCATTTCAATCCAATAGTATCAATAGGATTGAGGCTATCTCTCCTACGAAAACCGCCTCTTGCTGATCAACTTGCAGCCCCTGTGGAAGCGGCGGGACCTTGCTGATATTATCTTCATTCATCATCTGCTTATCGATGAGATTGACTGTCCTTCTCTTCTTCAGCAGATCTCCATCTACATCAATCCTTGTAACCTCCGTGCGGCCCCTCTTTTTCACCCTGCTTATCACCTTACCAACTATGGACTTTCTAAGCCTCTCACTCGAATGCTTCGGAAAGCCAACTCCCACCCTTCTTTTGAATTCCAGCTGAGTAAATCATATCTCTGGAATGATCTTAACAGTCCCTCCTAAAAATGCCCGTTCCCTTTTCATTTTTAATTTATTATTATTTTTAATTTATTCTAATATTTAAGTAAACTTTTTGTCAGTAGCTTGTATTAAGCGATTAATAAATAAATAAATAGCAAATCAATACAGGCTGTTGATTGTTGTTGTTTATGTTGATTCGCCATTAATTTTTGCTTGTTTAAATCGATCATTACCAAATTTTTTGGAATTTTCCAATTACTGAGCCCTATTCTTGAATACGTTCGGATGGAGGCGAAAGGAGCTTACAAAAATCCCTTTTGGATAAAAAATTCGTAACAAAGTTCCTTAAATTCTTAAAAATTCATTTCAATTTCCTTTGACTTTAATTAGTTATTCCGCATAAATAATCCGGTTGCATTTGTGTATCGAGTTCTTTGCATAACTTTGAACGAAAAAATGAGTTTAGTAAAAGGCAACGGAAATGGATTTGTAATAATTTTAAGAATTATTAAATTTGTGAAATTTTTATCAGGATCAAAATCGTCTTTGATTTGCGTTGGCGTATTTAATGACAGCTTGAACTCGATTTTTCCATTTTCATAAAAACACTAAGATCGACTCACTCAAATGATTATCAAATATCAATAGCCCATCTAAAATGGCGGAAATTGGTGAGTACCTTTTAAGGCATGCGGAAACACATTCTCCAACTTTTGTTTAAGAGTGCTATCATCTTCGTGTTAAGGTCGAAAATTTTTCAGACAATCCGCGTAATATTTGCATTTTTGAATGCTCTCTTTGGATGGCTCTTATTAAACCTGCCTTCGTTTGCATATATGAGAACTACAAATGGGAAATATTTTTTAAATGGTAATTTTCACAAACTTTTAGTTACCTTATGTTTGTTTTGAGAATGCAATCAATGGTATAGTGTCAGGATTTTCACTGACATTCCTGACATTTAAAGTAAAATAGAATATAACATTAGGCTAAACTTTGTTTTTCAAAATTCAGTTCCGTTCAAACTGCGTATTTGATATCTGAGAATTTTAAAATCTTCGTTTATTTTGTAACTGTTTTTTATTTCGTCTACTCGTATATTTAATATAGGAGGATATAATTAGGATTAAGTAGAACAAAACGGAATATATCGCCTATTTGGCGACATGGGTAAAATATATCCGGCCTATCCGGTTTTTAATAGTATAAGATGTTCTCAAGTAAATTTATATTTGAAAAACTGAAAAAAAGCTATAAGATCAGTTTAGTTTAAGTCTAAAGAAGAAAATTAGTATATTATTTGAATTTACACTCTATCGAGGTTTTGAATTTGTATAATTGTATCTTTATAAAAAAATAGTTTTTTCTTATGTATTACGCTGATCGATTAAGCTCCTAACCACCATTTCTATGTGAAAAAATCAGTTATTTTGAACTGACAGAGATTTCTTACCAGTACTCACTTAACTCTTCTTAAAGTGTAACCTCAAAATCACTCTGAGTTATTTTTAAAAAATACTCCAACGAATTAAAAAGTAAATCGCACAGAAAATTCATACATAAAAAACTAATATGTGGATGCCATTATAAAATTAATATGGAGCACATGCAAGTAAGCGGCTACCCTAACTTTAAATTAGGACTAAATAAAAATTAAAAAGCAAATAGTTGTAGAAAGGAGGCAATTTATGACCACTTTTGGGGTAAAGAGAAATACTTTTAAGGATAAGAAAAAGCCCCAGTGGGGTTCTTCTTCAATGACTTAATGATTATCATAAAGCAAATTTGTAGAGCCATAACTGCCGACCATTTATTTCTGTTGACCCAGAAACTTAACCAACAAAACACAATAAATTAATCAGTGGGATCCATAAACACATGAACGCCTCTCTGCAAGCATGGAATTTGCCAAAATCCGTACTATGCTCTCACCTTCAGTTTTGAATGGGGCCGCCTGTGTGCACATTGAAGTTTCTGGGGAACAAAAGCAACAAACTTTGAACCACTTAGGATCTTGGGGGTACACTAAGGGCACAAGAAAACTTTACTGACCACTTTATTTCAAATTAATTTATATTCTACGAAGCATGTGTGAAGGCAAAAAATTAATTAAGTATACCTTCGGCAACAACTTTTCACCCGTTAAAATGTAAATGGACTCGTTCCTACAAAAGATATTACAGAATTGTGAAGCACCCCTTTTTATTATTTAATTGCCTTAAGTTTGACTTTCTAAAAAATTACGCATACTTCTGCCTACGTAAAGTCAGTTTACCTCGGTGATACGTCCGACCAAATACGCTTTAGCTATAGTGTGGAGTAAAAAAAGAATGTTTTGTAAAATAGTAAAAAAAATGCTGCAACATAAAAGATCATTTATTTTTTATGACTTCTTGTATCCTTTATAATTCTCGCTACTACTACTAGTATAAGTTTTTCACAAATTTCGAATAGAAGTTCTACCCATTCGTGTTTAACTCTCTCCCAAAGTTTATTTATGCCAATCAATTAACTCTACTTTTGAATATTTCTGAATCGTAATAATAAAACCCTTGATACGTGCTTAACGTTTGATTTTGGAAATGAATTATCTTAATAATTTTAAGTAAAAGAAATATACATTTAACAAAGTGTTTTTAATTTTTATTTTAATGTGTTTAACTCAAACGCGTTATGTTATTAGTGTTCTCCACTTTTTTCTTGAGGAGTTAATCGGTTTAGCAAATTAGCGACTCAGTTCTCAATAGGAGTAAAATTTGGGCTCTGAAGGGCCCACTTCGTTGTCTCAATTTTTATCCAATTTGGACGAGTATTTGAGATCATTGTCCTGCGTTAATATTATTCGGTCTTCACTGAAATCCATTTCGCCCATTCCAACTGCAAGATAGTCAGTTAAAATGGCCAAATCCTCTTCATAGTTCCACGGATGCGCTCTAATGGATCTATCTACTCCTGTGCAAAATAGTTTGCCCATCCGTTTTTTCTTTTCTTTTCTTTAATAAAGAACAAAGTATTCAGTTTTAAGTTTATTGTACATATATACTCTTTAATGAATAATAAAAAAAAACCAATAATACAATAATTTTTTTAAATGACTGAAAGTTCTAATTAAAATAAATGTTTTCATGAGAACAGTTCTACTAATAAAAAAATCATAGTAGGCGAATTATGTGGCTTGGTTTGTGTTTTTGGTTTTTAACGAATTTAGTTGTATTATGATGAATTAATATTGTTTTTTTAGGCATTAAAAAGTATATGTATATAATGAGCTTAAAATGAATATTACATTTTGTTATCCATTATCCTAGAAAAGATGACATTTTTTCTGATTTGTTTCCAAGTACTCATTAAAAGCGAATGGCGAACTACTTTGCATTAATAAAAGCAGCCCCAAACCAGAGAACCGGCCTCCTCCATTTACGATTTATATGATCTGATGACTATAGGTGGGTTTATTAGTAAAATACCAAAAATATCTAACACCATGAGAGTTGAAACGATTTATTTTGGTGTCGTCGGTCCAAAGGACACGCTTCTAGTCCTAAGTTCAGTTTCCTATGTTCCTTGGTAAAAGTCAGGAGCATAAATTTATGTTTAATAGATAGTTTTGGGGTTTTAGACTCTTACAACCTGCTTGAAAGATTTTCTATTCGGCCACATACTAGCAAATGCTCCTTCCTGTATTGCAACATCCTTTCGACTTTTCGCCATCCAATCTGCTAAACGATAGCAAATCTAGCCTTATAATTTGTAATCAAGAGCGGTCCTTCATTTTTTAGGGTTCTGTAGCAACGTCAAGATCCCGTATAAAATTGCTCTTGCGTCCGTCCGTTTGTTTGTTTGTAAATTTAAATTTGCAGAGTATTAGGTCCTTGCCGCGCATATACATATTTTCACGATTGAAAATTATGAATTTTTTTTCTTTTTTGCAATTTTCAATGGGTGAGTTGCACCCCCTGACAAAAATAGTCTAATGTTTTGTATTGTTTGAGATATCGTTAGAAAGATCTAGTTTCATGAAAGCAATTTTTGGTGAATTAGTTATAAAGATATAGCTCAAAAGGTTACAAAAAACCCCGTCCCCCCAGATTTTCTAAGTTTCGAAAGCTAAATTTTGAAATTTTTAGGGTAGTACATATGTATTGAAATATTATTTCAATTTTTATTCCTTCACAAGAACTAATTTCATTTGCCCCTCAATAATTAAATAAATTAATAGCATATTAATCGATAACTAATGTTTTAGCACAACGTGATTCATTAATTTTTTAGTTATAGGTAAATTTGGTTGAAATTTGTTGTTAAAGAACCGGTACGGAGTCACATAGTGATTGCGCCAACGCAACTCGCCCTTAACCGATTTTTTTTATTACCCCCAAAACTGTCAATTACTAATGAAAAACAGAGTATTATGATATTGGACATACATACATTGCTTTTAAAGAAAGATTTGTACTACTCGTACAATTAATCACTTTTAGTGAAACGTGCGATGCAGTTGCAAATTAAAAAAAAACATTTCTTTTACAAAATGTGTAATCCTTTCCAAAGTACCACTGCAAAGGCAGAGTTCAGGGATTTTATTTTTTATGTGGTGTCATCAGTAGGCGTAACTCAATCCTAAACAATTGGTTTTAAATTGTTTAGTCTCTTCTTCTATAAATCTACCTATTTCCGTTTAGCATATGAGGGGGAATCAGCTGATACTTCATTTCTAGAACTATTTCTGTTACGATCTTCTTAAAAAAATACCCTTGAACTTTTAATTCAAGAATTAGATTTGTTTGTTCAATTTTTAATAAGTTAAACTTTTAGACAAGAAATGTGACGAGAGACTAAAAACAATACAAAATTCTTAAAACAATACCGATACCTTGGCTACACTCCAACTACGGGAAGGCTAGATATTTGTAATCTTTACTGTGTTTTACTTGAATATCTGCATACATTAACAAGTATTTCTGAAATCTCTATTGAAACTAAATCCAAATAAAGAAAGAACATTTAAACATTATGTTTATTAAACATATGTTTATCTTTCACACATAGGGAAAATTCGTGGTGAAAAACAAGTCGTGGAGGTAGCTAACGATAGTTGAGGCAACCATACAGCAGAGTTGGCAAAAATCAACTACAATTCACAACTACATAACAACTAAAACTAAAATTAGTTGCACGTGTTTCCCGAAAAGAATCAACTTAGTTTTTAGTTGAATTCACAACTAACTTTTTTCAGCTAAATTAGTTGTAGTTGACATAAACAACTACAACTTTCAATTGAACAGCTTATTTTTTACTTGAGGTTATCAACTAATAACTAACAATTAAATCATCTTAAAATCTTCTATAATCTATAATCTGAGCAGTAATAATAATCCATAACACGATGAAACACGAAAATGCCATCTGAGCCGAGCTTTGGATATGTTATACATAAGGTTAGCCCTAACTATACCCCGTCAACCGAATTGTTGTAACGGGTCAAATTGAAAAGTTATTAACAATTGAAAATTGAATATTTTTTGACTGATAAGTAGGTATTTTTTTCATATCAATCGATTGGTTTTTTGAGCTGAATTCAAAAATATCGATACTTTGTTGAAAAAACATTAAACAATTAAAAATGTGATTGTTGAAAATTTTTTTAAATTTCCAACTTTTTTTATCTAACCGCAGTCATTACGGTCATTAGGAAGTGTTTGCTCAAACCCACGAAAAAGCGATAAGGTTCAGAGAGAGCTATTGGAATTTCGTCTACCTGTCGACGGACCGAAAATCGGTTTTCCCGTGGAAGGGACGCCGCGCAGGGACGAAACTGCCTCGGGCGACAAAATTCGAACGCGTCGAAAAAATTTTGTTTAAAATAATACCGAAATTCATCAATTGTTTTTGACGGATTTTTTTTCGATAAAGATACGCTCGGTTACAAGTTTTGAAAATGTCAAATAAACAAATAAAAAAGAAACAAACAAAGAGGGGTTCCCGAGTGGCACGTTGTATTACACAATAGTGTTCGAAAGGTCCCAGTGGCTCAGTGCGTAAGCTCTCGATTAGTAACGCGGCGTGACGAGATCAAATCCTGCAACAGATTTTGTTGTTTTTCAGGATTTTTAACATTCTTTTACTTTTTATTTTGTTTTTTATTTTATATTTTGAACACGATGTCGCTCTAATGTTGCTGCGCTTATGCGCGTTTTTTGTCATGATTTGAATTTTGTCGTCACGGTGCCGCTCAACGGTTCGCCCGCTCATCGCCGCGCTTCCGCGCATTTTTGATACTCGTACGCTCGCTCATCGCCGCGCTTCCGCGCATGTTGAGCAGCCCGTTTGCGCTATCGTCGCCGCTCAGCTAAGGATGTTTCTTGCCGTGTTCACGCATGTTTTTCACGGCAGTTGTCGCATTTACTATGCCACGTATTTTTCGTCGCCTTTTCGGGTGATCGCAGCGCGCTGCCGCATATTTTTCGTCGCCTTTTTGGATGATCTTTGCCGCGGTGCCGCGTATTTATCGTCGCCTTTTCAGATAATCGCCACCCCGGTGCCGCGCATTTTTCGTCGCCTTTTCGGATGATCGCCGCGCGCTGCCGCGTATTTTTTGACGCTCGTTCGTATGATCGTCGGCGCGGTGCTGCGTATTTTTCGTCGTCTTTTCGAGTGATCGCCGCTCGGTTCCGCGTATTTTTCGACAGGTAGACGAAATTCCAATAGCTCTCTCTGAACCTTATCGCTTTTTCGTGGGTTTGAGCAAACATTTACTAATGACCGTAATGACTGTGGTTAGATAAAAAAAGTTGGAAATTTAAAAAAATTTTCAACAATCACATTTTTAATTGTTTAATGTTTTTTCAGCAAAGTATCGATATTTTTGAATTCAGCTCAAAAAAACCAATAGATTGATATGAAAAAAATACCTACTTATCAGTCAAAAAATATTCAATTTTCAATTGTTAATAACTTTTTAATTTGACCCGTTACAACAATTCGGTTGACGGGGTATAGTTAGGGCTAACCCTATGTATAACACATCCAAAGCTCGGCTCAGATGGCATTTTTCAGTCAAATTTTGTAGCGCCGTGTAATAATCGCAAGCAAAACTATTTTTAAAAAGAGTTCGATGCTCGTTATTTTAAAAACAAATCAGTATTTTTATTATTAATTTTAGTTGTTAGTTCTTATTCAATAAACTACAACTGAACTAATAGCTGTTAGTAGTGAGTGCAACTAAATGTTTTTTTCAACTAAAGTTTTTACTTGGTTTCCTCAACTCCAACTACTTTGGTTGAGGAAATTTAGTTGGAGTTTCAACTAAGACCTAATTTGATTAAAAACTTAATTTTGTCCAACTAACAATTAGCAGCTGTTAGTTGTAGTGTTTACTCAACTCAGCCACACAGCATCTGGTCTTACGACGGTGATATAAATCCAATGCGCGAATTAATAGATGAAGAAACTATATTTATGAAATCACAAGGAAAGACGAAAAAGCTCCGGCAGAAACAAATGCAGAGGAGTAGACAGAATAATTTAAAATCAATTGCTTGTATATCCCATTTTAATGTGGATTAGAAAATTGAAGATACTACATAAAAAAACACAAAAGCGTCCAGTACTCTGCCGCCGCGGTGATGGTGCGAAAATACGTACATATTTTTAACATAATTGGACTTTTTACTGTTAAAGCCTAACTTTACTTACATTTATTAATATGCAAGGAAAGGAAGAACGAGCCACAGTAAAGTTACTTCTCTTTGAATATTGCCAAACTGGCACTCTGTTAAAATGGTTCTGGTTTTCTTTATTGTCTATTCTGAAATTGTTTGTTAACGTATTTTCATCAAACAATGCAATCAATTCTAAAAGATCACGTCAGTATGAAATCATAGAATTCCTAGTGATTTTAAGCAGAGCAGTTATTCCCCACAACAAATTATTCAAATTCTAATAAAATTTCATTGAAAGGGTGAATAGAACTTTCATTCCTGCATTTTCCCTTGCTTACGAATTAACTTCACCTTTACAAAAATGACTCACATTGCCACTTTGTTTAATTATCCAGCTTGGCTATATGTATAACGCGAATGGTGCATTTAATTGCTTTACCTAAAAACAACACTTTCATAATTTGCGTCATAAATTTTTCACATGCATAAATTAAATATAATTTTGATGCTCTGTTTTTATAGTGTGTATAATTTAATGAACAATATTCCTAAGTGTTTTCTATTGTGCGATAAACCGTAATAGGAGTTGTATAGAACAATAACAAACGGACGAAAGGGCTGAACTTACTTTTGAGACATAAAGTGTGATGTTTAGAATGGAGTTCAAAATTTGTACTCATCAGATTTATCAAGAAGCAAATTAGAACACACTAAACGAGTACAGAAACGAACAAAGACATTGCAGTGTAAGTTAAGAAAGTTTAGCATATCTGGAATTTTAGAAAGCTTTTAAGAGCTGCAAGGAGATACTTGCTTCGACCTGCTTTTGCACGAATGCATACGAACTTTATTTAATTTAATGAAAATTTCACTGCTTCCTTCGACAGAACTTAGTTTATGTCCTCTAAGGTATTTTGCTGAACGAATAGTTTTTCAGAGTATAAAGCGATAAACGAAGTCCATTAAATTGCAAGGTAAAAATCTTTAAATGTTCTTAAAAACTTGCTCGAAATAATTGTTCAAAATTATTTACTGTTTTCATTAGATTTAGTCTACATTCATTTTTGCGTTTGAAGTCTCCTTAGGGATTTTGATGACATTTTGTACAAACGTTTACCTCAACTAAAAACTGTTGGATATGCAGGGGCGGATTTACGAATTTGCCGCCCGTAAGCAGGCAACAAAGTGCCGCCTTTTTTTCTTAATAAAAATCTGTTTTGTAAGTTTTGTGTTTTTAAGGACATTGTAAAGAAATGTTGTGGATCGCAATTAGTTTCCCTAATTAAAAATCCAGTAATGCTATTTTCAACCGACAGTTTTAACGCTTTAATTTTACCTCACAAATTTTCACTTTGTGTCTGAAGAGACTTCTTAAATCAACTTTTCTTTAGGTTACTGCTAGTTCTAGTTGTCGACTATGGGCATCCTAACCTTACATTAAATTTAAATAAAAGCATTTGTACTTATCTTCCGCCATTCGGATTTGGGACTTTGAGACATTGAATTTTGAAGAAAATTTCTTAAGGTTTGTGTTAAATAATATTAAATCAGATCTTTTCAAAAAGGATCTTTCGGTGCGAAATCCTTGACTGGAATTTGTTATCTTTTCAGCTGCATCATGAATGCGTTACCTCAGTTGTAGTACGGAAATTCCTGGTTGTCGGTATATCATTTTTATAAGGCGTTCCCAATAAAAATCCAGTCGATTTATAATAGATCCCCAGTGTGTGACAGGCACAAAATCGAATCATCACGTTCGATTCGTCGTTGGGGATAGTCTTAGATTTAAATTAAAAGGACAAAGTTTAAATCTAATAATTATTGAAATTTTCAATCACTGGTTTGATACTAAACATTGTGAGGTATATTCTTTTAATTTAAATGCAGCTGTTTAAGTTTAATTATACAATAATTGTAGATAATTAGTTGCCTTTAATTATTGAAGTAATATTTAAAAATACAAAACAACATTAATTGTGTTTTAGAGCGTATAACTGATACCTCTTCTAACAAACGAAAGTTGATTATCTAAAAAATCAAGATAGCTGTCACCGCCCAACGCCTCGGTTATTGAAATGCTCCTCTTCTTTTTGAAATAACAGTGCGAAAGTATATTTTAAAATTGTACTGCAATCTACCTACCCTGAGGAATTTAGATTTTTTTTTGCTCGAGTTTTGGTCAGACCATAACATTCTATTAAGACAATTTGGATTTTAAGCATTACTTGGCAAGGATAATAACACTATAACAATCCTTACATACGTTGCATGTGATATGGATGTTATTCGTTGTTTTGCAAAATGCAATTCACGGCTGGTATCCTGTATTTCGTTCAATTGTTTACGAAGAAGCGCTGAAAACTCTTCTTATTTATCTCTTACCTTTATTCGTTATCTTTATTTATTGTATTGGGTAATTTCGATTGAAAATATTATTTTTTCAAAATTTTTGTTCAACCTTTTGGTTATAATTGGCAGTTTAGACTGGAAATTATGAAATTTATTTGCCAAACTATACATAAACCTACTACTACTACTACAATTTCAGTTTTCTACTTTGCCTTTCCGTAATTTACATAAATGAAAAAACATTTCTAAACTAATAGACTAGATATATATGGATACTACGACCGAAGAAGCTATTATACATTCACAAACAAACTACTTTTTCCTTACTTTTACTTACTTACAATATACAACGAGGAGGTTCACGAGAGTCAAAAACGAAAAGCCCATAATGAAAAGTAAGGTGTGGCAGTAACCGACATTAGATGGGATAAGCACAAAACTCGTACTGAAGAAAAAGGATCTTATTTAATGTCACAAACATTTCTTCGTGTTTTATTCGACGTTTCGCACCGCCAAAGGATTCTAAGAAATTTCACTTCTGAATGCACAATTGTATGCATGAGGGACTCTTTATTCTCTCGTAATGCTTAAATAGTTCTGTAAATGTTGATAAATAATGATGATGTCATTACATACTGGTCATATTTTTTTCGCACTTCTAACTTTTTTGTTCGAAATACACTCCACGACAAAATGATGACCCACTCATAAATTTTACCTGTTTCTTGAAAGCTACAAACAATTAATAGAATACTTAAATTAAACTAAACTAAGATAATAAATAAAGACTAATAGGGGACAGAAACTAATTATATAGGTCTAGTAAAGGCAATAAGAAGGAGAACAAAAGAAGTTCAGGAGGGAAGATGAAGGGCATTCCTGAGGGATGATTTGGTCAGGTGGAAGTCGAAGGAAGGATTGGAGTTTACTTTCCGAAGCATTCGGGTAAGAGATTCGGAAAGGCTGTAGTTAGTGCGATGGTAAGCGAGGCGGAAGAGACGGACCGATCTGAGGTTACGGTGGTTGATATAGAGGGAAATTCGCTGAAGCAGTAAAGGACAATCAATATCACCTGAAAGCAGCTGATGGATGAGGGTAATATCAGCGAAGTTGCAGCGCTTCCACAAGGATTGCAAGTCATTCAGCAACAGGCGGTTATCGTAAGGAAAAAATTCATACGATCAGGCCCGAAAGCTCACGTAAAAGAAAGCGGAGGAACCTACCTACTGCGTCAATTCGATTGATGCTAGTGGTTTGGGAGGGAGACCAAACTTGGCGTATTCAAAGAAAGGCGTAACGAACACGACATAAAGGAATTTGACAATGTAGGGATTAAGAAACTCCCTTAGACCAGCGCTTTACAAATCCAAGTGCGGAGTTTGCCCTAGCTACCACGATGCAATGTGGTCACGAAAATTAACTTCGCTGTTACAGATTACACCAAGCTCATGAAGAGAGAAGACAATTAGTATAGATTCACCAGACAACAGATAGACTCTAGTGGGAGAGGAAAAAAGTTTGCGGTAGTAAATTATGAACTGGTATTTGAAAATATTGAGCTCTAGGTAGTCCTTTTGGCATCAGGTACTAAAATTATATAGGTCGTCTTGTAGCAGTCGGGAATCGGATGCGGAGGATATTTGTTTGGATATTTTCATGTCATCAGTATAGATTGAAAGATCAGCGTGCTTAATAATACACACATCATTAATTGCCAAAATGAAAAGCAATGATCCTAAATGAGAACCCTGTACTATAGGGAGTTAAATCGTATACCGGATTTTTCGTGTGAGCTCTGTTTGTACTTTGTAGAATTTTGTTATTTGGTTTTTAAGTTACAGTGGGTATTCAAACAATTGGAACGCTCCGCAAATTTGTTACATATATATGTCCAACCCGCCTAGCTCTGAATTTAATGACCCTCATTACTTTATTTATTAATTATTTTTGTTTTGAGAGAACGCTCTGAAATCGAGTTCGAGTTTCAGGAGTGAAAACTGTCTTTGATATTATTTCGCAGTGATGCTTGGATAAGTAAAAGTGAAGAAAAATAAATCTTTGGTTTCTGAATTAAATTATTTATAGCAAAATGAACACTCTTCGTTGTTTAGAAATGGTTTCATAAAAATATATTGGTTCGGATACTCCTTTGCTGAAATTGGCGTGTTGGTGTTAGCCGACCAGTTGTATCTAAACTAAAATTTTGGCAGCGGTCTGCTTTGAATGTGCAGAATTTGATACTAAGCTTTCTCAATGGGGAACGCCAAGGTAAACCAGACGTTTCCTTCTCGGGAGCACCTGCGTATGCTTCAAGAAAGTAGAATTGAACTTTCTCGAAGCACACTGCAAAGAAGGCTACGCGAACAAAATACCGCCAGGATACCGCCTCCCAAAAAAGTCTCTCCTCACACTTCGTATGAGTGTAGCCTGCTTAAAATTTACCAAAGACCACTAGGACAAAATTGAAGCATATTGGAATAATACTATTCTGCTATTTTGCTCTATCTTCTGATGAATGCTTCCTTGACGTCCTTACGGCAGTAACAGAATTCGTCCAGCGGAGACTAGAAGAAAACCTTGATCCATCCTGCATTTAATTCCGATTAAAATATCCACCGGGGGCAATGCTGTGGTCCGCAATTTCTGCGGAAGGACCTGGCCAGGGGAGATGTATTTTTCCCCTATGTGGCTCAATGTAGGATCTTTTTCTTTACACAAGATGAGGCTCCTTGCCTCATGGCTAAATTTATCAAAACATTCACTTCTGAAAAAACATATCCCCCTCTATCTTGGCCAGGCAATTCTCCGGATCTCAATCCAATTGAGAATGTTTGGCAAAGCCTAAAACCCATTGTTTAGCTCCGTCCCAATTCCATGTTACCTATACTTGAACAAAATATTCCTAAAGTGTGGCAGGAAACCCCAGAAATAAGGATATGCATCACCAATTCCATTAGTAGCATACCACGCAGAATTGCCGCAGTCATTAAGGTAAAGGGAATGCACTAATTATTAAAAGCAGAGGGGCCTTGTTATAATATTATGTGTCCACTGTTATATCAAAATATATGAAGAAAAAAGTAACTTTCTAACTACAATGCTTTTTATTGTAGAAAAGTTTAAATTCGAAATCTCTATATTTTTCCATGTGTTTCTATTACTTGATTACTTGATAGTCATATGAAGATAATTTTTATGTTGTATTTAGGTACTATATAATTTAGAGAGTACATTTAGGAAAAACATCATTCTTTTCTTTTTTATGGTTGTCCGTTTTTTCGTGGTAGTCTGCAAATTTTTTATCGTGTTTCATCTTCATCTCCAATTCCCGTAAGCATTTCAACTCCATCAGCTAACAACCCAGCTTGAAATCCTCCAATTAACTTTTTTGTTGTTGATTCCAAGATATTTTTGGAATATCGGTTTTGTCTTCAATTGGTGGCGCTGATTTCTTGGTCATAAGCAAGCAGACTGGTTAAAACCCTAGGCTCAGCATTGACATATACTCGTATATCGGCTTACTAGACCCCACCGCTAACAGCGTCTCATAGATGCATTTTTGATGTCACCTCTGACAACCTTTTACGGCAATGCAATTTCGTTCAAAATGCCCTTCCTTCAGACATGTGAAGTATAAGCGATATCGTTTGACTTTGACCACCTCTCTGGCAGCTCTGCATTGAACAAAACCCCCACTCACTTGCTTTATGTTGACCCCGGCATATAGGATACTATTGGAGGCTATTATCTGAATTGACAAATAGTGACGGCTAAGTCCCGCTGACAGGCATGGCGTTATCAGACCCGGACAAATATTTAGCTTTTACTTTGCACAAACATCAATTGAAATCACGTTGTCTGCTGTTTTTCGAGGGAAAGGTGATACAACTCTAGGCTAATGTGTGGATAAGGCAGCTACAGGTTCCTGAATTTGTGACCATTTTTGGCACCTGGGAACGCCAAACACGTTTCCAAATGGGATCCAACCAATCAAATAATCTACCAAATGTTTTAATTCATTCTCCAAGGCAGCTGCAAAGATGTGAGAAATTTCCCGAAGGGAAAGCACCGAAATGCGTCCTGGCAAACAAGCAAACACCATCGCACGCTGAAGCGACAAAAGAAATAGCTCGGGTATCTTCAATCTCCGTGACAAATTCGGCCTAGGTATTCACGGAAACGCTCACTTTAACTACGGCGGCAAAGGCTAACATTCGTGGCAGCACCTATTGCGGTGATCGAAGCGAGCATCGTTCTCTGGGTCGACTCATGGTCGGGAATTGCTCGATCACCTCGACCGCCCCCTCGGCGTCACTCATGGTTGCAAATGTTCTTTGCCTTTCGAAATAAATGTAAGGATAATCTGAGAAAGACGTGATTCTTAACGGAATCCTTATACCATAGAATTGTTCAAGTGGTAGAGCATCGCAATAAAAATATAAGTTAACCGTCGAGCGGTGCAGTCGTGTTTTATCTTCCACATTTTATTCGTTCAGGTTTAATTGCTAACTCGTCCCGCTAATCAACCCCAGTCTGCCTGTGCTTCAAGTTATAATTTTCCATTTGTCTTGTTATACTCTAACCTTTATTGCACGATCAGATTGTAATTCTATTATTATGCATACTGCATTCACCTTTGTTATCATTGCTTGCATGTTCGCGAAATTGCACTAATTCAGCTGTTGTTAACTGCACTAATATGGCTTGCACGCCTGCAAAATATGCAATGGCACTCTCGCCGGCTATTTTACTGTATTCAATGGTGTATGCGGACAATTTTTCCATGCAGTTTACTTGAAGCGCGGCGCTTGGTTATTTTCTTCTACTGTAATTTCAATGTGCAACGGATGCTGAGAAATTAAGATATACCATGCCATGTTCTTCTACTCTACCTACTATTTCCGACTCCATTGTCAACAAGTAACCTCTCCTTAGCCTTGCCTTGTCAACGCTAAATTCTGCAGGTGAATCCAAGACGGAAACTTTCCTTGTGAAGTCTTACCAGCCCTTTTCAAATTTATCAACTATGGAGAGGACTCTGGACGACTTACACTTAGCATTTTCTATTTCCGCTTTGCCAACGTCTGTTATGCCGGCAGTTAAAGACGTCCGTCGAAGCATAAAGCAGATTAGGAGCGACCTGGGCTGTTGCACAGCGGCTGTGAGTGCTAACGTTGAACTACTGAGCTTTATCTCTGCTTTCTCTCTCATCGATCATTCCAACCTCTTCTTACCAGACTTAAACAAATTTCCATTTCCACCAAAACGATATCTGCCACTAACAAATTTCCCTGCAACTCTCCTAGTTCCGATAACCCTGAACCTGCCAAAGTTCCAAATTGTGCTACGAACTCCAATCGGTTTAAGGTAGGTGTTATTCCAAATTTCAATCTCTGTACATGTGAAATCTCATGCAATCAACCCTTCCGTTATAAATCCATCGGCACGTATTAATCGTTTCTCTGCCAATATCCCTAATTCTATTCCCACTTCTTTCTCTGCTTCTTCGGACCAGCCTCCTTTTAACTTGAATCCATCTGTTTCCATTACACCCTCTAGTGTACCTAAACTCTCTTTCTTGCTTTCGTGATCACATTGGCAGCGTAGTTTCCAGAACTAACTCCGCACATGGCTTTGTGAAGCGTTAGCCTAAAGAGTTACTTAGTTACTAAATATTATATTTCTACGATTCGTTAATCAGATCACCCCTTCAATAAGCTAGTTAAGTTTGGTCTCCCTTTCAATCCACCTGCATCAAAAGAATTGAAGCAATCCAGCGTAGGTTCCTCCGCTTTGCCTTAAGCGATCTTCCCTGGTCTGATCATCATAAGCTTCCCTCTTTCGAAAACCAGCTGATGCTGATAGAGTTGTAGCCGTTAACATGTATTCAGCGTCATTAATTGTTATACATTGCTGCGGCGGATTTTTCTTTGCACCACCCCCGGAACGTCAGATCGAACCCACTTTTTCGCACTATTTACCACCCCACCAACTATGGACCTTCTGAACCTCTTACTCCAATACTTCGGAAAGCAAACTCCCTTCCCTTCTTTGACTTTCATCTGAGCAAATCATCTTTCAGGAACGACCTATTCCGTCCATCTTAAAATAAATTCTTTACGGCTCCTTCTTGAGATTTCTCTATTTAGTTACTAAACTTTTATCATTGTTGTTATTGTTTGTTGTTTTATTATTATTTAATTATTGTTTTATTATTCTTTTTATTATAATTATAATTATTATTGCTTATTAAGTATTTAGCTTAAGTAAATAAATGCAATAATTTCTCCGATACCTCGGGACCTTCCTGGAAACGTGGATTTTTTCTTTGCTGGCGTGGTGTACGCCACATTCGACGGTACTACCCCTCTCACAGGAGCAAAGCAGCATTAGGTTAGGTTAGGTTAGGTTGTTGTGGCTGCCTAGAAAGGCACACTTAGGCCAATTTTTGGCCCATTGTATTACCACGTAGCGCAGGAGACCTTGGTTATTCGTGGGATTCGAACCCACAGCCTCTGGGACGGTAGGACAGCGCGCTAACAACTGAACTATCAGAGGCCCCAAAGCAGCATTAAAGATAGAATAAATTGTAATGATATATATAAAAAATAAAATTATAGAAGTAAAAAAATCGACTGTTAAAGAAAGTTAAGTAAAAAGATGGAAACGAGGTAAAATGGAAAACATTTTTACGAATTGGTTTGTTGTTGTGTGCAGAATTATGCAAACAGAGAGAAAATCAGGTAAAATTGATAAAGAATAATATAAAATATATAAGTTGCTACATTGTGTCTTTCAAGTTCCTAAAAATGCACAAAATATTTAACGAAAAATATTTTATAAAAGCGACTAAAAATGTTAGTAAATTAACTAAAGACATTTAGGCAATTTTATACAAGAAGCTTAGATAAACTACCTAAAAATTTGATGGATTTCATAAAAATACTGCAATACAAATACAAATACTACTACTACAATGTTACATATAGCTTAGGTGAACTTACTAAAAGTAAACAACCTAATTTTTAGGCAAATTTCAGTTGAATTTCCCCATTTTTCCTTGCGTGTTTATTAGACTTTACAATTCGCTGCCTAAATATATTGCTCATAAAGTAGCTCTTGCAATTTGACATGTGAATTATATTAATTGGCAATTTAATAAACTTCTCTTTAAAAAATAACCTTTGAAAGAGCATTTTTATGCTGTAGTTTTTTTTTCTACAGAACTCATAGCGAAATGTGGGTGAGAGTTTATTGCCAATGATCGATAGAGAAAACTAAATTTATATTCGTTCAGAAGTTATTATGATTCAGATGCAATCAAATAACAAGAAATACATATACATGTTTAATTTATAGTTAGATATTTATTTATGGGATTTATATTTTTCTCATCTCTGAATAAGATCCGGGCTATGCTCATGCATAAAAAAACTTAGATAATGAGGAGTCAACAACACAATTTGCCGTTATTTTTTTGACATTTTTATAAATTTAAAATAGTATGTTCTTACCCCAAAGTTTGAAATTTAAGGCACTGAATTCGAAACGAGTGAAAACCTCCCACAAAGCCAAGTTGAATATAAATCGCAGAACATTTCTCACTTTCATTTCACTTCACTCCTCTTTTGTGGCAACGGGAACTAATACGACATAAACCTCAATGTAATATACGCCAGCCTTATAAAAGAAGAAAAACGCTAGTACTTCACTTTGGGTTTATATATATATGTACATATGTTGTTTGTCAACGTTTTGTTGCCAATATTAAATTGAAAAAGAACAGACAAGTGCGAATACAACTCGCGCTTTGAGGGTTGCTGTCATTATATTAATAATAATACTAAACTTGAATCATTTACCATGTAATAAGTCTATCATTTTGACTTATTTATGCAAAAAATGTTCTCCCATTCATCGATATACGAGTATTTATGTACATTCCCCTCAAAAGTATTCAATCCGTTAAGAAAAGTAGATTTATCTAAAAGGAAAAAAAAACATATTTCTTCTTTCCATCTTTTGTTGACAGTGAAGCATTGCTTTGAGTGCTGCCACAAAATATTTTTTTGATATAAATATATAAATACAAATTAACAGTTTTTGAATTATTCAAAAGAATTTAATAAACCGACTAGTTTTTTCTTTGCTTGTTTTATTCCATCTTAATCTTGGAACGTTTCGACTTTATAACAGTCATCTTCAGGCTAAAATTTACAAAATAGAAATTAATGAAAAATATATTATTGGCAACATTAACTTCCTTTGAATAATTTGAAAATATTTTCACCGACAAAATTAAATTCTAAATAATAACTTTTAACACACACGTAATAAGCCTGAGATTACGTTGCTCGATACCTCAATGAACCACAACAACAACTTGATGGACCAGATGAGGGATAATTATGATGAAAACACCATAACTAATATTCGAGAGCTCATGTCAATGAAAAACAAAATCGTTCGACATATGAGGAGAAGAACGTTTCTTCTATCCTGTCGGACTGAAGACATGAGGCCTGACTTTATCAAAAATCTAACGAAGAACCTTGCCTAGCTGAAATTTGATAGTGGCAGAGCACACAAGAAATTTGATTCTTGGCTCACAAACTCTCAAACGAAGATCCTTTATCTCCAAATTGATGATGTCAACGCCCACCTTAGACACCTGAGAAGGAAGCTGGAAAATCTTCTGTGCAAAATAAGTGCTATTTTGCCACGAGAAGAATTTGAACGACTTATGTAATACCAAGATCGTCGAACAAAACTGCTGAACGACAAGATTTACAACACGCATCACAAAAAACTCAACATGATGCGTCAACAAAAATTCAACAATGAAGAACAAATGCTGACCCCCACCAACAACAACCCAGATGACATCACTGGAAAATGGCTAATCAACTTGTCAAGTATCGAGATCCCCACATATGTCGCTAAGATTGTTTCCTTGGGTCCAAAATTTAATTTGGAATCCGAGAAGATAAGCTTAGATGACAAAACCAAGATCATCAAGAATGTGGAGAATAGCATCAACAACGTACCTGATGCAATTCAACGGGACGAGATACGTAACATCGTGGTCTAGGAGATCATCAAGGATAAACACAGGAAACAGAAACATCTTCCTCAACAGCAAAAGCTCATCCAAAACCATCTGGAGAGCACTAAGAAGTTTATCAAACAAAATGACATTATGTTCACCTCGGCTGATAAAGGCAATGTGACGGTAGCAGTGAAAAAAACGACTTACAACACCAAGGTCAAATCTATGTTGTCGGATATTGATGTATACGAAAAATTGGACGCCAACCCTCTCAAGGACATCGCCAAGGACCTCCAAAAACTGTGTTCTGACTGGAAGAAAAATAAGTACATCAACTACAATACATTTTAGTATCTCTACGAAACGGATGGCAACTTACCAAAGTTCTATGCGTTACCGAAGATCCACAAAAAAGATGTTCCTTTCAGACCAATAATTTCCTACATAGATTCTCCACTTCACCCCCTATCTAGATATATAACAAAGTTGATTACTAGTAGTTTACCACCATCTAAGTTTAATGTAAAGAACAGTCTTGAATTCAAAGACAGACTAACAACCATAGTAGTGAATGACGACCAAACAATGATATCTCTTGATGTCACTTCGTTATTCACTAATGTTTCTCAAGACGTAATTTTAAATAGCTTGGAAAAAAGATGGTCCTTCATCTCAAAAAACACAAAACTACCTTGGTGGGAGTTTGAGAAAGCTGTAAAATTGATCTTGAATTCAACTTTTTTCACCTTTGACAATGAGTTCTATAAACAAAAGTTCGGCACCCCTATGGGCAGTCCGGCTTCGCCAATTTCCTGTGATATTGTTCTCCAAGATATAGAACTGAATTGTTTTGAGAAAATTGATTTCGATATTCCACTGTACGTTAGATATGTCGACGATAGCTTTATGGTTGTACCCAAGTCAGAAGTTAATTATATTTTAAATCTTTTCAATAGTCAAGACCCACATTTAAAGTTCACGTTCGAATTAGAAAAAGACAACAAACTTGCCTTCTTAGATACTGAAGTGACAAAGCAGGAAAACAAATTAAAAACTAACTGGTACCAAAAAGAAACTTTTTCGGGCAGGGTTTTACATTTGAACTCGTATCACCCAATTCATCAAAAGAGAGCTATGATATTTAATTTGGTTGATAAAGCTCTCGGACACAGAGTTTCAAACGGAAAATTTAGAAAAAGTAACTAACATCTTGATAAATAATTGTTATCCACTTAAGTTTATTCAGTCTAATATTAAACGAAGAATTAATGTCATAAATAATAGACCAGATGAAAACGTTGAACAGGAAAAAAGACCTTGGATTGTAATACCACACATAAATACTACAACTGATATTATTTGTAAAAAACTTAGGAAATTTAATTTGAACATTATTAACTCAGTAGATAACAAACTTAACGGTATAATAGTTAAAGGAAAAGACCAGACAAAAAAAGAAAACCAAACACACATTGTTTATCAAATAGAATGTAAAGATAATAATTGTAACAACGTTTACATCGGACAGTCTAAACGAAAGTTGTCTACGAGAACAAAAGAACATTTGGATAACATAAAAAAACACGCTAAATACCACAATGTTGTCACCGAACATAAAAAAGACATGGGTCATGATTTTAATTGGGAAAAAACAAAAATTTTACATAAAGACGTGCATAAAAACAAACGAGAAATAGCTGAAATGTGTTACATAAAAAACAATGGAAATTATATTAATGCGCAAACTGACACCCAAAAATTGAGCGCCGCTTATAACATGATACTTATGCACTGACCAGTACAATGAGATGTAGTATGAATGAGTCTTTAATCTTTAAGTACGTGTACAATCACTTAACCTCTGTGATAAGTAATTTGTCGGTTGTTTTTCATTTAGTACTAATGTTGAAAATTGTTAAATTTTAAAGCATTGATGTTTTGCGAATCCATGACTAGTCCAGTTTTGATTTTATTTCTATTGAGGTAAACAAGACAATGTTTTCATGGCAATCCAGTCGTTCAAAAAATATAAACAAAAATTTTGTTACAGATGTCTGCGAATTTGACAGAGATGTACAAACATCTGATTGATAATGACAAGATTTGTAACTTTTATTAGGTAATTTGTTATTTTATTGTCAACATTGAATAAGTCAGCGAATATGTTTTTCATCAATTTCTATTTTGTAAATTTTAGCCTGAAGATGACTGTTATAAAGTCAAAACGTTGCAAGATTAAGATAGAATACAACAAAGAAAAAACTAGTCGGTTTATTGGCAACATTAAATTCCTTTGAATACTTTGAAAATATTTTCACCGACAAAATTAAATTTTAAATAATAAATTTTAACAGTTTTTGGATTTTTCTTTTACTTGCACTGTGAGACTTTGCTTCTTACTAAATTTCATGATTCTAGATCAACAGAAAGTACCCTATAGGTTTTAATTTATTTGTGAATGTCAAAATATGCGGATTGCGCTAATTTAGAAACTTGATCTTCAAGGGACCGTAAAGCTAAGTATTTCATATTAATTTCAACTCTACCTAAACACTTTACTCAGGAAGAGAGTCTTGATAGATAAATAGACAAACGGAAAACGAAATGATCCTATAAGGGTTCCTTTTTTCCCTTTGAGGTACGGAAACCTAAAAATATGCATATAAAAATGATTTTTAAAAAGATTTTTTTTCTAAATGCACTAAAAAGAAAAACCACACGACAGACCCTTTCATTGGGTAACAAATGAAAAAGTTTCGGGTTGTGAAGAAAAATGTCATCCAAAATCTTGAGACATCCACCGTCTTTTAGAACGACATTGGACATACTACATATATTGAATTGTCTTCGCGTTTATGCGTGTGTATCAGCCTATTCCGATAACGGAAACTCAAAATTGACGTGCAAAATTTCTATCAGCCAATAAATTAAGTTGAATAAAAGTTTTAAGCTCATCTTAAATTTGAATTTTCAGAAAGTGACCTTTTTCTGATATGATGTTTTTATATACAACAAAGTTTCGTTGCAAATGGATGCAACTAATGTGGTCGCGTATGTGAAAAAATGGCATGTATCACTTTATTATTCGCTACCATGATCAATCAATACAACTTTAGCATACAGGGATAATATACTGCACACAAATAGGTTTTTTGCATACATTATGCTATTTACATACAGGTGCTGGAAAATTGACTTGAACGGCCTACATCATAATACAAGGTGGCGCAAAAATTATCACCCTATTGGAAGACGCTAAAACTTTTTCATTAGGCGGTTAATGTCACTGGTTTTTTTTACATTTGACAAATGACAGTCACAAAATATATTGTGTTGTAAAATCAAGAGATATACGCTAGAATGTGGAATAATTGATTTTAACTCAACGTGAATTCCGGAACAAATATCAGAACCATGTGGTGCCTACTTGGCTCGACTTGAAAAGACTGGGTCAAACCGAGATCCAAAATCACCTGGACTGCCTCAAATAAGCCGGTCACCTGAGAACATCAAAGCTGTGAGGGATAGTGTCGAGGAGGAGCCATCAACATCTACGAGAAAAAGCGCAACGCAATTGGCGGCGGTCCCTATAAAGAATTTTTACCAAAGATTTGAAGATGTTTCCATATAAGATTCAGATGGTTCAGCAGCTGCTGCCCGCCGACCGTCATAGCCGTGTGGCGTACATTTAGAGGCTTTTGCAACTGAATAATGAAATATCTGATTTCTTCGATAAATTGATGTTGAACGACGGGGCATATTTCCACCTCTCTGGAAATGTTAACAAACAAAATACCCGGTTTTGGGAAATCGACAATCTTCGTGTTCTCCATGAGACATCACTCCATCTACAAAAGGCAACCGTATGGTGCGCTGTTTACTCAGAACATGTTATTGGGCCATACTTTTTTAAAGACGTCCATAGAAATGCGGAAACCATCACTGGCAAACGGTACCGCATCATTTTGGATAATTTTTAGATACCAAAACTGGATGAATTGGAGTTGGACGATATGTTATTCCAGCAAGATAGTGCCACCATCCACATAACGCGCGATGGTCTCGTAAACAAGCTCTCAAGAAGCCGTCAAGAAATCGCTAATCTAACGCCGGAAACTTTGACAAACGTGATACAAAATGCCATAAAAAGAGCCCAAATAGGTATCAACTCTCTCATCTCAAATATCATTTTCGAAACATGAAAAAATGAAATTTATTGCATCAAATATAATATGTTTATTTATTTTTTAATTATTTTTGGAATTACCGCAAAAAAAAGCGGATGATACATTTTGCGCCACCTTGTAGTTGAGAATTTCACAATAATTGAACATTAATTGACAGCTTTATGCACTTAAAAAATTATAGAAGCTTCGGATATGAAGCACCCTATGAAAATGATGGGAAATTTATTTTAAAAAACTTCTCCAACAAATTCTGAAATTAACGAATAATAAATAAATTATAATTAACGAATTATACATAGATAAATATCTTTCAAAATAAGAAAAGGAAGTTATGCATAATTTTTGTTTAATTACCAAGATTCGAGTAGAATTCCAGTGAAAGCATATTTAATCTAAGGATTTTTTAGAATTTTCGTCAAAATATTTAGTATAAGAATATGGAAAAAATCCCGGAAGAAAACTATTACTTTTACAAATTTGGATACTAAATATCTCGGTAGTATAAGGATCTGACATGTTTGTTTAAATATTCGTCATTTTGGACCCAAAATGAATATTCCTACAGAGTTTGGAACATTCGTGTGAGCACTAGAAATGTGACATGCAAGTGTGTACCGGTGATGAACGTCTGTGGTAGCGTGTTAATCGAAATCTGTGAGAAGACCTTATGAAAATAATCTATTTTTGCAGAAATATAACAAAACAAAATAATTTAGGGATTTGTTTCATAAATAGAACATAGTGCATAGTGCATAGTGCAAAAATATTGCAATATAATTATAATTCAAATATTTACTAATCTATATTTTATTGTAACCGCTAAGCTATTAATTTGACGTATTTAAATGCCTTCATTTATTTTGTAGAAAACTAAATTTTTAACTTCGAGTACTAAAATTTTATAGTATTTTATTTTATTTCTATAACATTACCCACAACTATTTTTACGATATTTCAAACAATTAATTACTCGCAAAAGCTTGAAAGACCATTATTGTCTTACTACTGCAATTAACTGTAAATGAAAACGTAAATACCCACATTTGCTTTCTAATTTAAATAGTAATCATTGACTAAATTATGCGAACTTATTTATTTTTAATTTAACTTCATTTGTATATGTCTCATCAAATTTTTAAATTAATTTTTGCGCTCTTCCTCACGATTGATTGAGAAATTATTCTGACACTATGAAAATTACCGTGACCAATCTGAGTATTACCATAACAATATCTATAACAAAAAATACATAAATATGTCTTTTGAAGTACTCAAACTCGGAAACTAAACCATCATTAAACCTAAATTTCTCATTTCTTCTTAATCGTATAACCATTTAAATTTGTTTCTTATAGTGTAGAAATATGTCAAAATTTAAAATAGTTGAAGTGTAGTAATATTTCACAAATCAGATCCTTATCCCATAGCCCTTACCAAATAATCCCGCCAAAAGGCGGCTATGATGGCACTGGCAAAATCGCTAAGCTCGTTTTACACTTCCAATTTCATTTCCTCTGTAATCATCTCCGCGACTACAAAGCAAAAGAAGAAGGATTGCAAATGAAATCCGGGATGTAGGCGAGCGCTGTTGTACCAAAGAAGCAGAGCATACGGAGCTTTTCTTAGAAGTTATATTATGTACATTACAAACTGTTTGCGGACAACCGTTTTAGCAGATACAGTTAACTGCATCGCTGCAATAATAATTATCCGTTTCACTGCATCATTTTGCCCGTGCTCCATTTCTGAGAGCAATTTGCTGGACTGGAAAGAACAACTTTTAGCCGAAGGTAGCGACTGTTCCTCTCATCGAAACTTTACCCTACATTCGTTTTTTTTTTTCGCTGTCTTCAAACGCGTCTGGACATTTTTCCATGCCTTCGGGGCTCTTTTGTTGGGCCGTTATGCGCTTACAAAGAGTAAGGAAATGTGCTCCGACTCAAATTCCTTTTTTATTATCCCTAAATTCTAGAAAAGGAAATAAACATTCTTTGCTTAATATTTAATATTGTACTTACGCTGAAGTTCTAAACCTATTATGTCCTTTAATTTACTTGCATATTGTATTTTCTGAACTTTTATATCTGTAGCTTTTAGTTTCAAAGTTGTGTAAAAATGCGATTACGACTACGGCAACAACTTGCATTTTCAAATACATACAGTATTTACAGTGGTGGCCACGAATTTAAACCAACCTTTAAAAATGGAAATACCAAAATATATTTCGATTTAAAATCGAAATAAATCAATTTTTTCATATTTTTTAATTGGATGTGCAACAAGTTATTTAAAAAATGAAATTGATATTTGGATTGATTTAATATTTAGACAGAAACTTATAACACTTTTCCATTTAAGGCAAATACATTATATTTAAAGCAGAGATCGACAAAAGAATAATATTTCATTTTCGATTTTTCATTTTGACAACAATTTCTAATTATAAAATTGCGAATGTAATTTTTTGTAATAATTATTACCATTCTATAATTTTCCATTCCTAACGTCATCGGTAATAGATAAGGCAAAAATTTGTGAGTATTTACCTAGTCTTGCCATAAATTCTGTCACACAATTTCTAATGCGAGCTTTCTCAGAAATTAGCCTGGAATTGTTGGACCGTTATGTTGCACTTTGTAACAAATGAACTGTACGGCGTAATATTCCGATCAGTTTGGTGACAGTCTCTGACTCGTAATCATGGAGAGGGGAGTAAAAGAAAATCGTATCGCTGTAATAGCACTCCATACGTGTGGAAAAAATGCTTCTGAAATTTTGAATTTGTTGAAACCGCTAAAAATAACAAAAAGATTCATTTATCATGCCATAGAACTATTTAATGAAACCTTAGGCATAGATGATAGAGAAGGACCGGTCGTCTACGTACCGTTAGAACAGTCAGTGCCATCAAAACTGTCCGAGAGCACATCCGTAGAAATCCACTGCGCAAACAAAAAATGTTGTCGAGGGAGTTCGAAATCTCCACAAGATCGATGAGTAGACTCATTCGAGATGATCTTCATATGAAGGCTCACATGTTGACTCCATGGTTAAAGGAAATAAGATTGGAAAGATGCAAGAGTCTCTTGCTTTTACACGCAACCAATGGTCATAAGAACATCCTCTTTACCGACGAAAAAATTTTTACTGTGGAGCAAGTTTTTAATAAACAAAATTATAAGGTTTATGCAACATCATCAGAAGAAGCTAAAAAAACGGTTCCCAGGGTGCAACGAGGCCATCATCCAGCTTCTGTAATAGTTTGGTGGGGTGCATCCCATAAAGGTGTCACAACACTCCATTTTTGCGAAAAATGTGTCAAAACCGGTACGGCGGTTTATCAAACCAACGTGCTGGAAGGTGTTGTGAAACCTTTATCGCAAACTCTTTTCGGTGGACAACATTGGGTCTTCCAGCAAGACTCTGCTCCTGCTCACAAAGCAAAAAGCACACAGGAGTGGCTTCGCAGCAACAACATTCCTGATTTTATTGCACAAGAAGATTGGCCATCCGGGAGCCCAAATTTAAATCCGCTGGATTATGCATTATGGACAGAGTTAGAGAACAAGGCCTGTAGAACTCCCTACCGCAATTTGGACAGTCTGAAAAAATCGTTGGTGAAAGCAGCAAATTAAATGTCGTTGAATACCGTGCGTGCCGCTATAGACCAGTGGCCACAACGTTTAAAAGCTTGTATAAAAGCTAAAGGAGGTCATTTCGAGTAAAGCTTTTATTAATTAATTAACAATATCTTATTAAAATAAATTTCGTTGGAATAAACATATTATCTTTTATTGTTTAGATTTTATGCTTCTTTAAAGTTGTGACAGAATTTATGGCACGACTAGGTATATACCGATAATTTCTTCACTGGAAGTTGTTATTAATTATTGAAGCAATAGACATGGACCACATATTTTAAATACCCACCATCTTCATATCTGTTAGTAACGATTTTTTATTGCTCAAATTATCGGTAATATATAGAAATTTTAAAGTACTCAACTAACTCATAATTTACAGTCTCAATTGTTCATTCATGAGTTAAAAATTTGAAAATACGAAAGCAATTTGTAAATCTTATTCACAATAACTGACCTAATCGTAATTCTCAGACGCAAATTTTTGATTACTCTCTCATTGTCTTTTCTAGCTTAAAGTGAAAGTTTTGGCTAAAATAAGTAAATATAAATAAAATCGCACATAGAAAAACTCTAAGTCAATGATAATGTAAAGTTATTGTTAATAATTATAAAAAGTGAAAATCTTCATTTCATATATCCAGAAGTTCAAAACTATCGCCGATTACGTTTCGAGATGTAATAAAACTATTTAGAACAAACGATATAAAAGAAAAAAAACAACACAGGACGACATCGTACAGCGTCACTTTTAAGTGCTCGTGTATAAAAAAAAAGTAAAAAATCAACATCAATTGACGAAAAATTAAAATACCACAATGTATAATCAACAGATTAGTAATAACTTTCTATCGATAGTTGTAAACATTTTACATTTACATACTTGTAAAGATTTTAAAATACAAAAAGTATGTATAAGTATAGCTTTTATGATATCGCCGTCCTAAGTAAAACATAATGTTATGAATACGACGGTTGTCTATTTTTTCTTCAAATTTATTCTTTTTTTCCTAAATAGTCTACTTGTAAGTCTATATACTTCTCCAGGCGATGCTCCTATCTCTTCAATCCGTTCAAATAAAGCGATGGAAATGATCATTTTAACACGTTTTTGGTCCAAAGTGAGCAAACGCGGCACCTAATGCATGGACAGCTCTCTAATGTCTAAATCTTTATTCAATATGCGACAAACACATTCTTTGGGCCTGTTTATAGCCTTTGCTATCTCTCTAACTAATTTCACGGTTGTCTAGCACCATTTGGTGAGCTTGACCGATGTTATGCAGTTTTGGGACCTCCCGAACATTCATCATTACCTAACCTTGTTTACAGTCTGTTCAACAAGAAAGGAACCGCTCTTTTTCAAAGCAGATAAAATATTTTTCTCTCTCTTTTTCTGTGAGTGATTGTAACATGACGCTAATACTAGTTCACAAAAATCATGAAGTACAAGATGTGACACTCTTTATACAAGCCCAAAGTTCTAAACCATATGCAATTTATAAAACTGCCTGGGGAAATTTTTCCTATTAGATAAAGCAGCAAAGAACTATTGCTTCCCTTGCCTTATCTAAATTCCAATAAGGACGAAAGAGATAAGAATAGGCAGCTAAATATTCTCATTTACAGCACTTAACTACAGTGTAGAGAATAATGTGCACCGTTTTTTTACTACGCATTTTTAAAGGCGCCACAAAGCCTTTGTTGCGCTGTGTGCCTTTGCATGTATGGTGTTAGTGCCGTCTCCGCAAAATGCTCACGGGACCAATGTTGAAAAAAGATAAGGGAATACGTCACGAGTGTCACATCTTGTATTAGATGATCTTTGCTAATCCATATCAGTGTTGCTGGAAACGTCACAGTATGTGCAACTTAACGATCCCAAACATCGGAGTCAACTGTGCAGGATCTGCAAAAAAGAACATAACATAACTACGTTAGATTGGCCATCCCAATCCTCAGACGCCAATCCAATTAAGAATATATGGGGCATAATGAAGAGTCAACTCGCTAAAAGGCCTGTGTACAATCTCAAGTAGCTAACACGGATTCGAAAACATGACCAGTATATACCAGGCCATTCTCGATAGCGGCGGGGACTACACAATTTATTAATTGGTTGCGTCGTAGTACTTTCAATATACTTATATGTAATAAAATTATGATAGAAATTAATATTTCCTCTGTAAGTAAAAAAAAATGCGGTTCTTCTCTTGTTGAGCAGAATGTAAATTCAGTCCAACATTTTACAGTGGTAAATGATGGTGCAGATTCTCCGTAAACAGCATCCAACTCTTCTTTCATTTTTGTAGGCGTATCACTTTTGAAGAGAAAATATGCGTGTCCAAAATGGCTGAAATATTGGTAAGTACCTTTTAAAGTATGCACAAACACATTCCCCAACTTTTATTTACGATTGCTGCTATCTTCAAATTGAGATCGGAAACTCTTCAGACAACACTTTCAGGCAAAGGAAAAGCCTTTCTTAAGTGCAAGCGACTGGACTTCGTGTAAAGCCACGATAATTGAATAATAAAGGAATTGCAGTCCATAATTCAAAGTGACGAGTCTAGGTTTGAGTACTTTGGTCAAAGAGGCAAAAAGGACATACAAAAGCCGGAATAAACCTTTACTCCTATTATTTTCTAAGAACTATTAAGTTCGCGATTGCGTTTATGTCTTGCGGATGTCTGTCGTCACGGGGTGATGGATATCTTCAATTTATTGACGATACTGTCAATGCTGCGAAATATCAAAATATCCTGCAGGAAGAACTTTTACCTTCAATTTTTTTTTGGTTGAATTTCCTAAAGGTCAATATGTTTTCCAGCAAGACCGCTCATCTTGCTTTAATGCTAAGATGACAAACACGAGTTTAGCACAAAATAATATTCATGCAATGGAATGACCTTCAAGGAGCCCAGGTCTACCTGTCTTGTTGAGCTCTTATGAGGAAAAATGAAAATGGATGTGCCTACAACATATAATACAAATGGAAAAATTTGTCAAATAAAAAAAAAAATATTTGGGACTCCATAGAGTCGCAAAATTGCCAATACTTTGTAAGTAATATGCCAGATCGAGTTGAAGCGGAAATACAGATAAAAGCTTCCAAGGGATGACGACTCAATTTCCAATATGGGCGAACTTTTTTGCTTCGTTTGTATTTTTGGGTTTTTGAAACGGAGTAGTATAACATACATAGTATTAATATAGTACATATGACATATATGTACTTCATCACATCACATACCTCATATCATTTAATGCAACATCTCATTGGAGATATGTTATATAAATTTACGTACTTTGAAATGTAACATAACACCTTGATCAAAAAGATCCCAGAATCACCACAGTGTGCGCCTCTCAGTAAGCCGATTTGAATTTTTTTTTAGGTTACCACACCTGTCAGCAATATTCTCTCTATTTTTCAGCATTATAACTTGGCATTTGTGAAAATGATGCAAAATCGAAACATTTACAAAAACAGAACACTGCGTTACTTTCACAAATGTCAAGCTAAAATGCTGAAATTTGGAAGAAATATTGCTGATAGACAGCCTACTAAAAAAGTGAAATCGATTGAATACCACACGGTGATGATTCCGGGAAATATTTGATTAACGTAGTATTCTACATAAGAGTATATCACTCGACAATGGATAGTTTCATATTTGTGACCTATGAATTACGCATTAGTATGAGTAATATTAAAAATTATGGCTAAGAAATTGAGTAATTGTGACTGAGAATTACAAATTGTTGTGTGTTGCGAGTATGATATTAACATAATATCATAGTCACCATTGTAGGTCTTAACTAATGACTTATCCTTTGAATAAAATTATTTGAAAGGTTAACAATATTAATGAAGATGAAGAACAAATCTAATATATCTACCGAGTAATTTTGGTTTCCAACAGATTGAATTTGAGGTATTTTCACTATTTTGAAGCTAGATTATTAATTACATTCCCGAAGGACTGCGTTCACTATTGTCAAAAGAATGCATTTTAAAAGTGAATTAATTAAAAATGTGAAGAGATTAAGTTTGAGATCTCTTCTTTGATTCTGATGAAACATTGCACAAATGCTCATATGGAATCAAAAGTGAGGAATTTACAAAACCACGTATCGGCTACTTATATTTCCCGAGATATTTAACTTTTAAATTTTTGAAAAATAAATTTCCCATGACGATCCTTTGCATATTCCCACAAAAATTTGTTGCAAATTATGTAAATACCTTCAATTAAAGCAGTTTCTATCATTTTATTTTAATAAATTCTTCAAGATATTTTGAAAATAATGAATTAAAAACAAACACAAAATATTTTTCTTGTCGATCGTGACGAGCACGCATTTGTTTTATGAAATTCCGAATCGAAAAGATGTACAATTTTCTTTATTTTCAGAATGCATTTAGTATTATTCATATAAATCGGGTGGAAACATTTTTAATTAAAGTTTTTTCTGCAATGTTCACCAAAACATTCTGGAAAAATCGCGGCGGAAAATTATCAGTTTCAAGAGTTTTCTACCTAGTCTTGCCATAAATTCTGTCACAAAATTTGGACCGTTATGTTGCACTTTGTAACAAATGAACTGTACGGCGTAATATTCCGATCAGTTTGGTGACAGTCTTTGACTCGTAATCATGGAGTGGGGAGTAAAAGAAAATCGTATCGCTGTAATAGCACTCCATAAGTGTGGAAAAAATGCTTCTGAAATTTTGAATTTGTTGAAACCGCTAAAACTAACAAAAAGATTCATTTATCGTGCCATAGAACGATTTAATGAAACCTTAGGCATAGATGATAGAGCAAGGACCGGTCGTCCACGTACGGTTAGAACAGTCAGTGTCATAAAAACTGTCCGAGAGCGCATCCGTAGAAATCCACTGCGCAAACAAAAAATTTTGTCGAGGGAGTTGACTCATTGATGATCGATGAGTAGACTCATTCGAGATGATCTACATATGAAGGCTTATCGTCGGTCAACAGCCCACATGTTGACTCCACGGTTAAAGGAAATAAGATTGGAAAGATGCAAGAGTCTCTTGCTTTGACACGCAACCAATGGTCATGAGAACATCCTCTTTACCGACAAAAAATTTTTACTGTGGAGGAAGTTTTTAATAAACAAAATTATAAGGTTTATGCAACATCATCAGAAGAAGCTAAAAAAACGGTTCCCAGGGTGCAACGAGGCCATCATCCAGCTTCTGTAATGGTTTGGTGGGGTGTATCCTATAAAGGTGTCACAACACTCCATTTTTGCGAAAAAGGTGTTAAAACCGGTGCCGCGGTTTATCAAACCAACGTGCTGGAAGGTGTTGTGAAACCTTTATCGCAAACTCTCTTCGGTGGACAACATTGGGTCTTCTTCTGGGAGTCAGCAAGACTCTGCTCCTGCTCACAAAGCAAAAAGCAAGCAACAACATTCCTGATTTTATTGCACAAGAAGATTGGCCATCCGGGAGCCCAGATTTAAATCCGCTGGATTGTGCATTATGGACAGAGTTAGAGAACAAGGCCTGTAGAACTCCCCACCGCAATTTGGACAGTCTGAAAAAATCGTTGGTGAAAGCAGCAAATGAAATGTCGTTGAATACCGTGCGTGCCGCTATAGACCAGTGGCCACAACGTTTAAAAGCTTGTATAAAAGCTAAAGGTGGTCATTTCGAGTAAAGCTTTTATTAATTAATTAACAATATCTTATTAAAATAAATTTCGTTGGAATAAACATATTATCTTTTATTGTTTAGATTTTATGCTTCTTTAAAGTTGTGACAGAATTTATGGTACGACTAGGTAGATAGATATCTTAGAAAATACAAGCGACCGACCAATTTGTTTTGCATATTCGTCACTTTTGTCCATACATGAACATTTCTACAAAGCTTTATCAAAATCCGTGAAGAGACCTGAAAGTCAATTTATTTCTAAAAATGTTTTCGACTTCTAAATTAATTTAGTTTTATTGTTGGATATGGTTGTATGTATGTTGCATATTCGCTGTTTTAGCTGACGAAAACGTTTCTATAAAAAATTTCTGAAATTTATGAAGAGATCTCAAAAGTCAATTTAACCCGTAAGTTAAAAAAAAATTATCAAGCAATTTCATTTTGTTTCTTGTGAAGATTTTAAATTCGCTTAATTAACGAAATAAACTTTGTTAAATGCTTAATTAACAAAATATACAACATATTTTAATCTATTCTGTAAAATGAAAACGGGACGTTTACAACGTATTTCGCAATTTACTACTTTTTTAATCTTTTTGTGATATTGGTCTTATACCAAAAAGCAAGAAATTACTTAACACCTTATAAACGTGATTACTTTTATATTTTCACTTCTCCTTCAAAATTTAGAGTACTGTTATCCTCTTCGCGCTTTAATTTCGAAGGGCAATTAGTGCATTTCCGGGTAAAGCGTTGGTATGTTCTTGCTTTTTATTTTATCGCACATTACTCTTGAAATAGTATCAAAGTTCCTTTCGATACACCTGATGACGAAAAAATAATGACTTTAATAGTAACTCTGAATAATTCTTTGCCAGGGCGGGGTTTTCGGATTTATTTACGTTAATTTTAAGCAATTTGTTCTCTAAGCAGAAAATTTGTTAATTTGACGAAGAAATCTGTTTGAGAGGATAACAAACAAAAATCATATTTTCGCCAGGTCAACCGACAGTGGCTAAATTTTACCAGGTTGAGCTGACATTCCGTGTATTTCTCTAAATAAACAAACGTTAGTAATATGGCATGTCTGAAATGGCGAGTTGTATGAATACACCCAGTGCAGTGCACACGTGTCCAAAGCTCAATGGGTAGAAGAATCTCGAATTCCGGTCTAGCTATATGGCGAATGGTTATGATCCGTCCCGCTTGCGACGTGCAATGGCTGCACGTTCCAGGCGCTCCTCCAATCCCGCCTCTGTTAAGAAAGCTTACTTCCCAAAACAGATAATAATTGCTTTACAATATTTGTCCAAATTGGTCCCAAACTGTACCTGCTTGTACCGTGACTTCCTTTTTTTCAGAGAGCAGATGGAATGCAGTTTGTTATTCTCGGCAGCTATTTTAATAGACCTAACTCCTGACCTATTGTTGCAAAATTGTCCTCATTAAATATGCGAATGTGTTTTCTGCGGCTGCGTGTGTGCGCTTGCTTGCTTTATCGTCTGTGTTTTTGCAGTTCATGGAAATTGGAATTTTAACAGAGTTCACTCAAGTGGATGGTGTACAAGATCGCAACTCTACCGTCCTCTCAACACAGCCACTGCAACGGTGTTTCATGTATACGAATTAAGTTAAAACGTGCTCAGCCAACGAACCCGAAAAATTGAATTAAAGTGCACCTAGTGAATTTTGTGCTTTCCGATGTTTAAATCTGTAATTTCATAATTTTGATATTTTTATACAAAGGTCGCCGCCAAGGGTGCGAAAACATTGATATGGTTTGTAGGCAGGAAAGTGTTTTATTCTCGACACATTCTGCTGAGTGCACAAGTGGCTAGGCAGGAAATTGCTACAGGCTAATGGAAAGCACCACCCTCAGCCCAACCGGCATCTGTTGATTACCGCAACCCTGCTACCTTTCCGAAAGTTATTTTTTTTGCAGTCGAAAAGCAGCGCTAATATAGCAACATGATCATCCTCAACACCGTTAAGCTCGTCTTAATAGCGCTCAACCTGCTGCCGTACCGTTTCACACACAGGAAGGTTCTCTTCATGATTTACTTAGCTACACTCGTTACTCATGGTAAGTGACCTGTTTTGCTTGTTTTCCTTGTTGACCTTAATTTGATTTTGTTGATTAAACACCGGAAATTTAGTGCCATTCTCATATTATGTTAATGGATATGGACTCCATTGAATGCTGCGGCGTTTTAACACTCTGACTGCTAAATCCATGAATCGGTCCCAATGCTCGGTCCCTGCCGAGCATCCGCACCCATTGTTATCAACATATCCCGCTCGCCGCACGATAACAAAGTCGATGTATTATGGTCTTAGCGATGTCACTTATTTAAACACGAAATATTTATTGAATCGATGTTCGTTATAGTTTAACAGGCCCCCTCTGAATGCTTCGGGTAGCGCAGAATAAATTTTATGGTAAAGCCTATCAGGGGAGCTATTATTATGATGGCATCGTTATGCTCTATTATGATCAAAGTCTCAGAGAAAATTGAAACCATGAATCGGTATAAATTTATTATTTTGATGCAATTCTCCATAATTTATGATGCAGTCGCGAATATTTATCGGTTATCCAATAAGCTTTTCGATTTAGTGGCCGTCGGAAAGACTCCGCCCCACACTAGCGTGTTAGAAATTATATATATATAAACTTACTTCGGAAAAACAACATTAATTGACTTTTGCGGGTTTTTGTGATAATCACGGGAAAAATATCTAGAAAATGAGGATTTGCACTGTACTTTATTTCAAGTAGTTAAGTTACATTAACTTAATTCAGTCCGATGTCTTTGGATAAGCTTGAATGCTGGGGAAGTCCGAAAATCTATCAACTTAGCGGGCCTCGGCGTACTTAGTTGCTGACCAGAAGAACTCGTAGCTGCTTACGGTCACTGATCGGACGTCTGAACACTTTGGTGGTCGATGCAGAAGATAATTGATAACTGATAACGCAATTAAATGCTGTTACCAGCCTCATATTATGCCAATACATTTTTAATAAATGTAGGATTTTATAAAAGGTCACTTCAGCAATAAAAGTCACTTCGAGAATAATAAGAACTTTATTCGGTTTTAAAAAATAAAATAAACAAGAGAGTTCTATTACTTAACTTATCCGCGTATGGCTCACACAACATGTTCGAATCACGGCTGACTAGCGACTGACTGCAACTACTAGCTTTTCTTCTTTGATTGTGTGTATAATTTGCAAATATATTAGTGATAGTTTTCAATAGCACTGCAGATTCACATTTTGTTTTTAGTTTAAAATTAAAAACCAAAGTATATCCGAAAACTTTTTCATGTATTTGATTTTTGAGGACACCAATGGCACTAGACCATAAATTTGAAACTAGAAATTATTTGCATACGAAAAGAGTAAAAACCAAACTGACAAAACCTCTAAACAAGTCGTTAAATAGATCAACCTTAAGTTAATCGTTTGTTTTTGTTAAAGTTAAAATATTAGCGGTATTACTGCAAGTCGCTAACCCTTATTGATGTTGGGGTAAGGAGCGAACTATTATGAAAAAGTAAATGGATCATTATTTTATTAGAAACATCGCTGATCCAGATTAATAGCTCTCAATGGGAATTTAAAGCGTCGAATGTCGCCGTGCTGGCTCAACAAATTGAATTATGTAATGATCGTATAATTGTACAATTCATAGAAGTAATAAGGTTTCAGCCATGTTTTTCAATCCGATATTAATACAGCAGCCAAGCCACTTAGCATTACCATAATTTATGAGATAAACATTTCCAAAGCGAAAGTGCCTTTTAAGGACCTCTGCGAAAAATGTGTGCAAAGTAAGCATATCGATATATTTCAGATATCCATTACCGCAGTTAGAACCAATTCGATTGATATTGTATAGAAAATAAAAGATTAGCAGACAACCTAGCAGCCTTGTGAGTTAAAAGTCAACAGCTAGGTGAAACATCGGTTTAAGTAATCCTCATGCAAATAATCCGCCGGACTACTCGCAGGGGAGTAAATCCAACGGAAATTCTCTGTAGTACCATGTAATATGAATATAAGAGTCGTTTTCCCAACTTTATAAATTATTTATCCAATTCAAATTTATTCGTAGACCCCATGCCGTCCCGACTTTCCCGTGCCAGCAAAGGCGAGGCCCGTCTGATTCGAACGAAGGGTTCCAATCTTCATGTATTCAAAGTAGTTTCTCCGATGGTGCCAATTCGGGCGGAATGTCTATTGGAAGCATATTTTCATGGCAATTTAGTCCTTTTCCTGTTTTCTGTTATTGACGATGATGATATATGCGGGAAGTGTTGTGGAAAGTCAATACTTTAACAGTGCCATCCGGAATAGATATGTTGTTTATTACTATATGATGGCTGAAAATTTATTCACTCCAGTGCCGCTTACGATGCAGACAACATATATCCTCGGTATCCAAATACATCTATTATTTCTTCAGTATCAAAGAGGTGTACCGAGCTCTGCGAGCGATACGAATGAAAATGCCTATGTGTAACAGCAGTTGGTTTAGTTCACCGTTTTAAGATTCCTTTTCATCGCATATTTAAGTGGGTTAAGGCATTCCTTTCGATGAGCATGTGTTGGCCTTATTATGCAAACTTAAGTGGCTTAAAGCAAGTTTTACTGGCCCCTCAAGGGCTTACTGATTTGCTTAAGTGCTGGCATGTGGAAGACCTGCGATTCTCATAAGTTCTTTCATGCGAACATTTTTGCAGCAAGAAATAAAAATTTTAGTCGGAATATATTCTATCTGTTGGTATTAAAACAATTTCCACATTCCTTCCTGATCTCATATTCTATATTATAACATATATGAATTAATTTAAAAATTCTCCATGCATTTCATTTACAATTTGTACATATACAGTAGTGGCCAAAAGTTAAGCAACTCATCTTGAAATTCAAATATTCTTTCAAAGTAGAAACTTCTATCGAATGAATTCAAAATTTATTTTGATATATTAATAACAATAGCCATTTGCAACTGCAACTACAAAAAATTCTTCATTTGTTTGAACATTTCTGACACAATATCGAAATCTTTTCGAAGCTTACAAATATGAATCTGACAAAAGTTAAGCAACTAAAATGTATCCTCTTAGAAAATTTGTTATTTTAAACAATACGTCAAAAATAAATATACAAACTTAATATTTTGTTGCGTATCCATTATTTTTTAAAACTTCTGCGCATCTGCCAAGCCTTACTTAAAGCTGCAAACAGTTCTTGCTGGTTTGATTATTGCCGTCGACGTCGAATTTGCTTGTTTATGATTTCCCATAAATTCTCTATAGGATTCAGGTCTGGTGACTGGGCAAGCCATTCTAGAACTTTCACCTTTTCTACATTAAGCAATTCTTTTACTACCTTAGCCGTATGTTTAGGGTCGTTATCGTGCTGAAATAACCACCTAAGCGGCATGTTGTCTTCAGCAAGGGAGGCATTTTGCTTAGCAAAATGTCCTTATAAACAAATCGATCCATTGTACCTTTAATTTGGTGTAGCAGTCCCATACCATGTCCTGAGAAGCCCCATACCATAACATTGCCTTGTCCATGCTTCACGGTCAAATGGCCAAAATGATCAAAGGTTAAATTCACGCTACTATTGCAAGGTAGCGTGAATTTAACCTTTGACCATTTTGGCGTCTCACATAGCAAATGACGTCAGAATCGACCAAGTTAAACTTAGATTCGTCACTGAATAGCAAATTTTTCCATTGTCTAAGTGTCCAATGCAGATGTTCACGTGCGAACTTTAACCGAGTCATCCTATGTTTGAGTTTCATAACGGTTTCTTTGCTGGTCTCCGTGTATGAAAGCCTGCTTTAACCAACCATCTTCTAACGGTACGTGGAGAAATGCTTGCACCTAATTCATTCGATATTTGAACTGATGATGCCCAAGGATCAGTTTTAATTTTGCGTAAAATCAATCGGGCGGCCAGAACGTGGAGGAGTCGATACTGTGTCCCTACACTTAAAGCTTTTAATCATTCGAGATATTACAGACTTGACAATTCCGAATAGATCACTAATTTCTTTTTGGCAAACACCTTTTTCATACATTTTCACTATTTGTAATTTTAAGTCAAAAGAATAAACTTTTCGCGACATTTTCGGTCGAATATTGCTTTATTGCACGCGTCCTATCGTAAACTATAACAATGCTGTACTAAGTAGCAACTATTCTCACTCAGTATTGATAACGATGCATTTTACTAACGAAAACAAACTAGTTGCTTAATTTTTGTCAGCAGCGCGATTGTATAATCTGACGAATGGTTTGTAAATTCCCGTCACAACTTCTTAAACATGTACAATTTTCAGGCACTTGAAGTCCCTAACTCTGTTCTCATCTCATTAAAAATAATTTTCTAGATAATTGGTAAATAGTGTCCGTACTAGGCAATGAAACAATTATTTTGATGTATAGATGCTTAATTTTTGGCCACTATTGTATATCTGTGGTAATGTTATTGGCGCATAAAAGAAAGTTTAGAAGCCCTTGTCTATATGTCAGCACTATTCTCCAGAACTAATTCAGTTTTCGCCATTGCCTCTAGAAAGTTTTTGTTACTACAAAAATAAAATTTTTCGACTTCAAAAGATTTAAATGATCATGTGTACGAGTATCCATCCTACCTACATAGAATATATAAAGGATATCGGAGTTATTGTAAATATTTAAAAGGTCCAGATTATCAATGCAATATAGCGATAAACATTTTTTATTAATAAAAAAATTCTGTTAAATATTACCTATTTAGGAAATCTATGGTAGATCCAATAAAAAGACCGGACATTAACATTTCTACCTACGTATGTGTATTGTTTTAAATCGCAAAACAAAAAAATCTGAATTTATAAAGATTATCGCATAGACTTTATACGCCAGTTCTTAATTTCAAGTATTACTCAATAAAATAAGTATAATTGGTTATATGTTTGGTGATAAAAATCTAAAAATAACAGTTATATTTTGGTTCTAATAGTAGTGGTTATAGTTTAACCATTATAACACAATATACTTATTTTTTTGTTATGAGATAAGAGGTTATCGATGGAACTTTGTAATGTTTATTGGTTATCGGATAACCACTTCTGGATTTCGGCTGAGCTCAAGAACTGCTTGCAGAAAAACGACCTTCTTGTCCGTGATACAGCCGGATAATCATACAAAAGTTGTAGTGAGCTATAGTTCCCTGATCCTGATCCTAGTCGGCATTACATCGCAACTCATAATGGCGAAATAAGTAATGAGTAATCATTGGTTTTAACAAGCTCTTTAGTTTGGTGTAGCATCAGAGCATTGTTCCAACATAGGTTTCCACCCATCTTTCTACCACAGCTCTGGTCGAGGAGGTCTTGTTTAGGGAAATGTTATCGAGTTGAAAGTCCTTCATCAGCGACCTTGTTTCCCCCAATGCGAGTGTGCCCCGATACCCAAACGAGTGTTGCTCTGTTAGAGATAGTCAGGCGTTGAAGTTGAGAGTCAAAGCACTTCTTGAAGAATTTTAAAAAAAGCGCCATATTAAGAACCTTTTCTAAAAGTAGAGTTAACTCGTTCGTTACCAGCCGTCACATATGTGTAACACAGCGACATACGACAAACGTTTTTGGACAATTGTATGAAAATAGTTTGAAATGCTTTTTGTTTTGAACAGAATTTTTAAGTTTTAAGACGTTGATATATACGAAGAATGTGTACCAGTTTAAAAAAATGTTGATTTTACTTTTTTAGAATGCTCTAAATATATATATACGGTTAAATCTATTCGATTTGATACCATATAATCCAAAAAGAGTTTTGGGCTATGGTGGGAGTTTTTCCAAGCAGACCCTGGTAGCGAACAGGTTAATTTTGGCGTTAATCATCACTATTTTTCTAACAGGCTGCCACCAGGCAACCTTGGTACACTACAATCCTTCCAAAAATGCGAGGGTCCTACAAAAAGTAAGTTTCCCTGTGTTGTCAAATTTATGGTAGGGGAATTTTCGCCGAATTTGTATTTTTTGAATGAATATTGACAGATACATATGTAGGGGCCACCCTGCGCTGCTTATTTTTGTCTTCCGCCTAACACCTGGACGTGAGTAGCTCTGCAACCATGGAGACCCCTTTCCCTCTTACGTCAACTTCGAACTGCGTTCCGTGATTTGTTTTCTCCATGCCTAAGGCAAAAGCACGACTGCAATCTACCGTCAGAGACTGTTCCTGTTGCGACACGGGTGTAATGAGTGAGTAAATGTTGCGAAAAGGGTGCGTAGCTTTCGCCAATGACCGTCAAAACTTTGTTAATGAACCGATGAAAAGCCAAAGTTTTTTTCTCAACAGGCAAGGTTAGGGCCGGAGTTTTTCTGGATAAGAAGGGTGTTTTGCTCATTAACTACCTCCCTAAGGGAGAAACTATCAATACTGACAGGTATTGTAAACTTTTGAAAGACTTAAGAAGGGTTATCCAAATAAACAGCGCAGAATGTTGTCTTCTGCTTCACAATAACGCGCGCCCTCATACCGCAAGAAAGCCAATTGACCACTTGGCTAATTTAATTGGGATGTTTTCCCTCATCCAGCATACTCCCCCAAACCTTGTTTAAAGCGATTAGTATCTGTTCCCGAAATGAATGTTCACCTGAGAGGACAGTACTTCAACAATGACGATGAACTCAAAGCGGAAGTGGACCAATTTTTGAAGGAGGTGACGACGGCAGACCATAGGCCTCATAAGGGTGGAATTTCTAGAAAAATAGTTCTTGAATTGAGGAATCCGAAAAGAAACGAGTTTTTTAATATGACTTGTAGCTTTTTTTAATAAAATTGTGAAACCATTCTTTAATAAATGATCTCCACTTTTTTACTGCTGCCTTTCTGCCTAATAGTTAAAAACAGATTATAAACAACAAGAATTCTAACCATTGTACATACCAATTCAAATTTATTATATTTACTAAATATTAATTTAATAAAGCATTTATTTAGTCGTAAGTAATAACAAGACAGAAACTTTACATTCCTCGAAAAGTGTATTTTTCATATAACCGTCTCAAGTTCACACGACACTCTGTAAGTCGAAATAGAAATAGTCGAGGATCCATTCTTTCTTTATCAACTGATTGAAAGAGGGCTTAAATGTTCATGAGCTCAGGCAAATTAAATAATTCCTTCCTGAAGGTTATTATGGATCCATGTGGGCCTAGTGACACTGGTGAATGATTAACAACCAAGCACGCTACTTGATAGACACATATTATTATTTCTCGCCATCCCGAACTTTTTTTAACAGTCCGAAATCCCCTTATTCTAAAAGAGTCGCGATGAAAGGGATTGCCCGCAATACAATTCTCATTGACTGCTAGGCGGAAAAAGTTCAAGAGAAGCAGAATTCACTGCCATTTAACGTTTATGTTACTATCTCTGCTAAGCACGACCTGAGATGTTCGCCTTTTTTTTGTATATTTTATGGAGACGTCAAAATAGTTTACGGCAGCGTTGCGGAAGTCACAATGAAAAAAGTGTTGAATTTGGAATGCACTCCTTCCACTTTCATAGGGTTATCCATTCGCTGCGCAAATGGAAAGAAGCGCACTTGCACCCTTTTCGTATTATGCGCTAAGACTCGGCACGGTGGATAATGGCTTTCGCGTGAAGAATTGAAGGTACACCGGCTTAATGCCGTCTACATCCTTTTTCAGCTGGATCCTTTCCTTTATATTTATTACGCGCATAAATTCCTAAAAATATATCAGTAAAAGTAGATTGGAGTATAAATATTTAATTGTGTGTACGGGCTTATCCTTAACGGCCCCCCTCCATCTCATTCCAGCGCAAAGTATATTAGTAGATCCAAATGCGGTTATATATAATCCAAGGACTTGGCGCTGACTTTGATATAAGGAACACATTCTTAATAGAAGCCCCGAACAAGCGCCATTTATTCTTCCACGAAAGCTGGAGCAGCTCGGGTCGTGATGTTAAGTTATGGCTAAACTAGCCCCTCGGCAGGTAATACCGTAACTAAAAGAATTAAATATTAACGGAAGATCTCTGAGATTTTGTTCGACATTCAGCTTGGGAAATTGATTTTGGCTGTTCCCTACCGAAGTGGAACGCTTACTCACTGTCCATAACTAAAAGTTTCACTTGACTTAGGCTTACATTTGCTTGAGGCACCAATTTAAGAGGGTTAATGTAAGCATTTGGAAATATATTTAATTTATTTTCAAGAATAACCAGCTATTCTTAATTAAATGGTGTATTCCTAGTAGCTCGTTCCGTTCGTAATTAAGTTTGTAATCAGCTACGATAGCAATCCAATAGTAGAAGAAAATAAATCTTGAAAAGTTTGTAATTCATCATCTCCCGACGGAGTGTAAATTCTGATCTCTCAATTTGAAATATTGCAGCTAGCTTCACAAGAAGCAACTATGGATGTAGTCTTAAGGCCTTAGTTATTGCAAATAGAGGTACGATAAATCCGGTTACAGCAATGGCAGAATGCAACTTTTTCGACTTGAAGTGCGCTTCAAAAACAAGTACAGTATGTATATAATATGTTATGCTTCTGGGAAAAGTATCTGATATTATAAGAATGGCCAAATTTAATTAGTTTCCCTTCATTTTTAGGATGAACCTTAATTCTTAGTGTGCACAATTTCAATCTTAAACGGAACAGAGTATACAGGCCCATCTTTTTAAAACTGTTGTAAAATGACAAATTCTTAATACGATGAAGAATTTTTAGTAGTTAATATTTTCACGGTTTTCTGATCGATTGCTTAGATATTTTGAAAATATGTTTATTTGAGCATGCCAAATTTTTATATTTATAATTATATTTTAAAAATTTTCAGCTTAACATTTAGGGTTGTGTAATTGAATATGTACATGAAAAGCCAGAATAGGTACGGCAGTCCACCATTCCAAAAACGAAATATATTTATTTAAACAATTGAATGCCAAACATTGAATTTTATACATACATATTGGGATTAACTCAAATTTTTTAAAATAATGCAGTTATTCCATGATAACTAAAAGAATCAGTCACTCCAAATGTTCATAGATGTAGAACTATAGGTACATACTTGGTTTTAAATTGGGAAGGAGTGGTTTAAGAGAGGGTGTTAGGCCAAACGTTGATCCGAACACTACTAAGATTCGATTGGCATATAGTGTTGTACATTTCTCCAACGATTTCGATTTCGACGAGTTTTTTTGTTTTATTTAATAGAACTGAAAACTACAACATTTTGAATTGATAATTTAATTAATTTAAAAAGCATTTTCGCTTTTTAGAAGCTATTTATCTGTAGGTGCTCAACAGGGTTAAGTTCTGGCATTTGTGAATGTCAGCCATTGATGTTACTTTTGATTTCGTCGAACCATTATTTTGTATTTCGGGAAATGTATGTATATCAAACCGTTTTTCTGCATATAAGTCCACCGTAAATACATTTCTTACCCTGAAAATGTGAACATAGCATTTTTCAATATGTGTACTTTATTATGTAAATATATAATTCTGCTACCAACTAGAATAAAAAAATCATTAGATTCGTTAATCCATTTAAAACAAGGTTACATTTCGTGCTATCTATCAAAAAAGGCGATCTTTTATTCGAGAGTATTTTGGATTTAATAGTAGCACTTTACTTTTACATCTACATCCCCAATTAGCCTTCGTCGTCTTAGACGTCTTATTATTGATGAGTTATGTATAAAAAAATCCAAATCCAGTTTAATATATGGTAAGTCGGAGTTTTAAAAGGCTCCTTCACCTATTTATAATATTTTTGTGTTATTGTAATTTTTGCATCTTTTACTAGCTACCTGAGGTGTGCATGGCTTTACTTCGCTCATCTTTTCGGTAGATAAAATACTTTACATACTGAACCTTATATGTGTTACAGAATATGAATAAATTTTACATTGGACTATGCACCGATGTAATATATACTATATATATGAACATATGTATTTATAAATTATAATAAATGAAGGTTATCATAGTTCACATAGTTCATGGTTCATAGAAAAAAGTTTTTGCCCAAACAACCATAGTTTATAGAAATTAATTCATATATGTACATACATATATATCAGCGATTTTGGAATAATAATTACTTACGGTAGGAAACATCATAATGAATTGAACGTTTATAGTTCTGAAAGCTACACTATATATCTACATGTGGTAGGAATTAGAAGAAATTTATGTATGTAAAATCAACTGCCTATTTTATATTTTATGTTGCTCTGCTCCAAGCTCACTGTGGGGGAATTTCTTGAAGCTTCAATCTTTAATTAACGTTTAATTGTTATTACTTTTTGCTTTACATCGTTCATAACTTTAAACCTTTTTTTGTAATTTGATTTATTTTATTTTTATTTTAAATTTTTTTGTTTTAATAACAATTAAACAACACGTCTTTCCCTTTAAAAATGACAACACATCCTAAGTATTTTTATTTTCTACAAAGGAATGCTAATGAACTGATTACTGCTTTATGCAATCTCTACACTATTCTACCTGATATGGTAATATTTACACATATTGCCAAAAATTACTATACGACTGCAAACCAATATCAAATTACGCATGTACACTAAGTCTATCTAAAAGCTCTTTTTCAAACGCATGCATACGACGAAAAGGTTTTACAATACCCAAAGAAGAAAAAAGCCGTAAGCAAAGCTCAAGATAGTTTAGACAACTATCAAAACACCCATTTTCTAAACACTAGGGAGAGCGAAATTAAAGGCCTGTCCGAATCCAAGTCTTCGTCTTCGTCTCGTTATAACAGCTCGTGACGTCAGCGAAGAAGCCGAGCTTTTATAAAAATTAGTAAGAAGACAAAGCTGTTCGTATTTAAACTTTTATAAATAACAATTTTCAGTAATCTTTACTTCCAAGCAGCATTATTAAATGTTGTTTTAGGTTGATATTAAATCCTTCAAATTTTGGGTTAGTATTGAATTAGAACCAGATTGCATACACTTTATAGGCAACCAACCATTGATCGGATGGAAGGTAGAGAACTTCTTAGACATTCCTGCATATATCTATAGTAAGCTGGGGATTTATAGTAAAGTTTTTGGGCTAGAATTTTGGCATCTTCGGGCCATTTTTGGAACTTTGATCTTGAAAATGTCACTATTTTGGCTAGACTTTTAGCTTCTTTATTCATATTTAACCTTTGCACTCTGTTCTCTGCGCTGTGGCACTATTTAGCTAATTCAGCTACGACTGAGCAAAAGATTAAATAATGATACAATTATATTTTTTAAAGGAATCTTTATTTCCTTTTCACAGACTTCGTAGTAAATATTAATGTGTCCTCATTATGTATTATTTTCTATTTCGACAGTATTTGGTATATTATCCTTTTGGTTTAAACAAAAAGAAGGTAAAGTATTAATCTCTAATTTTTTGGGAATATTTAAATTACAAGCATTCATCCATTTAGCAAACAAAAATATGTCTTGCGTCGGAAATTTAAAAAACCGCACATAAGTTGAAGCTCTTTTATTTGGATTGAAACTCGGTACCGTACGCTTGACACCCCAAATCTTATACTTTTCCATTTTAGGAATACAAAGAAAAAAAAGAGAGCATTCAAGCCTGCTGTCAACAAAAACTCCAACCAACCACAAAATCAATATATAATATGTTCAATCGTAAACCAAATTCAGAAGCAAAGTGGTTTTTCAAAAAGCAATCATATTTATTATAAAAATTCAGAACGTTATACAAATTTTCTAATAATCTAAATAAATGTCCTAGTTCGCAGTCAGATCCAACATTGTTTCTAGAATTTCGTTCGAGCAAACAAACCAATTGCTTAGCAAGTCTGTTTGCTAATGAAATGAAAAGCAGCCAGATAATTCCTAGAACCTCCAATATAAACCCGCAGTAGTATGAAACGTATCTACGTACATACCAGGTGTACCGGAAAGTCTTTACTTTAAATTGAAAAACACATAATCTTCGAGAAAATGAAAACAGTTATTTATTCAAAGTACACACTTGTCTCTCTTTCTTGCAATTTATGAATGCCATTCCAAAAAAAACCTTCTGTCCTTTGAGTCAAACTATTCATCGAGGCATATTTCGACTTCATCGAAATTCGCAAAGTGTTGCTCAGCCAGCGCGTATGCCATTGATGCGGAAACGTGATAATCGGACGGAGTTAGGTCTGGAGAGTACGGTGGGTGCGACAGTAACTAAGTCCATCCAAGCGATTTTAATGCTTCTTGCACCGGTTTTACTGTTCATTGTCATGCAACAAAATCACTTTACCGTGTCATCGGGCTCGTTCTAGATGTTTTTCCATCAACGTGTGGTTTAAATTTATTATTTGTTGTTTGTAGCGGACAATATTAACTGTTTCACCAGATTTCAAATCAAAATCAGTATGTTTAAATTTTAGAAACCACTCTTTTCAGGCATGAAATTGGAGATATTTACAGATCTACGAGTATAATACTATGATGTTATTATTTAGGCGGAATGAAACTTTCGTTGAAGCCTAATGACAGTAGAATAAAATGACATATATGTCAAATCATTTTATTCCATACTTACGGCTAACGGCATTTGTTAGAAACCCGGTAAGAACCTTCCTGTGCCCCTGGTATGTGCAGGCAGCAAAAAAGCATCGGCTAAAGTATTGAGAGCAAAGACAAATGCATGTAAGGGCAAAGAGAAATTCATTTACGCTCTTCGGTTCTAATTATGGCTAGTTGAATGTATTAGTGTCTTCGAACGGTGGCTTACTCAAAACATTGCAGTGCCAGCAAGCAACGAACGAAGAGCTTTAAGATCGCAACTTTCAAAAAGCTGTTCCTCGTATAGTTAATGTTCTAGTTGTCACCTCTTTAGGTTTTATGTATCTATGATAGGACAAAGAATGTGTTTTTGGCGAACAGGTACTGGCTGTTCCTTCAAATGCGTCGAGCTAGATTGTGTAACAGCGTGCAAATTCTTCCTAGTTGGATGAAAATGACCATTCTTATAATTAATTTCGGAAATATCGGTAATAAAATAACGTTTCTAACGATCTAGAAAGATAGTGATATTTTTTTCATTTATGTGAACAGTAAATCAATTTTAATGTCTTGCTACAATAGGAAACGGTTCATTGTAGCAGCACGAGAACAGACTTGAGTAAACTTCATTCTTCATCGTTCCCCATAAGAAAAAATTCAATGGAATAAGATCTAGATATCTAGCAGGCTAAGGAATCGGTGCTCCTCGTCCAATCCAGGGCTCAGGGTATTACTCATTTAGTTTTAGCTTCCCAATGTTACCAGTATGCACGGTCCTTTATCAAGTTGGTAAAACATTGACCTTGTATTATCCAGAGAGATGTGTACAAGAAGTTCTGGCAATATATTAGAATAAGATTAAAATGAAAGAAGAAAATTTGAATAGCAAGATTCGTGCTGGCAGTGCAAATGTATTTGAGAGTGAGAAGAAAAATGATAGAACGTGCTAGTGTAAATAGCTTGGACATTTATAGCTTGAATGTACAAGAATTTAGTACTATGGAAATTCATAGAGAGGTGCAAGAAGAGGAGGGCAGAAGCAGATGCGAGCAGGAAACGTTGCCAGTTACATATATGCGTACATCAAATATACAAATGGAGGTGGATGCGGTGGAAATTGGCAACAACGAGGAGGAAAGCACGCTTGACTACATTACAGCAACAGGAGTCACGGTGAAAGCAACACTTTTTGTACAGAGATAGAAAATAAATTAGGAAATATTATTGAAGTGAACAATTGCAAAAATATAGGTGAATGGGCATTAGATAATGGATGTACTGATCATATTATTAATAATGAAAATTATTATACAAAGTCTATAAATTCACAGAAACTCATTCCTTATTAAAGAAATTGATAGAAATTTAATTAGCTTTAGTATGTTAACAGACTCGAATAAAATAATATCAGTAGGAAATACATCAAAAGTATTTAATAAAAATATGTATTAATTGTTGTGGCTAATAAAATTAATAATTTGTATAAGTTTAATAGCTTTGGCGACATAAAACAAATTTATAAATCTGAAAGTATAGAAAACGAAATGGCTTCAAGAGCAAAATTTTATAGAATGCTAGAACATATAAATTTCAAGGATTGGAATATGACAAGGAATGAATAGAGACAAAAATGTACTTGAAATTATTCATGCTGATTTATGTAAATCGCCCACATAGTGCACTAGATTATTTAATTAAAGCAAAAATTAAGTAGATGATTGCTTTGTAGAATTAATCTAGTTGAAAATTTAACAGAAAAAAGATGAACAATGTAGGTTATGATAATGGGAGAGAATTTGTGAATATGATACTCGTATGTATAAACTAGCCAAAGAGAAAGCAATTTATATCGAGCCTTGCTCACCATATGTTCATGTTAGTAATGGATACTGCTAAATGATTATTATCTGATGCAAAAATAGATAAAAGATTGTGGCCGGAGGTAGTTAAACCAGCTGTGTATTTAAAGAATATAACATTAGCAAACAGGATTGGAAAAAGGACCCTTATGAAATCTTTATGAGATATAAACCGAATAATAACAATTTAAAACTATATGGAAGTTATAAGAATTCCAGAGAGCCAAAAAATATATAAATGGGATAGGAAAGTCAATTTAGGTGTGGGATTATGATAATGTTGGGTACAGATTTTTGGTGCATAATAAGGTAATTGCTGCAAGACATGTAGAAGAAAATGCAAATCTTACAGGCTTAAATAGTGATGATGAAAATGATAAAAATCTTGAAAATAAAAATGAAAGGCGAAAATGTTGACAATCCAAATGATGAGATTGAGGTTTTAAATAAAAGTATTGATAATAAAATTGACAATGTAATTAGAACGATAGAGTTTATAAATTAAACAAAGCGATATATGGCTTAAGTGAAAAGCTAAAAGCCTGACAGGAGTGTTTGGATAATTATCTTACAGCATTAGGATTTAAACTTAGTGAAGAAGACGATAAAATCTTTTTAATAATTGTAATGTATCACAGATAAATATTATAATGTCATATGGCATCACAATTAAGATAAACTGGTCAATTATTATAAAAGTCACAGGGCATCATCACTTGGATAATACAAGTTTAAGTTCAAGCTGTCAGTTAGTTTAAGCACAGTCTGTAAGCAGCCATTATAAAGAAAAGAACACAGGAACTGCACGTTTTATTCATTGGCCATTCAAGAACACTACATGGCACAGCCATTGATCCAAAATTGATCCCAATGGATTATTTGCAAAAAGTGGGAAAACTAATTCTCCATAGTGGCAATGCGGCAGTGAACTGGATAGTTTTTTGGCAGGACTTTCAGATTTTCTTTTGTGCAGCAGAGCTAGACAAGAAGAACGAGGAAGTATAAGTAGAGGTATTTTTAAATGCCGTTGGTCCTGATGCGATTGAGATTTTCAACATATTTGACCTCACAGAGGAGCAGAAAAAGAACTTTAATACGATTCCGCTGGCATGTACCACTAGTGGTACATAGAGGACTGTCCCATCGGGCGCCTTGTACCACGGGTGGTACATACACAACAGAAGAAGAAAGGTTTATAAGAATCGAAATATCGAATATTAGCGCTCTTACTATGTTGATCGCCGCAGATTTATCAGTGAGAGCTATTTGTTTTTCTAAATTCAAAGGAAATTGTGCCGGTTAATGAACCATATGCGATTATATTCATAACACCGCCGACAGCTGGAAAGAAATATGAATTAGAGAGCCGTCAGATGCCGCGAACTGCAAATACGGCACCTGAGTTACGGCGTAGTTACAACTATCCTGGATGCAGTAACTACAAAAAATAGGATAACTAACAATAATTACAACAAAAATGTAAATGGTGACAAGTATTCTAGGGAAAAACTGTCCAATAAAAAATTTAAAAACAGTAGGGAAACACCAGAATATCACCGATGTTTAACGAAACATAAAGTGAAGAAGTGACCAGCTTATGGTATATACTGCAGGAAATGCGGAGGAAAAACCATTGCGCAATAGCGTATAAGACTAAATCGAAGAAAGTAAGTGAATTAAAAAACTTGTCGACTAGTAACGAAACGTTGTATATAAATAACTTAAAGATACATAAAATCGGTAACAGGTCATAGTATTAAACGTTCAGAATTGACAATTTGCTCATTGACTTTAAAATAGATACCGGCACAGATGTAAATGTCTTGCCTTTAAAAATTGCTAAAAGGATTACAAATTTAAAAATAAATATTTCAGATATAAAAATAGAAGTTTAGGGGGAACAATTCTGAAAACAAAAGGCCAAACCACGGTAACATGTACCTAGTCGTGCCATAAATTCGGTCACAACTTTAAAGAAGCATAAAATCTAAACAATAAAAGTTAATATTATTTTAATGTTATTTTAATAACATATTGTTAATTAATTAATAAAAGCTTTACTCGAAATGACCTCCTTTAGCTTTTATACAAGTTTTTAAACGTTGTGGCCGCTGGTCTGTAGCGGCACGCACGGTATTCAACGACATTTCATTTGCTGCTTTCACCAACGATTTTTTCAGACTGTCCAAATTGCGGTGGGGAGTTCTACAGGCCTTGTTCTCTAACTCTGTCCATAATGCATAATCCAGCGGATTTATGTAAATCTGGGCTCCCGGATGGCCAATCTTCTTGTGCAATAAAATCAGGAATGTTGCAGGAGCAGTCTTACTGGAAGACCCAATGTTGTCCACCGAAGAGAGATAAAGGTTTCACAACACCTTCCAGCACGTTGGTTTGATAAACCGCCGCACCGGTTTTGACACCTTTTTCGCAAAAATGGGGTGTTGTGACACCTTTATGGGATACACCCCACCAAACCATTACAGAAGCTGGATGATGGCCTCGTTGCACCCTGGGAACCGTTCTTTTAGCTTCTTCTGATGATGTTGCATAAACCTTATCATTTTGTTTATTAAAAACTTGCACCACAGTAAAAATTTGTTCGTCGGTAAAGAGGATGTTCTCATGACCGTTGCGTGCCAAAGCAAGAGACTCTTGCATCTTTCCAATCTTATTTCCTTTAACCGTGGAGTCAACATGTGGGCTGTTGACCGACGATAAGCCTTCATATGAAGATCATCTCGAATGAGTCTACTCATCTATCTTGTGGAGATTTCCAACTCCCTCGACAAAATTTTTTGTTTGCGCAGTGGATTTCTACGGATGTGCTCTCGGACAGTTTTGATGGCACTGACTGTTCTAACGGTACGTAGACGACCGGTCCTTGCTCTATCATCTATGCCTAAGGTTTCATTAAATGAAATCTTTTTGATATTTTTAGCGGTTTCAACAAATTCAAAATTTCAGAAGCATTTTTTCCACACTTATGGAGACCTATTACAGCGATACGATTTTCTTTTACTCCCCACTCCATGATTACGAGTCAAAGACTGTCACCAAACTGATCGGAATATTACGCCGTACAGTTCATTTGTTACAAAGTGCAACATAACGGTACAATTCCATGCTAATTTCTGAGAAAGCGAGCATTAGAAATTGTGTGACAGAATTTATGGCAAGACTAGGTATACGAAAACATCAAATTAAAGATATTAGATTTGTAATTAGTGAAGAAGGAACGGAACCAATCCTGGGACTAAGCACACGCAGTGATTTAAATACTTTTTGAAAAAGTATAAAAATTCATTTGAGGGTCTAGGAATTAAAAGAAAATATTACTGCACTAGTAAAACCAGCAAGGAGAATACCTTTAGCGTTAAAAGAACCTCTAGCCAAAGAATTAGAAAGGCTAGAAAATCTGAATATAATACAAAAAAGTGAAATTCAGGCAGACTGGATATCAAATATAGTAATTGTTGAAAAACCTGATAAAAAATTAAGATTGTGCTAAGATACCAGAGAGCTAAACAAAGCAATTAAACCATTAAATTATCCAATACCCACGCTTGAGGAGTCGTCAACAAAATTATCGAAAATAGAAAATCTTTACCGTTTTAGGTTTAAAAGCAGGTAGGGCTGAATAAAGATTGCAATAAGATCTGCATCTTAAGTACACCAATAGGGACTTATAGATTCAGTTTGGCTTTCGGAATTAGCATTACGCATGAAATATTTCAAAAATTTAATGAACACAACTTTAAAAATATTTCGGGTGTAGCAGTTTATCTTGATGATATCTTGGTGTTTGTAGACTCTGGAGAAGAGCACGATAAAATATTACAACAAGCAATGTAAAAGGCGCAACAAATTAATCTAAAATTCAACAAAGATAAGCTGCAATATAAAACAAGGAAAATTAAATTCTTAGAGCATATAATATCTGAAGAGGGTACAGCCTGTGATCCCAACAGGTTACAAGCGATCTGTAAATTACTAGATCCATTAGATAAGAAAAGGCTACAAAGTTTATTAGGTATGATCAATTACGTACGTAGTTTCGTGCCAAATTTAACAAGAATTTCACAACCTCTTAGGGATTTATTACAAAAGAGCATGGTTTTTAAATGGCAATAAAGACACACGAAGACACTAGAACAGATTAAAAAATTAATTGCCAATTCTCCCAGATTTAAAACATTGCGTATCTCGAAGTATGACACTGACGGAGCAAAGATATTTACAAATTGACAAGGAAATGTTGGCAATCGTTTTTGGATGCAGAAAGTTTCATAATTTGATATATGGAAAAGCCTTCAAAGTAGTAACAGACCACAAGCCATTGCTAGAAATTTTTAAAAAAGACTTAGGGAAAATACCAAATCCTCGATTACAAAGAATGATGCTGACATTATAAATGTAATTATCAAATAGATAGATATTAATTCACATTGCAGATTGCTTCTCTAACAATTGTGCTTTGCAGTCAGGAGTGCCATTTCAGATGTAGACTCCGTAGTACATACGGTTAAGGTGAGTGATGATAAAAAACAAAAATTTAACGATGAAACCGAAGCAGACCTGGTTTTGGGGAAACTAAAACAAGTTTTGTTAGAGGTCTGGCCTTCTGAGGAAAATAAAGTTTCAGATTCAGTTTCAAATTGAAAACTAAAAAATGAGTTGGTGGTAACTGATGGCATCATATTTGTAAATGATACAATTTTAATTCCAACCTCCTTTAGAACTGAAATATTAGAGATATTATATAAGCCTTATATGGACATAGTTAAAAAAAAAGAGCGCAATCATCAGTATATTGGCCCAGTATTAATAAAGATATTGAAAACAAAGTAGGATCTTGTACAGTTTGTCAAAAGTTTCAATCATCAAAATCAGCAGAAATTTATATTCCTCACGAGGTACCCGACCATTTAATAAGATTTGCATGGATATTTTTCATTTGTCAGGAAAAGATTTTTTAGTAGTCATGAATTATCTCTCTAAATTTATTGAAATACTTCCCCTAAAAAATAAAACGGATCCTGGAATAGTGCAAAAACTGAAGGAGTTGTTTGCGACCCACGGAAGTCCTAAAACAATAATTCCGGATAACATGCCGGTTGGATCGTTCAAAAAGTTCGTCCAACAGTAAGATATAGAAATAATTACCACTAGCCCACATTACCCGAAAGCCAATGGCCTTGCAGAAAGGTATGTTAGAATTACAAAAGTGTAATAAATAAAAGTAAAGAATTAGGTCAGGAATTATGGATTACTATACTAGAATACCTAAATACACCGCTAAAAAATTACAATAAATCACCGGCTGAAATTCTTATGGGAAGAAAGAAGCGAACGTTATTACCAATGAAGTCTAAACTGTTTAAAACTGAAAATAGCAAGACAGGAAAAATAATTATTGATAAGAATAATGCCCACAATAAACTATACTACGACAAAAAATCAGAAAATTCCACACAATTTGAACCGAAGCAAAAAATTTGGATTAAAGGATATAAATATTAGCAAGAGGGAGAGATAAAGGCAAGACATTGTTTGCCATGATCATATTGGGTATCTACCGAGGATGAGAAAACATTAAGAAGGAATTAACGACCACGAAAATAGAAAATAAAGTAACTTGATTAATTAAATTATAAAGTTGCTTGGATTCATCTTACATGAACTCTCTATTTTGTATCCATAAGATGCGTGAAATAACTGAAAAATATGTATATATCGTGGTACATACATAAGTTGTACACTTCATAATATAAGCTTTTCGAACACATGAAATGCACCCAGATTATTGACCTAGGTATTTAGATGAGCTAGTTGAAACTCTTAAAATTATTATATATAATATGTAATTGAATTATGAAGTCAAAATTTAGTTAGATATAAGTGTACTTAATATGAACACAATCGACTGTAAGTAAAATCCGATTTAAATAAGAAACGTATTAGTAGCTTTCTTTAAAAAGGGGAAGGTGTAGTGTATCACAGATAAATATTTATTATAATGCCATATGGCATCACAAAATAGGAGAATCTGGTCAATTATTACAAAAGCCACAGGGTATTACCACTTGGATAATAGTTTAAGTTCAAGCTGTCAGTTAGTTTAAGCACAGGACATGTCTGAGGTAAAAAGGGATGCAATTATAGCTCTATTCAACGAGAAAAAAACTCTCTTATAGAGAAATAGCGATAAAAGTGGGTCAACTGTGTCCAAAATAAAGAAAAAAATTGCTGCTGGAGAAGATCGGAAAAGTCGAACGAATTGTAAAAGTGTTCACAAAATGTCTGTCCGGGATGACCGTGCCATTATCCGAGCTGCAGTTGAGGAAAGAAGGAGGATTAAATAACTCGAGATGTTAACATATCAGCAAGAACAGTGGAGAAGAAGATGTAGAGAAGCCAGCTTATTTTACAGATGACAAGCTAAAATGCCTTGACTGACTCAATGCATGAAACTGCTAGTTTTTAGCGACAAATGTAGACTAGTAATGAAAGAGTAACACCATTTTGTACACAGAAGGACTTAGAAGCGTTTCAATGAAGAAAGCCTACGAAGGACTGTGAAACACCCACCAGCTATAATGATTTGGAGCTGTATCCGCACTTAGGAACCAGCTTTAATTTATTTTAGGTATAGTACTTTACGAAAGGAGCAGTATAAAAATATTTTAACAGATATTTTACATCCCCTACTTTTATCCAATTCATGCAGGATAGCGTGTCGTGCCATACAACTAGATTCATTCGAAATTTTTTAGATGAATCAGAACTTTCAATTCTTGTTTGGCCTAGGAATTCTTCTGATCTTAATCCCATTGCTGGGCCCTTCTAAAATCTAAAGTGCACGCTCGATCGAATATGTTACTTTGTTGCAAACAAAATATTACTGATATTTGGCACAATGACGAGGATCTTAGGGAAATAATTAATACTCGTATATATGTACAATATTTGGAAAATTTGTGTATTTTCGTTCAAAAATATATACAGCGTGACAGATATAATTCTATGTTAAAAATGTTCATGTATATGGTAGTTAATCTACACTTTTTTTAACAACAGATGCTCTGCAAAAGTTTAGTACTAAATTTTAAAAAAAATTATATTTTTTTCATAATATTCGTCGCCCTTAGCTTTTATAACAATTTCCATTCTTCTAGGTTTGTTAAAAGTTACTTCAATTTATTTATCCTTTATTTCTTTCCATACAGTTTTTGTGCGTAACTGAAATTCATCTAAATTTTTTTTGGTCAGTCGAAAAATGTCACAGTTTCTTGTCACTAAACCCGAGACATATTCAATTAAATCTCAGCTTGGAGATTACGATCGACATTCCATTACTACTATTTGATTTATTTCGAACCATTCCATTGCTTTACGGGTACAATGTTTGCAATCATTATCTTGGTGAAATACATTTTTATTACTTTTCAACATCAAAAATCTCGAAACTCTCCATAAAAATTCTTCTACAATGTTAATGTAGTAGTATGCCGTCAATCGACTTCGAGTTATTCGTTGCAATTTTTCAAATTTAGTACTCATCATACACACCCAGACCAAAACATTTCCACCCCCAAACTTTAAAGCTTTTTGAATTTTTGACTCGTCGCTAAAACAACATTCGTCCAGTTATCAAGACACCAATCCTTTTGCATTTGTACGAAAAGAAGGCGATTTTTCCCATGAGGGGTATTAAGCCCTTATTTCCTCTTCTTTGCACAACCTCATAAACCATTATCTCATAATGCGTTTCGTACAGTTTCAGCTGACCTAGTAAAATTGTGTGAGTTTACTAAGTACGCATGGACCTGTTTTGCAGGATTCATTGGTCCAATTTTCAATACACATGATATCCTTCTCTTAGTTTCTGTGGTAATGAGCACTTTGCGACATCCTCGATTCTTCTTACGTTATGGTATTAACAATAGAATAGTGCAAGGCCGTGTTCCTTGGTTTTGCAAACCCGTTCCTTTGCCTTAGCGTCCGATGTTTTCTTTATGTTTTCAAAAAGTTTGAATTGCTAAACGAGAGAAGGCTTTAATAATATTTTACACTAATATGCATACTTGTATGCTATACCTCCAGATGAATAATAAGAGAGCTAATCGTTTTTGACACATCTAAACAGAACGCTAGGAACGCTAAATAGAACGAAGCTCCTATTATTTAATACAAACAACTGTTGCAGTATCTTAATATGAATAAATTCCTGGAAAACCATTAAATATGGCAGCTAACGCATAATTTTTTCTTACAGCTGCAAGTTCAAGATAACTGTAATATAATGTTTAAGTGTTGCCAAATTTTTGTTATTTAATTATTCGTTCCAAACTACAGAGCAGAAACTGGGAAATATTGCAACAGTTATTTGAGTCACTGTATTAGTATGTATGTATATCATCCATTCGGAATAGAATAAGCCATTTTTACGTTTGCTCTCAGTGGACCATAACCGCAATCTTGTGATTGATTTGGAAGCTGGTTTGTCGTTTTTTCATCGCAGCTCAAATTACTAAACATCTACTGTATTCAGAAACGATTTTGCGACATAGGCTTCTTTTATTTATAAATTTGAAGAAGCTCGTCAGAAAAAGGTTCATATCGAAAGAGAAGATCAACGCCCAAACAGATGCCTGTTTTACGGACCTTTCGAAATCCTATGTTTTGAACGGTTTAAGAAATTGAAGAAACGCTGAGATAAGTGTATCGAGTTAAAGAGAGAATATATTTAATAATAAAAAAATCTGCCCAAATTAATTTGTCTTCCATATTTTTCTAAGGCCTTTTGTGGATGACCCTCGTAGAATGAATGATAAAAAAAAAATTAGTACAAAACTAAATAGTGACAATTTGTGTGACCACTATAAGTAAAATAATTTCCCAAAACACCCCACATCTAAGCCTTCTCCCCTCCTCTATCCTAATTTGAAAAGTATTAACCAACAAATTTTAAAGTTTGCTTATTTTACATATACGTCAACTGCACATTCGCTTTCTTTAAATATACAGGTACATGTATAACAAAACATAGCAGATAAGTTACGCAGAAAATTCAAATGTTGATTACAACATAACTCTTTGTTAGTTCTGTTAGCTCTATTTACCATATGATATGGCTACGCCCAATAAAACTATCAACCGTTCTATTCCCAAATAATTGTAGAAATTGACCCACACAGCTTTAAGCTTCCATTAAAACTTCAGGTAGCCAGATGTACGCAGCACTCAACAAAGGCGTAATAAAATCAAATATTAATAGGCGGTAGCATTAAACTCAAGAAGAAACAACATTCCGGGGGATATACCTACCAGGTCGCAGCACTGCACGCAGTCAGACCAGTATATTTGAGGCCGTTAACACAATGCTGTACTCTTTAATAATTAATTTTGGGTGGTCTTTTTACTAGTGGAATTCCACAATGAAACCATCATTAATAGCTACATGTGGGTCCCTTGTCCATTTTTCGCTTTTATTTAAAGCTATTCGGAAGCATAATATTAGCACCGCGATCGATTCCCTTTCAGCATCAAAACTATAAATGGTCAAATTTATTAGTTAGTTGTATAAATATTATTATTATTAACATTTACCGGACAGCTGAAGAGACGAGTTTACGGGGCAAATGTTGTTTGAGATACCGATAACAGTAGAGTTCTCGGTTTACACGATAATCGATAACGACATAAAGCGGATACAGGGTCTCAGATAATGCAACAGAAAAGGGCAAGGCAACTACAATTACACGAATTTATTGAGTTGGTGTTGATAAAAGTGCTAATCGAACTTAATTTATGACTATAAGAGTGCAATTTTCAGGAATCGAACTCCATTCTTTTAAAAGCAATTATCTACCCTTGTAATTCTAGACATTTTTGAGGAACTGCAGCATTATATCCGAATATTTAAACCTTGGGAGCGGCGAGGTGGGTGGGGCCTCTAAACCCCTTGAAAGTTATAGGATGATTCGTAATTTCCAATTTTTCAGGATAAGCACATCACTCTTTTATTTTTGTCTTTTGATCTCGTCAACGCAGCACCATCCAACTCACGCCAAAAATCTACTATCCTAATATCTTTTCCAAAGATGTCAACAATGTTGACTTACCACCACCCACAGCACATACACTCACTTCCGAAAATGCAAAATATGTTTCTCATTTTCCTAAAATTCACGTTTTCATCTGATTTTTTTCGAAATTCACTAATTAATACACTTGCTTTTAATTTTTATCGAATTGCCCATTTACCATTATCTTTCTTTAAAGGTACAATATGTCTAGGTTAAATAGAGATAGAAAAATCTGTTCCATAGAAAACCTTAATTGGTATTTTATTGTTTCGTTGCATTATAATTACAAAAGCCGTAAAACGAGCAAAATGCCTTCAAAATTTATGGGGAATATTTGTTTAACATACACGGGGAATTAGCTTTAATTATTGCTGCATTTCCGATAATTTTGTAGACATTTTATTCGTTTTACGGTTATTGCAATTATAATACAGGGCAATAAAACAATAAAATACCTGTGAAGGTTTTATAAGGAACAGATTTTCTTACCTTTATTTAACCTGAACATGTTCTACCTTTCCGGAAAAGTAATAAGATAGGCAATTCGTTAAAAATAATAAACATATGTTAATTACGTGAATTTCGAAGAAAATTCAATGAAAATGTGAATTTGAGGAACTTTTTTCCTTTTACGGAACTGAGTGTACCTAGAGTGGGTCAACATTGTAGACACTTTTGGAAAGGATATTAGGAGAGGGGATTTTTGGCATCCTGCCCCCCGCCCCCTTCCTTACCATACAATGTTTTGTTTTACTAGGTCAGATCTTTTATCCCTCTCATCTTAACACACCCACTAAAAAATAACCTGTATAGGGGAGAGTCTGGTATATTGCACCGCTGGATAAATTGTTTTTGAATTTTATCTTAATTCTCAATTCTATATCAGGAGATAATTACAAAAATATACATACAATTAAATGAAGGAAGGAATTGATTACCAGACAAATTGACTGGTTTTTGTACTAGAACTAACATCAGAACCAGATATCTTTCTAAAACTAAAAAGTGGTACAATATATCGGCATCCCATACTGGGTACATATGATAGGTACACAGTACTCAGTTCTTGTTCCCATATACATATATAGTACATATCACACAGTATTCAGTTCTTGTTCACAAGTCAAATCTGAAACATCGAAAAGAACGAACAAATCAGATCAGCATTGCTTTTCACAATTTCTTCTAAACATATCAATAAACTTTGCAGCGAATTTATACCGAAGAAAGAAATACTAATCTAAACTGAGCTAACTTGATAACTTCCTAACACTATAAAGTCCTGGTTTGAAGCTGATTACTTTGCCATGCACGAATATTACCGCTAATCATTCTACTACGCGTATTTATTATTCCTTTAACATGGAAGTGGGATCAATGTAAAAAGAGGAATATCGAAATACAATTTTGTGCCAAATTCACACTGAAGATCAGTTCCGCAAAAATTCGTAAGACGCAGGTCCTTATTCCTTGGTCAAAGTAGTTGCTTTTTTGAGTAATTCCCATATATACAATACATATGTGAATCAAAATTGTAGTGATTCGTCAAAGTAGGCGCGTATACAGCGTAACTTCTCGGAAGGATGGTCATACGGAAAAAATGAAATATAAACTATCAAATATGTATGCCTATCTTGAACTATAAGAGTTGCAATAAAAGGAACTTAGCTTTTTACTGTTCCAAATAAAATTTATCGTTAGTCCTATAAGGAGAAATTCAGTATATATCAATCGAGTAGCTTTGTGTTCAAAGGCCTTTGTCTAAAGCATAAGTAATTGCTATTTCATATAATCGATAATTTCATATATGTAGATATTAGATTCTACATTATTTTTCTTTTCAAATGATAGGAAAACCATATTGAATTTATTCTGTAGATCCTAATCTTTTTTTACGGTACTTATCCTTTGGGGCACTATAGGATATAGGCTACTCATAAAAAATTCTTATATGTTAAAGAAATGTAAATTCCATAAGGATATTATTCGGAAGTATATAAAAGTTAAGAACTGATTATGTTGTATATCATAACTATATTTTATAAAACTCTAAAATAAGATAGTAAGATGCCGTTTATATTATAAAACCGCTTTTCCTTTTTGATTTTATAGCAAAACGCTCTATGATTTGATTAGTGCTTATTGGGAAATCCTTATAAACATGCAGCAGTGCTAACCCAGTCAATCTGTCTTCTCCCATTGAAGATCGCAACCAAGTGGGCTAATAATAGTAATAGTAGTAACATATTGGTTAATTTTAATTCGTGGGCTCGAAAATGGCGAACCAAAGACAGCGACCAAGAATTGTAAATTATAAGGAATTACAATGAAAATTATTAATTGGTGATTTTGAATGAGAGGCGCTGGTTTCGAAACTTAAAATTTTAAAATGACGGACCCGATATAGCAACTAAAATGAATACTAAAGGTATTTTGATGCCAATAATTTCAAATATTTTATAAAAATTTGGGATTTAAAAATGGGGAATTCAAGAGAGCGACTGAAATCAATGAATTTAAATGAAATTACTACTATGTAGTAGTACATAGTACTAATTGAATTTTCAGACCCCTCTTTCAAATTTATTATTATAATTTAGAAATTTATAATAGCAGATTTAATATGAGGAACCAATTTCTCGATTTTTAATTTGAAAGATTTCCATTAAAATTAAACACATGAAAGAAAAAGGTTTTCATATTTCACATAAAAATTTGAAAACGAAAGTATAAAAATCCAATATGGTGACCAACTTTTCCACAATTTCAAGTAATTTCCTGGGAAAATATATTGAAAGGTTATTGCATTAATATACAATAACTAAATAATGAGTATTTAAATGCGATCAAGCTGAAACTATCATCCATACCCAGCAGTCGTAACGTAATAGCCAAGATCGAAGGGTTGATTTTTATAACTTCGGAATACAAAACTTGGCATGAAGCATCATTTGTTTATTGCCGTTCCAATGGATAAATAATTTTGAGGAAGCAAGATTTTTTTCAATTGTTATAGACACAAGAAATTTTAATTTTTATCTCCGAAAAGTTACTTAAAGCCAACATAGGAATATAAAACTGAGCGTCAAACATCATTTGTTTATTACCAATGCAATGAACAAATAATTGTGAGGTAACAAAATTGAATGATTAATTTTGCGCCACCTTGTATGATGAGTTTCGAATTCGACCATTTAAAATAGCTGTCCTACTATGTATATACAATTGTAGTCGTGTAATCGTGAATTCTAAATAAAATTGAAATTGAATTGAATTGAGTTTCTTTACTTTTATTACACCAAAATTATTTACTTAACTTTTATGTTAACCTGATGTTACCTAACTTTGATTATATGTATACAGCATATAACTGAGACCTTTCTCATATAAACATTCAAATAGAACTATTTTACATACATATAATTCTTCAGGAATGGAAATAGTAAATCTAGGAGTTATTCAGCTAATTAAATAACAAAATGAATCCAGAAAAGTTTCCGTATTAATTTATATTTATATCAGTTATATTTTCATAACGAAAGATATAATTTTAGTTATCATGTAGGTTATTATATTATAAGATTCGCATTTAACACACCTATATGGTTTAGTTTCTTTTAACAATTCATTAAAATATCTTGGCTTTAAAAGCTACCTAATTATTGTACGTAGCAATTGAAAACGCAATTAAAATATAATGACGAAGTGATTGAACGGACTTTTTTTCACTTCAGCTGCCATCCATTCCCTCGAAATCATTAATGAATTACTAAATATAACAGAGCGTAATGCATTGGACTTTTGTCGTGAAATTAAATAGCAAACGAAAAATCATTAAAATAATTCTTAAAAAGTATTGGATTACATTCAGGTTAATTGAGCAATACAAAATGCTCTTTATTATTATCGTGGCATGCCTTCCATGAAATGGCAGGATTCGATGATGTGTTGAATTATTTTGTTATTGTTTTTCCTTTTGGCGATTTAATTATGGTATAACCAACTGCTATGAAACCCCTGTAGGTCAATTATCTGTATGGTTGTAAACAAAAACTGTTTACACATGATTTTGTTGTTTACTTGTTTTAAGAAGGATCACATGAACAACAAGTAGACATTTCGTTTTTAAAAGTTGCAGTATCTTTTTGGAAATGGTAAAAATATTATGTTCCATTACTGTAGCTTTTTCACAATTGTGTTAGAACGTGCATATACTATAATTTCATCCATACTGAATAAAACATGATATAGATTTATGAAACAATGATATCGTTTTTATATTTTCTTATAGAGAACGATAATAATAATTATTGAATTTGTAGTAGAGTCAGTAATTGTACAGTTAGTCTGTAGAGTTCTAGTTGTCGAGTTTTCAGTTATCAAATGACCAATTTGAAATACACGCTTGCACAGAACACACCCGAGATCTCTCATTACCTCCCAACCCGTTGCCTTGTACATCATACCTACCTAATACATTATTTACAAACAATTTTTTCTCAAAACGGTACGTATTGGATCATTTTGTTTTTCAGATTAGTAATTTACACAACAAATGCCATCAAAATACCTTATCATATGATATGTGATCAATTCTTGCTGACTAATGAAATCGATTTATTGTAATTTGAATAACGAATTAGCACTAATACAGGAACTCTGGGTATTCAGAAAGCAAATCTTTGTCTTTGGTATGATCAACTGGAGGCAATTTTTTCATTATGAAAGAACGGAATAACTATGGGCATGTGTATTCGTATCCAGCATAATGGATGCCTCGATATTAGACAATTTTCCAGTCAAAACGTCGTTGCAGTCAAAGTATCCTACAGGATTTCGGGAATTAAGCACGAAGACGTATCAGCTTATCTGCCGTATGATTCAGTCCGTTACCTTCAAAGGAACTTTTGGAAATTGTAATATACACAGAATCTAATAACCTGGGCCTGGTAATCGGATGTGATACCAATACCTATCATTTAATGGAGCGGCGATAAGTGCCATCCCAGAGGGCAACAACTATTATATTTCATTCTGTCATATGACCTTGTAGTCAACAATGCGGGATATGATGTAACTTTTGTCACCAACAGGCGACAGGAAGACGTAATACTGAGAAAACTGATTGGGGCAGCTACAAACAGATTCTTTCTGAGGCGGAATCTGAATACCTAAACTTCGCTCTACTAAGGACATTGAGGACTGCACCCGGAAACTAAGTCGGACCTTGATAAACTCTTTCGAGAGAGTTTGTCCTATCAGAAAAAAATGTGGTAAAATATCCCTTGGTGGAACAATAATCTGCAGAAGCTTAGGAAGAAGACTATAAAACTTCTAAAAAGGGCACTAAAAGCCAAAAAATGACATGACCTTATAGTGTGAACATAACATAAGATGAGCGATAAGATCTTCCAAGGCTTCATTTTATATGAAATATTGCGAACAAATGAGGGAAACATCAAGGATATGTAAAGTCTTTCCGAAAGATAACACAGCCAAATTGGACTCCCTCTGAAAAGCAGATAATGGATTTACGGGCTTCAAATAAGAAGAATTCGAAATCTTGGTCGAAGTCCATTTTCATAGATTTAAAAGATTCAATTATAATATATCACAACCTAGTGGACTTACCAGAAAGGGTAACCATCGCTAGGCATGACAGGTAAATAGTATCCAGGATTGTATCGGAGGAAAAGATTGAATATGTTTTTGTCCTCCTTCGAGAACTACAATTATCTTGGCCTGGATGATACATATTCAACTACACTAAACGGTTGGGGACATACCCTAGCTCCAGTCTAAAAAATATGTTTAGTGCTTATAGAACCTTGGGATATGTATCGACTGCATGGCGTAAAATTAGAGTAGCTTTCATTCTCGAACGGAAAGAAAAATTATGCTCTAGCAAAAAGTTGGAAACCAAATCGTTTTTTTCTGAAATCTCTGGAACGTCTGGTAGAAACGTTGCGAAGGCAACCTCTCAGTGAGTATCAGAGAATCCGCACTGCATGATCTAGTTTGCAATATAGAAAACGAGACGAATGAGCGGTGCTACGCTCTTGGGGTTTTTGTATACATTGAGGGGGTTTTCAACAATGCGGCGTTCTCATTCCTGTGAAATGCTACCATTGAGCATGACGTGGATGCCGTGCTGGTAAGATGGATCCATGATATGCTGCTACAGAGAATACTTTTAGAGGAATCTGGAGCCGACATAGTTATGATGGTGAAAAAATGCTGGCCGCAAGGAGAGGTACTCTCATTATTGCTGAAATATGAATGGTTATACCAAGAAATTAAAATAATTGAGGGTATATTCTGGAAGGCTTATGTCGAATACAAGACTTTTGCCTGCCTTTTGGCAATGCAGAAGAGCTTTTGGAAAGACATGGGGTCTTAAACCTGGCACAGTGCATTGGATGTACATAAACATTATTAGACCCATTATAAGATATGCGTCAGCAGTCGTCTGGTGAAGCAGAACAGAAAAAAAAGTAATCCTTTTTTATATTAACACAGTGCAAAAAGAAGTCTGCATTGGGAAACCTCCCCGATTTCTACGAAAATTTGTACAAACATTCTTTTCTTAAAATGAACGACTATTCAAACATTTTTTGTCGAACGTATCTACTTTCGAAAATACACGACTTTAAAATTTTAACATTGCCTTCTTTCAAAGAGAATGTTTTTACAAATTTTCGTAGAAATCGGAGAGGTTTCCGCGTTTTTGACTTAAGCCCAGCGGCCTCCAGTTCAATCAAATTGCTTCAGATTCCCGCAAAATATGCCTAGCTCTTCATCAACCCATCTAGTTGCACCATCAGAATTGGCAACGTACGAATCTCGAAGTTTACCGATAAGTCTTTTAAGTCAGTTAAGTTTAATCCTAGCATACCAAATTTTAATTCTAGTGATACCAAAAACTCTAACTGTAGGTTAAGTTCCAATATACATATTAAGACCAATTCTAAATTCTTCCCTCGCTACTTCTAACTCTTCTAACTGGCTACTTAAACCTAGCCTATTTCCTAACTTAACTAATAAGGCAGCTCACATAAAATACCCTAACTGCATCTACTCACACACTTTTAACCCACCCACCCCATCTCTCCCAAATACGACTAATACCCCTTCTGAACACGTTTCTTCCTCCCCTGGTTATTCAAACAAACGAACCTTAATCAGGCCAACCCCGCTATCTCCTCTTCATTGTCCCAAAAACCATATCCCGCTGCCCTTTCGGCCACTCCTCATCCCCCTCCAACCTCACTCCTACTAAGCTCTCTTTTATTGACCTTCGTCTCCCTCCGGCAGTCAAACACTCAGCAGAATCTCCTGATGGAAGTTATTTGCTTTCCTACCTCCGTGAACACAGAATCTATCTATCTACCTGACGTACCTTCACGAGAGGCTGATAACATCTGCATCGACGACAAAACTCGTATTAACGTCATGGTCTCCATACACCAAGAAGGTCTCCCAACTGATCCTCATGTCTTGCGCCAGTTTTCTTCAAGTACGACGCAAACTTCAACGTTCCACCCCAACAAGTTTCTGAAGATCTTTCTGCTTATGCTTCCCATATAAGTTCCTATCGTATTTTTTATTTGCAAAAAACCCGCGCCGACTAGAAAAATTATTTTTGCTTCTAATCCTCATACTAACTCCTCTCCCAAAGCGGACCCCTATCTTTCAGTTTCCAACCAAAATTGCATCTCCCTGTACTAATAGTATGCCAGAGGGCTATGCTTTAAAACCCGGCATATTTTCTTGACGTCCCAGTCACTTCCCTACAGCATCTTAACGCTCTCTGAAACTAACTTAACCCCCGGGATTAACAACAACGAATTGTTCACGTCTGCCTTCAATATATTTCACGCTGACGGATACTCAATTAATTCCAGTCCTTCTGGTCGCGGCGTCCTTAATGCAATTCAAACTCATATCAGTTTTACCCTGATAAATTCCTGTTAATCCCTATTCGAGTGAGTCTGTGTAAAAATTTTCCTCAACCGCCATTCCCTTTTCATGTTATACTGCAACATTCGCCCAGCTCAGCCTCTTGAAGCCTACAAACACGTAATTGAAGAAATAGTTGCCTTGTCCGTCCTCACTCTCCCCCTCGATATTACAGTTTTGGGCGATTTTAACCTTCCTCGTCTTTTCTAGTGCCTCCTTTATGATGATGACTCCTACTATTTCCCCACTAATGTGTCCTCTACCACTAAACCATTAATTATTTACCAATTATCATTCTAAGCTTAGCTATCTAGGCTTTCCTCTCCGATACATTTTATGGATTTCTTACTACCTCGATAACCGCCATTATAAATTTTCATATTATGTATTTCGCAACGATAACGTATATAATTAATCACTCTCAAATTCTAATATTTGCCGATGATATGAAAATCTTCATTCAAATTTCCAATTAATCTGACTCGTCTCTCCTTCAATACGACCTAAACACCTTGTGCACAAAAAACTTTCTTGACCTGAATGCCAAACCATCACCTTTGGGTCTGGTCACCCTCGCGATCTACACTCATTAACAGGATTGAATCTTGCTAGCGCAGATTCATTTCCTTTGTCCTGCGTGGCGCCCTTGAACAGACCATCCCAATCTTCCCTTTTATGAAAACTGCCTAAAAGTAATCAGCCTCCAATCCCTCGCCCTACATTTTCGATCTAGTCATAAGTAGGTTAATTTAATTTAGTTAATTTAGTTTTTTTTTATTGCTGTTGTTTGTTGTTATTTATCTATGTAGCTTGTATTAAGCGAAATAAATAAATAAAGTCCTGATGCGGCTCTAACGCAATGCTTAATTTGTAACTCCTGGATTTCGCTATCCAAGACGATGCAATAAACCCCAAGCTCTACTCGGCTAAGAATGTGTATACCGTGATGGCCATGCTATCGCACATGGTGCCATATTCCGGAGGCTTGTGGAGTATTGTGCTCTCTCTATAACATGCCAATTATGTGGCCTCTTCGTTCTACGAACGCAGCGACTCCTTTTATCTCGAATATTTGGCGCGTATGCAATCGACTGTTATTTGTGATCCCAAACGCTATTACCAATTCATCAATATAAAAAAAGCATCCAGTGATTACCACTCAACATTTACACTCCGACCTTCTTCTTCCTACGACCCTTGCGTTATTGCTAATCTTTTCGTTCGTCTTGTCTGCCAATCATTCACCGAGTACTCTTCCGAGCCTGACGCTCGCTATTTCCATTTTATGAGCTCTCGCTCCAAACCACCCTTGCCTTCATCCACATTGGCCCTTTATCTGTTACCACTTCCAATAATTCACTGGCTTATGATCATAATCCAGGCTCTGATGGAATACCCGCTATAGTCTTAATAGAGTGGACGTCACAATTGGTCGGTCCTTTATTTTTCTAATTTCTAGGTGGAAAGAATCATTATCCCCAATCATAAAATGGACTGCAAGAGTGACGTCTCCAACTACCGTCCTATAGCCAAACTCTTGTGTACTCGTATATCCAAACTCTTTGAGAGCAACGTCTATGATTGCATTTTGTTTTATTTATTTATTTATACAAATCAACAGACAACTGCCCTGACTGTACACAACTAAAAATATATAACAATATTATTTATTATAATGACTTATCTACTATCTATTTTAAAATATTTTTAATTTGATTAATACTTAAGTTAAAGTCTAAGGTGTAAAAATGATCATTATAAGATCGTAGTAAAGAATTAATGGGTTCAAAAGTCGCATAACAGGTCCGGTGCGCATCAACATGCAAAAAATGAAAATTTCTCAGATTTATTGTTGGTACATTAATTTTCAGTGACGATAAAAGCTCGGGGCAATCTATTTCCCCGATCAACAACAAATGAACAAAAATAACCTTAGATACCTCACGTTGACGTTCCAATGTTTGTAAATTTATTAGTTTTAATCGGCTCTTATAGCACGGTAAGTCTAAGCTATTCCGCCAGGGTAAATGCCTCAATGCGAAACGAAGAAATCTCTTTTGTACTGACTCAATTCTTATTATATGCGCAGAATAAAACGGAGACCACACAGCACAAGAATACTCAAGGATTGGTCTGACGAGTCCCACATACAATGCCTTCAGAACGTAGGGATCTCGAAGCTCTCTAGACCCACGGCGAGCAAAACCCAGAACAGAATTACTTCTACTAATGATGTAGTCAATATGCCGCCTAAAGTCTAATCTACGGTCCAAAATCAGTCCCAAGTCCTTAATGTGATCCACGACCGCCAGAGGGGATCTACCCAAAATATAGCGAAAATCAATTGACGAAACCCCACGTGAAAAAGACATAACAGAGCATTTGGTCATGTTTAAAAGAAGACAATTATACAAACACCAATCCACAAAACGGTTTAAATCATCCTGCAACAAAAGGCAGTCGTCAAGGCACGAAATCTCGCGATAAATCTTTACATCGTCCGCATAAATAAGTAGTTCCGAGTTAGTTATGACATTCTGTACGTCATTAATGAACAACACAAACAACAGTGGACCCAGATGACTTCCCTGTGGAACGCCCGAAGTTACCAAGATTGGTGTGGATATTGCTGAATTAAAGAGCACATGCGCCGATCGATCAGACAGGTACGATTCCAACCACCCAAGAAATCCAGGAGGAATCCCCAACGACGAAAGCTTCGACAAAAGAACCCTATGAGAGATCCTATCGAAAGCTTTACTAAAATCCGTATAGATACAGTCCATCCTATTTCCTCTTTCCATACACCGCAGAGCAGATGAAACCGAGGTTACTAGATTAGAGGTCGTGGATCTACCTTTCACGAAGCCATGTTGCTTAACAGAGATCAACGATTTACAACAATAGTAGAAGCGGTCATATATTATCGATTCAAATAATTTAGGAATGGCTGATAATTTGGCAACCGGCCTATAATTGGATATAACATCCCTCTTTCCATTCTTGTGAAGAGGTATGATGAATGACGATTTCCAAATATGAGGGAAAGAAGATGACCTAAGAGACAGAGTAAATAAGTACGACAGAGGACCGGCGGAGCAAGTAGAACAATTTTTTAGAACAGAAGCAGGAACACCGTCTGGACCCGGGTGCACACTGTTCCCCATCCCCTTCAAACAAGCTTCCACAGTAAACTCGTCAATTTCAACAATATCAAGGTCAAGCATGGAATAAGACGAACTATAAATATTACTATTCCGAGGTAAATCTTCGTCATGACGAATAAAAGAAGACGCAAAGAATTCTACAAACATATTAGCTATGTCAAGAGCATTATCCGATGATATCAAGCCATTAGTCATAAGTTTAGGTACACTTTGAGAACCCCGCTTCGAATTGACGTAACCCCAAAACTCACCCGGGCAACAGCGCAATTTAGCATTAATCGAGTCAAGATATCTACGTTGGGCTATCACGGAAAGAACATTCAAACGTCGACGCAAGATAATAAAATGTTCGTAATCAGAAGCTAATCCACTACAAGTGTATCTTTTCCAAGCTTTAGTTTTCTTATTCCTGAGATATTTTAGGTCGCGATCGAACCAAGGCGGAGACTTAGACCCATTTTTCCTAGTTGTAAAAGGTACAGAATTAACAAAACAATGAAATACAATACAGTAAAAAGACATCACAGCATCATTCAAGTCGACACAATTAATTACAGGAGACCAATCAGAAGCTGCTAAGAGATCTTGCGTGTAAGAATAATCTGCCTTAGCAAAGTTAAACGATGGACTACTAGCTAATTTAACAATATTAGGATTACTATCAGATAAAAAATTAAAATTAAAAGTCAGGGCAGGATGATGAGAGTCTTCTAGAACAAATGGATGATCGTAGCGGTGCAAACAAAAATTATCGGGCGATGAAACCAAAATCAAGTCCAAAATTCATGATCGTTGATTCGTAATAAAGTTGATCTGTTGAAGTCCAAAAGAGCCAACAGTATCCAGAAACCAAAGATCAAGAGATGAAAGAGTGGAGCCCACTGTCGGGGTCCCTACAATGTTCCCGAACGAAGGCCATTTTATGTTGGGCAGGTTGAAATCTCCAAGTACGATCACTTCATCCCCATCATCAACAAGGTCCAACACATTCTCAATCGCATACATGTATGACCGGTAAGTCAGCAAATCCGAAGAAGGTGGTACATAGGCACAAATTAAATAAACTTTCCGCTTCTTGCCAAGATTAGACATTGTACATATGAGTTCCACATCAGATGATGGGGAACATATTAGTTTCGTTCGTAGAAATGTCTTTGTTGCAATTAAAACACCTCCGCCCTTTCGAGTTACAGAATCTTTAAAACAATCGCGACGGAACACCTGATATGAACTATCAAATAACTCCGAATCAAGAATGTCCTTATGGAGCCAAGTCTCTGTTAAGGCAATAATGTGGCAATCGGAACACGAAGAGTTAATAAAGAAATCACTAGTTTTAGTTCGAAGTCCATTAACGTTCTGGTAATAACAGTTCAGAACAAGCTTCCCAGTTCTATCATCACAAATTAGTTGCTTATGTAACTTTGCCTTGGGTTTTGTTGTGGATGTAAAGAAGCACTATGAGTAAATGGTTTAAACTCCCGAAGAATAATTCCATTTGGCCAATTATTAATATTTCCCAAACTATTAATACAATCATCAGGAACATAAAGTTTAAATGAGGAAGAAAATGCCACCTCACGCTTCGGATTAATCTTTACGGCCCTGATATTTTTGATATTATCAGCTTCACAAAGCCTATTGTCTCTAATAAAATCTATAATGTCATTAGGTGTGGTTTTAGGGTCTAGGCGAGAAACAAATACGCACTTAGGAGGAGTAATTATTTTAAGGGATTTAGTCCCACCAACTGAGGCAGAACTCGTCCCAGCAGCTACAGTGGGCTTCTCAGAAGCAGAAGCAGCTGAAGATGATTTCCCAACAACAGGTAGATTGGAAATGTTCTTATTTGATGATCGAAGTCTCATAGGAAACTGCGGCGTCAGATTCAATGGCAGAGATGACGATGATGCTGCTACATCTGATCGCACGCCAAGGCAGCCCCCAATTTCCAACGGTGAAGCAGATGAGCCAGATTGCACATCAGAGCTGCTCCGAGCAACTGATGGTGACAAACTGTGTGGCAGCGCTGACAAATTGAGGCAGGTCCTATCGGTCGATGATCCATCACTACAGTTAATGTTTATCAGCTCATTCTCAACAGCGTTCACTTGAGCACTTATGGACGCGAACGAGGCCCTCAGGTCAGTGACCGACTTGGTCATCTTCTTCAGCTTGTTAATCAGCACAGCCGATGAGCCTGGTCTGCAATTGTTACAGAACCACTGTAGGCCATTGCTGGCCGAATTCAAGGCTTCGCCCACTGATGCAGTAAAGCCAATACACTTGCAGTGGAACAGTTGTCCGCAGAATCCAAAGCAGCATATCTTGGGTGATTTATCCAAGGAGTCTACGCAAGATGCAGCAGAGCAACACTTCACCGACATTACCAAAATGACTTAAAGACAGTACACACCAGTAAGGCAAAAATCAGGCGATAAAAACGAACGAAAAACCGCAAAAAAGAACAAAAAACAAATCAGAGAGTAAAGTAAAGCACGTCTTGACAGTACGAAGTACCAGTACAGATTTTCATTGTAAATCCTTATTTTCCTCGTCTCAGCATGGTTTTCTTAAGGATAGATATAACACTACTAACCAAACTCACTTCGTCTCCCGAACACGTGCACATTGCACCTTAGAAAACGGTGATGAAGTCTACGTCATCGCTACTGACTTCAGTAAAGCGTTGGACAAAATCTCGCATAAGTTATTTCTCTGTTCTCTTGGCTTCAACCAGCTTTTTCTTTCTTGGATGGAATCTTACCTTACTCAACGACAGTATAAGGTCCTTTTCAGTTTTGCGTCATCCAACTCTTTCGTGGCTAATTCAGGAGTCCTTCAGGGTAATCCCTTAGGACCATTGAATTTGATTTTAGCCATTAATGATGTTGAGTGTATTATTAAGCACGCTGATCTTTCTATCTATGCTGATGACACGAAAATCTCCAAACAAATATCCTTCGCATCTGATTCTCGACTGCTACAAGACGACCTAGATAATTTTAATACCTGGTGCCAAAAAAATCCCTTGAGTTCTATGTTTCCAAATACCAGTTCATAATTTACTCTCCGAAAACGTCTTTCTTCTCCCCCTAGAGTCTATCTGTTGTCTGGTGAATCTATCCCAAGTGTCTCCTCTCTTCGTGAGCTGGGTATCATCTGTGACAGCGCACTTAATGCGCAGTTGTGGTGCGTTGGTCTAAGGAATTTCTTAATCCCTACATTGCCAAATTCCTCTATATCTCGTTCGTCAAGCCTCTCCAATACGCCAAGTTTGGTCCCTCTCTCTCTCAAACCACTCAAACCAATCGAATTGAAGCAGTCCAACATAGGTTCCTCCGCTTTGCTTTACATGTGTTTCCCTAGCCTGATCGTCTGAATCTTCCCCCTACAATAACCGCCTGTTGCTGATTGACTTGAAATCCTTATGGAAGCGCTGCAACTTCGCTGAGATTACCATCATCCATCATCTTCTTTCAGGCGATATTGATTGTCCTTCACTGCTTTAGCGAATTTCGTTCTATACCAACCCCCGCAACCTCAGATCTGCTCCGTTTACCACCGTACCAATTACGGCTTTTCCGAACCTCTTACCCGAGTGTTTCGGATAGTAAAGTCTACTCCTTCATTTCATTTCATTTCCACCTGTTCAAATCATCACTCAGGAACGCCCTCCATTCCTACCTCCGGAGCTCCTTATATCCTCTTTCTTATCGCCTTCACTAACCCATACAATTAGTCCTTGTCCCGTATTAATCTCAATTTATTAGCTTAGTCTAGTTTAATTTAAGTTTTCTATTTTTTTTTTTGTAGCTTGCATTAAGCAAAATTAATAATTAAATAAATAAATAAATGCCTACAGACGATATGAAACCGCGTACAATATTCGGAAAACGATTTCAGATCATTTGCCTAATAAGGGTACAGTGAGATGACCCAAACCATAGATTGGATAGATTAAGTGATATCTCTTATGCAGACGGTTCGAAAATCTTAAATGGTATAGGCGCTGGATGGTATTTGAATGAAGAGGTTTAATACAAAAAATCACTTGAATCACGGTCTTTTCAAGCTAAAATTTTCACCATTATTGAAGTGACTCGATGACACAGACCATAGATGACACAGCTAGGGGATTGGCATTTGCTGCGACAGTAAGGCTGCTCTGGCTCTGTAAAAAAAGACAATTCGACTGGAAAGCACAACCAAGTTATTCTTGTATATATTCCTGGTCACCAGAGAATTGAAGATAACGAGGAATAATGTTCCTATTAGAATTTTATCGCGATTACGTGAAAGCTTTTGTGGTAGATTACGCAACGGATCGAAAATACAATTGGCTTCATATCTATGTAAATATATGAAACCAATAAGACATTATTCAATTATTTATTGTTAAAAAAAGAAGAAATTATTATGTTAATTGCACATTACAGAGGAACTCACAATTTGTTCTATTTGTGCGTTCGAGACTGTGGGTTTAAGTCCCACGTCTCCATGGTCTCCTGCGCTACGTGGTAATACAATAAACCTAAGTGTCTCTATCTCTCTAACTTAAGCTAATCTACCCTATGCTTTAATATAAGTTAGAACTATTTAATTTGGAGGTAATATGTGTGAAATATTGGTAGTACTGCTATGATACTGACATTAGTTTTAACATACTGATAGTGCTTTAAAGTACTAAGTTAAGGTAAAAGTCATTTAAATTACAGTTATAGTATTGGTAGTTGTCGGTGCCAATGAACAGAAAAAAAACAATTTTTTGCGGAAGCGAAATAACACCTGCTGGCGAGTTTTCATAGTTAACTTGGATGATGAGAAAATGATGACCTACTTATCATAGCTTGATTACATTCCAAAATACCGATCGCGCAATACACAAAATCCATTTATTGGCCTATCTTGAAACATAAAAACGGACAAATGCAGCATAAGAGCTCTGCTTAACCCTACCTTGTAGTGTAGTTCGGCATAGTTACAATTGCGCTGGCGTACTCTGAAATCACCACATATTATAAATTAAAGTCCCCCACCGCGCTTGTATTTGTTCGGTCTAAGATCGGAAACTTCTATACGAATTTTCATGTGGTTTTCAGCAAAAGAAAGAGGGATTATCTATGAAGATAATAGGCTATAATATATGAACATTTTGCGAAAATAAGCTACCGGTATGATGATATTTGTGGATTCCGTGCCGTGTGCTGCGTAAATAGTTGAAGTTATACGAAACCACATTATTTTCGTGGAATAGTTTCTCAACAAAATTCTGCGATAACATATGTCTATCTTTTAACCTTGACTTACAATAACAATTTTTATGATTCAATTTTGTCTAAAAATTCATTTATTTGAAAAGGTGTACTTACCAAAATAGTATTAACCCTAATTAAAATAGACATACTAGTTATCTTGAGTATTTAATTTAGACCAAAATTGCCCTTTACACCATTTAATTTAGATGAATATCTTAGGAAATATCATAGAATTCAAATAAAAAAATATCTTAACGGAGACGATGGCGGTGGCAGTGGCAGCCGGTGGCGTGGTAATTTCATGCATACAGCACAGCGCATCGAACGCGATGTGTTCCGAGGATAGCCAGGCATTTCCGAAGTTATTATCAGCGAGATAGAGACCCTAGCGAACACACACACGAGAGTACACGTCATTGCGTATTTAAAGTATTTTTTTAATTGCTAACAACACAATAGTCGAGCTGATATCAAGATTTATCCATCTAAGAGAAGTCATCCGGCTATAGGCACTTGCGCTACCCCTGCGAAGCCGGGGCGGATCGCTAGTAGGTTATATTTTTATTGGGTATTTTACGAAAAAATGAAAAATAGACAATATCAAGAAATCTTACACTATGGGGCACTTGATTACCCTCACTTGAAATTTTCACGTAAATCGTAATGCTGTGGAACTATTTCTAGGAAACAATTATCACAGCATTTCATACCTCTTGTTACATGATGACGGAAATAAGAAATTAAAATAACAAGAGAGCTGAAAATTTCAATTTCTAATTTTCGGACCATTTAAAAACAGACACTTAATTACCTCGCTGATCTCTTTTAAGAATTCGAAGAGTGAGGGTGCGTCCATATAAATAAAAGTGTATTTTATTAAACTATTGCTGATTATTTGTCAGAGTTGCTCTAATTCTTATTTCGTTGTAGCAAATATGAGTCGTGGTAAAACACTGAGAAAAGAATAAATGGAAAAATCTTGCATTAAAGCAGGACAAATTGTCAAATAGAGAAATTGCGAAAAAACGAGGAAAGACGATATCTTTGCACAATCAACAATTACTTTCAAGAATCTCAAAATGAAGGAAAAACGGCTTGCCTGCAATTGTAATGTCGTCATATCGCTGGTTCTGTTATGGTATGAGTTTCATATCATAGCGCAATAGACTTAGTTATTCTAGGAGGTCGCGACAGACGTCAACAGACTACATTGAAATCTTAGAAATCCTAAAAATTTATAATAATAATAATAGTTTGATGAAATGTTCAACGGTCGACGATGGATTTCCCAGCAAGATAACGCACTCATCCATACAGCAAGAAGTATAAAACAAGGGCTTACACACAATAAAAGTTCTGGATTGGCCAGTTTCTCTCGACCTTAGCATTATCGAGAATGTTTTGAGATGGCTCACGAAAAATTTATTCAGAAAAAAAGTAATTTATAAAAACATGAAAAGTCTTATTACAGTCACAAATGAAGCTTTTGAAGAAATCTCTTTGGATTATTCAAAAAATTTGTATAATTTTTACAAAATAGACTTTTCGAAGTTGTACTTAAATACGGAGGATCTATAAATTACTGACATTAAATAAAAAATTACAGGTCTTTGCTTTATTCTTTTAATTTCTTTTTTCCGTCATCAGGTAGCATGTAACAAGAGGTATAAAGTGCTGGGAATTGCTTCCAAAAAACAGTTCCACGGCATTATGACTTACGTGAAAATTTGAAGTGAGGGTAATCAAGTGCCCCGCAGTGTATATTTTTTCGCCATGATTTCAACAATTTTCCAGCAAATCTGGAATTTTGATACCACAATTTTATTGTAACAGAAGAAAGCCTTCAGAGTTTTGAAACGGAGCACCCATGTGGAAATAAATGGTTGGTCACGTTGTATCGATTTCCAAAATATTTAACGTTTCTTTCAACAAGCAGGATGAATGACGTCTTGGAAGCTGGGCTATCGAACGCGAATGGGAAATCAAATCGAAAAGTCATGTGACTCCACGGAAAAACACAATCCTTCTGCAATTGTGGGAATAAATTTAATGAGTCTTAAAAACGGCAAAATGCCGGGCGATCAATTTTCTTCTTACAAACCCTGTCATTGCAGCAGAGCTCGAGCGAGGGAATAATAGGCAACAAGATGAATTTACAGCGCTGCGTTAACTCCCCTGTTCCTTGGGGTAATTATTCCTGACTTAACGAACCTAGAAAGGAAGCGCTACAAACAGTTTATTTCCTTGGAGATCATGTGTAAAAGTAACATAAAACTGCAGTAATTTCTTACAAGCGTCAATTCGAGGAGCATCCCTAGCCATTTTTTGTCGCTCTTTTTTTACACTCCTCGTTCCTCAGTGCCCTCGGCCAGGAATTATTTATGGGCCAAATGTGAGCACTAAATTATAAACACGAAAGCCAAGAAATACACAAGTCCATAGCAAGTCAGGCAAAAGTGAAACAATACTGGGAACAATTTTAATTTGGGTCACGTACCGCATGGCATTTTGTGTTTGGAGCAGTCTACATCCAAGTTATCATCCCAGCCGTATGGGTCCCGAATTTCTTGGCGTAGTTGACCCTTGCAAAGGCCGCCCACAATAACAAATGACGTTATTATTTGATACAACTCATATTGTTGGGGTTGTTTGTTGGGTTTCGGCTGTCCGTGCTATATGCCGTTGTAGCTGTGGTTAGCCCTTCATCGTGTCCGTGTTGTGCCAGGGGATGTATCTTATATTTATTGCCCTTCAGCTCATTAGATGAATGGCTGCCAGATACTCTTGATATGAATAGCCTGTCCGGGATGTCAATTTATTGACAAGTTTGTTTTAACCGATTGTCTCTGGAGAGCCCATGTTTATGCACAGGACGAAAAGGATTAACACGTAATAGGCTCTCGGATGGGCGGCGCTTTGTGGTGTGCTGCATATCTGATTAATTACAAATCTCTGCTAAGTTCTTCCGATAATTAGTCGTTTAGACCCAAACCACGTTTAATATTTTATAAAAGCGAATAAATCGGGTTGAATTCCTCTGGGTTTTCAATTATTCTGCCGCAGCCCGTACTAGTTGTCTCTTTTTCCTGCCAATTACTGGTTGGGGTCGTTCCAGACCACTTCTTCTGAAACAAAGCTGTACTTGTAGTGCTTCTCACACCATACAATTGTAGAAAACTAAATTCTAAACGAATTGGTACCGGGTTTGAAAATTAAAATATCGAGGAGGTTTTGCTCCTGCCATAACGAACCCCTTTATAAAGTTAAATATAAGACTCTTAGAGGAACCACTTTTATCTTCTCGTGCCATTGGCGCACTTGAAAACTCTAATTTTATTAATCATGTTTTTAAATTTTTGTTTGGCATGCACTAAGTCCCGGCAGGACGGTAAGCATAGATGCTCAGAAAAAAAATTTTGGAGGAACTTGTAGAATGAAGAACTCTAAGTTATTATGCATATATTTAGTATCTTAAACTAAACTACCTCTATTGACCCAGAGTTTACCACATAGTATTAATGAAGTAGAAATGCATCTGTGACAGCAGACACGAGCACCAATTCCCAGACGATTCAAATTTCCAAGTTATTATACTTGCAAACATATCCGTACTTGGTGCAATAATTTTTATTAGTAACACGAAATGTAATGTTTACTATTTATATTGAGATCATTCAATTTTTTAGTAACAACCACCAATGATTGGTCTGAATGGAATTATTATGAGTTTTCACAAACATATATACTCAGAAAAATAATTGCTAAAATAAAAAAAATACTTCTTGTGTGAATGTATACACATGTATGCAGGGTGGGAGAATTTGAGGTATGGAAGTAAATAGGATGTCAAATAATGAAATGTCAAGAATTGAGCTGTCATCCTTTGACATTTATTTAGTAAAAACTTGGAAAATTTTAACCATGGAACGCTACACTCTTGAACAACCTATTTTAATTGTGAAAACTTACTATCAACATGGTGAAAATGTTACTGTATCACTTCGTAAAATTCGAGCAGCTTTTTCTCGTAAGGCTCCTTCTGAGACCGCTGTGCGTAATTTAATCGCTAAATTCGAGGCTCACGGCACTGTTTCTGGCAATAGACCAAAATAATACGCTCGTAGTAGCTGTAGTGATGCAAACATAGCTGCTGTACAGCAAAGTACAGCCGGCCAAACAATTCAATTATTGCATGAGAAATTTCCCGGTCGTGTAATTTCTCAATTTGGCGATGTCAATTGACCGCTTCGTTTTTGTCTTTGACGCCGTTCGACTATTTTCTCTGGGTCCATTTGAAAGATCGGGTTTACGTGAACAAACCATAAACAACTGACGTCCTGAAAGATGAAATTCGGCGCTGCATTGACGAGATAAGCGAAATTTTGTTGCAAAATGTAGTTCAAAATTTTGCGAAAAGAGCGGACGTTTGCGGACGTGCTAGAGGTGAACATTTGCCCGACATCATATTCCATTAATAATTCCCATATTTCTACTTTACATTGGTGTCAATAAAACTGAATTTGTCAAAAAAAGTCATCCATTCATGTGATTCTCATACACCTTCAAAATTCGAATATGCATACTTGGCTGTGAACAAAAAAACATCAGATAAGTGGAAGATTTTTTCTTTTTCAATGGACTTTTGTTTTTTTTGGGGATTTTTGTGATATATGTGAATTATGTGATAAAAGTGCAAAATAAAGTTTTGTTGTTTATATTGTCGCAGATCTCAGTGAAATGGTGGAGGTGTTAAGGAATTTTAAAATAGAAATGGCAACTTTTAATTGCGACAATTTGTCAAAACTAAGAGTTGAATATTTCCAAAAATATAGCCGACTGTTATAAGATTCGTTTTAAGCCAAATGAAAGATTTCTGCAAAATGTTATCGAAATTTGTGTAATATCCTCATTGTTCCATTCTTATGTTCATTTTATCCAAACTAATTTATAGTGTATCTTTATTTTACTATACAATACGTGAAGTAAGATGTGGAGTAGTTATCTGAGCCATAATTATTTTCAAAATATATGCTTAATTTAAAAAGAACCGGTCTTTTGCCCCAATTTAAAGGGTTATAGACAGTCAGTAGGCAGAAAAAAGCGACTTTTCAAGAGGTTTCCTTGAATAGAGATTTCAATTTAAATCTAAAACTTTATATGCATATTGTGGTAACTTTTAACTTTGTTTTAATATTTTTTATTTGTAAAAATATTGATTTTTGAAGCTGTTATAGCCGAACTCTGGGAGCGGTAAGCACGCAAAACATTAACTTTTAAAAACAATTTCGATTTACGATAAAAATGTTGGCGATGCTTGTAAAATGGAAATTATTCATCGGCAAGAAAATCCTTTGATCAATCAATCATATATTTATTAAGCTTGTGTACATATTTGAGACTGATCGGCTTAGCCGATTCCCAGCAATTTTTCTCACCAATTTAAAAAACACAGTTTTAAGAAAAGCACGATTAAAGTTTCAAAAGCACTTTATACATAGTAAACAGGCGTTCCTACAAATTTGAGTATAACTTGGAGAATATTTGTCGGATTGACATAAAATTGCAAATCCTGACTGCGTATAACCCCTTCACTCAGTGACCGATCGATGGTGCAATTAAATTTAAATTGTGCTTAATTTCATCGGGGCCTTGAATGTGCCAGTCAAGCATCCCAACGATTTTAAAAGATTTTTCAATTCCCTTAGTTGAAGTTGCGGCATGTCAAAAAAACTATTTTAATCCGCAAACTCATCAGTCAGAAACTGGAAAATATTTTGTTAGTGTAAGCTTGAACTTTAGTTAAATAGCTTTAAAGTTTATAGTTTTGTTAAACAGTTATTTTTTGAAGTTTTATTCATACTCCGTATTCTCTCTCGGGTTTTCCTAAAGTGTAAATATTATACAAATGAATAACTCTAGTGGTGATTTTTCCGAAGTCCCTGTAATTCCCGGGAATGCAGGTCGCGCTGAAAGTCTAAATAGTGTTAATTGTGAAGATCCCTTTTTCCTGGGTAATCAACTTCCTTCACCTCATAATATTAATTACCACCTTTTCACCTACTTCTGTTGCTTCAGTTACTTTTACTAGTGCACCGTCTTTTTGGAGAAATGCGTTTAAATTCTGCTTTCACTCCTTCATAACAGGCAAAAAGCTAAAGCCATATTATCTTTGATGATTGGTAATAGAGGCGTACATAACAGTCTTCTTCATATCTACGATATATCTTTAAAACAATTTTATTTAAATGACACATGTGTGTCCCTTTGGGTGATTCCTGTTCTGTCCTCTTTAAATTTATCACCTACAGGTTTACCATTGTCAGCAGTGAATTCTTCACCAATTAACACTAATGGAAACAAAATTTTAACTTTGGATCTTGATTTACAAAGAAATTTTCAAGTTTTTATCGCAAATGTTGGTGCAGGTCGTTATTTTCATTTTCAATTAATTGTAGACGTCCTTAAAAAGATTTTCATCGTTTAAACAGATGCTTCTATTATTTAGTGTTGATCAAATCGTCTGTTAATGAGCATAATCAAAAATTAATTCGTGAGTTCTTAGGTATTACAATCTATTGGGGGTTTTAAATCCTGTCACTCATCCAGTTAAAACTGTTCGTCAACCATTTCTTCCAAAGCAAGCTTCTAGCAAGAAATGAGTTTGATTTTATGCTCAATGTAACCATCTGTAGAATGTCCAATAGTCCTTGGTCGTCACATTTGGAAATGGTTTCTAAGCCAAGTGGTGATTGGAGTACTTGTGATAATTGCAGATGATTAAATTCAGTTACAATTCCAGATCGGTACCCGATTCCTTTAATTCATGATTTCACTTCTCATCCTCAAGGATGAGAGACACAATAAAAGATTTTCTACTTTTGATTTGATTATCATAAAATTCCTGTACAACCAGACGATAACCCAAAAACAACAAATTAACTCCTTCTGGTCTTTTCGAATTTATACGAATCATATATTTGGTCTTTGTAACGCAGCTCAAACTTTTTAGAGATTTATTAATTCCGTTCTTCAGGAATTCTAATTTTGTTTCGGGTATCCTGAAGATATTTTGTTAGCTTCTGATTCTCACCAACATACTACCCAAATGCAAAATAGTTGGTCTAGTGACAAATTTTAACAGTCTATTTTATAACTAAGCATATATTTTTCAAATAACTATTTATTAAATAAAATTTATTCTTGTTTTATAATCTCTGGAAGTCATCCTCTTAAATTATTTCAAAACAAATAAAATTCAGGTCACAATTTTGTAATAATTTTATTTTGCATTATTGAGTAGCCATGCAAAATAGTTGGTCTACCCTGAATTGAGTGCAGAATAGTTGGTCTACTCTGAAATTTTGATGTAATGCTAGTAAAGTTTGTGTTTGCAAATTTAATGGAATTATTCTAGATGCAGTTACACCCATTTCTTTAGTCACTCATAGTCAGATTAGTCATTTAGTTTGTGATAATGCCACGTGGTAAACCAATTTCACCCGATCTTCGGGAAGTAATTATTAATTCATTTAAAAATGGAAATTCTTCGTATAAAATCGCTAAAAACTTAGGAGTACCCCGTTCGTCGATTCAAAATATAATTAATTTATGCAAAAGAGGAGGAAACGTTGATTTGACGAAGAAAACAGGAAGGCCGTGCATAGCAAGTTTAAGGGACAGGGGAAATTTAAAAGCAGTAATCAAAGAAAACCGTCGTGCTAACTCTGCTGCTATAACCGTTAAGTGGAGAAAAACTCTTAAAAGAGACATTTCAGTAGATACGTGCAGGAGAGAAATCAAAATATTAGGATACAATTTTTATAAAGTCAGTTAAGACGAATCCATGAAAGAAGTTATAGAACTGTAGTGCTTACGTTTTCAAACAGGCAAAGGAAAAACCACATCTTACCGTAAATCAAACGAAAAGACGTTTAGAGTGGGCCAAGTCACACAAAGATTAGACTCCCAGGCAATGGAAATCTGTTATATGGAGCGATGAATCGAAATTTTTCGCGTGTGTTGGAGATAATGGAAAAATAGTTATTCGCACTTCGGATGAGCAATTTAATAAAGACTGCTTGAAAAGAACTGTAAAGTTCCCGGCATCAATAATGCTATGGTGATGTATGTTTGGTCAAGGCGTAGGTCAACTATGCATCGTAAATGGTACAATAACCGCGGCAAAATATCAAAATATACTAGAAAAGGAGCTCCTTCCTTGTATTAAAAAACTGGTGTCCGCTGAAAGAGAATATATTTTCCAACAGAACGGAGCTCCCTGCCACACAGCAAGGTCCACAATATCTGGGATCAAGGCTCATGACATTCCTTTACTCGTTTCTCTCCAGTAGAGTCTCTTTGGGGAAAAATGAAGAAAAGACTCAAAAAATATCCGGCCAGAAACCTTGAAGAACTTCGTTCATTAATCACTACTGTTTGGGAATCCATAACACAAGAGGAATGTGAAAATTTAGTGGCAACTATGCCTCGAAGGATAAATGACGTGATAAAGAACAAAGGTGATGTCACCAAATGGTAATAAAGTGAATAAAAACAACTTAGACCAACTATTCTGCACTCAATTCAGGGTAGACCAACTATTTTGCATGGCTAGTCAATAATGCAAAATAAAATTATTACTAAATTTGCGACCTGAATTTTATATGTTTTAAAATAATTTAAGAGGATGACTTCCAGAGATTATAAAACAAGAATAAATTTTATTTAATAAATAGTTATTTGAAAAATATTTGCTTAGTTATAAAATAGACTGTTAAAATTTGTCACTAGACCAAATATTTTGCATTTGAGTAGTATATTTGGAAAATAGTTCAGCGTTTACAGTTATAGTAACATGATTTAATCATGAAACGAGAAGAGAAATTTCTTTAAATTGATGCAGATGGGATCAAGCCATTTCCAGAGAAAGTCAAAACAATTTTTGAATTCAAACAGCCTTCCGTTGTCAAAGAGCTTAGATGCTTTTTTAACATCGCTAATTTTGATTGTCTTTTTCTTCCCCATGCTGTTCAGCCATAACCTCTTTTAAATATAATTTAACACAACCTTTTTAAATATAATTTAACTAAGAATAAAAAAGATCGTTCTACGGCAATTAATTGATTCGCTTTCAAAAACATCAAATTTCAATTAGCTCAAATTCTTTCTGTCCCAAAAATATTAATGCTGGTTTAGCGTTATCTGTTGCTCCTTCTGATTTAGTAATTGGTGCTACTTTAAATTAATGTGTGGGTATTTCCTGGAATCCTCACGGTTTCTTTTCTACTAAATTAAGTGCTGCTCAGGCAGTTGTTGACAGCTAATCACGAAATTTAATAATTTCGTTATCATTGGTAATTTTACTGTTTTTTTTTGTTGTCTCGTTTTATGGTTACTCATATGGATACTATTGGATCTCTTCTTCCTTCTCGCGATTTCAGGTATTGCCTTAGTATCATTGATCGTTTTTATTACATACCAAGCTTTTGTATAATTACAGTGTAGTGTTCTATCTTTACTTAACACCGAAACTGAGATTTAAGAACTCCAACAGATAAGCAGATAACGAGAGTCTCGGATAAGCCAATTAAAATATTAGCTATTATGATTTTGTATAAGATGCAGGCGTAGCGAGCAAGTAGTAGATATATGCTAGAAATATGGCACGATACTAGAAAGTTTTACATTTATGGTACATGAAAAAACCTGAATTCATGAGCAGAAACCTCTTAATTTGAATAATTTTTTATTATTATTTTTTAAATATACTGTCCATGATTATACTATAATAAACGTTTTATATGTAATTGTGCGGGATTTTCTAAATGATGTAAGCCATTCACTTTGAAAGTGACATAAGACCAAAATTTCATAAGGCCGATTTTACATACTTGAAAAAAATATATAAACATTTTCTTTCTCCTATAGTTACTTTCGTACCAAATTTTGAATAAAATCTACCAAAACTAACTAGCATACTATAACCCGAAAAGTAAGTGTACATGTAAGTAAATTACTCAGATTTTGTCAACAACTTTTCTTCTTGTGTTCGGGAAGTTTCGTATTTTTAACTTTATAATTACAACTAGCACAAGCGAAATATTGCTGGAAACTGAAACCTGACTGATTGGTGCGACGTAATGGTTGGAAATGCGGTTTAAATAGAAACTATGGTCATATAAATATAAAGCAGATAAGACGTCTGAACCTCGGCTAAAATAATTGCAACAAATACAGTATATAATTTACGCTGTTTTTGTTATAACAAGTTAATTTTATAAGCTTAACATAATAAAACATACATTTTATAATTCGACTTTCCTTACTTAATAAAAATATGTAAATACATTATCAAAAGATTTGCATTTAAGTCAATACCCAAATATTCTATACTTTGGATAATTTTGTTTGTATTATTATTTCTGTAACAGTCAGACATCGCTAACAAATTTTCTCTAACCTATTTTTATATACCATTAGAATTGGAGACAAAAAAATTCAAAATGTCAGGATAAGTAGAAAGACTCCATGCTGGCGAAGCTGGAACAAGACCGGGAAAACAAACTTATCCTTCGGGCCATTAGTACAACACACCGTGAAAGCTTCCCCAGAGATAGCGACAAAATTAAATTTAAACATCAGTGCAAGGGCCGTTAGATAAAGAACTATGGAGGTCCAGCCTGTGATCAAGAAGACCTACTAAAAAGCCAATGATTTCGAAGAAAAATAGAAAAGCTAAACTGGAATTTGTTAAACTCCATATATATCCATATATATTTCCATAACTGGAAATTAAAAAAATGGAGAACTGTACTTTTCTCTGAAGAATTCAAGTTCAATATGTTTTACTCAGATTGAATGCTTAGTGTACGGGGACCTAAGGGCGAAGGTTCAATGGAACACAACATTGAAAACGAAAGCGGTAATATTATAGTCTGAGGATGGCTTTCTTGGAAGGCAGCTGGGACAATTCACAAAGTAAATAGTTTGATGAACCCGGTATAACGCAATCTAACCTTGTCGTATGCCGAAGACGATCCTCTTAAATGGATCTATCAAAAAGATACTGATCCAAAGCATACGGCAAAAATTGTACCAGGATAATCAAATTACCATTATCAATCGCAATCCCCGGACCTGAATCCCATAGAGAAGGAAAGATAAAACAAAAGCTATAGGGATAACAGTTTTCAAATAAAGATGCACTATTTGAAGCGGTACCAGAAGACTGGAAAAAAATGCCAACAACAACAAAAATTAAGTTGAGTCGATGCCTAGGAGGCGTTCTGTGCTACAAGGGTTATGCTACAAAGTATTAGGTGTATAATACTATCTTTGTTGTGCGAAGAAGTTATTGTTTTTGAATTGTTGCAAATGTTTTTGCCAACAAAAATATGACTTGAATTCGAATTTTTTGTGACTGTATTAAGTATTATAATGTTATGAACTTTTATTATTATTATGTTTTTTTATTACGTAAGGACAACCGAATTATAAAATATGTTCTTTATTATGTTATGCTCTTAAATGTATTTGTTATAAAAAAGCGAAAAACTAAAATTGTTGCAAATGTTTCATTGAATACGAATCATTTCCATTTTGATGAAAAACAAAGAAGAATAGGTTTGACCGCATACAAGGATGATGTTTATTACCTCTCTGCCAGTTATCGGTATAAGAAAACGATAAATATGCAATAACTACGGTTATTTTTATATCAAGATGGATGTGATAAAATTACTTAAGCGATGATATTATTGATGTAAATTACGTTGATTTCTGATTCATAGTCTTTAAATTTCTATTGGATGGAAATGGATAGAAATGTATGAATCTTTCTTTAGGAGAAGAGAGAGCAAAAAGAAACTTGTCTTTTTTTTAATTTTTGGATAAAGTAAGTGTATCTGTTGGGGACTCCTTAATCCGTTTGCTTTTCATGCCAGTCAGGGTAACCAATTTATATGGCATTATCTATATAATAAAAAGTAGATTGAGAAAAATTGTTTATCAAAATATCGAATTATTTCACTTATTCGATATTTTATTATAAATTGGCCAAAAATTAAATGTTGTCCGTACAAAATTTGTCTTGAACTTTTAGTAAATTCGCAAAACCAAAAAATTATATAAGGAATTTATATTCCACCTAAGAATTTGAAATATAAATAAATTCCTTAAACCCGGAAATAATCTCCTTTCTTCTGAATAAAAATATTTGTCAAAATATATTAAGAGGCTAAGAACTCTGAACTTGTGTGTTCAGTAAAATATCTGAACCTCATAACATAGTTCCTTGTTAAAGCAGTACACTTTCGAGTCGTTCTTCTCCTATTTATTTATTAGTATTGCTGTTCTTAAAATTTTCATTTTATACTCATCCACACTTTTTAAATAATTGTTAATTATCAAAGATTTTAGTTTTACAAAGTGGATATCCCTACACAACACCAGAAATTAACGCATCAAATAAAAGATGTGTAAATTTTAATAATTTTAAACAGGATTTGTAAAGAATTGAATACACATCCTTTTATATATTTCATTAACAAAAAGTAGTAATACAGGAGACATGGTTCCTTTGCATATTAAACTATAAACTTATTAGCTTCTTATGGGTACAGTAACAAATAAATGATTGATAAACCGTTGGTCAGGTAAAAGTGGTATAATATTACATATTTTAAATGAGTCAGGGAATTTAAGTTCTGGTTGTTTTTTCAATTTTCAAATCAATTTCAATACCAGCTGCTACTTTTTCAGAACCTCTTGTTATTCTAGACTCAGCAAGTGCACAAGCAGCTTTAGTGCTCTTTAATGCTGAGATTTGCATTTTCCTCACACCTGAATGTAATTGGTTCATTAAATATACAGTACGGCGTTATTTTGTACCCTTAACGACGAGGACCTGACCCGACCTGCTCTCTTACTATCACAGTAAATCAATTATAAAAAAAAAAAAAATTTACCCACTTCCATGGTAGTTAGCCAGATATTCCGCGGCTTGCCCTGCTAACCTTCTTGAGTCTCAGCAGGGCCCTCTAATTATTCGGTTCCGTTACTGCTTAGTACTTATTCTTTGCCACTCGGTGCAGTACACAATCTGAGTCCATTAAAAAGTTAACTGAAATTAAACAACAACAAACAATTCTTTTACCTCTTACTAGAAAATGGTCCGAAAAGGAAGGGTGATGCCTTCTTTAAGATACCTCAGTACTTTCCTGGCTCAGCATAGAAGGTTCGAGCGGTTTCTTCTTGGTCTCACATTTATTCTGATTGTCTCCAATATCTGTTTCTCCATAGATAATGGCAACAAATTGGATGCAAGCCAAAAATTCGTCTAAGGTTTTTCGTGTGAATTGAGTGTAAAATGAAAGTGGGCATACTCTTCCAAAGAACATTGACCAAAAATCCTAAATGAAGTAAAGTAGTGTCATGCAAAAAGACTGCTCCATGGTAATTTTTTTGATTATGTCATGGAAATTGAATTTTCTTTTCGACCACGAAGCAAGAAAAATTTTTGCAGACTGTGGAAAGTTTTTCCATAAAATTTGATAAGAACGCTTAATGTTCGTTGCTTTTAAATAAATGCCCACCTCTTAGGACGGGTCGGACGATAATGCTACTACGCTTCGTGAAATTTGTTTCTCTTGACGACGACACTGTTGCATTTGCACACAAGCACCTACTATGGCATGGAGTCCACGAGCAAGCAAAACCGATATTTTTTGTTATGTTTACATATTAGGGCTGAGTAGTGAGACCTAGAAAGGGTCGTAAATAATAACCAAAATAGGCGATTTCTATTACGCTGCAGACCTTCTTTTAATTGATTTTTTTTTTAAAATACTTACTTGATTTTATTGTATTTAGATCGCTCTTCTTAGCATGAAGATAACCTCGTACCTGACAGGTGCGAGAGTTTCAGCCCTCATTTACCGTAAATCACAATAAAAAACATAGGTTTAATCAATCAATCTATTCTAAAGCCGCTTAGACGACAGTTCTATGGCACAAGTTTTATTTGCAAATAATAATTACTTTGAGTTGATTTGCAGTATAACTGAAATAACGAGAGCTTTGATCATATTACCTGTTTGTCTGTTTTGTCACTGTTTTACAAATATATTGTTGCTAAATTTTATTTGTTATAATTTAATAATTGTAACATAAATATTGAATATTCTCGGCGAATATTTACATACACTCAGCAATGGCATTGTAAAATCATAGAAAATCAATGAAAATTGAAACATTCGATTTTTTACATAATAAATGTTAATTTGTAATATTTATATTTAAAATTAACATTACATTTTCAATTGAAAACTAACTCAATTTTAAAAGTTTCATTGTATGGATATAGTATTTCTCTATTTAGATCTTGGATATTACAATTATTAAAGCATTTTTACATATCAGATGTAAAATCATAGCGGAATACACAAATTAACATTGAATTGGAACGAAGATCTCTAGTATTTTTTTTGAGAAGTGTTCAATATTTTTTTTTTTTTTTTGTAAAGTCCTCCAATAATACTGATGTCAATTGACAATTTCATGATTTAAAAATTATCTAATTATCTAAACTTGCATTTTTTAAATTTAAATTCGAATATCATAAAAATAGAGTTTTAATTGAAAATTAAAAAATTGTTATAAAGATTGGATAATCTCTGAGTAAATGGTTTGTGGTAAAATTATACACTACAGACATTTATTCGGGGGTACATACATATATACTCGTGCGTGTTACAAAACTGTGTATAGATATTTATGATATCTGTTAGAAGCTATTATTGAAAATGTGCTTATTTGTAATTTTAAATAATACCATGTAAAATTTTTCAACTTTGATAATAAAATCATTTAGACTTACCTTTGCTCCTATACTTCCTTTTGTTATTTTATATTGTATTGTAATGGATTTTTAAAGAGGTCCTTGTATTACCATTATGTCATTATTACTTTTTATTTTGTATTAATTTCCATTTAATAATATAACTTGTAAAATGGTTCTACAGTCACTGTTGAATTACGAAAAATCTCTATAGTTCAATTTTGATTTGCAAATTAATAAATGCATATAGGAGAGAGTGGAATAAGATGGCATAGTGAGGTGAGATCGAAGTACGAGATCTCGTAGAACCAACCAGTACCTAAACAAGCTTGTTTAATTGTATTTTGATTAGAAGTCTATGGCTAAATGCACCAGTTTGCGTCCATTTAAGGAAGCTCTTGAACAGAGTTTATTTAGAATCAATGATTAAATGTTTATAACACAATAATAAGATATACATTTGTCTCCTAATATACTCATAAATGAAAACCTTTATATTGTTTCTTAGAAAAAATAATCAAATAGCAATTCATTCGAAAACCACCAATTCACGTACAGTAAAATTCATTTCGCGCACATAATGGGAACCAATGTTCATTCAAGGGAAAAATACGAGTAAATTATGAAGTGTATATTTCATAAAGGGCTGATAGTGGCATTTTTTCAGACAAATTGTACTTTGTAGTAATTTGGTTAATTTAAAGTTGTAAAATTCTCAAAACCATAATATTTTCCTTAAACTATTTCATTTGTTTGTTTAGGTAAGAATCTCTTTAGCTTAGTTAAAATCAATAGAACAATTCTAAAGGGAATTATATCCCCATATCCTTAACATATAAGATATTTTTTATTCGCATAAAATATAGGATTTCAAAATAGCGGTCACAAGAAGGCAACCAACAATTTTAGACCTTAGGATGCCATAAAGAATGGAATTTAAGAATTTAAGTGTAAGTTATTACTAATGGCATTTAATGCCACTGATTTGAAATCTACTATTAAATTAATTTGTCAAGATTCAAAGTAATATTATTATTATTATATTATGTGATAATGTAATATATTGGAATAGGGTGATTCGATATTAAGTAATTTGATGTTAAGAATTTTGACGTGTGGCATTTCTATCACAAATAAACAATGAACATAATATGTTCAGTTTTCTGTCCTGCTATAATAATAACATAGCAAATACAAAGAAATGCGTATACCTCTTATATATTTGTTTAACTTTCATAAAAACATAAATGCCAGGCAAGTAACAACCCTTCATATATTGACCGTAGCAATAAAAGTAGTTGTGCTGTTATTGGAATTCTATTATAAGTCAGCTCAGTCAAGAAGGCTTTGGAGATAATAAGGAGAAATTTTTTATTAACATATGATTGTGATTGACTTCTAAATTTACCAGATTAAATTTTGTTTGGCCTAGGTTTAATATTGTTAGGAAAACCAGAGGTCGTGCAAGAAACTGTTTCACGTTTATAGTCCAATAAGAAAAATTTATTTCAACACAAAAGGGTACAACTAGTCTCGACAGGATACACAGAACAAATGAAGTTAAAAACAAAAAAGTAGGCGGCTCCACAAGCGATAAGAAGAAAAAATTACTAAAGGGCGGTTCGATTTGAATGTACTGATTTAGCACCCCCCCTCAAAACGATAATCGTTTAAACAATCTGTTTTTCGATGCCCAAGTAATTGAGACAGCTCCAATGTTTGGGACTGGTTAGCCCCTTGGTGAGTACGTCTGCTGGCATCTTCTCAGTAGGTAAATACTCCAAATTGATCTCGCCTGCAGATATAGCCTCTCTCACGAAATGATGCCGTGCATCTATATGTTTGGTTCTCGCGTGGTACACGGGGTTCTCTGCCAACCTCTTCGCACCCTGGTTATCGATGTGAATGTTGATTGTCTTTGGTGGACGGGCACCAATCTCTTCGCTCAGTCTCTTCAGGTGAATCGCCTCCTTGGAAGCCTCGGTGAGTGCCATATACTCGGACTCCGTCGAGGACAGCGCAACTGTGCGCTGCTTCCTTGATTCCCAGGAAACGGGGCCGCCGCTCATAGTGAACGCGTAGCCGGTGTATGACCTTTGGTCATCAATACAGGCAGCCCAGTCGGCGTCCACTTAGCCGGTCAGGCATCCTCCCTTCGCACTGTAGCTCAGGCCCACGTCGAGCGTACCTTTGAGGTAGCGCAAAACTCGCTTTGCAGCTTGCCAGTGGCTTGTTCCGAAGGAATCGTTGAACTGGCTCAGGGCACTCGTAGCATATGCAATGTCCGGACGTGTGCACACGGATAGGTAGAGAAGGGCGCCGATGAGTTCTCGATACGGTGGTTTCTCCCCGTCTTCCTCACTCCAGATGCCGTCCTTTGACAGCTTAGCTCCAGGAACAAGTGGCGTCGTAACTGGCCGACAGTCCGACATCCCGAAGCGATCGAGTATGTCCAGCACATACCCGCGTTGACTCATGGTGAGCGTCGACTCGTCCCGGGCAAACTCAATTCCCAAGCAGTATGTGACGTCACCCAAATCGTTGATTTCGAAGGACCTGCTCAGGAACTTGTAGACTTCGTCGATCCTCTTGGTATCACGCGACAGGACAAGAATATCGTCGACGTACACAACGATAATCAGTGGGTCGTTGTCTGCATCCTTCACGTAGATACTCGCGTCTCCCGACGTCGGTCTCGCTCCAAACTTCACCAGCTCCGAATTCAGACACTGATACCAGCATCGCCCCGCCTGTTTCAGACCGTATAGAGCCTTGTGCATTTTGCACACCTGATTTCCGGACGATAGTTGGGACAACATCTTCGCAGCCCTGTTGACCACGTCACGTGAACCGTAGTTGTTCTCGACGATGAACTTCAGGACATTACTCGCGTAATGTGGCAACTCCATCCAGATCTCCCCGTCGATGACGCCGTTCAGGAAAGCAGTGGAGACGTCAAACTGTTGCACATGCATGCCGTGTTGTGCCGCAAACGCCATGGCAAGACGAATTGAGCTGAATCGAGCCACAGACGCGTAGGTCTCGCCGTAGTCCATCCCGGGGCATTGGGTGAATCCCCTGGCCACGACCCTAGCTTTTCGTTTGACGACTGTTCCATCAGCTCCGTACTTATTTCTAAGTACGATGCGGCTACCGACAGTTGTACGATCTTTCGGGCGATTTTCCAAGGTCCAGGTGTTGTTTTTCAAAATCGATGAAAATTCGTCGGCCATTGCCAGCATCCACTCGTGTTCCTCTGACCCAGAGACCGCTGACTTGAGTGGAACTTCCGCGATGAGGGCAACATCTTCCTCTCCGGTTGCATAGTCCTCTTCTCTGCTGACGTCACTCTCTACAGCATCGTTTGCGTCTGCCACGACTCTTTCTGCGACCTCGTTCCTTCTCGCGACTTCATTTCTCTCCATGACAGGATGTTTCCTTGGTCTACCAGGACGACCCGTATAAATCTTCCTCGGTCTGCCTGGTCTGCGCTTCGTCGTTGGAGTTGGTCCGATTGGCCCTGGGGCTGGAACATCAACCAGTTCAAATCCTCGTAGAGGTTCGTCGTCTTCGCTAAAGATTTCCGGTTTCTCTCGTTGCTGATCCGGTCGCTGGACCGCTTTGCTCGTCGAACGATCCCCTCCCAGCACAATGTCGATGTATCCGTCCGACAATGTGGTAGGATCCTCAACATCCTGCCCGGTGCTCGGTTGAACATCTGTCTGTTCGGGGAAGAACTCCTCATACTGGTAGACGTTGTCTTGTGCTGTTGTTTGTCTCGTGAGATCTCGACTCGACGCTCCTCAGGAATCCAGACCCTGAGTGCCTTCGAATCTACAGCAGGGCCGAGATAAACGCCTTTACAGGCACGAGACCCAAATTTTCCCGCACTCTTGGTCCGGTTCAGACAGTAAACCGGTGATCCAAACTCCTGAAAACTGCTCACGTCCGGTACCTCTCCCATCCACAACTCGAACGGGGTTCGGCCATCCAATGCTGAGGTTGGACAGCGGTTTCTGGTGAAATTCGCGGTACACACTGCTTCCGCCCAGAAGGAAGGAGGAAGACCGGACTGGATCAACAAACAACGAGCCATCTCAACCAGAGTGCGGTTTCTCCGTTCGGCTATACCGTTTTGTTCCGGATTGTTTGGAACGGTTAGTCGACGTTTGATCCCGGACTGCTTCAAGAAGTCATTGAACTGGTTGTTTGAATACTCTGTGCCATTATCGGATTGCAGGCACTTAATTTTCCAGTCGTGTTGCGTCTCGACCATCTTCTTGAAAGCCCGGAACTCGGAGAACACCTCGTCTTTCCGTCGCAGGAATCGCACCTCACACCATCGAGTAGTGTCATCTATAAAGGTGACGAAATACCTGGCGTGACCGTTGGATTGCACACGCATTGGCCCACACACATCTGAGTGTATCAGCTCGCCTGGAGCTGACCTCCTCTTGGAGACCTTGGGAAACGGCTGGCGTGTCATCTTCGCCTTAATGCACACCTCACAATCCACCGTCGTATCGTCGATGCTCAAATCAAGTCCTCGAAGAACGTTGTTCTTGGATGCCTCGCGAATGTCCCTCACGTTTAAGTGACCTAAAGCCTTGTGCCAATCTATCAGGGACCTCTGGTGACCCTGGCTAGCAAGCGCGGTACTCGGCTGCTCGGCAGCGCGCGAGTCATTCACGAAATAAAGTCCGTCGACTCGCTCCGCACACAACACTACGCGATCATCCTTCTCGCTCACGACTTCTGCCGAATGTTTGCAAAAGGTCACTCGGTAACCTTTGTCCACGATCTTTGCGACCGATAACAAGTTCATGCGCAAGTCCGGCACGTACAGCACATCACTCAAGTCAACAGTCTCAACGTCTTCGTTCACTCGTGTAACCAACCGCGCGACACCCTTGGCGCTGATTTTTGTGGAGCTAGAGTTGGCCAAACTCAATGAGTCTGATAAGTTCTCATCTACACTTTCGAAACTGTCAATGTCACTGGCCATGTGCGCGGTACAACCACTGTCTAGACACCACCGTTTTCGCGCCGAATAAACCAGCAAGGAACTCGCGTCACTAGGCACACTCGATTCCACAGCAGCATACAAGGATATGCCCCCTGTCTTGTTCTTCTCCTGATCGCTCTTCTTCTTGTTTCGACAGCCCGCCGCTTTGTGGCCCGGCTTATTGCACTTGTAGCACTTGAACGGGAATTTGTTCGATTTACCCGTTCTTCGTTGACTTGACCTGTCCACTACCATTGCGTTCTGCACTTGTCCATTATTCTTTCGCGCGTCACTTTCTTCCACAATTTTGATTCGTAGTGTTTCCGGACTGGGGAGCTCGTCACGTGACTCTATAGCAATTCGAAAACTATCGAAGTTGGCCGGTAAACTGTAAAGCAACAATATTGACAGTAGGTCACTGTTTATCGGCACTTCCATGTCGCTCAGTCGGTCAACAGCATCAAAGAATTTTCGCAGATGGTCTCGAACGTCGTCGCCCTCGCTCATCCGTTGCAGAACAATTTGTTTCAGCAGGTTCGCTTTCCTCGCAGGGCCCTTAGACTGGTAAACAGCCCCCAACTTCAGCCAAAGTTCTCTCGATGTCGCACAATCCTTGACCTGTTTCAGTTCTGAGGATGAAATCCCCAGAAAAATGTCCGACATAGCCTTACTGTCACCCGTGTCCCATTCCTCTACTTCATCGTTGTCTTCTTCGTCTGGCTCGGGCTTCACCTTTGAGCCGCTAACGTAGCCCCACGCGTCATTTTTTATAAGTAGGGCTTTCATGTGGATCTTCCATGTGTCAAAGTTGTCCTTTGTTAAAAGCTCGATGCGCGTCATGGCGGTAGTAGCCATATTGAATTTGGTTGCCTAGTCGAACTTTCGAGAACCAAACACAACCTCACTCTCGCGTACCGATTTTCGATAAATTTAACTTATTTCAGTTTCTTTTATTTCGCGTCGTTTTCGTTCGTTTTTCCTGTTAGGAAAACCAGAGGTCGTGCAAGAAACTGTTTCACGTTTATAGTCCAATAAGAAAAATTTATTTCAACACAAAAGGGTACAACTAGTCTCGACAGGATACACAGAACAAGTGAAGTTAAAAACAAAAAAGTAGGCGGCTCCACAAGCGATAAGAAGAAAAAATTACTAAAGGGCGGTTCGATTTGAATGTACTGATTTAACAAATATCACATCATCCTAGGCGACTGTTAAACTGGGTGTACTATATTTTAAAAATTTAAGCAGTATTTAATAACATAGGTTGTTTCGATCAATTTTTCATTTAATTAATTCAGTACTATATTTTAAAATGTTTTCTTGCCTTAAGTGTATTTATATATATATATAATACTAATAATACTAATTAATAATAGTGCTTAAACAGTACGCGATTTAGATCAAAATAATAAAGTCAGCGCCGATATGCGGCCATCATTGAATGCAAACTGTATAATGACAATATAGTATATTGATCCATTTCTCGAACTCCACGACCTCAGAAGCACAAGGTACTAAGTTCGATTTTTTCCTGGAGCTGACTGGGTAGTGCGCGTTACTAGTTTAATATAGTATTACTATATGGCTGTACTACCACTAAATAAAACCTGATCCAAAATAAATTATAATCGGGAACCCTCCCTTAGTGAGACAATTTACATAGACAGAAGGCGACATGCAGATAACATATAAAAATAGATATGAGTAATGTTGTAGAGAATAACATTTTGTATAGAAAATATACACACATATATATGAAGGGACAGCGGAAGAACAAAGTAAGTCGCATTTTTCGAAATCAAGATAATGGACCAAGTGATTAACAGCCAGCAAATGTTAAGTACTTGATATTTGTAGGAAATTCTAACTATTTATGTGAATAACAATTTAAGTTTTTACTTAAAGATCTAGGAAATGCTTTTACTGGATGTATTTACTAGTTTTCCTAGCAAATGCCAACATTTTAGTAAATATTTAAATTTGAGTGAATAAACAGTAGGTTTTACTTATAACAACAAGAATTTACTATCAATTTTTTTTAAGTTACTTTCGAGTAACCTTAAAAACAGTTTTGTGTAATGGTTGAATTTATAAATGAATGAATGTCGAAAAGTAAAAGTGTACAGAATCAGGCGCGACGCGGATTTTGAGGATTATATTGGTCTCTGCAGATTCCGCAAAGAAATTGTAGAGTGGATTTCTGAGCATTTCTTAGGAAATGACAATGAAAGTAGAGGCGATTTTCATTTATTTATCATTAAGAAAACGGATGGAAATATTCTTACGGTACCTTGTCGGTCATCAGATTTTAGAAAAGTTGTTATTCCACATTTCTTAGTGCTATCTTCATACACATATAAGCCCAACATATTGAAATTTTAAAAATTCTGCACTAGTAATGAAATCAGTGATACCAAAAACCATTAGTTAGATTTTAGTGAAATTTAATATTAGCTTAGCATCCATTTTAGAGTAATTATTTTAATTTTCCAATATTGCCAATAATGCCACATGTCATTATTTTGACACTTTCTATTGTCTACATTGTGAAACTTTATTTTAACTATATTATTTTAATCATCTTATCATTTCTTCCAAACATTTAATAATTTGGAAAATAAAAATAAAAGTTCCCATAAAACTGGTACTTTTTTTTGCCTCGATAGGCATACCGCCCCCACTATATTTCGAGCTCTCCGTGTATAAGTAAATCACTTCAAATTAGTCTTTAAATACAAAAATTTATTTGATAACAATTTTGGAACGAAGAAAAGGTATTCATGAAGTATAGTTTAAGTATGTTTTGTGTACAACTAAATTCAAATTTAACTTATTTATTATTTTTAATATTACGAAAAACGTATGATGATATCTTCTGAAATTGTAGTATATAGAAGAAAATTTTGAATGATCACTGCTGAAAGAAAAATTTTATGTAAACAAATAAAATCAAAGAATTATTTTTGATTTACGTCAAAACTTACAAAATGAAATGGACTAACAGCAGGAAATACATATGTGTAAGCCTTGCAGTAAACTTTCCAAGAACTCCGAGAGCAAATTGGCGCTTTAAGACAACAAAGGGTTCAACAAACAGAACCAATGTTTCAGCTAACAACCGAACAAGTGTTTAAGAAATTCCAAAGTATTCAAACATTTTTCGGAAACAATAACTACACTCTGCAAGAATTCATAGCTACAGCCGCAAACGTGGGAGCCCTGTGCGGAGACAACACAACACTCCTGCAGTATGGACTTCAGGTTATATTCAAAGAAACAATCCAGGCACAAGCGAACCAATGCATCCAGCGAATCAGAAGGGACGTCACATGGGATCAAATTAAGACTGAGTTAAAATCACAATTTAGACCTAAAAAAAGCTATAAAAAATTGACGGATGAAAGCCGTTTCATCAAGGTGAGTGATCTAAGAGCACTTTTTCTAAGATACGCAGTATAAACTTCCAACTAAACGAATTGTACGAGTTTGACGATAGAAAACCCACTAACTATAGCCCAGACAATAATGATAAAAATTTAGTAGATATCCTGAAGGACATGTTAACAGGAAGTTATAGGATAAATATAAAATGCGGTATGACTTTAAACCAAATATTTAATGCTTTCGAAGATTTAGGCGCATTGGATAAAGTTGATGTAATCCATTACAATTACAGAAAAATTAAAGATTCACGCACATCTAATTCTAAAATAAAACATTTTTACGAAATATCCCGAAGAGAAATTAAAGAAACCGCTATTCTTTTCTACCATTAATGGTATATCCCAAGTAACCAATAAATTAACCACTCCCATTCCATACCATATGAATTTGGCGTATCTGGTATCTTATCTTGGAAAGTGAAGGACTTGTTAAAGCGCAGGTATGATGCAATAGTGGGCTTAAGCTTTCTGATTTCCCATTAAAGCAAACATCAATTTAGGACAAGGATTTATTGAGGTGAATAATAACACAATTTATTTTAAAACAGACGACTATTTTTGTAAATTTTAAATTAAATTTAAAAACAATTTAAAAACAAATTAAGGAAATGATTCAGTTCATTGTAACAATGGAAAATAATTTTGGTTTAAATAGTATAGATTTAACTTTCGACGATGTAATTGTTGAGGCCGCGTCCCCAAAGGTCACCACGCACAATGAAAACACGAATCTGACTTTACGTATACTTTTTATTTTTCTTTGATCTACACCGCCGAACACTACACCCGAGAGTACTAATTTTGCTGACTTACACCGTTGGCTGCTTTTTTCGATCTTTTTACCGTTGACTGTTGATCGTCGATCGTTGTACGTTAACTGTTTTCCGTAGACTGATGAGAACCTCTTCCAAAGCTTACCTCGTTACCTAGGTCAGTGCTGCTAATTTTTGCACTTGGGCACTCAACTTGCTTAGTCACCGGCAGTCAGTGGCCGGTGTTACTTAATGGGTGCAATGTTTTGAAACATGACCCTTAGCGCGCACAGCTGGGCCGTCGTGAGAATTTGCTTGGTGCACTTTAAGCCAGGTGTTAGTCACCGTGTGCTTGGCCTTGGATGAGCAGATGTTCGGAAATGTCTGATAATTCGTGATTTCAGCATTTCCTAACATAATCCTGAAACATGAAAAAAAAATTTTAAAGAAATAGAATTGTTAAAATACCATAAGCAATTGAATATAGGAGTAGGGATTGAATCATTTTCTATAAGTCTCACATTAGTAATTATAGTTTGTGTATTCCTTTTTGTAAAACAAAGAAAAACAGAAAAATAAAACTGAATAAAATAATTCAGGAGAACCCAAAATTGAATAGGGGAGGAACATTAGACAAAGTTCCTATGAATCAGAATAAACAATTAAACATAAAATAACTGTAGGAACCTGATCCATTTAGATGGTCCCACATTCTTAAAATATCAAGTAACGTTGACTTACTTAGAAAGAAATTACGATCATTATGATCAGTTAAACATAATTGTGACTAGCCAAGCAAATTTTAGTAATATAAAGTATTACTATTAAGAGAAGACGAGTCAGTCTGAAGAGCACTTTCGAGAAGAACACAACTAATATAAAATTGTCAAGTAAAATCATTGTCAATAAAGTTTTAATATAAAACGGGAAACCAGTTTTTTTTATTAAAAATTAAAAGAAACATCCTCAAAATAAATGTCTAATTAAGCTAGACATATAGTTCGCGCGGTCCAAGTCAACTGTTACGAAATGATTAAACGAGCTGACCAAAGGATAGCTAAGTCTTTGTGTAAGGGCAATAATTATTGATAAATATAGATATAAATAGGAATTGTATAAATACGAGTACCAATAAAAAAGCATTCAACCTGGATCATCAAGCGAGACTCTTCCTTTTGAAGTCGTGCTGCCTAGCTACTCCAAACGTTCTACCAATTTAGGAGTTAAAGCTTTTGAACTGCTTCGGTAGAGTTTTAGCCTAAGTTTAGCCCAGTTCATCCATCAATATTATCACATTACAACCTACTTTTCTGCTTTTAGAAAAGAGAGATCTATGTATATGGCGCTTTCTTATTGGTTATTTTGATTACTACTTTTTAACTAGGGTTTTCATATGAGAATCGAATCCACATTTTCACAACCAAACCGCTCAGCTAACCATGACATCCAAGCCCCATTAGTTATTATGTGATATTTAACTGCAGAATGTTCTAAAATATAAGTTTGTTACTTGTAACTTAAATAATATACCTGTATAAGTTATGGTGATAACTTCACGAATTTAGCACATTGTTCCCATAAATAATATATTCTTTTTTTATTGTAACTCTTGATCTTATAAAAGGTCAAAGTACCTAGTCTTGCCATAAATTGTGTCACACAATTTCTAATGCGCGCTTTCTCAGAGCCTGGAATTGTACCGTTATGTTGCACTTTGTAACAAATGAACTGTACGTCGTAATATTCGGATCAGTTTGGTGACAGTCTTTGACTCGTAATCATGGAGTGGGGAGTAAATGAAAATCGTATCGCTGTAATAGCACTCCATAAGTGTGGAAAAAATGCTTCTGAAATTTTGATTTTGTTGAAACCGCTAAAAATAACAAAAAGATTCATTTATCGTGCCATAGAACGATTTAATGAAACCTTAGGCAAGGACTGGTCGTCCACGTACCGTTAGAACAGTTAGTGTCATAAAAACTGTCCGAGAGCGCATCCGTAGAAATCCACTGCGCAAACAAAAAATTTTGTCGAGGGAGTTGACTCATTGATGATCGATGAGTAGACTCATTCGAGATGATCTTCATATGAAGGCTTATCGTCGGTCAACAGCCCATATGTTGACTCCACGGTTAAAGGAAATAAGATTGAAAAGATGCAAGAATCTCTTGCTTTGGCACGCAACCAATGGTCATGAGAACATCCTCTTTACCGACGAAAAAATTTTTACTGTGGAGCAAGTTTTTAATAAACCAAATGATAAGGTTTATGCAACATCATCAGAAGAAGCTAAAAAAAATGGTTCCCAGGGTGCAACGAGGCCATCATCCAGCTTCTGTAATGGTTTGGTGGGGTATTCCATAAAGGTTTCACAACACTCCATTTTTGCGAAAAAGGTGTCAAAACCGGTGCGGCGGTTTATCAAACCAACGTGCTGGAAGGTGTTGTGAAACCTTTATCTCTCTTCGGTGGACAACATTGGGTCTTCCAGCAAGACTCTGCTCCTGCTCACAAAGCAAAAAGCACACAGGAGTGGCTTCGCAACAACATTCCTGATTTTATTGCACAAGAAGATTGGCCATCCGGGAGCCCAGATTTAAAACCGCTGGATTATGCATTATGGACAGAGTTAGAGAACAAGGCCTGTAGAACTCCCCACCGCAATTTGGACAGTCTGAAAAAATCGTTGGTGAAAGCAACAAATGAAATGTCGTTGAATACCGTACGTGCCGCTATAGACCAATGGCCACAACGTTTAAAAGCTTGTATAAAAGCTAAAGCTAAACAATATCTTATTAAAATAAATTTCGTTGGAATAAACATATTATCTTTTATTGTTTACATTTTATGCTTCTTTAAAGTTGTGACAGAATTTATGGCACGACTAGGTATATCCCCACACAACTTTTGTGTTTCATTGCTTGCCAAATTTTCCCACAAATAAATTACGTTTGTTATTAAGTGAACCGCACCGATGTCCAACAATTAGCAATTAAAAATGTTGCTGCCACATGATAAATGCGGGTCTAAAATGTTGCCATGTTTAGTAAATCAATATATTAAGGATGCGGAGTAATCCTTCACAGGAGGAGTTTTGTTAACCAAGAATGTAGTGTTCCCTGAAATAACGACTCATTCTTCTAGCAATAATGAAAATCTCGGGGGCATTATTACCCTAATAAGGATCTTAATTCTGCTCAAGTGATGAAAAGGGCTTATGGTATGTATCACTTTAATTCGACCACAGAATTGAAAGGTATTTTTTTCATCTAATCAAGCAGGCAAGAGATTCTTTGTTGAATTTTAATTACATCGCACACCTTCCCCTCAGAAACACAGACCTTTGTTGGCGTACTACGCTTGGAATTTTAATCGCTTCAAGAAATTTTAACTTTCACAAAATATGCTTATGAACAAATTCCTTTTGAAAAACTCGTCCCTCACCTCGTTCGTTTCGTGAGAGTGTCGCACGAGAATCTAAATGAGTTTCCGAAGACTAAAGTCTTCGAAATGTCTTTGTTCTATGGATTGATATGACAAGAACAAAAAAAATTTGTAAAAACAATTTTTTTTTTAAATTCAATTATCGCAGGTAATCTAATTGAAATTTTGTTCACGTTTCAGTAATGATGGACGAACCACGTTTCGCACAACCCATCCCAAATGTAACCGTTGCGGTGGGGAGAGACGCCAATCTGCCCTGCGTCGTGGAACATCTTGGTACATATAAGGTGAGAAAATTTGTCATTATCTTTTGATTCTGTGCATAGAGTACAGAACTTCCTGTTGTCCCCGCAAATAATGGGAAAGATCTTGCTCTCAGATTATTTGCTTGGACGGCTGTAAAACGTGTAACCTAGTGCAAAGTTGCTATGTGAGCTGAGCCCCTGAGGGTGTAGGTTTAATTTGGGGACTCTGCACACCAGCCGAACTTTGTTCTCAAAATGAATTAAGAAAGTTTCGAAATGTCAATATGTTCTGCCCCGAGATGGCAGGTTCAAGATATTCACATTTCGCTACATATATGGCCACAGGCCGAACGTAGCGCATCAAGTGCAAGGGAGTAGTATTGTCACGAGAGCAGTGGAACGTTTTATCAGTCCAGGAATTTTTACTAACATTAGTGATTTTATTCTGCATTACACATTAAGCACATGTGCTGGATGTGTTTGACAACTGAAAGGTTGTTTTGGATTCTTCTCAATGAGTTGACGGGGGTCGCACAAAGCTAACAAGGGCCGTCGAAACTGGTTGACTTAGCTGGCGCTGTCATTTTAAAGTGATAAATATTTTCATGAATAGAATCAACCCTATGAACCTACTCCTTGTCATCTTTTAAGGATAGCAGCAATATATCCACTTCAAATTGCTTGTAACAACATAAAATGATGCACCGACATTTACATAACACTGCACTCCCAAGACTTGACCCCATTTGCATGAGAGATGTCAACATTTGTGCAAATTGAGTTAACTAAATTCATGCATAAAAGGAAGGATTACTTTCAGTAGTGGTTGGGGTTTGACTGAACTTAAAGCTGAACTTGGATCTCAACTCCAAAGCATGTTATCACACCTTTAGGAAATAAATTGCGGCTTAAGTACATTAGCATTTTCTGGCAAACTTCCCTTTCGGAGCCTAGGTACAGCCCATTTCCCGCAGTTCTTACTTTATAGTTTGTCCCTGGTGTAAGTAAGGCAAGAGATAGATTTTATAAAGTTACAGAATCATATGTTATGCTGCCAGATAGTATCGAAAAGTCACGATAACGACAGTTTCGCGATCTTGGAAGAAAGATTTACGGCTGACGAAGCAAACTCGTTTCATCAACATAGAAGTTCACCAGGCAACTCCCTTTATTTGCATAAAAGTAAAACTTGTAAAAAAAAGTTGCAGAGTAAAGAAACAGCTTGGTTATATTCCGAGGGGGAAGAGAACAGAAAGGGACATTTCTGAACATTGCTTTTACGTAATTTTGTAAAGTCTTTCACTGATCCAAGAGAGTAAATGTTTCCGTAAACAATTTCGTTTAAATAGAAGTCAACCACTAAGCGCATTTTTTAAAGGTGGGAAAGGGATTTGTAAAATATCCTGTGCGTTGAGTTTTCACAGATACAACCAACTGAACTTAGCTTCATCCTTTTGGGGAATAATTATAAGACTCTTAAGTCAAACCGAGTGCTCTAATCTTTAACTAATTCACGTGTTTCGATTACTGCTTACATAACGACCCTTACAGTTTTATTCCTCTTTTATTACAAGAACTCGCTTTATGTAACAAATATCAATCCGCGCCGGTTGCATCAACAGCATCTTGGAAATGTGTTAAGAAAGAAAGAAGGATGTTGAAGTTCCTTCTGGCACTCAACTAGTCATTCTAATTTTAAAAAAAGCGTCAGTTTCGCATATTGCAATGTTTAAATATAGTATGCAACAAGTAGAAATCAGTTGAAAATATACCTCTAAGTAGAATCCAGTTTATTCACTTCAAAAATACCACCACCCAAATATTTATATATATTGTATATAAAGGATGTTCTCTTTTGAAGTAATAGACCTTCCCATAGGGATAAACTTTCAAAACACCTGTCAGTTGTGAAACTTCAGTAGCCAATTTTATTCATTATAGTTTGCCATTCCATCATCAAAAGACAACGCTTTCAAATTATTAAAATTTACTTCGACAGTGTCCAATTTATATTTGGACCAAAGAAACAATAGCCGCTGTAAGTGAAAGTGTACGTAAATATCCAGAGTAATCGATAATCCCCTTCGCAACACTACCTGGAAAATTTTGACAAGATTCAGCTGGTCCAGTAATTGAAGCTTCTTGAACCTGAAATGCAACGTAGACTCGCTAATTGTGATCTGAAAGGTGAAAGAAAATCAATTTTGTTTTCAAAGAATTGTGTTCAGTGTTCAGACTCATCACCGGGGTATTTTTACCATACCATTTGAATCCTTGATCATCTTTGGTAGTACAAAGAATTTATTATATTGTTTTGGGTCAGTTTTACTGTCCTAAAATAAGTTCTTCACAGCATATTAACGGGCACCATAAATTAACCCACCTTATTAATAAAAACTAATAAATACTTAAAATCACAAATTCCGTGAAAAATAGTTACCAATGACGCATCATTAGGATTTCAATTTTTCTATTCTGGATATTCTCATATAAAAGACCGTTCTTTACAAAAATTTTTAATTTGAATCTTGACTTTTAATTATATCGGCAATATATAGTAGTACAGTTGTAAAGATTTCAGAAAACCTAAACTGATGTACCTCGTTAGGTGTTCTACTGCTGATGCACGACAAAGTTTAATCATCTACACCGTTAAAGAAGTTTCTCGTGTCAGAAATGACGTAAGTTTGCCTTTCTAAACAGCCACTCTAACCCAATTTAACATAAACTAACCTAATGTTAGTAACATGAATATGAGTATGGAGCAAAATAGGTTATTCATACCGTTAAAAATAGGTACTAAGTAGCGTCGGGCTTTCCTGATTACCAAGACTTAAAGTTGTATAATCTGACAGAGGGTCGTTTATCTCTTTCGGCCTTAATCAGATACATAAATAAATAATAAAGAATGATATGGGTAGCTGGATCTTATTTTTTCTTCTGATTGCAGCAATGCAATTGTTGTTCAAAGTCCAATTCTGCTCTCTACTGAGGACAAATATCGCCTATCCAAATCGATTACATTTACAGTTCGGTCAATACTAAATATCTTATTGACGTCTGCGACTACGATTATAACTTCAAGAAAGCGAATATGGACGAACTTTCCAAAAGATGGTCTTCCACTAATATATCCAGATTTTTATCTGAAGATAATAATGATACTACCTTACCAAATTTTTATAGGTTACGTTACAACAATTTTAAATCTTGCATCCCATACGAATTCAAACCGCTATGCGCTATGCTTCATCAAACGCTTTTCCTCACACCCACCGTCTATAAAAAACTCCACTCCTCCCGACCCCGTAGCGTCTAAATTCAAGGTGTCTATACAACACAAATGTGTGTGCCTGCTCTGTCAGCCTGGAAACTGTTTCTCAACCGATGGTAAACTCAGGATCTCGCTCTATGTCCCCAAGTCTATAACCTTTAAGTCTAAACCTAGTTCTAGTAGTATAATTAGTATAAAAAGTAATAGTCTGACTTAAATCCCTCATAACCTTAATAGTTCCTCTCCTCACTTCCGAATGTAACAGTGTTGCGTTGTCCTCGTCCTCCATCCCTTCTTCTTCACCCTCCCTGGATCAGCCACCTTCCAATTTAAGTTCTTTCTTTCTGACAATAATGACTTAAATCCCACAAATCGTGGTGTCCTTCTCGCTATTCATAATCATTTCGGTGCCAACCTTTTTACAAGTTCTAACTCTTCTGGCCCTAATTTTGTCTGTATCATAATTACCCTACCCTATAAATTACTTTACATGTTCTGTGTCTATATTCATCCCTCCCAACCGCTTGAGGTCTACAATCTATCCACCGATGCGATGGATTCTCTTGTTAATATACTTGGACCTAATGATGAATTTACCATTCTCAGTGACTTTAATCTATCTCGCATTCATGGACTCGGTCTGATAACGAACTCCATTTTGTCCCTTCCAACGCCCTCTCCGTTAAAAAGACTTTACTAGTAGATCGTTTCTCCGACTCTGCTCTCCATAAAATCAGTGGCATTAGCAATGACCTTGGCAGACAACTAGACTTGATTTTCTCGTCGGTTCCCGTTAACTCAATTGTCACTAGGAGCTCCCATTTTGTCTCGACTCTCAACCAATTTCATCCTCCGTTCTTCCTTATTCTTTCTATTGAATCTTCTCTTCTCCATACTAATTCAAAAACATCCTTCTACTTCAACTAATAATAAGTAACTGTAACTAATTTAAAAATACTCGTATTTGGCGCAAAGAAATAGCCGGGCACTGGATTAGGTTAGCAATAAAATGTCTGGTCCGCAAACTGTTAAGATCACATTTCAGGTCCTGAAGAAATACCCGCCATTGTCCTGAATACTTATTCGGTCCCCTTACCTTTATTTTCTACTTTTTATCATCCATCTGCTAGGTGGAAAGACTCATTCATTATTTCCACACATTAAAAAGCGTGTAACAGTGACATTTCCAACCACCGTCCCGTAGCCGAACTTTCCTGCATACCTAAACTCTTTAAGAGAATCGTCTAAGATTGCATTTTTTTTTTTCATTAAAAATCCTTATTTTCCCAATCTCAACATGGTATCCTTAAAGGTAGATCAACCACTGCTAACCTAAATGATTTCGTCGTCAGAATACCGTGTACTTTGAAAAACGGTGAAGAGGTCGACATCATCGTTACTGACTTCAATAAAGCGTTCGACAAAATCTCGCATAAGTTTTTTCCAAACTTCGTTCTCTTGACTTCAATCAGCTTTTCTTTCTTCGATGGAGTCTTACTTTACTCAATGACAGTATATGGTTCTTTTCCGTTCTGTGTCATCCAACTCCTTCAGGAGTCCCTCAGAGTAGTCACATAGAATCATTGCTTTTCATTTTGGTCATTAATGATGTTAAGTGTATAGTTAAGCACGCTAATCATTCTATCTATGCTCATGACACGAAAATCTCCAAACTAATATCTTCCGCATCTGATTTCCGACTGCTACAAAACGACCTAGATAATTTTAGTACTGGTACCAAAAAACTCCCTTGAGCTGAATGTTTCCGAATTGCGCCGTGTGGCAACACAAGTCGTGGCCTAGATGTGCCTTACAGACAGCCACACCAACCTAACAATAATATACATATATACATATATAATATACAATGCATTTTATTTTTAAGAAAACACATACAGTGGGAGTCAATAGTAAGTTTACATGGAATAAATTAAATTTAATTTATAATATAAAAAACTGTACTGGCAATACACTCTTATTCAACGTGAATTGTACATAACGGTATCTACTCTTTGCTTTGTTGGAAGGAGTTCAGGGAAGTTATTAGTTGCAAGCAGTCAGAAATAAGTTCACAACGATCTGTAGTCAGTAAAGGACGGCTTTTGATGTTGTATGGTTGATTATTATTTTATTTGAATTATTTTTGTGTTATCCTAAAGTTTATTGTAGTAAATGATTTAAATATCGATTTTTATTCATATGTAAGGAAAACCTTTTAATTTTTTATGTATTATAATTTCAACAATATTTTGTAGTTTTTGGAATTCTTAAAATATAATAGCCAAATTCAAGCATCTAACAACCGAAGAGTGTTTTCCGCTCTGCATAAACTGCATAAAGAAGGAAAAAGTATCAGGGATATTGCAGCAATATTTGAAAAAGTGCAATGGCAACGGCTCAAAAAAGTTATAATACCTAAAGGGAAGGGGCGAATTAGCGAAGATTTTATCCTACAACAAGATAATGCGCCAATTCACACTGCCATAATTGTGTTTAAATATTCAAAGGAGCATAACGTAAACTTTTGAAGTGGCCACCTGAAAGTCCTGATTTTTCTTCTATCGAGAATATGTGTTCTTGACTTAAAATAAAAATTTCTGGAAAAGGGCCTAAAAACTTAAGCGAATTAAAAAAATTAATTCAGGAAACATGATTAACATTCTCTATAGAAGAATGCAGGAAATATGCTTTATCTACGCCTCGTCGAATGACAAGAATGTACCAAAATAACGGTGGGCATAGTGGTTACTAATAACGTAAGCTTGCTTTTGACTAGCAAGTAGTATTGTGGCACATAGTATTGTGTAGTATTAACAAATTTTTGAGGAAGAAGATTTTTGTTTGTTGGGAAGTTTTTTTGAGAAAATATATTTTTGTTAATTAATTTTATATAAAAGAACTTATATTATAATTATAAAAAAATTATATCATAATTTCTGTTGGATATTTCTTTCTTCACTAGTATATGTACACTTGTAAACTTATTTTTACCTGCTACTGAAGCAAATAAAACATATATTAGATACAAGGTGGCGCAAAATTAATCACTCTATCGGAAGATGTTATAATTATTGCAAATGGTGTCGTACGTCAATCATATTTGACATTTGTGAACTACACAGCTTCAGAATACAAACAGACAAGCAATGGAGCGCTATACACCGTAAGAGCGTGGAATAATTGTGTCCATTTTTTTGACTAATAATCGGTCTGTGCTGTTAGCGCAGCGTGCATTTCGACGTCCATTTCTAATCGTATCACGCCAACAGATGAGTTTGAAGATGGCTTGAAAGTAATTCACACGCGACTGACGGGTCAGCAGGCATTAACTGTTGCACTGTTTGCATTTTGTACGGGAACGTGTGTAAATCTTTCACTAAAATTCGCTATAGGGTCCGTCTGGTGATGCCCAATTGCGTGGCTCGTCGTCTGGTTAATGTTTCTTCGTTCTCAGCGGCAGAACGGCCGGACTGGCCGTAGCCGGTGGCAGCAACGCCCTGCAAATGTTTGCCCTGTTAGCGCAATACGATTAGAAATCGACGACGAAATGCACGCTGCGCAAACATCACCAACCGATTTATAATCCAAAAAATAAACAAAATTATTCCACGCTCTTGCGGTGTATAGCGCTCCATTGCTTATATGTTTGTATTCTGCAACTGTGTAGTTCACAAATGTCGAATATGATTGACGTACGACGCTTTTTGCAATAATTATAACATCTTCCGATAGAGTGATTAATTTTGCGCCACCTTATATATATATTATTCCTAGTTGATAGCGGTAGAACATAACGGCATCGCGTCCAATGGTGTCCGAGTAGCAAGATCTAAAACGCAACGCCACGTTCCCAAATTTTGCCTAGATTTTATACTTCCTACCTAGTCATAGACTAAATCCTGTGGCGTATAAACAATGAGTATGCTAGAACATGTAAGAAGGCGCCTGGTTTCCTATTTTGTTCATTGCACATGTACGGAGGAATTTATTAATATGCACAAAGAATGCTTTCCTTCCTAGAATTGCGCAAGACATGAATCCTACTTGTTAACAAAGGAATTCATTTATTGCATTTCTCTTCTAGCACTTAATTACGAACAGCAAGTACAAAGAGATTAAAAAATAGCATGTACCGTATTTATATGTATATAGGTGCTTGTAATAGTGTGACAAATTTTAATTAATAGCACATATTTATAGTTAAAAAATAATTCAAAAAGTACTATAAATAAATACACTTAGTTATTATATCGAAATCCTTTTTTTCAGTGTACCTATGGTTCCTAATGGAACCTCCCAAAATTGCATGTATTCAGCAACCTCGATACGGTTCGGTTTGAATATTGAATTGAACATTACAAAAAAATGTTAACTATCACAGTGGACATTAAAAACTTCTTCTTTCCATAAACACAAATATTTTTTTTATTTTTTTTTATACACTCTTACGAAGGTTCAGGAAGTTTTTTTCTCACAAGTCTGGTTGCAACAGCGCGTTTGCAACGTTGTACATACAAGGAATCTTTTTCGGCAGGTGTCGATACCGTTACGGTCATGGTATGGTCCGGTGTATTTGGCGGAGACCTTTATAGGGGTGGAGATTGTGGGATCGTCATTGTCGCTTGTCCCTTTGATTCTTTATATATCAGCTCGGCTTTGCTTTTTTAACGAAAATTGTTTGCTTGAAAAAATCATCAGTTTGCTCAAGAATAGGAACTAAATAAATGTGGAATCGGGCCGATCGCACTTCTCATCAGAACAAAGATTGCTCGAAAAGATATCGTCAACGAGGCCACGGGTAGCTCAATTAATTAGGCAGTATCGAAGTACCAATTCGAAGGATGCAGGTTCAATCCCTGCCTTCTGGTAGCAAGTATTTTCGAGTAATTCCTACATAAATTATCTCAGTTTTTAAGGATGGTTTTTAATTAGCAATAATATATATAAGATAAAGACAACCACACATAGAAACTTTGCAAACTTTTCAGATTTATTAACCTTAGAAAAGTTACGAGCATAGAAAAATGTTCCTTAGAGAATTGTTCAAATATAATCATTGTCCTTATAAGTTATACATGTTGTTCTAAGATTTTTTGAATGTACTTATTATTATTATAAAGAAATGCTAACAAAATATCCAAATTTGTAGTAATGTGCTATGCTATACACACTTATGAAAATTAATTCAAATTATAATCGATTTTAACCTGTTCGCTACCAGGGTCTCCTTAGAAAATCACTTACCACAGCCCAAAACTTTTTTCGAATTATATGGCATCAATTCGAATAGACTTAAGGATAATAAATATATATTTTGAGCTTTCTAAAAAAATAAAATAAATATTTATTAAATTGGTACAAATTCTTCGTATATATCAACGTTTTAAAACTTAGCAATTCTGTTCAAAACCCAACGCATTATAAATCTTCATAAATTGACCAAAAACGTTTGTCACATATATGTGACGGCGGGTTCTGATAAGAAAAAGCTGTGTCACACATATGCGACGGTTGGTAGTGAACGACTTAAAGAGAGAAGGGGCTTTTCGCAATTTATTTAGTTGCAATTTCTGTGACCATTCCTGATAGGTGGAGTGGTAAAAATATTATAACTTATATTCGCGGATCTTACCGCTTTATGAAAAATTACCTTCATCTCCTCACTCATAAGAGGAAAAATAGTGAAACTTTTCAACTGTAGCTTTAATTCAATATGGCATACAAATTGCAAAGTTCTTTGGAATTGCTATAAACCTAAAAATGAACTTCGCAATGGTTATGAAATGAAGAAGAATGAAAAAAAAGACTGCTGAATATTGTGTGAGAAAAACTTTTCGTTTGTGGTTCGTGCAGAAATTCTTATGAACAGTGGAACACTTCAATTTTTTTGGATCGGTTAAAGTACTCTTACTCCTCTGAGTAAATTCAAAACAATTCCTTCCCCAAAAGCTTAGATACCTTACATAAAACGTATCACTGAAAAATTTCAAGGATGACGACGAATTCTTGCGAATTCCTGTCGAAATGCTTTAAGTCGTGACAAAGTGCCTTTTAATTATTTAGCGCTTTCTGCTATACATATGTATGTACACACCATATATTCTCTAGAATAGCCTAAATTCTTGTTTTCATCAAACAGATTTGCGTCCAGCGCAAAAGTGACCTGGAAAAATTGTCTAAACCGTCGACAGTGTGATTAAAATTAAAGTGGTCCTATTGCCCGGCACCTACCGGTCTGAATGAATGTTTACCTCTGATCTTTAACCCGTCTAGCATTACCCTGCGCCAACGTGCCGCGCGGGCACTTTTTCTTGCATTCACTTGAATGACTTCATACACCAAAGCGGGTATGTTTTCCAGGGGCTCGTCGTTCTTCCGTTATGGTGAAGTAAGTCATTTAGAAAATTTACATTTTGTGCTTTTTCAACTCACGCTTTTGATGGGCTACGTCACTCCCCAAGGAATCTAAACCACTTTAGAGGGAAACAAACTCGTTTTGTTGTCTCTGTTCGGTTTCTGCCGTCATTTCTTTAACATCTTGCGATGCCACCTTGGTACTTCGGTACTTTCAGTAGGTGAGTTGTTTGCTATGCGTATATAAATACCTCAGCATTACACATTCAAACGAGATCGTGTTTCTCCCGGGGACCGACCCCATTTCTGTACGTAGCTAACTTCAGAAATGTTTTGGCCCATTTCAGCAAAGCACCTAGCCCTCTATTAGTAATGTTTTTTAGGTTGGAGTTCTTTTCTGCGTTTTCTCCGGCATGGTATTTCCTTGTATTTGCTTTTGGCACTTAGCCGGTGTCATCGTGTTTTGCGTAAAACTTCCTTCCTGCAAGCTGGCGTGGATTACCGGCACCTCTTTGACTAAGCTTGTCGGTTCCTGGGTAATTTAATTCCAGCAGCTGAAATAATGCAAACCGTCTAAATTATGATGATTTTTTCTCCAAATAGATTTTTATGCTCATTTAATGTTTAAAATATGGCTACCGGCAGACAGCCGCGAGACCTTTCAATAAAAGTAGCATTTTAATACTTTCACAAGTCAAATTTTTTCGCGGTCAAGACAGCAACGAAGTTATCTCACAAAATGTTGCTATAAATGATGGCGGTGTTTTCAGTAGCGACGGAGCTTCATTAAAAATTCGTTGCGTTTATCTCATGCACTTTGAGAAAATTTTCTTGGGCAGTCTTTCTACATTGGAAAAGAATTAGGAGGCAATAATTGCATAATCGGCAATGACTGCCATCGATTAGCCAAGACCGAGTAACCCTTATTGAGTAAAGGATGGTATAAGTTAAAAACACTTCTAGGGTTTGTGCCAAAAAAACAAACTTCATTTTTTTAAACTTAACTTAACACTACACTTTGTTACAAACTAAACGATGAACGGCTCTAGCTAAGGATCCGGGCTTCACATTCAGTGTACTACAGGTGTTTTGACCACGTGAAGTGTCATCTAATTCGTGATTTGCGGAAAATGATGATCGTTGGGTCGGAGATCGTGCGAGCGTCTGCTTAAGGAGCAAAAAGCTGTCCAAGCTTTTTACGTGGGAAAGATTCGATAGGTTGTTTTTAGTTTACTTAGAAAATGGAGTGAAGGAAAGTTTAGGGAAAAATATAAAATTTTAGCTGCTGCGAGTTAACTCTTCTCCGCGTCCCCACGAAATTTAGAAGAAAAGTGTATGATATATATATAGATTATCGTGAGGTTGTTTTCCTTTATGTATTTGGGTTAAGTGTGCGCGTTTGTAATAATTTATATAGGGTTGTTTCAACAATATTCAAAATGATTTCGTGTTCGAAACGTGTTTAAATTAAATTATGAGAGGAACGTTCCTCACTATGAATTGTAAGTGTCATTGAATTTATATTAGTTCTTTCTGGATTCCTTGAATGCGCGTCGGCAATAATATTTGCTTTTCCCGGTATATACTCAGGGCGGTAATATGGTAATACCCGCAAGGCTTAGAACGGAGGGCAATTCCTTCAATGTTTTAGGGATCGGAAAATTATTAATTGCCGCTAACTTCTTCAAATTAAATGTTACTTGAGACTATAAAGGACAAAAACTCGACAGATTCCTTAGAGAATTCACATTTGTATGTCTTTATTTTAATGTCAGCTTGTTCAATTGTCTTAAAAACGATCTCTAAGTTTTTTAAGTACTCGTCTTCGTTGGTTCCGAAAGCTATGATATCATCACATCGAATTTGGCATTTCTCCCAATAAGGTGTCTTCTGACCTAGCCACTTTCGCTTCCTACGTCACCTCTCGGCGTATCTCCAACCTCTGAAGAGCCCGGCACGACCACAAATCTTATTTTAGTTTCTAACCCGACCGGCTCTTTTTTTCTTATCACTCCCTTACTCCAAGCCGTCCCCCGTCTGGCTACGCCCACTCCCCTAGCTGTCTTTTTCTGAACTATCAAAATATCAGAAGTTTGCGTACCAAAACTTCCTCAGTTTTCCATAATTCTCTTGCTCTTCTTTACAACATTTTTGCCCTTACCGAAACTAACTTAGCACCCAACATTTAAAGTAATGAATTACTTCCCCCAAATTTTTCTGTTTTTCGTGCCGATGCCTACGACGACGACTTAACCGCGGCGTATTTCTCACTGTAGTTAATCGTTTTGGTGCCAGTTTTCACACTTCCTCTAATTCCTCATGCTGTAACTTTGTCTGCGCCAAAATCACACTAACCAGCAAATTCCTATATATACTCTGTGCATACATCGTTAATATCCTTGGGCCCAATGATGAAGTCATCGTTCTTGGCTATTTCAATCTCCCCGTCTTGAATGGTTTCGATCTGATGACGATCTCTACTACATCCCTTCTAACGCCCTCTCCGATTAGAAGACTTTATTTGCCGACCGCCTCTCCGACTCTGGTCTCTGACAAATTAGTGGCATAAGTAATAATCTTGGCAGACAGCTTGACATGGTCTTTTCCTCTGATCCTGTTAATTCGTTTGCCTCTCGTAGCACTCATCTTCTCTCTACCCTCGACTAGTATCATCCTCCACTCTTCCTGGACGACTTTGGCAAATTGAATTACTTTCTATACCAATCGTCCCTCCATTCCATCACAACTGATTCTCAGCTTTCCATTGATGAAGCCCTCAATATTCTTTATACCGAAATCTTCGCCTGCCTATCTATCTCCTTCTGACCCCGAGTTCTCCAGTTACCTCTCTGCGGCTTCCCGGCACGCAGCGTATCTTTCTATCACGACTACCTGAATCGAATGCAGTCAACCCTTATCTCCGACCCTAAGCTTTCTTACCTATTCATTAACATAAAAAGGAAATCCAGTGGCTAACCCTCCACTTTCAAGTTGAACGACACTTCTACTTCCGACCCCCGTGCAATAGCTAATCTCTTTGCTCATCACTACAGTCAATCCTTCCATTAGCATACTTTCGAACCCGTCGCTATTTCTACTTCATGGAATCTCGTCCTCAGACCTTCCTTGTTTCTATCAATATCGACTCTGCAATTGTTTCTACCCTTCCTGACGATCATAACCCAGGCTCTGACAGCATTCCGGCCATCATACTGAAAGAGTGCGTTCTACATTTGATCGGACCCCTAGCCTCCATCTTTCAATTATCTATCACCCAGGGTTTTTTCATCCCCATCCATAAAAAGGGTTGTAAGAATGAGATCTCCAACTACCGTCCCATTGCTAAACTCTCCTGCATACCTACACTCTTTGATAGCATCGTTTACGACTGCTATTCGTCATCGCTAATGACTTTATAAAAGCGTTTGATAAAACCTCTCATAAATTAATTCTCTTCAAATTACACTCCCTTGGCTTTAAGCAGCTCTTTATTTCCTGGATGAAGTCTTATCTTGAAGAATGCCAGTACAGGGTCCTTTCCTGCTCCTATTCCTCCACCTCTTTTGTAGCCAACTTGGGGGTCCCCCAGGGTAGCCACTTAGGCTTTTCATTCTCGACATCAATGATGTCGAATGTATTATTCAGCACTCGGACATTTCTATTTACGCCGATGACAATTTTAGCATTTGGTGCAAAAAAAACTCTCTTGAGCTTAATGTCTCCAAATGCCAATCCCGTCTACTCCCGTAGACGCCCCTCTTCTCTCCTCAGAGTTTATCGACTGTCTGATGAACCTACCCCCTTCGTATTCTCTCTTCGCGGTCTAGACGTCATTTATGACAGCGAACTTAACTTTCGTGAACACATTGACAGAGTGATTGCTAGAGCCAATTCCGTGCTTGGCTTTATGAAGCGTATGTCCAAGGAGTTCCTTGATCCCCACGTTGCCAAATCCCTCTTTGTTACCTTCGTCAGTCCTCTCCTTGAATATGCTTGACAAGTCTGGTCTTCATTTCAATCCAACAGCATCAATAGGATTGAGGCTGTCCAGCATTAATTCCTTCGCTTCTCTTTACGTGACTTTCCTTGTTCTGATCATTAAATCCTTCCCCTACTAAAACCGCCTCTTGCTCATGAACTTCCAGCCCCTGTGGAAGCGGAGGAACCTTGCTGATATTACCTTCATTCATCAGCTGCTTACCGGTGAGATTGAATGTCCTTCCCTACTCCAGCGGATATCCATCCGCACCAATCCTCGTAACCTCCGTTCGGCAGCTCTCCTTCGCCCTGCTTATCAACGTACCAACTATGGACTTTCTGAGCCTCTCACCAGTATGCTTCGGAAAGGCAAATCCCACCACTTTTTTTACTTCCACCTGAGTAAATCATCTCTCAGGAATGCCCTTAATTGTCCCTCCTAATGTTGCCTGTTCCTTTCTAATTTTTCTTTTTTTTTTTTTTCTTAATTTGTTATTGTTTTTAATTTATTCTATTATTTAAGTAAACTTATTGTCTGTAGCTTGTATTAAGCGATTAATAAATAAATAAATCATCTATATAAACATAGCACCTAGCACGAATATGCTCTCTCAATATAACGTCCAGCATCCGTTGAAATACTGATGGCGCATTTTTTCAATCCAAATAAGAGACGCATAAACTCGTACTTACAATTGTTCACACTGACCGCAGTTTTCTCATATCGCACTTTCGTAGGGGATTTTGGTGGAAAAAACTTTTAAGATCTAACACCGTAAAATAGTTTCTGCTAACTATAAGTTAGAAAAAACTTTATTAATTTCGGCTATCGGGTACCTATTGGTGATGGTTACGATGTTCAATTTTCTACAAGGTGGTGCAAAATTAATCACTCTATCGGAAGATATTATAATTACTGCAAATGGCATTGTACGTCAATCATATTTGACATTTGTGAACTACAAAGCTGCAGAATACAAACAGACAAGAAATGGAGCGCTATACACCGCAAGAGCGTGGAATAATTGTGTCCATTTTTTTTTAATAATAATCGGTCGGTGGTGATAATGCAGCATGCATTTCGACGTCGATTTCCTAATCGTGTCGCGCCAACAGGGCAAACATTCCGCCGCTGAGCTGCTCGACTCGAGCAGATTGGAACCACAAGAGACCTTGCAGAGCGTGGCCGCCACCGGACTGGTCTTTCTGCCGAGAATATCGCGGCTGTAGCTGCCGATGTCGCTGAGAACGAAGAAACATCAACCAGACGATGAGCCACGTAATTGGGCATCACCAGACGGACCCTACAGCGAATTTTAGTGAAAGACTTACACATGTTCCCATACAAAATGCAAACAGTGCAACAGTTAATGCCTGCCTGACCGTCAGTCGCGTATGAATTACTATTATTATTAAGCCATCCTCTATGTCAACAACGAAGAGGACGATTTTGAGTCGAAAATCATCATGAGCGACGAAGCCCATTTCCATTTAAGCGGTTACGTCAATAAACAAAATCTCCGTTTGTGGGGCACTGAAAATCCGCGTGTCATGCACGAAGAGCCGTTACATCTACTCAAAGCCACTTTGTGGTGCGGCCTTCACGCGGAAGGAGTGATTGGGCCGTATTTTTTGAGGACGCCATTGGCAATACGGAAACTGTTACTGACGAACGCTACAGGGCCATGATAAACGACTTTTTACTGCCGGAATTGGAGGAACGGGGCTTAGTGAACATGTGGTTTCAACAAGACGGTGCAACCGCACACACAGCACGAACCACAATGAATATTGTGAAGGAAGCGTTTCCTGGTCGCGTAATCTCCCGTTTTGGCGATTTGGTATGGCCAGCCACATCGCCCAATTTAACCGCCCCAGACTTATTTCTTTGGGGCTACTGGGGTCGCGGGTTTATGCCAACAAGCCTCAGATAATCGCAGCCCTTAAAGAGAATATTCGACAGAAATGCGAACAGTTATCACCGGAAATCTTGCGGAAAGTCATGGAAAATGCGATAAAACGGGCACAAATGTGTATCAACACTGGCGGAAGGCGTTTAACGGATATGATTTTTTTTCACTTAACGGAAAATATTGTAAAGGTCCAAAGATAAAGATTTCCATCACTCAAAATATTTTTTTATTTAGTAAAAAAGTTATACAAAAACTTGCTGTTAGAGTGACGTTTCACCGCCGATTTTTCACAATGGCCGACTGAAGTAACTTTTAATTCAAAATATCAAAACTAGATGACGTAGTTAGAAGAAAAAATGGAAAGAGTAGTGCTTTTAGCATACATATATGCCATATAAAAAAATATTACAGTTTATAGAATAAATTTGATATTATATTTCCCAACTTTTGTAAAAGAAAAATAGCGTACAATCTACCTTGTACATATTGAACATTATTAATTATATGAAATAGCAATTACTTATGCCTTAGGTAAAGACCTTTGAAGTCAAAACTAGTCGATCGATATACTCATATATTAAACTTTTCCTTATATAAATAACGAGGAATTTTAAATGGAACTCTAAAAAACCTAACTTCGTTTATATGCAGTTCAAGAAACGCAATCTCGTATTTACACAAACAACGTGATATGATATATGTGAGCGTTTATGCTTCTTTTGCTTCTGTAAGTAAATTAATGACACTTGCGTCAGCAGAATGAAAAATTTTGAACACAATTTTGTGATTTTCATGAAATTAGAATAAAGTAAAAAAAAATAGTTTCGACTCCTTTTATCGCCATTAAAAATAACATTATAATTTTGAAGGAGTTAAAGTTAAAGTCGAAGACCTCGTGCAAATCCGCACTTAACTGAGGTATTGACTTCATAAGTAAATGTTGATAAATATCCCTCTCCTTCTCCGTGGACATTTCTATCCCATTTTTTGTTCACCACATTAAAATATACCTCTTTTTTCTGACAGACGCCGAAAAGTTTTTTTTTATATTAAAATATATTTATTAGAAAAAAATATGACATAAAGTGGCTCATTAATTTTCTACCAATTTTTTTTTAATTAACCATATCCCCCATTAAAAGAGTGTTTAACTGCGTACATAAAATGTTACAACTTTATTTTGATTTGGTAGAAACTGCTGTTTAGTTTTTATGCCATGAATTTTTCAATGTGTGAATAATAATCTAAAGAACGAAATAACAGCTGTAAATTACCAAACAACAAATTTCAATTACTAGAGTAAGTCACTTATGTTAATGTTCATTCATTCCCTCATAAATTCACATCAATATCTTGGGGCATACTAAACACAAAGAAGACTTCCATACCTTCGCACCTGAATGTACACATGTGACAGAACCATTTAGAGCTTGATCTATGACGGCAAGGGCTACAGATCTTCAAGTTGGAAAGCAGAGCCTCTTAGGAAACAGATCACGTTCTGCCAGAAATAATGGTTCTATTGCTTGGGCTATAAAACTACCAGATGCACCCGAACTGAAATAGAATATTTCGAAAAATATATACCACCGGACCCTTGGGCCTGCCTGGCTATCTGCTGTTTGTCCAAAGAGTTCTGCTAGAAGATGTAGAAGAAACCTCTCTGACAAATTGCGATTTTACCTTGCGACTGCTTACATCTGAATCCCTAATTCTTAAAGCAACAACCTTAGTCCCAGGCCGACGACTCACATATGTAGACTGACTCATATGGGCCGACAAGAACTACTGGGATGTAGCCGGAAAGAAAAATGTATTCCCACATACTCGTATATCCATGTTTACCAAATAAAGGGATATCAAACAGGAAGAAAACATTACGGAAATAAAAGATTTGAATATTTTATGCAAAAGTTCTCTCACTTCGCGACACGCCGCCTGGCAGCCGTAAGTAGCAGCGTTACTAAAAGTTAGGGCCGTCTATGTCGCACTGGGACATTGCCTGGGATAGATGGGAGTGGGCTACAATGGAATACCTCCCCACAAGGGTTTTAAAGAAAAGAACATATGAGGACCGAAATGAAATTGCTTGTTGTTGGTACACATGGAGACATTTTACTTCCTCCTCCATGCGACGAGCAACCCGGCTTACTTCCTTTGTTTGTCTCTCAATTTTGGTGCTTGGGGGCATGGTTTTCAAGAATTGTATTGGAAATAGTGTTGAACAGCAGATAACTAGCGAAGATCCCCAATAAATGGAATACAAATTGTTGACATTATTTTTCAGCATGAATTTATTGCCTTTGCATATTTCGCTTTTAATAATGATATAATTCGCTGTTCTGCGAATTTCCTGCATTTTATATATTGTAGAATTCGAAGGTTTTATGTGAATCTATTGTGGCATACTTGTTCAGCGAAGTTATTGGGACTCAGCTGAATAAGTATGTTAAGATGAATTCGCACAACGGCTTCTGCTCTGTAATTTTTGAGTTTATTTTTGCGTTTTCGCATTTTATAAAATGTGTTTATGTTAAAAACTTGCTCTCTACTTACTTAAAGGAAAAACATTGTTTTAATCCTAAACAGGTATCATCTAAATAAATTAAGTTAAGGGTATGGATAAAATTTCACTCCATTATATGCTTATATATCTTTTAAGTATCATAATGAACATTAAATGCAATTAAATATATTATGAGCATTATTAAATGTTATATTTCATGATAATGCTATTTTTTAGACACCTTATAAACGTATGTATAAAAAATCCCTGTTAAAAACCATTACGTCTTTTTAAAATTTGAGGGATGAAGTTTCACAAATTATACCTTTTAAGGGTTAATTAAAATATTTAAAAATTAAAAAGAAATAGTTATTAAGTTGTCGCGTGAAGTTTATTTTTAGGTACTCTAGCTAGACACCCAACTCTTTTATTGCGATGTCAAAACCTTTTACATTTACGAGCCGTAAACTGGGCTCTTGCATGTGTGCGTAAGTGATTTTACCGAGGCGACATTTATTCCAAGTCGTATGGCGGCGCAATGAAATCTCCAAAAAGGTAAAACAAAACCAGATTTTTTGTATTCTAAGGACTTTAAGTTCTATAAAATGAAATTCACAAGGATTCCATTCCTTTCAAGCCAAAAATATAGTATTAATGAATTTCTGGCGAAAGGGAGGTAATTTTTCGATTCTTCTGCCATATACTTTGCAAGTGGTCTGCAGTTCGTTTTTTTTATTGAGTTGGATTAGAGCTAAAAATTGTACATATGTAATTTTTTTGAAGACGTGGTAAAATGTATCGCATATCAAAAGGATAACTTGCAAGTGGTCTGCAGTTCGTTTTTTTTAATGAGTTGGATTAGAGCTAAAAATTGTACATATGTAATTTTTTTGAAGACGTGGTAAAATGTATCGCATATCAAAAGGATAACTTCTTAAGGTAATCGTCAACAAAAGTTGTTCGATAAGGAAAACACGATTTTATGATTTGCAATACATTTTATTGTTCAATATAACCTCCCTAAATTCCAACACACTTGTTTCAGTGAACTTCTAATTTAATTTGTGTATTCCATCCCTAAAGTAAGAATTTGGAAGACTGTCAAAATACGTTTCTAAAGCTGCTATTACCTTTTCGTTCGATGCGTTTTCTACACATGATTTTTTTGAGATGTGAGAACAGCCAGAACTCAGAGATAGCCAAGTCTGGCGAATAGGGTGGATGTTGTAATAATTCCTACTTTAATTTATTTATTTTCGTGATGGTTTTTTGAGCTGTGTAAGAGCATTTTTTTCTTCTGTAAATCATGTCTTTTCTCATTCACCTGATCTAAAAGGTAACAATAATAACTTTAGTTTATTTCTTTACCAGCTTGGAGATTATCCACAAACAAAATTCCTTTTTCACTCCAAAAAAACTGATGCTAGCACCTTCTTAGCCAATTTGTGGACCCTAACTTACTTTGGATCAGAAGTACCAGGTTCATACCACTTAATCCTTAGTCCTTAGCCTCTTATTTTGATTTAGAATCATGGTGGTAAACCCAAGTCTCATCTAAAGTGATAAAATGACGCACAAAATCATTTTGATCCTTTCTAAAAGTCGCATACGAATGTGTTTTTGTTCCATTGTTAGTGAATGTGGCATTTTGCAGATCTCTTTCTGTAACTCAAAACTTCAGCCAAAATATTGATCGCTCTGCCTAAAAAGATTCCTAGGGCTTCTACTAAATCTCTCTCGGTTTTTTATGCTATGTTTTCTGATGCTGATGCACTTTTTGGACATCATTTACGTGGATCGTTTTGAAAACTTGTGTGACTACTTTTAAATGCAACAACCCATATCTGTACTGTTCGAATTGAAGGTGAAAAGTCCTTATGAACTTTTAACAATCGTTCATGAATTTGTTTTGGTGCTACACCTTCCAAAACTAAGAATTTTATTTCTGTACAAAAATACTGTAGCACGTGAACTTTGAACAACTGTAAATATACGAATTAGTTGACATATCTCCATGAAACTTCACAAGAGTTTCATAAAAACATAGTATGACTTTTAGAAATATGAAACGAGAAAAATAATAGCGCCATTTCTTATTGAACGACAAAGATTATTGAACAACCTAGTATAAAATTCAATTTGGAAGCTATCGGGGATTTTTCCCATGTTTAAACTAGTTCGCTATATAACATTTGGGAACTTATTTGAAGATTTTGACCTATAAATGTGTGCGTGCGCCAGACCACTTCATGGTTATAAATGTAGGAGATTTTGACATGGTAGAAAAAACGTGTGAAATAAAATAACTTTCTTATAGTAAATTTAGGGAAACATTTCACGTTATTCGAAAATCATGTAAGATAAAATAAAGAACTATATTTAAACAGTTCAAAAATCGTGTCAACAAAATACTAAAACCTCTAAAGTTCTGATATACATATGAACTCATATGTAATTTTATAAAAACTTCAATAAAATCCATGCATAATTCATTATAGCAGTACGTAGTGCTATCTAATTATAAAGTATGATAAAATCGTGAACTTTTCTGATACTTATGGTCGCTTATATATAATTATGGTCGTCTTATATATAATTATGGTATAAGACAATAACTGAAATTATTTAAAATATGGTAAATTTTTCAAAAAGGGATGCTTTTTTGAACCGTGTAAAATTCGTCTAAAAAAATTGTTGGAGGGCTAGGTGAAGCATGTAAACCGATACGTGGTATGTAGTGCGCATTCATTCGCTCGCTTTCGTCGTATAAAAAAGTTAAGGCATTTCGCAATAAACCATAAGATAAGTATATTAAAACTATTGTTGTTATAAATAGTAACTCAAGTGCACAGAATACGCCAGGCCAAATTCAAACATTTTCCATTGAAACTTTTTTTTTAACTCCCTTTTCGCCTCCCACCATTTTTGAAGTTTTTGCGTTTTCTATTTTCCAAGATGGTTAGAGCTGTAGTCATCTCTTTAAGGCTATCAAATGCAGTAAAGTTGTTCATTATACAGAGTGTATTTTAGTGGTTATGCCAAAATGCACGGTAATAATAATAAAAAGAGAGATCTACTCAAGACGAACAAAATATTATATGGCAGGGGGGCAGGCATATCAACCGTTTCGGAGTTACTGGGTGATTCATAAATTCCAATTATTCATGGCATGCACTTCACTATTTTATATCTTTTGATCTACTCAATACAGCGACATATGAATCACGCGAAAAATCTAAAACTAAAAAAAAAAATATTTTTCATTCAGTTCAGGTATACGTCGAATTTTTTTCTGAAAGAAAGATACAACATGTTCAGATGAAATCGAGGTAGAAAAATTGACTTATATTTTATTGTTTCATTGCCCTGTAATTGCATAAATCGTAAAACGAACAAAATATCTATAAAAATTATTGCGATTTTTTGTTAAGCAGACAGAGGTAATTAGTTTTAATTATTGCTGCAGAAAAGCCAAAAAAGGTTAGAGATGGAATTTATGTTATTGCAATTGGTTGTAATTGGTTTGTCTTAGCCAGCCATATTTGGGTGTATCCTAGCGCTCCGTTACTAGTACCTGTAGGAAATTTTGCTATAAAAAATGTTCAGTCAGCAAGAACATCAATCATAGTTGGAAATCCAAGCGATAACTAGGGGTATTCGTAACTGAATAAATTAAAAAATGGTCGAATTCACTTTTGAAAAATTCGCCGATATATGATTGCGTATGACATGTCGTATTTTCCTTATATGCGAACGTTTATCTCCCTCCTTTCGTTATGCTTTTGTTTTTCGCATAACATCTTTTACAGTCGTGTTGTCTATTACCAGAGTCATATTTTAACAAAAGTGCGGCCTTGTGTTATCTGTTTTAAATTTTGTACGGATGTGACTTCAACCAATATTCGCCTAATTTTTTTTAGGACTTTAAACTTTGCAATAATCCTGCAAAAGCTACACGCAACATAAACCAGGCTTTTGAGGGGAATACTGTTAACGAACGAAAAGTGCAGCGTTGGTTCGAAAAATTTTGGTATGGTGATTTTTTTCCTACAAAATGAACCATATGGTAAATCTAAAAAGCCTGTGAATAATGATGTTTCGGAAACATTGGTGGAAACGGATCCAGCTGTATCTACAAGGGAACTTGTTATCAGAATGAAAGTCTACCTACAAAAGTATTGCCACACCTTTCTGAAGTTGGCAAGATATATTCAATTAAAATCCGAAATTTCATTCACAACAAGCTAATTATTTACATTTATGGTGTAGTTGAATGAAACGAAAGAGAGATTATCCCATAATATCAAAGGAGCTTCTCAAATCGACGGATATCCCAAAGAGAGATATTTTCGCGAACATTCCAAAGGTTAAGAAAAACCGGAAGTGTAACTTGAAATGGGACGGATCCGTGCTCCGAAACAGCGAAAGATTTTGCCGATGTGACGTCGTACAGTAAATAATCAGCATCGTTAGGTAAAATCCTGTGCTGAGCACGAGAGAGTCGCGAAACGATTAGGAATGTCTTTATACTCATATACAGTTTGGAAAGTTGTTCATCGGGAAAGATCATATTCATAGCATTATATCCTAGTACAAGAACTTCTGGAAGGAGAGTCCGAGAGAAGATTGAAGTTTTACACATGGCTTCTGGAATGCAACATAGAGGACAGGACGTTTCTAGACCGAGTCCTGTAGATGGATGAATCTCAACATCGCAAACGTCCAATACAAATGACCACATTAAAAATTAATCAGGAAAAAAACATAAATTTTGTTTTTTATGCAGGGTCATTCGTGAAGAAGTGTTCCAAAATGTGCCAATCGATTCCTTACAGTATTGTGATCAGCGTTCACGATTAGCAATTTTTTCGTAAAATCCCTCTTTGACCCCTTTTTTAACGGCTGAAATATTTTCGCGAGTGCAGGGAGGTGAGCTCATATAAAACGTAATAACTTTTGTTCAAAACACAGTAGGACAGCAAGTAAGGTAAATAAAAATGGTATAAAAAATATATATTATGAGCTTTTTAACAGTGCCTCATATGTGTGGATCCGTTGGCAAGTGTGGCAGGTATGAACAAAAAACTTAAAATTTTTTAAAATTTTGGTTACAAATGTAAATTTTTATTCTCCGGTCACATTCACATTCATCACTCACCGTGTACTGACGTGTCTTTCTCTATCGCTCTGCTATTATTTGTTTTTTGCCCAACCGCGCCTTTCCGCCTTGGCTTTTTCCGCCGCCGTCTTCGGTCCTCCGTCCCGCCTCGTCTTTCTCGCCGTCTTTTGGCCGTGCCGTCTTGTCCTTGCTCCTGTCCCTGATTGTGTTGCTCAGCTGGACTGCTTTTGACAGGTGTCTTGCTTACTTCATCATCTCGATCTTCAATCAGCTGCACGACCCCATCATCAGCTAAGACTCGAACCTGTCCGTTCGCTCCACTACTGGTTCCTGCCCCGTCTATCCAGTGGCTCTCAACATCTCCATCTCAACTTTTTCTTCACCATGGATACTTGTCACATCTGCTCGGCCCCCATCACCGATCGTAAGATTGAGTGTTTGGGTGTTTGCTACCACGCCTTTCACGCCTCTTGCCTGAAACGTGGTACCATAATCAACCCTAATGGCTTGATCACCTGTGAAGAGTGTGCCGACATCAAACCCTGCCACGTACTACATTTTATCAGCTCTTTCGCCACCAAGATTTATTCCGAGCAAACCATCATCGCCACTAAGGTCAACTCTATTCTCTCTAATATCGGCGGTCTTCAACTGTTATCTGATGACATTACCCAGCTCCATCAAAAGTTAGACAGGATTTTGGATTCAACCGGACACCTTGGCTCCAGCTCTTCTGAATCTCTTTCTAAACTTCATACCATCTGTACCATGTTATCTTCAGTTTCCTCTTCTATCGATGACCTGCGTGAACACCTCTCCGACCTTACCCAGCCCACTGCACCTGGTTCGTCCTCTCTGTTGCCCGTTATCGACGATCTACGGCGGAGTATCAAGCAACTCAAAGCTGATGTTGGCTCCTGGAATTGCTCCTCTTCAGACAATTCGGATCTAGTGCGCTCACTCTGCGCTGATGTCAAAAATCTGCTAGCCCGCCCTGCGGTTTCTGCTCCTCCTGCCGCTCCGGTCGTGGTCCGCCCAGAACCAACATCCCAACCGGTACGCGCTTCGAGCCCCCCTCACCTTGTACCAGAACTGGGACCTCCTTCTGCCCCGGCTCCATCGATTGAAATGTTCGGCACAACGTGGACCAAAGAGGATTGGTCTCACCGGATCTCTAAACTACGCAACAACAGCTTCCTCGTTCAAGACGACCCTACACCATTCATCTTAAATGGTGCACCGCGTTTCTCTGATGCTTCCTGGGTTCGGAACTTCTTCAAGAAACACCTCTCTTTTCACCCCGTCAGCTGCACCAAAATTTCGTCAGCCGGACAACCAAACAGTTTCCGCGTCCTTGTTCCCTCTAAATACGCCTGGCTTCTCACCGACCCATCCAACCGCAGTATCTCTATAGGTAACGTCCGTATCTCTAAATTTTGTAATAAGTCCTCTAAGTCTGTTAAGTTTAGCCCTAATTTACCTAAGTCTAACACTAGCCATACTGCCAACTCTAACAATCGTCTTAGATCTATTACTAAACCTAGTTTACGTATCTGTAATCCAGTCCCTTCCTCCCCTAAGACTAGCATCAACTCCATTCCCTCTAAGCCCAAACCTTTAAAGTCCCCCAAACCTCGCAGCATTCGTCAGCGTAAATCTTCTCCTCCCCCTGCCAGCAACTCCAGTAACTGGCAACTTAAAGCTAGCTTATTCCCAAACTTTAAACAAGCTACTCCTTTAAAGTACCCCAACTTTGTTTACTCCCACACCTTGAACCCCTCTACTCCAAACCCTCCTGCAACAGCTATAGCCCCCTCTGTCTCCTCCCCCTCCATTTCTAAGAAGGGTACCCCGTCGTTAACTTCCTCCGCTCCCTCTCTCACTGATAGAAACCCTTCTTCCGTTTCCACTTCGATCTCTCCCCCTTCTACCTCTGATAAACCCTCCTTTATTGACCCTCTCCTCCCTCCGGTCGTGAAGTTAACTCGGCTTTCGGCTGAATCCCCTGATGGTCGTTACTTGCTTTCTCGCCTTCGCGATCGCAGGATTTACGACAATGTGCGACTTTTCCTAGCCTACCTTCATGACAAAGCAGATCACATTTGCATTGAGGGTAAAACTCGTACCAACGTCTTAGTCTCCTTACACCAAGAGGGACTCCCGACCGACCCCACTGTCCTGCGTCAGCTTTTCCTTAAATTCCACGCAGCATTTGACGTCCCTCCCCAACAAATTTCCGACGACCTTTCTGCCTTTGCCTCTTACCTTAACTCCAAACGCATTTCCCATCTGCAAAAAAGTCGAACCGACTCGAAAAACTACTATTCCTCCTAACCCCCCCGCCTACTCTCCCGCCACACCCTCTCCCCCCCCACCTATCCTTGCTCTATCTGTTATAGCTCTGTACTACCAAAATGTCAGAGGCCTCCGTACTAAAACCGTCTCGGTTTTCAAGAACTCCCTCTCCTTTCCTTTTGACATCTTTGCCCTTACCGAGACTAACTTAACCCCTAGCATCTTCAGTAACGAACTTTTCCCCGCGGCTTTTTCAGTTTTCCGCGCCGATGCTTGCGACGACGGCTCAACCCCCTCCAACCGCGGCGTACTCCTTGCCGTGCACACTCGCCTCGGCGCCAGCCTCCTCACTTCATCCAATTCCTCCCTCTCCAATTTTGTCCTCGTCAAAATCTCTACTTCTGGCAAATCCCTGTACGTACTATGTGCATACATTCGTCCCTCCCAACCACTTGAGGCATACCGTCTTGTCACCGACGCGATAGACTCCATCTTCAGTACCCTTGGGCCCAATGATGAAGTTATCGTTCTCGGTGACTTCAATCTCCCCCGCCTCGAATGGCTCCGATCTGACGATGACCTCTACTTTGTCCCTTCCAATGCCCTCTCTGACAAGGAGACCTTATTTGTCGACCGTCTCTCCGACTCCGGTCTCTACCAAGTCAGCGGCATTACTAATAATCTGGGCAGACAGCTCGACCTTATCTTTTCCTCTGACCCAGTCAACTCGGTTGTCTCTCAGAGCTGCCACCTTCTCTCTACTCTTGACGAGTATCACCCACCACTACTTCTTACTTTTGGTCTCGAGACCCCTCCCCTCCACTCTACCTCTGAGACCTCCTACCATTACAATTTCCGTGGAGGCGACTTTGGCAAATTGAACTTCCTACTCTCCCAGTCATCCCTTTTTTCCCTCTCACCCAAATCCCAGCTTTCCGTTACTGATGCCCTTGACGCTTTTTATTCGGAACTCTTTGCCTGCATTGCCCAATCTTTTCCCTATCAACCCCGCAGAAATCATACCTCCTCCCCTCCTTGGTATAATAAAGAACTTCGATCCCTCCGGAACAGAAGAAACAAACTCTGGCAATCCTACCTAGTTTCTCGTTCCGATCATGACCTCTCAAATTACCTCACCGCGGCCTCCCTCTTTTCCGCTCGTAGTGACTCTTCTTATCATGACTATCTATGTCATATGCAATCTGCCCTTATCTCCGATCCTAAACGTTTTCACCAATTTATTAATATCAAAAGGAAATCCAGCGGATACCCCTCTTCTCTTAAACTCAATGGCAATTCTTCCTCCGACCCCCATGAAATAGCTAATCTCTTTGCTCACCATTTTAGTCAATCTTTCAGTGAGCCTATTTTCGAGCCCGACACTAGCTATTTCCACTTCATGGCCTCCCGTCCTCAGACCTCCCTTGCCTCCATTAATATCGATCCCACAATGGTTGCTTCTGCCATTGCTGCCCTTCCCTCCGACCATAACCCTGGCCCTGACGGTATCCCCGCTCTTATTCTAAAAGAGTGCGCCCAACACCTGATCGTCCCCCTTTCCTTTATTTTTCAACTCTCCATCTCCCAAGGTGCTTTTCCTCCCAGGTGGAAGGACTCCTTTATCATCCCCATCCATAAGAAGGGCTGTAAGAGTGAGATTTCCAACTACCGCCCTATTGCTAAACTCTCCACCATACCTAAACTTTTCGAAAGCATCGTTTATGACTGCTTGTTCTTTCATTGCAAATCCATTTTTTCCCCCTCCCAGCATGGCTTCCTTAGGGGCAGGTCTACTGTCACGAACCTTACCGACTTCATCTCAAGTACCCTGTGTGCCCTCGAAAAAGGCAACGAGGTTGACGTCATCGCCACCGACTTCACTAAGGCATTTGACAAAATCTCGCACGCTTTAATACTCTTCAAACTTCACTCCCTTGGCTTTAATCAGCTTTTCTCCTCCTGGATGAAGTCCTATCTCGAACATCGCCATTATAGGGTCCTTTTTTGCTCCTCTACCTCCAGCCCTTTTGTAGCCAACTCGGGGGTCCCCCAAGGCAGTCACTTAGGTCCGTTGCTTTTCATTCTGTCTATCAACGATGTCGAGTGTGTCATCAAGCACTCAGACCTCTCCATCTATGCTGACGACATGAAAATCTCCAAACGGATATCCTCTACTTCTGACCCCTGTCTTCTTCAGAGCGATCTCGACCAGTTTAGCATTTGGTGCACAAAAAACTCCCTTGAGCTTAACGTCTCCAAATGCCAATCCATCACTTACTCTCGTAGACGCCCTACTCCTCCCCCCCGAGTCTATCGTTTGTCTGACAAACCCATCCCCTCCGTCTCCTCTCTTCGCGATCTGGGTGTCATCTGTGATTGCGAACTCAACTTTCGCGAACACATTGACCATGTGATTGCAAGAGCCAACTCCGCGCTAGGCTTCGTGAAGCGCTGGTCCAAGGAGTTCCTCGACCCTTATGTTGCCAAATCCCTCTTTGTCACCTTCGTTAGGCCTCTCCTGGAGTACGCAAGCCAAGTTTGGTCTCCCTCCCAATCAAACAGTATAAACAGGATTGAGGCTGTACAACGCAGGTTCCTTCGTTTCGCTCTTCGTGAGCTTCCCTGGTCAGTCCCTCACAATCTTCCGCCCTACGAAAACCGCCTCCTTCTTATTAACCTGCAGCCCCTTTGGAAGCGGCGTGACCTCGCCGATATTACCTTCATTCATCAGTTGCTTATCGGCGAGATCGACTGTCCCTCTCTTCTTCAACGGGTCCCCATTTACACCAATCCCCGTACCCTCCGTTCGGCCCCTCTTTTTCGCCCTGCTCATCACCGCACCAACTACGGCCTTTCTGAGCCCCTCACGCGTATGCTTCGTAAAGCCAACTCCCTCCCATCCTTCGATTTCCACCTGAGTAAGGCATCACTCAAGAAATGCCTTAATAACCCCCCTTAAGCTCTGCCCGCCCCACTCCCTTTCCCTACTCTCCTTTCTTTTTATTTTTGTTAATTATTTTCTAAGTCTAGTTGTTAGTTAATTAATTGTTTTTTTTTTTTTCTTTTTAAGTCCTTATTTTATGTAGCTTGTATTAAGCGCAAATTAAATAGAAATAGAAATATTTAAAATTTCCTTAATCAAGATAGAGTTTTTAAAAAATGCACCCTTAAGATATCGTTCAAATGAAAAAAAACCATGTCAATATTTTTAGACCGGCAAAAGTTATTAAAATTTTTATGGAGCCACTAGAATACTCAATTAGAAAAAATGTGTGCCATTAAACTTAAGCGAATAACCTCTTACAAGATTTCTTGTCTTAGCTCAGACGGTCGTTTAAGTATTAATGTAGAAAATGTTCAAATTAACCCCATTTTGACGAATGCACAACAACGCTCCTATTCCGAGCAGAAACTGTTTCCACTAAATCTAAACAGAACATCAATCAGCAGCTCCTCACTTGCATTTGGACTTAAAGAACTGTCTGATCTAATGTCTGAGCTTTGTTTTTACGAAAAAATTACTCATCGGGAACGCTGATCACAACACTGTAAGGAATGTATGCAAGGTATGTCGCGATAAACGAGAAGTGTTTATTAAACACTGCTTCTTCGATATTCTTTCTGATTCAATTTAAAACATATAACATAATTAAATACTGGTTAATAAAATGTAAATAAAAAAAGAAACTGTAAAGTGCAGTAACTTGAAAAATAATTCTTTGAGAAAAAAACATTGCATCTTTGCATCATTGCATTAAATTTTGTAAGTGAATTCGTAACCAGGATATCCAAAAACCCCTATGCACTAATTAATTCGTTTAATTTCAAAAAATTGATGGTCCGCCATTTTCAGTTTTTCGACTTCGAAAACTGTTTCACAATCAGGGACTATGAAAGCTCCATATACTAATTTTCATGGTAATCATTTCTAGTTTATGTTTATTGACCTACATCTTTTCTCGGCTATTTTAAAACTTGCAAATAAAAATATCCTATGTTCAACTTGAAGATATATTTTACCTGTGCGCCAAATCATTCATTAATTTCATTCAAATCCGTTGACCAGTTTTGGCCTGATTGAGTGACGGATATCCAAAAACAAATTTTTGCATTTATAATATTATTTAGATTTAGATTTAGATTTAGAAGATTAATAGTAGATTTAGATTAGATTAGATTAGATTACGTTGTGTATTTGTCACGTTCAACAGCGCTTCTGAGGCCATTTTAAGCAAAACTCGCGATATTTTCTCAAAGAGCACAATTGATGAGCTGCATGCGTTTATTAGTAATTCTTCATTGACATCTTGTGTTACCGATAATATCGTTATCCCTTCCTCCTATTGATGAGACGAGATAGAATCTCTTTATAGTCTTAATACTTTGACTGCCGAAGTTACATTTGCATGACTGGCAGTTATCGGCCAGAGTCACATTTATGTGACTTCAGTTTTCTGGTGATTGTTAGCCCGAATGATGTGACTTCGCTTGCTTAACAATTTTGATACTTTTTATTATCTATTTTTCGCAAAATAAATATCCGCATTGTCATTTGTTGAACCTAGTTTCACTGAGTTTATAAAAAATCCCCGAAGAGCATTCCGAGTATGCTCCACTGCCAAGAAAAGAAGCTCAACAGCATTCATGTAATCTTCTTGTAGCGTTCCATTGCATATTTTGACGTGACAACGTCTTATAAATCGGTGCGACTCGGAGACATATACGCAAACGGAATAACGCAGCCGGACACGCCACGAATTCTGCGCGCGCAGCATTCGAGAGAGAGGCACGCTGGACCGGTGCGTCTCTCTCCCACTCAAGCGTAATCGGTCCGCTTGAAAGGCATTCTCCAAAACGTTGTAACGAGCCTGATCACACCACGACGCGCGCGCAACATTCGAGAAAAAGGCACGCTGGACCGGTGCGTGCTTGCGTCTCTCTCCCACTCGAGCGTTCTTGACGTCGGAGCAAAAGCGTCTCAATACAAGTTCACACGTGTGGTTAAGATCAAAGATCATGAATTACTAGATGGGACACTCTCTATACAAGCTTAAAGCTCTAACCCATATGCAACTTCTACAACTGCCTGGGGCAAATTTTTTCATTAGAGAAAGTAGCACAGAACTACTGCTTTCTATGCCTTATCTAAATTCCAATAAGAACGAAAGAGATACGAATAGGCAGCCAAAAATTCTCATCTACAGCACTTACAGTGTAGGCAATAAAATGCAGCGTTTTTTTATCACGCATTTTTAAAGGCGGGCCAATCTGTCGGGCTCGCTGTGTGCCTCTGCATGCATGGTGTTAGTGCCGTCCCCAGGCAATGTTCCAGCATAGGAAATTTCTGAATTGAGAATGGGGAACAGGCAGGTAGCACACTCAGAGCATATATACGGATGCGGGCTGCTTACATTTTTTCACTGTGCATTCTTAAAGGCGAGCCAAACGTATTCGAACGTGTGCGCTGCTTTGGGTGGTGAAACGTGATTTTAATTTTCGTTCCGCCTCCCGCTAAATTTTTGTCTTTCTCTCACGCGTGAGCCCTTTATTACTATCCACTTTTAGCAAAATCTGCAAGGTTGGTGGATTAAGGGGACCAAGGTCGAAAAAAGATAAGGGAATACGTCACGAGTGTCCCATCTAGTAATTCATGATCTTTGGGTTAAGATATCGTCAGCTGATTGTGTAGTGAAAATAGGAAGTGATTAGATTCGTCTCTTACAACAATTACAACAATAAAGGTAAATAAATAATTCTACACTGATATTTCAACATCATAAAATATGATTGATTGATTAATTGATGGGAAAATCACATAAGTAAATAAACCTAGTTTAGAGGTTATCTTATAATATTAATAGATTGTGATTGTGTTACATTAAAAAAATAGTACAAATCATTTCTCAGTCAATCATAATTCATTTAATGTAGAAAAATGACCGCGTTTTGCTATTTAAATAATTAAAAAAACTTATACCACAAAAAAGACGTTGTCACGTAAAAACTTCGCCCGTATACCAACTTTACAGGCAACCAATTTTTTGGAAAATGTTTTGAAAATTATCATACCAAAAGGAAATATTAGTTTTAACAAAACCTTCTTGAATAATAAAAATGTTATGTTATAATTTTAATAAGTACGGATTTTCTCTTTTAATTAATAATAATGCATACAGGGTTCAGGTTTTACTTTTAATAAAATTGTAAAAAGTACTGGCGACCAATGCAAAACTTTCTGTCAAAGCTGTGGCCGTCCAAGTACTAAAACTCCTCGGAGTATTTCCACCGATATTTTGACCGAAGTGGTACTAGTCAAAATTACCTCTTCATCTCGCTCTGTGAGCATGAAATTAAAAAATTCGAATAATCGTCGTAGGTAACCGAACTCTCATGCATTCGTACGTATGGGGGATACTGTTGTTACCAATTCTATGGATACTCTCCGTTAGGACTCTGTATCCTTGCTTGACGCAGAACACCCCAGCGTAGATCCCTATTTACTTCTGTCTTGGCTCTGGTACTTCCTATAAAGCAATCCTCTCCTGCATTTAGTCTCGAGATATTTGTATGCAAAATGTAAGTTGTCGGAAAATTAACAAAGCTCCAAGTCCAATTGCATCTTTTACACATGAGGAATTAGCTCCTACTTTGCTGAATAGTCATTTTTGGCTCTCAGGTGCTTTAGTAAAAACCTTCGTTCCAAGTAGATCAATCTCCGAGCTAACATCAAATAATCCATCTAATTGTCTCAAACAACTAAATTCGTAGATCTTTTATTATCAAAATGTAAAGGGCATCAGGACCAAACCTAGGATTTTTTTTCAGTCGTCCACTGCTAGTAATTTCGACATTGTCGCATTAACTAAAGCATGGTTATATTATGGTTTTTGTGATGCAGAGCTTTTTCATTCATCCTATCAAGTAATTCACTAGTTCGGAGGCACGTGGAGGAGTAGTTCTTCTGCCTTGCAAAACTCATCTCAATTGCAGCTTTGTTTTATAACCTAATCTACCTGCTTCTTCTGCCATTGAGCTAATTACCGTCAAAGTTTCATTAACCAGAAATTCCTTATTTATTATGGTATTTTATATTCCCTCCGATCGACTTAAAATGAACAAAATATGTACATATGATATTTTAATATTTAAATTGGAATTCATTAATAATGACGACGAGCTCCTTTTTTTGGGTGGTTTTAATGCCTCCAATATTCAATACGTAGCCAATATCACTTTGGCTATAAGAATAGCTACCATATTCCTTTTAGTGTTTAAATTTGCGAGAATCTTGATTTTTGAGGTCGCTTTTCTTTTTCGGCCTTCGTCAGATAAGTACCATAAAGAATATAAATGTTCTTAACATCTTGAAATCTATAAAAGTTTCTCAGTTTTTCGTAAATTATCTAAGACTTTAGTTTACATGTATTGCAGGACCTATCTGGTTGTAACCGCAAATTCCTTAAGAACTAATCTTAAAGCATTCTAGGCTCATTCGAACGCTTTCAAAAATTCAAATAATGTGCTTTGGTGATGTTCATCGAGCAACCCTCTATATATGCGACGGCTTTGCTTCGTATTTTAAATTAGTTTACTTCATTAATACGGATTCCAATAGCGCTACAATGTGCGCAAAAATTCCTGTGTCATTTGCTTCTATTTCTTAATTTGCGGTCACCCCCTTCGATGTTAAAACTTTACTCGAAAGCCTCGACGTTAATAAAACAGCGAGACTGATAGTTTAGAAAATATTTTCTTTAAAAATTGCGCATCAGTTTTTAGTAAGCCAATATCCGTACTGTTGTAGTGCATATGAACGCAGCACGCAATGCCCAGGCAATATGTAACAGAAAATAGTATAATTGAATCTGTTAAACGAGTGAAACCAGCGGAGATTAAAGCGATTATCAAAAACCTGGAATAGATAAAATTCCAAACTGTTGTATTAAATTGTACCCTAAACCAGCTATAGTGTACCTAACCTTCATTTTAAACTGCTGCCTTAAATTACATTATTTTCCGAACAACTGGAAAACCGCTATGACTATACCAATCCATAAGCCTGACAAACCAGCTGACCAAGCTTCTAGCTACCGACCTATTAGTTTTTTAAGCTCTTTAGGTAAAATTCTGGAAAAAATAATAAAACATAGGATTGTAGAATTTATAGAGGACAAAAACATATTACCGGATTCACAATTTGGATTCAGAAGCGAGCACTCTACTGCCCATGCTGTTACCAGAATAACGCAGCACATCAAAAGTAAATTAACTAGTAAAGAATCGACCTCACTAGTATGAATTCCCTCGTTATATTATATGCATAGTCAACAATTTCCTAAAAGACAGGTATGTCAAAGTATACGTTGGCCAGGATAGCGCTGAGCCCTATGAAATAGTGGCAGAAGTTCCCCAAGGATCTGTGCTAGGCCCGATACTTTATAGTCTATTCACAGCTGACTTCCCTAAACTGTTACGTATCCATTTTCGCAGACGACACTGCAGTATATATGTATGTACTTCTGCAGTAAAGAGTGCAGAGATCATTCAAAACTTGCAGTCTGGGCTTGACACGATAGCCAAATATTTCCATAGATGGAAAATAAAAGTAAATTCTGCGAAATCCCAAGCTATGTTCTTCACTAGAAGAAGAAAACTGAGTTATCTACCTGCTAGTAACCTCAGGATCAATGGAGCTGAAATATAATGGAGTGAACATGTTAAATATCTAGGAATCACACTAGATAAGAAGCTAACATTTAATCTTAATGTTTCCAAGACCATTAATAAAGTTAATACACTGATCAGAATCTTGTACCCATTCATAAATAGAAAGTGAATAACAAAGTTTTAATATTTAAGGTAATCTTCCAATCTGTGCTCACATATGGGGCACCAGTATGGTATGGTTGCGCGAATACCCACAAAAAAATATTACAAGTGGCACAGAATAAGGTGCTCAAATTGATTTTCTACCTTCCCTGGCACTATTCCACAAGTCGATTGCATCTAATGGCAGAGATTGAAACAATTGAAGACAGGTTAGTAAAACTTGCAACAAATTTTTACGGAAAATGCGAGCACTCTCCTAACCCGTTAATCCGACAACTTTGCCTAGTCTAATAAGCTAAGTAGTATGTAGGTAGATAATAAGATAGGGTAGATAGATATTAATATAAGGAGGTTTTTTGACTGAAATTTTTCCTCGACATACAATTTTAATTGTAACCATATTAGTCTCTTCTTTTTTTTTACCCGATATATACTTAAGTTGTAAAGAATTAGTTGATCGTTCAAAACACTTAAAATAAGTAAACAAAAATTTGTAAATCTAAATTGGAACATGTTAAGATAATGAAATAAATGAGTTATGAGTTATGAGTAACATAAAAGAACAAAAATAAATATAAATCACAATAACCTACCACGGTAATCCACTAATGCATTTCTCATATTCTTGTTTTCCATTTCATTTCTTAGATATGTTCAAGCTCAAGTGCTGAAACAAATAGCATTCTCGCGCGACGGAAAATGCATCTTAAGCAGAATATGACAATAGTTGAAATACAGGCAATATTTATTGAACTGACAAACGATATGGGTTAATAATATAACCCAATAATGATTATTGCTGAACACTTAACTTTCTTCAGAGTTTTGGAGGACATATTGAGTTAAGTATTTTATGTAATTCAAATATTTGATAAGTAAAAAAAGTAAGATTGTATATGTGTAGATTAAGAAAATTTGTATGAAAAAGCTACGTGATTTTTGAAGAAATCAATCAAGCGGAGCAACCCAAGAGCGACCCCCCCAGCAAAGAGGAAAGAGAAGAGGACAGTAAATCTCGTTAAACAATGACGAGAGGTAGTAAAGCTGTATCGCTTATGAGCAAGAGAAGAACGCCTTCCTATCTAACATAAGGAAATTAAGAAGGAACTTCAGAGCAGCCAAAAATAGGAAAAATACTATCCAAGAAGGAGATAACAAGGAGATCAACACCCGTGAATAACAACATCATCATCGATTCCATTGTAGAATTAAAATATTTAATAATAATCGTCTTTATACTAGTAGTATTTATACGACTTATTTCTTATGATAAGGATAGGATAACAAAATTGATAGAGCATGATGAAGCAGACAGAGGGACATAGTTTAAAATATATATTTTTATCTGGTGATAATGAAAAGAATTTTAATAATGTATACCAATAATTTTATACGAGATAAAGCTATTTTAGCAGTCAACAATTTCGAAGGTTTTAAACAAATTTTACTTAAAATTAGGAACAGCTTGCATAGTACTGTTAATTATCCGCTATTTACATACTTTATCTGGTACGTGCCGAATAAACATTTTTGTTTCAAGAACTGTGTATGTATTTTCTAAATAACTCAAAACAAAAAGGAAAATTAATGTCTGAATTGCTTGCACTCAATAGCAAATTAGGAGAGCAAGGCAATCCGTTGTTGAGTAATTCTAACAAGGAATACACAGCATTCTGTCTGCAAAACTAACAGAAATCTTCATGATGATAAGTTCAGATCAGGAGAAGCTAAATAATGAAATTTGTCATTATGACTAAACTCAGTGAGAGGATAAGGAACTAAATTGGAAATGAGTAACAATTCAGGTTTTAGAACCTTGGTCAAAATCTTTAAATCGCATAAAAATGTCTTGACCGTGCCATAAACCTTGCGCAAGAAATTGAATCAGAGCAAGCTAAAACAGAGGAAAGTAGGATTTTCAAAATGCAATTCGGCCAGAGAAGGCAGAACTACAATCAATATGCTCACCACAATCTTGTGATCCTTTTTTGACATATTTCCCGTGCACGTATCTTAATAAAACATATATTAAGCGAAATGTATTTTTTCATAGATGCGGATAATATATGTTTTATTCAAGTACGTGCAAAGGGAAAGGTCTGAAAGCCAGGTCAAGTTTTACCTATACTGAACAATTTTTATATTCACATACACATAATATACTGTGCACTCGCTGTCCATGGCAAAGATCATGAATTACTAGATGGGACACTCGTGACGTATTCCCTTATCTTTTTTCGACCTTGGTCCCGTTAGCCCACTGACCTTGCAGATTTTGCTAAAAGTGGATAGCAATAAAGGGCTCACGCGTGAGAGAAAGACAAGAATTTAGGGGGACGCGGAACGAAAATTAAAATCACGTTTCACCACCCAAAGCAGCGCACACGTTTAAATAGGTTTGGCTCGCCTTTAAAATTGCACAGTGAAAAAATTCGAGCAGCCCGCATCCATATATATGCTCTGAGTGTGCTACCTGTCTGTTTCCCATTCTCAATTCAGGATTTCCCTATGCTGGAACATTGCCTGGGGACGGCACTAACACCATCCATGCAGAGGCACACAGCGAGCCCGCCAGATTGGCCCGCCTTTAAAAATGCATGGTAAAAAAACGCTGCATTTTATTGCCTACACTGTAAGTGCTGTAGATGAGAAGTTTTGGCTGTCTATTCTTATGTCTTTCGTTCTTATTGGAATTTATATAAGGCATAGAAAGCAGTAGTTCTTTGCTACTTTCTCTAATGGAAAAATTTACCCCAGGCAGTTTTAGAAGTTGCATATGGGTTAGAGCTTTAAGCTTGTATAGAGAGTGTCCCATCTAGTAATTCATGATCTTTGGTCCATGGAAAGAAACGGGAATAGAATACATATTAAAAGAGATTTCATTTTGTTTCGATTCGTTTCGTTTCATATTATCTTTGTACTCACTGTTTATATATATATTCTCTTTCCACTCAAATTTTCTCATACTCAAGTGCTTAATAGAGTAAATATAAATAAAAAATAACAACAGCGGAAAAAGATAGAGTATGGGGAAATGTGAGTGCAGAGAGGATATGTACTATATGAACTCTGCCCTCACGTTTCCCCACATTCTATGAAGCTGTTGTTACTTCCTTTTTTCTGTTTTTGTTATTTGAGCTCTTAAGTGCAAATTTAACAAGTACCAATTTTTATCTAATTAAGGAAAATATTTTTTAATTTAAATAGAGTGGACGCTGATTATAATTGACCCAACGCTGGAAAGTGTGCTTTCCAATTTTTCTCCTTTTGGATATTTATAAGCCGGTTGTGTTTTTGATTTAACACGAGAATTTTTTATTTCAAATAGTGTTATATTTTATTATAAATGTGCCTCGACGGCTGACGGTCGAATTGAACGACGAAATCATAGAAACGAAATCCGATCATATCTATATATAAATACGGCAGAAGCTATTTTGTAATCCCTTTTTACCTGATTCAGACACAACATAACAACGTAAAACTTGTTTTTATTGTATTGGTATTATTGCCAAGTGGTGCAGCAAACAAAAGTTGGTATGCTGCGTAGTCACATCATCATCAATTAAATCAGCTTGTATAAGTTAATACCGGCAATATTAAAATCATAAATTTAGGAAAATTCACATAACGTCCCCACGCGCACCGCCCCAAATTGGTGACACCGCGTCTGGTCACGGGCGGTCACCTCATCGATACCCATGGGTGGCACATGATGGCTGACACAAGTCAACGTGAGCATTATAGGAAATAAATAGGGAATTTTTTATAATTAGCTTTAAGTCTTGTTTCGGCAATAAAGCAGTGAGGATCTGAGCTGATCCAAAATAATAAAAATTTGTTTTTTTTCTTTCGCGAAGTAAATAGAAAATTAACTGGCGCCCGATCAGGGACTGGGTACAGTTTCGATCGAGTAAAGTTCGGTATTGGCAATTCGGTTCACTTAATAGTTAGTCCGCGCTAGGAATCATAAAACTATGCCTAGACTCGCATAAAGTCCTCAAATAGTACTGTGATCGTGGGTGACAACTGATATAAAAAGTGAAAAAGGTCCTCAAAAAGCACCAGACAACCAAGTAAGGTCCTCAAGAAGCACTAGCCAACCGGAAAAAGTCCTCAAGAAGCACCGCGTCGTCCGAAGAACCAAGGAGCTTGCAGCACCGTAGTACCTGTGTCCGGAATCAGCACCCACTGCAATCTGCGAAGGAAATTTAAGGCCCCCCAGTAACCGTCAACGTACGGACGAAAAGGAGCTAACAGCGGTTAGCAGCCACTTCACAGATGCCGAACATACTTCATCTACTTTTGTAAGTTCTAATAACCTAACTTTATGTTATAAATAAGTAAAAATTTTAAAGAAATTCTTACTACTGATCGTTCTATTGAAGAAGTTTTTATTTTATAAGAAGCGAATTAAATCGTGAAATCATTGTGAAAATTTTTATTGTAATATTCAAGAATTTTGTTTTGTCTATTAACTTTGTGAAAAAATTCTGTGGAAATATTCGGAAAACTCTAACCGGTAAACCGGGTTATTAAGCCAATTAAAGATATATAAAATATAAAAAATTAAAAGAGAGGAAACTGCGAATAAATAAAAGCAACATCTTTTAATCTGTTTATCAAAAAAGTGAGAAAGTGAAACTTCGCGAGTAAAGCCATGACTACCCCTAATAATTTATTACGACCTTCGGTGCTTAGTGCACCGGAATCGAATCCCAATCTTCCACCCTCAGTAGTTCAAGCTCCCACGCAACAACCCTCATCATCGAATAGCTATGAAGTGTGAATGTTTGGAAAGGACGATAACAGGGATAGTCGCGTGTTTCAGAACGAATATAGAAGCATAATTCAAACTATGATCAACCCCAATGCTGATCAATTCAACGGAGTCGATCAACCAATCGACCCCCGCTATGTAAATAATCTGAGTGATTTAGACAAAATCCCAGACGTCGTTAGATGTTTGAAAGATTTCTCCGGAAATCCGGGCGAATTTAATTCTTGGAAAAAAAGCGTGGATAGGATATTAAAGTTATACGAGAATCACAAAGGGACTCCCAAATATTTCGGGATATTGAGTGTGGTAAGGAATAAAATCGATGGTCAAGCAGATACGGTTTTGGAGTCATATAATACTCTTTTGGACTGGAAATATATCGCACGCTGTCTTGCCATGCATTTTGCGGATAAGCGCGACTTGTCCACATTAGAATGCCAGATGACTGCACTGGTTCAAGGCCAACAATCCGTTACAGAATTCTACCCCTCAGTTTCCACGCACCTTTCCCTCATTCTCAATAAAATCGGATGCATGAACGTTACTAACCAGTCCATAACGCTCTTAACACAGACCTATAGAGACAAAGCCCTTGATTATCAAGGCTTGATACATTCATAAGAGGGCTTAAAGGCGATCTGCCCAGACTCTTGGGCATTCGCGAGCCAGCAGACTTACCGCAAGCGCTGCACCTCTGCCTTAAGCTTGAAAACCAGAATTACCGAACACAATACGCAAATTCTTATCATGGAGTTATCAGTTATTTTTATTGATATACTTTCAATTGCGGTTTTCTCTACAGGACAATATGCTACATGGTTAAAACATACTTTCCCTTTATTTTTTTTTGTAGGTGCTACACGCAGAAATACGATTGATTTATCTCCTATAACTCTTGGTTTGATTAGATCAGTGTAAATATATATATCACTCTCGTAATAGTGATCACTAGGTTTTAAATCACGAAGTTATCTTTTACTCAATTTATCAACTCTACCATTTAACTGATCTAATTTATTAATTATAGATATGAGCTCTGTTTGTAATCTAACAGTATCGAAAGACTCCTTTAGTTCTGTTAAAAATACATTTTATTTTCGCTTATCTGTTGAAGTATTAAGAAATATATGCTTCATAAAATTGCTACTGGTGTAGTTTTATAAAATCCTGTACTTTGTTTTTCGTAAAAAACTTTTCATCTTAAGCTAATGCTTCGTCATCAAAATGTACATTATTTATAAAAAGAGTAACCAGATTCTTAACATTTTTTTGTCTTAAACGTTAACTCTTGCTCATCAATTCGTAGGCCATTTTACCTTTTTTCTAATAATTTTAGATGGATGGGTATAATCGGTCAAGGCATTTTTTAACTTGTAAAGTTTTCTTTTTATCCGGGAAACTTGTCCGATTATATTACGAATAAAAGCCTCAATTGGGTAATTCGCATTCGCATGCGCATGCTTTATCAGACACTTTTCAATTTCACTGATCGACTGTGTGATGCTTCGCCACCCTGCCCTGGTAAGCCATTCTTATTCAAAGTGTCATTACACCGGAAATACGCGTGGCTCTTCTCCTGCCCCGTCAATTACGGTAGCATAAGGATTTCTTCAAAGGTCACCAAATCAGTTAGCTTTAAGTCTAACGCTACTCTTACTTCTAAAATAAAGTCTAAACCTATCCTTAATGCTAAATCTAAGCTTAACCCTCGCCCTACTCCTAAATCAAAGTCTAACACTAGTCTTAACGGTAGATTAAACCTACTACTTCTCCCACTAATAAAGTTATATCTCCTAGCAGTACTAATAAGATAGTTAATCCCCCGCCACAATCCGCATCGCTCCAATTCTCCCTATTCCAACACTGCTTCAGCTAATTCCAACTGGCAGCTCAAAACAGCCTTTTCCCGAACTTCAACTTCTCCACCCCTCTTAAATATCCTAATTTTGTTAAATCTCACACTATGAATCCGCCCCCTCCTCCCGTCCTTCTTCTTCGGGTCAACCTGACGCTTCGGAAAAACTTTTGGTCAATTGATTCCAGCACGAATAATATCAATATACTCCTGATCTGAATGTATATTATTGTCTTCATAAAATGTTTGGAAATCATCGTATTCATAATTTTCCAAATTTTTTCTGAGATTATTATATTTTGCTTGATACACTTTAAATCCATCTTCAGTGTCTTTCATCGGTGTCAAGATCATTGTTGTCTTAATTGGCATAAAAGGAGCTTCAAATCTACATTTTTGCATTCGTTTTGATGATACGCCGCCTTTGTAACATGTAAAAGTATGCTTGTGTGTTTGCAATTTGATATTACCTGATACCTCTGCTGCAGATGCCGATATTAGAAAATCTATAAATTCAATTACTTTACTGTAATCCTTTTCCATTGCATCTTCAGGAGCATTGTCGAGCCAAGCTAAAATGTGCGCGTGTGGACTACCCCGATGTTGAAATTCGATTCTTTTGAAGTAATACAAAATTCTATATTTCTTGAAAAAAAATTGAAATTTGATTGCAGTATTTTCATTAGGACATTGACCAACTTATTAAAATATATAGAACAAGTAACTGCATCTTCATTAATAAGTTTACTCTTTTCTATAAAATTTAATGCTGTTGTATCTTCAACCGATATCTCAGAATTATTTTTTAAATTATGTATAATAATAATTGTAGCAATTTTGATCATCCTATTTCGTTAGCACTTATTGTAACAAAAACTGTATTAGATTTTGTAAAATTTTTAATTTCAAATTCCACGATAAAAATATGATTGAACAACTAGAAATCTGTTTTAGCACGGTAGTAAGAAAACGTCCAAGCCACTGTGAAATACTAATTACGTGATGCATTGCAGAGGTTAAATATTAGAAAATAAATAATACAAAATTTTCAAACGCCAAAATAAATACGAAGATTTAAAATAATTTTAAATAATATAAAATTGTCAAACGCGAGGAATTAAAATAATTTTCTGTTATTTACTTTTTATCTTAAAAATATTAGTATATTTATTTAGTACTCACTACTGTACTGCACAATGATTCTACAATTAAACAATACAAAATTAGGTGAAATTCTAAAACTTTTATAAGGATGAAAACTTAAACTAAACATTTAAACTGATTTATTTTGAATTGAATTCATATATTCAATATATTTACTTGATTTATAATTTTATAAATGAAATTAATTTTAATAATTTTTAAAAGTATGATATTTTTCTATGCAATTGCCAATGTGTAGTGATGGATTCGCGGGACGTGTTGAACAATATGTGGTTGTTCGTTTACGGCCATCTTTAATCTCTCTATCGGAACATACTCGACAGTCTTTGTTACTTCCAAACTGAGGAATATGCAATTTCCCATATATTGTTTATTAGCACATCGGTAAAAAATAACTGAAAAGAATGTAATGGTTCTGTTACCGCTTGGGGAATTTGGGGGTCTGGTATCTTAGGAGATGTTGTGAAAGGTATTTTAGTTGTCTTGGGGTCGTTTTCTGTAACATCCACCCAATCGTCATCATCCTGACTGAGATCTTCATTGGAAATATTGTTGTTTTCTTCACTGCTACTTGAAAGGCATCGAACTTTTTTCCTTTTAGCTTGCACCACATCACCACTGCTATTATCATCGGAGTTATATTCACATTGAGGAAATTCTTCACGAACACTTTTCATGTGTATATTTAGTAAATCAAACATCCACTCGTCTTCACTGCTGTTATTTTCATAATATTCGTCTTTATGTATTTTCTCTATGATCTATTATTTGAAATTTTGATTATTTTTATGGTATTTATTTTTAAAATAAAAATAAACTAAACCTTATTATAATAGAAATACTCGAAAGTTGGAAAATACCAATATATTATATTTACACGTTGTAAGCTTGTAAATCGCAAACTACACTGAATATCAATACGACAGATCTGTTGTGAAAATTCCACAATATTTACGCCTTAAAACGTTATATTATGGCAAATATTTCTTGTCAGTACATGATCAACAAACCAGGGATGTACTAAGTTGCAATATTTATTAAAAAAAACTACAGCGATGATAAATAAATGAAATGAAAACTAAATTTTTTTCATGTCCCCGTATTGGGGCCTTTCGTTTTCTATGGCATAAGTACTACCATATGTCCCCGTAGCGGGGCCTTTCGGCCGTTAAGGGTTAAACAAAAACACTATTTCAACCATGCACAGTATATACACATTGAACTTTTCACTAAATGCATTCAATTTCACTTATAATATATACGCAGTACTAATGTTGCACAATACGTCAGCGGTATAGCTACAGATATACTGCTATAAGCATGTCGGTGACGCAAACGCACTAGATTTCACCCATCCAAAAAGCGTCTAACGCGCACAGCACACGGCCGCTGCGCGTGCGCCAGTCATGAGCATATCGGTGACACGAACCCATAACATTTTCCCCAACCCAAAAGTGCCCAACGCGGCTAAAGAAGTTTTCACTTCAAAAATGTGATTTTAATTTAAAAATAACATTATCTTATTGTCCATTACCCGGCATATATGTAAAATAAAATCATCTTCTTATTTTTCGTAATTTAAATCTAAACGATCTAAATCTAAACGATTCCAAATTCGTTTGTTTGACGTCATCCAAGTTCATTTTATAACAAGCAAGTAAAACTGCGTTAAACTATGTTAACAAGAATGCGGAAAAATTTACTTGTTCTTTTCTATAGCTCGAATGCGAAAGTATCACCTTCGTCCATTCTAGTCTAACATTTCTATTAATCTTTATTGTAAGTACTTTGTGTTCTTTCTCTACGTCTTGCCGTATTTTTCTTTCCATATCATTCTTTAGAGTATTATACACTTCCGGTGATAGATGCACCATTTTGTTAAGCCCGTTATTTTTAAGCATATTTTTGAATGAGTCGATGAAATAACCGATTTTGTTTCCCACGACCATCTACCCCGATAGCTACTAATATAGTTATCGTTAGTGATATTAATGGAAGTATATTTTTGTGATCGAAGACAAATTTTTTTATGATTAATAATTCAATTATTTCACAATTCAAATACTATATGTAATTCAATTTTATTATTATAATAGCTATTATCAATTAACGTATATAATAAGTTTAGTTTATAAAGCTTTTAATAAAATATTGAATTAAGTTTATTAATTCTTAATTAATTTTATTTGATTCCAAAATGATTTCAAACCAAGAAATAGAAATGTTTTTACTCATTTTCTTTTCATATTGAATTGTACATATTAAGAATAAAAGCGGTCTATTTTCGAACGACTGGGAAATCCAGTAAATAAAATTAATAATTACCACAGAAATCGCTGTTATGATATAAAATATCACGACACAACTAATAATAATAACGAGAAACAACACTCGAACAAATAGATTACCTCGAAACCGATTATCAAATAGGTATTGGGTAAGAAAACTATGCACCCCAATCAATACAAATACCGGTTGGACCCCAGACTCGCGGGCCATTTCCGAATTCTATCAGTCGAGGAACGAAGAATATCAGGTCCAAAATTAATTAAAATTCATTGCATTAACGCTAGCAAATTAACAAATTATGTAATACTAAATAGTGCTATGACTACATCAGTTTCATAGTTCATTAACACTGTTGCAGACATATCTATTGTCAAGTTGTATAAATAATAAATTAATAAGTAAAATTCTTTTGTAGAATTAAAAGTATTACAAGAGGTGAAAGTGGTCTCACTCGATATAATCGTGATACAATTCGACATTGAAGGTGAAAATTTTACACATAAAATGCATGTAGCAGATAACAATTTTCCTATTTCAACCAATGGACTTCTGGGTGAAGACTTTTCGTGAAGCATAAATGTAAGATAGACTATGAAACCTTTGTGCTAACGATTTGTACAGAAATAAAAGACATTGAACTGCTAATTTTGACTAAAATCAACAACCGAAAATTTATCACGATGCCAACGCGAAGTCAAGTAATGCAACCTATTAATATTAGCATAAGTGAAGTGAGTATAGTGCTTGGCGATGCAATAGAAAATAGATTACATGTAGCAAACACAATCATAACAGTGATAGAAGTAAAACCCGTAAAATTTATAAACGTGACGAAAAAAGATAGACATACGTATAAAAGAACCGAAGTCAAAACTAGTACCTTTAACGATGTTTAATTTGTAAAAAACTTAATCAGGCAAATAACAATGAAGAGAGGTTCAAGCAATTAAAAAATGAATTGAATATAACAAATTTGGATGAGAAAGAAACTCTGTATGAATTGTGGAGAAGTTACACAGACAATTTTTATTTAATGAATGATATGCTTACAGTAAATAATTTTCACAAACAGCATACATCGGTACACGACACTGTGTACATTAAGAATTATCTTCCACAGAATCAACTAGATGAAATAAATGAAGAAAAGCACCAATTACTAGAAAATAATATCATTGAACACTCAACGAGGCCATATATGTAACTCACCACTGCTGGTAGTGCCCAAAAGGAGCAATAATTATAAACAAAAATAGATAATAATTGTTAATTTCCGTCAACTGTCAAGAAGATCATGGACTAAATATCAAACTCCCTTAAATCATATTTTGGATAATTTAGGAAAAGCCAGATATTTCTCAACGCTGGATATCACAAGTTCATTCCATCAGATCGAATTGGATGAAGAATTTCGACCACTTACTGTTTTTTCTACAAATAAGGTTCATTTTCAATCCATAGCATTCACAGGACTGGATATAGAAGCACTCCTGTATGTAGGTGATATTGATTATGATTGTGTTCACGGTAGAAATTTACCACAATAATGAAAACTTACTTAAAACTTTTGAACGTCGACGTGAATAACATTTGAAGCTAAATTCTCAAAAATGTAACTTTCTACAAACCTTACCTTGGTCACTTGATAACAAATAAAGGTACAAAGACAGCATCGTAAACTACCCTACTGCAACAAGTGCAGAAGAAGCGGGATGATTCACAGCTTTCTATAACTATTACAGAAGAATCATATCCAGATTTGCTGAGATAGCAAAATCAATTAACCAGGTCACAAAGAAAAAAACACCATTCGTGTGGTCAGAACAATGTGAAAAGGCGTTCCAAATGTTGAAAACTAGATTGATCAATCCACCTGTACTACAATACCCAGACTTTGACAAACCATTCATATTGACAAATAATACTTCTAATTCAGCACTAGGAGCGATACTATAGCCAGAAGCAATTGGAAAATATCTATTTATTTCCTATGCAAGCAGATCGCTGATCAAACATGTAATAAACCAGTCATTATCAAGCAATTACTAGGAATCCACTGGGTATTCACACACTTCAGACCTTATCGAGAGCATTAATGCGAGTATGAATACATTTAAGAAAATATTCAATGAAGTGCAGAATAAAGTAATGAAAGAAAGGAATTCCCATTTGAGAATGATATTATACACAACACCTAAAAAAGTAACCAATAAAGAGAGACAACTGGAGATAATTAAAGAGTTTCATGATGCACCGCACACTGAAGGGCAAAGATCATGAATTACTAGATGTGACACTCTCTATACAAGCTTAAAGCTCTAACCCATATGCAACTTCTAAAACTGCCTTGGGAAAATTTTTCCATTAGAGACTCAAATCCAAGAATCAATTTTCCTTGAACCCACCAACGAGACCGAGATATTAGAGCTGATATCTAAATTAAAAAATAAAGCATCCGGGATCGATAATATTTCCACGCAAGTTCTAAAAACAATTTCAAAAAACATTGCCAAGCCCTTAGCACACATCTTAAATCTTTGTATTGAACAATCAATTTTTCCTGACGCCTTTAAAAAGGCAGAAGTAATACCGATCTATAAATCAGGGGACGCGGATAAAACAACTAACTATAGACCGATCTCCTTAATTTCAAATTTCGCAAAAATCTTTGAAAAAATATTGAAAGTGAGAATAAATAAATTCATTGTAAAACATAAATTGATAAGCCCGCGGCAGTTTGGCTTCCAATCGGGTTTAAGCACTGAAGATGCCTTGACAAATGTAATTGATAAAATACACGACGCTATTAGTACAAAAACACCATGTATCACAGTTTTTCTCGATCTTGCGAAAGCTTTTGACACTGTCGTTCATTGTATCCTATTGCACAAATTGTATAATCTGGGTTTCCGAGGAATTCCGCACAAACTTATGCATAGTTACCTCAATGATAGGACGCAGATTCTAAAAATAGATAATTCTTGTAGCGTTGAGTTAAAAGTAAAGCGTGGCGTCCCGCAGGGCACGGTGCTGGGGCCGATCTTATTCATATTATACATGAATGATATGGTTGAGATGGACCTAGTCAGCGACATCGTGTCTTTCGCAGACGCTGTCTTAATTGTAAAAGAAAAAACTTGGCAAAAAGCTTTCAATACATGTAATAATGACATTAATAAAGTATACAGAGCACTTTATAAAAATCACCTTTCTTTGAATATCAAAAAAAACTGTTTACATGACTTTCGGAAGCTACAAGAATGGTCTACCACCGGATACGCCTGTGGTTATACATTCAATTGACTGTCTTCGCGGTACCTGCGATTGTACGAATATTGATAGAGTAAATGAAACGAAATACCTCGGCATTATTGTTGACTCGAATCTAAATTGGAGTAAGCACGTCGAAAGGGTAGTAAAAAAAAGTAGATATCTTATATACTTGTTTTACAAACTTAAATATTACTTACACAGAGAACAACTTTTAACGATTTATTTTGCACTTTTTTGGTCAGCAGCAACTTACGGAATACTTGTATGGGGTGGCACTCATGAAAAAACAATTAACACTTTACTTTGCATACAAAAAAAACTTTTGAAAATAATACATAATACACCCCTGTACTACGATTCAGAAAAACTCTACAAGGAATGCAATATAATCAACATCAAAAAATATTTTATAGAAAAATCAGTGTATAAAAATTTTGACTTGCTACAAACTTCTTATTTTGATCTAAAAGAAAAATCACACAGAACTCTTATAGTACCTTCGATAAAAATCAACAAAGAGATAGACAGGCGAAACCATCGTTACGTCAGTTTCAAGGCCTTCAATGCCTTACCACTGCCTTATAAAGAGAGTACTTTACTAAATTTAAAAAACATCAGGAAAATTAGGAAATGGCTAATTGAACTATCTTTAGCGGATTTTAAAAAATTACTTCAACCGGTAATATAAAACAATCACAATTCTATTTTACTTAAAGTAATTTCGACGTGGGGACTCCATGCGAGATAAAATTTTAGTTATATAAAAAAGTTAATCTGCGATATATCTACACAGGTTCGCGCACAGGCTTCGGCCTTCAGCGAAATATTGTAAAGCGACACACTGTTAAATGCGCTCAATTGGTCCTATACTAGGACATAGAAAGGATAGACTTATTCAATCTTATGTACTTAGTAAGGATAGTACCGATAATTGTATATGCTTACTAGATAATTATACAATATTGTTATACACCTGTGTTAATAAATAAATAAATAAATAAATAAAGTAGCAAAGAACTACTGCTTCCTATGCCTTATATAAATTCCAATAAGAACGAAAGAGATAAGAATAGGCAGGCAAAAATTCTCATCTACAGCACTTACAGTGTAGGCAATAAAATGCAGCGTTTTTTTATCACGCATTTTTAAAGGCGGGCCAATCTGTTGGGCTCACTGTGTGCCTCTGCATGTATGGTGTTAGTGCCGTCCCCAGGCAATGTTCCAGCATAGGGAAATCCTGAATTGAGAATGGGGAACAGGTAGGTAGCACACTCAGAGCATGTACATATACGGATGCGGGCTGCTTACATTTTTTCACTGTGCATTTTTAAAGGCGAGCCAAACGTATTCGAACGTGTGCGCTGCTCTGGGTGGTGGAACGCGATTTTAATTTTCGTTCCGCCTCCCCCTAAATTTTTGTCTTTCTCTCACGAGTGAGCTCTTTATTACTATCCACTTTTAGCAAAATTTGCAAGGCCGGTGGGCTAACGGGACCAAAGTTGAAAAAAGATAAGGGACTACGTCACGAGTGTCCCATCTAGTAATTCATGATCTTCTCTGAAGGGTGCACAAGAATTAAAAGAAGAAGAGATCAAGAAAATTAAATAACGATGTTGCTGAAAGAACTTAAACAAGATGGTAAAAGTTTATGTAAACAATTGTAAACAATGCAAACTCAATAAAATTTTCAAACACACTAAAGAGCACTAACTTTGAATCTTTAAAAATGGATACAGTAGGACCATTAAACCAAAGTAAGTATTTTAGATATATATTTATAAGTCAATGTCAATTAAGTAAATACGTTGAAACATTCCTAATGCAAAATAAAGAACCCAAAACTATTGCAAGAATTTTAGTTGAAAAGTTTTTGCTGAAATATAATTGTCTCGCAAAACTTAAAACCGATATTGGAACAAAATTTGTAAACTCGATTTTTACAGACATATGCAAAATATTTGCAAAATCATGTGACATCAACTCCTTCTCACCTTGAAATAATGGGTGCAATAGAGTTGATGTCACATGATTTATGTGAAATAATTTGCATATCTCTGTAAAAATAGATAGGGTACTGAATGAATACCTACTGGCAGTATGCAAGAATAATAACTGGGATGAATGTTTATCATATTTTACTTTTTTCTATAATATAACCCCGCATTCTGATAACAAAGTATCACATTTTGGATTAGTATTCGCCGAGGTTAAATATAGAATACAACAAACTCATGAACTAGCAAAATGTTTCCTTGAACTAGCAAAAATCAAGAGAATTTCATGTCATGATAAAATAGCTAGACCATTATAAATTAAAATATGAGATAAAGTTAAAATAAAAATAGGAAATAAAAGAAAAACATAACTTCCGTATAAGGAATCGTATATAGTTGAAGAAACCAATGGTGTATGTAAATAGTAAGATTAACATAAATGGCGAGATTAAAGAGATTCATAATAACTTAGAGAAACTTAGAGAAATATTAGTAAGCATCATTATAACCTTATTGTAACAGCTTGTGCTCATGCAATAAAGAAATACTGCCACATGCTTCAAAAAATAAAAAATAAAAAGTAAAAAATAAAAAATAAAAAATAAAAAATAAAAAATAAAAAATAAAAAATAAAAAATAAAAAAATAAAAAATAAAAAATAAAAAATAAAAAATAAAAAATAAAAAATAAAAAATAAAAAATAAAAAATAAAAAATAAAAAATAAAAAATAAAAAATAAAAAATAAAAAATAAAAAATAAAAAATAAAAAATAAAAAATAAAAAATAAAAAATAAAAAATAAAAAATAAAAAATAAAAAATAAAAAATAAAAAATAAAAAATAAAAAATAAAAAATAAAAAATAAAAAATAAAAAATAAAAAATAAAAAATAAAAAATAAAAAATAAAAAATAAAAAATAAAAAATAAAAAATAAAAAATAAAAAATAAAAAATAAAAAATAAAAAATAAAAAATAAAAAATAAAAAATAAAAAATAAAAAATAAAAAATAAAAAATAAAAAATAAAAAATAAAAAATAAAAAATAAAAAATAAAAAATAAAAAATAAAAAATAAAAAATAAAAAATAAAAAATAAAAATAAAAACCAACAAAAAATTGTATTGAGAAATTATTATTATTTTTTTTTGTGAAAAGGGGATGAATGTGAAACATATGAGCGCACCACGCAATGTTAACGCAATATTTAATGTACCATAAAAGAACTAAAATAAATATAAATCACAATGATCTGTGAGGTACTAAATGTGCCATTCCGAGTTTGTGGGTTCGATTCCCATATGAAAATTGTGGTTAAAAAGTAAAAATAACACAGAAAGTTGCCATATGGGCTTAGCTCCCGAATGCACAAATAAAGAAAGCAATTTGAGAATTACATTTGCATTTACATTTCATTTTTAAGATATGCCCAAGCTCAAGTGCTGAAGCAGATAACATGCTCGCACGCCGGAATATATATCTTAAATATAATATGGCAATAACAGCAATGTACACATTTTATTATTTATTGAGCTAACGAGTGAAATGGCTTCATAAGATGACCCAGTAATGATTATTGCTGGACACTTAACTTTCTTCAGAGTTTTGGAGGATATGTTGAGTTATGTATTTTGTGTAGTTTAAATATTAGTAAGTAAAGTAAGAAAATAAGAATTGTATATGCGTAATTTAAGAAAATTTGCATTAAAAGGCTAAGCAATTTTTGAAGAAATATAATTTTACACTGACCTTCAAGAGGTGTATTCACTCCGAATAATCCTAACAGTAAAAGTGGCTCCAAGATTCTCTCGGAGCCATTCAGTATACATTAGCTGACCCATGGCTTACGTGGCGACATTTTCATCTCCAGTTCCACAAATCCAAATAATTCTTAAATTATTATGTTTTAAGTTGACACCCTCGCTTATTAAGTTGAATTTGGTAAGGCACACCACTTTTCGTTGCGCGACTTCGAACAAGATATTAGCTAGCTATCTAGGAGTCCCACAGATCTCTGTTCTCATCTCACACCTCCTCAAAACCTGCATCTATACTGATGACATGACTTTCAGTAGACGCCGCAACACCTGAGTTTCGATTATATGTACGTTATCAAGTAAGGTGGGTGGACCATTGAAGGCCATGCTCCTTTGAAGGCCAACTATTGAAAAGTCGTAATTATTGGCATGTAAAGACATATTCCTTCTGCTACACATTAAGATCTATCAAACTCAAGGCCACAGATGCGGCGGCGAGTCGCTCGCGCCGCTATTGTGGCAGTGCGATCTCACGCTTCGTAGACTTTAGTCGTCAACGTTATAATTGTTATTCGCACGCACAGCAAAACGTAAGTTTTTAGTTAAATAACCCATTATTATCTCATATTTTTTTACTGTGAATTGTCATATAAGGATATGTTTATGGTACCAAAGAAAAAAAAAATAGTTTTGCCTCGATTTAAGTTAAAATATTGGTAGTGTTCCTAGGAAAGCCGGTGGTTCCTTATAAGGCCAATAAAAAATTTGACGGTTGGCCTTGCTAGGGTACATGGGCCTTACAAAGAACATCTATAAACCATGAACATATGAACAGTTACTTTTTAGTTATAAATACGTACTGTTACAGTTAAAACAATGTTTTATATTTGTAATATTTTTATTTATAAGGGTTATTAAACTTTTTAACTCATATTGAATAGACATTTTTCTCAAAATTATTTTATTTCCAGTATATATTTAAATTTCTTTTATGGAAAGGTTATGTCTGAAAATAAACTAAACTAATTTACATGAAAAACAGCTAATATAAAGAATATTTGCATGCTAAAAACGGTAAAGTATGTGATAAAGTAAATATCCAAAATTATTATCCGTTTTAGTTTCTAAGTTTGTTTCCGGATTTAATTTGTATTTTGTTATAATTATTTTCGTTTTTAATCTTAAGAATCGTTGATTTTAAACATTCCTGACTTCAAGACTGACTATGTGCTATGATAAGTTTGTAATAATTACAGTACTTAGTCTGTAGTGTCTATTATTTCATTACATTTAATATAAAAAAGTCATTGATAATTGTTAGTTTGGCCTTCTTAGGAACATTTTGGCCTTACAAAGAACGGACCCCTAAGAAGGCCATTTTAGGTAAAAAAAAAAGTTTTTAATTTCATCATCAAACGCGTTGGCAAGTTATTTGATGTCAATATAATACTCATTACTATTATTTTTAAATGATTTCTATTAATATATTCTTAGTTATACGATGGTGTTCAAGTAATGTTCGTTGAGTTTTTTATAAATGATAAAAATATATTGAGCATTTAATGTTTCGCTTAAATGAAAGAGCTTATTATGTAGTTTTAGTAAAAGCGGATATATTAATTGTTACAACTCTATTTTTAAGTTGAACGACTGATGTATAATATTGGCCTTGTTTGGAGCCGTGTTCCTTGCAAGACCGTTTGGAAGAGCTTAATAAAACTTACGTTTAATAAATAGCGATTAAAGCTAGGTTAAAAAAAAGTGATTTATGTGGTACACAATAAAACAAAGTATTACTTGATAATTTGTTTCGTTCATTTATCCAATTAATAAACGAATCAAAAGTGTTTACTCGTTAGAGTGGCCTTCCATGGTTCACCCACCTTATGCTCTATTACGCGTGCATTCTGTTCAGGATTTAGTAATTATCTTAAATTGCAAATTATAGTTCATTGAGCGTATAAACTGTATGGTAATGACTTCATTTATTCATCAAAAGATGGTCCCATGAATTTGCCAATAAATTTGTCTTTAAACATCTTTGTTTTTCTTTTGTTAGATCAATTCTTAAGTACGGGAATCAAGTTTAATTGCCCTATCAAGTTCATAATGATTGTGTTGAATCCGTGCAAAAAAAATTGTCAGGTTCTCCTTCAAGGATTTGCCATGGAGCCTCCTGATCTTAGGCTCCTTCTTATGCATTTTCTGTACAAACATTGGTAATCTGCTGATAGTGTACTTTGTCACCAATTATTAATTTGTAAGATAGACTCAACATCTTTGAAAACCGAATTCATTTTCAAAGCGAATAAGCGCAATCTCAGGGTAGTGTCGTTTCTAAAAAGTAGTTTATGTAAAAAACTATAGTTGTTTTCAACCCATTAATCGGATAAAGTTAAATATGAACGTTCGCTTCAGTAAGCATGCACTGAACAAAAGTCTGTAGATTGTTGTCGCACTAACATAGAACCAATGGTGAATGATAAGTCATACGCTTCAGACTAACTTTGTTATCTCACAAAGTTTTGACTAAGCTGATAGTTCTATTAAAAAAAAAAATTATTTCACAAATGGAAAAAAACAAAAAAATAGCAAATTGACGAGGCAAAAATATAGTTCACACTTTTTTTCTTTACTTCCATTTCTGTTTCACTAATGAATAGTAACAATAAAATCAATACTAGATTGTTTGAAGAAAACATTATTAAAATTACAGTTGATTAGCCATGCTAAAATTATCGTCAAGTAGTATAAATCCATGCCTAATTAATAAAACTTTCTATGTCATCACATACTCCAGAAATTCACCATAACGCAGCAAATTCAACGCGAATAACAACTATAAATATTTTAGAAAATATACATTCAATCAATAAAATATTAGATTGGTGCAAAACACCAAATTCGATTGACATTTCTTTCCGTGTATTTACCAATATTGAATCATACGTAATATTTTTAATTTAATGATACTGTTTCTGAAACAAATTCTTATTAATCGAAATACATGTAAGGGAAAAAAATTCAATTGCTTTTTTTTTAGTATCTAATTAAATTTTTTAAATTGATGATTAGCCAGCGCAAAATTTTATGCAAAAGCATGAATCCATTTTGTGAAGCTAAGTATTTCACGAAATATTGAAAAAAGTGTTGTATTCTTTTTGGAAATATTTTAGTAAATTATTTATAGTATTTCAACTTGGATCAACTTTTTACTTCGTTTTTAAAAGCAATAACAGAAGAAATTTCGGCGACAGCCAGAAAGAAGTGGTAAATTTCAATGTGGTAATTAAAAAACGACAGAAAAAATCAGCTCACGGAAAAGGAAAGATAATTTTGATCAAAATTTATTTATGCATTATTGAGGTTTACACTTTTTACAGTAGAGTTTGGAAATGCCAACAATTGGATCTTTGGACACAACTACTTTCATATTTCATAATTTATGTACATCCAATTTTTTTAATTTCCATTGTCCCCCCTCTCCGCTGTCGCCTGCTTCTGCCCTGTGCTCGTCATCTGAGGCTACTGCTGTATCAATACGAGTTTCCGCCATAGATGACACATGCCTTAGTCTGGATTGCAAACCTACTTCTTCTGCCATGCCATTCGCGTTTTCTTTGACTGTCGCTACCCATGATCCCAGCTCTGCCATCCTCGACATCGTCCAGTCGCGTTGCCTCATCCTCTAAACTCTACTTCAACCGTTTCGGTTCACTCCTGTATCTAAATTTGGCGTTCTTTGGACTGAAAAGGAATGTAAGCGTAGGCTAGAGAAACTTCACCCTGTCAACGACGGTGCTTCCGAGATATCCTCAGTGATCCTTGTAGATGGGTTCCCCTTGCTGATGCGATTTGTATCCGCGCTTTCTTCACCAAATACTTCTCAATTTCACCGATCAACTTGGCGATGCTCAGCCCTCCCCAGTCCTGGTAGGTCATCCAAATTTAAGGTGTCTTTACACTGAAATACGCTTGGCTCTTCTGCAGCCCCGTTAGTTACGGTAACATGAGGACATCTACATGGGTCTCCAAGACTGTAAGCTTTCAGTCTAACTCTACGCGTACTGTTAAAATAAAGTCTAACCCTAGTCCTAATGCTAAATTTAAGTCTAATCCTAGCCCTAACGTTAGTATTACACCTACTAATTCTCTCTCTAATAAAATTAAATCTCCTTTTTACAGTACTAAAAAAAGGTAATCTCTCCACAATCCAATTCTCCCTATTTCGCCATTGCTTGAGTTTCTAATTCCAACTCCAACTGGCAGGTCATGGCAGGCCTTTTTCCGAACTTTAACTTCTCAACCTCCCTTAAATACCCTAATTTTGTTTAATCCCACACCTTGAGTCCTTCTCAGCCTGCTAATTCTAATCCGCCCTCCTCCTCTCTTCCTTCTTCCTTTTCTTCTTTTTCGCGCCAACCTCCCTTCTATCCGAACCCACCCGTTCCCACTTCTCCAACCAAGCCTTCGTTTATTGTCCCCATTCTCCCACCCATTGTCAAGCTCACTATGCGATCTACTGGGTCCACCGAAGGACGTTATCTGTTGTCCCGTTTCCGCGACCACAGGATTTATGATAACGTCCATCTCCTCCTAGCCTATCTCCACGACAAACCAGACTCTGTTTGTATTGACGTACTGACGGTAAAACTAAAACCAATGTGCTGGTTTCAATTCACCAGGAAGGCCTTTCCACTGACCTGGCTACACTTCGCGAGTTCTTTTTGAAGTTTTACGTCGAATTAGACATTTCTCCCAATAAATTATCCACTGATCTAGCCATTTTCGCTTCCTACGTCAGCTCTCGACGTATCTCCCTCCCTATAAAGAATTTCGATCCCTTTGGAACAGGAGAAATAAACTATGGTAGGTTTATCTCCTATCTCGTTCCGACCCCTACTTCTCTAATTACCTTTCTCTTCTCGGCTTCTCATTTCTCCGAACGCAGCGAATCTTCCTATCACGATTATCTGAATCATATGCAGTCATCCCTTATCTTTGACCCTAAACGTTTTTACCAATTCATTAACATGAAAAGGAAGTGACTGCCCCTCCACTCTCAAACTTAAAGACACTTCTTTTCAATAGCTAATCTCTTTGCTTCAGTCAATCCTTCAGTGAACATACTTCCGAGCCCGACATCCCAGGCTCTGACGGCCTTCCCGCCATCGTACTGAAAGAGTGCGCTTTACACTTATTGGACCATTGTCCTCTATTTTTCAACTCTCTATTACCCAGGCTGTTTTCCAACAACGCCAGTACATGGTCCTTTTCTGCTCCTCTTGCTCCAATTCTTTTGTGGCCAACTCGGGATCCTCTAGGGAAGCCACTTAGGTCCACTGCTTTTCATTCTGGAAATTAATGACGTCGAATGTGTTATTAAGCACTCGGACCTTTCTATATACGCCGACGATATTTAAATATCCAAACTGATATCCTCTACCTCGGACTCCCGACTGCTTCAGAACGACCTCGACAATTTTAGCATTTGATGCAAAAAAACTCTCTTGAGCTTAATGCCTCCAAATTCCAATCCATCACTTACTGCTGCAGACGTTCCTCTTCTTCCCCCAGAGTTTATCGGCTGTCTTATGAACCTATCCCTCCCGTATCCTCTCTTCGCGATCTAGGTGTCATTTGTGACAGCGAACTTAATTTTCGTAATCACATTGGCAGCGTGATTGCTGGAGCTAGTTCCATGTTTGGCTTTGTGAAGCGTTAGTCCAAGGAGTTCCTTGATCCTTAAGTTGCCAAATCTCTCTTTTTTACCTTCACCAGGCCTCTCATTGAATATGCTTGCCAAGTGTGGTCTCCATTTCAATCCAATAGCATCAATAGGATTGAGGCAATCCAGCGTAGGATCCTTCGATTCGCTTTACGTTATCTTCCCTGGTCTGACCGTCAAAACTTTTCCCCCTACGAAAACCTAACTTTTTTAAAACATCTGCAGAAAAACAATGAACACTTATGACTGGAACCTTCGATTTTTCAATTTTCATGAAAAGTATGTTGGCGTTCTTGGCCTACAGATAAGTATCTAATTCTTTAGAGAGAATATCTTCATTTAAACGACTAACCACTAGTACCTTTTCCTTGATTAGTACTTAACTGTAGATTTTCGAGATATCACCCTCATAAATTTGAACTTTGTTTCGTTAACAACATCCGCTTTACTTCCAGCCTCTAATTTAGGAATATTGTGGAAAGCCAGAGAGATCGATAAACACTGTGACTCGATCACTTCTAGCCGTTGCTTCAAGCTGCTAATTTCCTCATGAAGAATAGTATTTTCCTTCTTAAGTTCATCTATGCGTATCTCCTGTTCACCGAATTTCGCCATCACAGATTGGACTTCATCAAATCCTTTAATTAATATTTCTACAGATTTCATGAACTTTTGCTGAGTGCATTTGATATTTTTCATCTCAACTAAAATTCCACTTATTGTAGTCGTCAGATTCTCTATTGTATATTCATCAACATTCTCTTCAGTACAAAAATCACTAGAAATAATTAACAAAACTTCCACTTGCAGTATTACTGACCAGAGCAGGAGACATTTTTGCAGTTGAGGTGATAGCGACTACTGCAGTCGTTACACTTAATGCCCTTATTGTTTTTGTTCACTTTCCTACTACACTTAATGCACTTAATACAGTTTACCATGGCTGCTGCACTTGAAAAAACCGAAACGGTATATGCAGAGTACTGGGTGCAAGGCAGGTTAGCCTTCTTGGTTCCAGCAAATGTAATTGGTAGACAAAATAACTTTTATCTATTTTTTGGCATATTAGGACTCTATAGTTAGAATAATATGTTCCATTTTTCACTAATACATTATTAAAAGATTACACAGTACTTTGGTAGAAAATTCCTTTAGTTTATATATAAATTACGATTGAAAACGCACAGAATTACTACTATAGATGTGGTCTCTTCAGCAATTATACACTTTTGCGTGTACATTCATTGACTTAAAATCTCAATTGCAAATTGGGGCTTCAACTTGTAAAAAACTATAATATTTTTCTTAAGGTATATTTGTAAGTAAAGAAATATAATTATTTTCAACCATGTCAACCCATCATTAGATACAGCCCAGTTTCACACAAAATTATGACTAAATTGCGGTCAAAATATTCCCATTGTGCTGATCTTATGGTTAATTTAAATGCATATCAACAAGCATCACTAGCGCAGTAAAAAAACAAATTTATCTATAAGTTATTATAAAACGACAAATTCTTCCCCTTCCTTAAACTCTCCCCGTTTTGAATTTTAACTAAATATTGTTCTAAAGTAAAAGTTTAATCAAAATTACTTGACAAAAGCGAAGAAAACCTGTTACCTCGCTTATAATTTTTATAGAATTTTTAAGAATCTATATAGCCTCAATACCACTTGATACACTTAGAAATACATAATCTTATGAGTGTAGAAGCCTTAGTTAATAGCGGGTAAGAAATTCGAAAGATATCGGGTCTAAAAAAATTTTACATAATATAGCGTATACCTTTACCGATTCCCCCATTTACTAACACCGAGATATTGGCAATAAATATGTATGAGTGCAAATTTTGAACAAAATCTATTTAGATATACGGCCTCTATCGTGTTCACAAATTTCGTTATGTTCCATGTATATATAGAGTGATTCGTAAAGAAGTGTTCCAACATATGTATGTCAGTCGATTTCTTACAGTGTTGTGATCAGCGTGCACGATCCCTGCTTAGGCCCTTTTTGACTAGTTAAATATGTTCACCTGTGCAGGAAGATGAGCTCATATAAAGCATACTGTGTTCGAAACACAGTAGGACGACAAGTAAGGTTTTGATAAAAAGTATGATGAGCTTTTTAACAGTAAAGCATTATGAGCTTTTTAACATTATTACGTATCTCGATGCGTTGACAAGTGTGGCAGGTATGAACGTTAAAACTTAAAATTTTTGAATATTTTGGTTAAAAATGTACCTTTTATCCTCCGTCCATAAAAATTTCCTTAGTAAAGATATATGGATATATATATGGTTTAAAAAAACAAAAAAAAACTGCACTCTTAAGATATCTTTCAAATAAAAACGGAACCATAGCAATATATTTAGTCCGTCAAAAGTTATTAACATTTTTGTGGATTCACTAGTATACTCAATTGGAAAAAAAGATTTTTTTACAAGATTTTTTGCGTTTCAAAGCTCAGATGTTAGCTCAGACGGTCGTTTAAGTATTAATGCAGAATCCTCAGCAAACGATTGAAGCCAACCGCCAATGGAACTCTTCAATTAATATGCGATATATGTGGGATGATAGGAAACAAGATTATGGGACCTTACATGTTTCCTAGACTTAATGGACATACGTCTCTAGAATTCTTACGTGATACACTGCACCTGCAATAGTGCACCTCTAATAGTTCGTAGAAGTATGTGGTTCATACTTCATTCACAATGCTCCAGCATATAACAACGAGTCCGAAATTATTTAGAGCAATCTTACGGTGTTCGTTAGATTAGACGTGGAAGTCTAGTTTCGTGATCGGGTTGGCCGCAGATTTGAATCCGTTGGAATTTTAATTGTGGGGTAATATTTAAAGTATGATTTACTCACAAGCAACAACTTCAAGGTGTCAGCTGTTGGAAAAAATAATTTCGGCTTGCGAGACAGTGAGAGGTAGATCGAACTTAACCGTTTGCGTACCAGAGGGTTTTGAAAAAAAAACAATCGAAAAGCGTCAAGGAGCGCGATAGCGCTCTTTCAATTACACGTCGAAAAAAGCCAAAGAGCGCGATAGCGCTTGTCATATTGCATGCGGTAAACTAAAGTAGCACTAAAGGTAGCACTAAAAATAAGAGAAAAAGATCGCATCTGATTTATGTACAGTGTGAAAAAGGAGTTCATCCAACCTGTTATCATAAACATCAATGTTTTACATTGTAAAAGTTCAACAAGTTAAGTGTTCAACAAATTTCAGATCTTCCGTCAGATGTCTGTTTCGACCAAATGCTTCGGCTTTTCTCGACACAAAATCTGAAGAGCGCAAAAGTGGCTCGTGGTACTCAAACGGTTAAGGAACAGAATTATAAGGTCCTTAAGACGAAGAACGAGGTTAGACGACCATCTGAGCAAACGTCTGAGCTTTGAAATACAAAAAATCTCATAAGAGATCGTTTGCTTAAGTTTAATGGCTGACATTTATTTTCAATTGAATATTCTAGTGACTCCATAAAAATGTTAATAACTTTTGTCGGACTACAGATATTGACATGGTTCTTTTTTTATTTAAAAGATATCTTAAGACTGTAGTTTTGTTTTGTTTTTTAAACCATATCCTTATTAAGGAAATTTATAAGGAAGGAGGATTAAAAGGTATAATTTAAATTTTTTTTTAAGTTTTAACGTTCATACCAGCCACATTTTTCAACGAATCAAGATATGTGAGGCACTGTTAAAAAGCTCATAATGCATACTTTTTATCGAAACCTCACTTGTCGTCCTACTATATTTCAAACAGAAGTTATTACGTTTTATATAAGTTAACCCACCTACACATACGAAAGAATTTCAGCCGTTAAAAAAGGGGTGAAATAGGAATTTACGAATGTACGAATGACCCTGTATATTTATAACTAAACATTTTGATTAGGAATATTTCTGAAGCCAATGACTTCTGTCATGAGTTTTGAAATCTTTCAATTTCCATAATCGTGTCATAAGGTAGGTTACAATAAATAGTATTTGTATGAAATCTACTTTAAAACGAATACTCTGCGTCAAGAGCCAATAGAGCAATTTGAACAAAACCTGAATGTAAAATTAAGGTTTAAAGGTTTCACTAAGTTCGTGCATTTCCAAAATGCATAGGAAAGTAGAGTTTGACATTTTCTGAATATCCTAACCTTGAATGCGGCCTCGTAACCCAGATTCGAAAGCGACGGTGTGACCTTTTTAAACAAAAAATGTTCATAATTATCTTGATCAGTTTTCAGCATAAGTCGTTTCGCTGGATCTATCCCCTCATTACCATGTTATTTTTATAGATATATGTTAAATTGATGTAAAAATAACCCCTTTGTAGAGGAGTGCTGCTCTGAAATGTAGTCTTTCAAACGGGGGCCTTCTCATAAACAGAGAGTTCCCACATATTTCCATTACTATGTCATTGCTGTCATATGAAATGAGTATTCATATAGAAACGGCAGTGCAGCCCAGTAATTGCTGTCACCTCTATGAGGACTACCATTTCCTTAGAGTGCTTGTAATTCTGGGAAAGTTTGCCATTTCCCGTTCTCTAAATTGTGACACACCACAACTTTTAATGATGCTGAAATAGTAATTATAATGAGCTTGAGATGACATTCATTTCAAGGATCTCATTTCCCTAACAAGGGTCGCTCTCTCCAGTAGCTTAGAGGTTTTTGGGAAGAAAATAAATTATCTGAGTGATTCTTGACGAGTAATAATGAGCATGTAATTATAATTCTGTAATCTTGCTAGAAGTCGGCAAATGAAGTGCATGTACATAGAAGAATAATAAGGATAATAAACCAACTCGACTCGTCTTCGTGTAACATTTTGTGTTGTCGTAAGGTACTGCTCGAGTTCGGGTGGGTGCAAATTGAGGAGTAGTTTTACGTGTCGTTTAAGAAGATGAGAGTAAAAGGGTTTCTTATTTTATAGCCTTTTGAATGTTACCATATATTCGCCAGCGTGGTTATAAAAATCTGATTCTGAGAACATATCAAGATCACATTAATTAAAAATTTGAGTTCTACGTATCCTTTCGAAAGTTTAATAGATAAAGAGAAAATTTCCGAACTAAATACAGCCAGATTTATGCTGGGCAGCCGGGGTGGGAGCCCACAAATCCTCAGATATAAAAATTGTATAACTATAACATTTTTTGATTTTTAATTTATGATTATGAAAGTAATAAAATATCGTCAGTTACACTTCAAATACAACCATTTCAACGAAATGCACAACCAAATCAAATACAACAAAAACTAAATCAAAGTCAGCGACAACCAAATCAAAATCAGGGACATCCAAATCAAAATCAAGCTTAACCAAATAAAAATCAAAACTAACTTTTAAAATAATTAACAACCTTGTCAAATGTGAATAATATTATAGTAATATAAACATCTCAAATGCAACTAATTCAAAATCAATACTAATCATTTTAATTTAAAAAACAACAATAATCAATCGTAGAATCTAAATAAATATAGTTCAAAAAAATTTAATGTTGCCAATAAACCGAATAGTTTTTTCTTTGTTTGTTTTACTCCATCTTAATCTTGCAACGTTTCGACTTTATAACAGTCATTTTCAGGCTAAAGTTACAAATCTTGTCATTATCAATCAGATGTTTGTACATCTTTTGTCAAATTCGCAGACATCTCAATAGAAAGAAAATCAAAACTGGGCTAGTCATGGATTCGCAAAACATCAATGCTTTAGAATTAAACAATTTTCAACATTAGTACTAAATGAAAAACAACCGAAATTACTTATCACAGAGGTTAAGTAATTGCACACGTACTTAAAGACTAAAGACTCATTCATACTACATCTCATTGTACTGATCAGTGCATAAGTATCATGTTATAAGCGGCGCTCAATTTTTGTGTGTCAGTTTGCCCATTAATACAATTTACATTGTTTTTTATGTAACACATTTTAGCTATTTCTCGTTTGTTTTTATGTACATCTTTATGTGCAGTCCGGCTTCGCCAATTTTCTGTGATATTGTTGTCCAAGATTTGGAACTGAATTGTTTTGAGAAAATTGATTTCGATATTCCACTGTACGTTAGATATGTCGACAATAGCTTTATGATTGTACACAAGTCAGAAGTTAATTATATTGTAAATCTTTTCAATAGTCCCACATTTAAAGTTCACGTTCGAATTAGAAAAATACAACAAACTTGCCTTCTTAGATACTGAAGTGACAAAGCGGGATAACAAATTAAAAACTAACTGGTACCAGAAAGAAACTTTTTCGAGCAGGGTTTTACACTTTAACTCGTATCACCCAATTCATCAAAAGAGAGCTATGATATTTAATTTGGTTGATAAAGTTGTACTACTCTCGGACACAGAGTTTCAAACGGAAAATTTAGAAAAAGTAACTAACATCTTGATAAATAATTGTTATCCACTTAAGTTTATTCAGTATAATATTAAACGAAGAATTAATGTCATAAATAGTAGACCAGATAAAAACGTTGAAGAGGAAAAAATACCTTGGATTGTAATACCACACATAAATACTACAACTGATATTATTTGTAAAAAACTCAGGAAATTTAATTTGTACATTATTAACTCAGTAGATAACAAACTCAAGGTATAATAGTTAAAGGAAAAGACCACACAAAAAAAGAAAACCAAACACACATTGTTTATCAAATAGAATGTAAAGATAATAATTGTAACAACGTTTACATCGGACAGTCTAAACGAAAGTTGTCTACGAGAACAAAAGAACATTTGGATAACATAAAAAAACACGCTAAATACCACAATGTTGTCACCGAACATAGAAAAGACAAGGGTCATGATTTTAATTGGGAAAAAACAAAAATTTTACATAAAGACATAAAGACGTACATAAAAATAAACGAGAAATAGCTGAAATGTGTTACATAAAAAACAATGTAAATTATATTAATGCGTAAACTGACACCCAAAAATTGAACGCCGCTTATAACATGATACTTATGCACTGACCAGTCAACGAGATGTAGTATGAATGAGTCTTTAGTCTTTAAGTACGTGTGCAATCACTTAACCTCTGTGATAAGTAATTTGTCGGTTGTTTTTAATTCAGTACTAATGTTGAAAATTGTTTAATTCTAAAGCATTGATGTTTTGCGAATCCATGACTAGTCCAGTTTTGATTTTCTTTCTATTGAGATGTCTGCGAATTTGACAAAAGATGTACAAACATCTGATTGATAATGACAAGATTTGTAACTTTAGCCTGAAGATGACTGTTATAAAGTCGAAACGTTGCAAGATTAAGATGGAATAAAACAAACAAAGAAAAAACTAGTCGGTTTATTGGCAACATTAAATTCTTTTGAATAATTTGAAAATATTTGCACCGACAAAATTAAATTCTAAATAATAAATAAATATAGTATTAACCAAAACAATAATGGGAATTATGGTGCAAAGCGTAAACGTGGACGAAAATGCACAACTTTCGTATCGCTGGGGGAACGTCAAACGCTCATTTTGAAAATGTTTGTACCATATGTGTATTATTCAAAATGTGCAGCAGTAGTTTGTAGAGTATTTCTGAAATGCCTAGAGGCAATTGGGTGTGCACTTTTTGTACCAAGTGTTCATTTAAATTGAAACATGTGGTAGTTTTAGTTACATTATCCTACAACATGTAAATAATTTAATGAAACAAATTGTTAAAAGGAACATATTCCATAAAGGAGAAAAATAACAGTACCATAATATTGTAGGAAATAGAAAAAGTAATCCTGAAATTATTCAAGGATTTACCACAGAAGCACCAAGTGATAATTTTAATTTCTGGCAAAAGAACTAAAAGCACTAAATAAATTAGGTCCACCAGATAAGATACTCGTAATAAAGAATGGAAAAGAAGTTATGTTGCAAGATATTAATGCGTACTTTAATACACATATATTTTTGTTCATTTGAATTGTTAACGGATTACAAATTATTTATAAAAAAATAAATCAAGTCAAATCAAAGAAAGCCAATTCAAGTGGCGGTGGTCCCTATAAACAAATAAAGTTGAGCGCACTTGAAAAAATAGTTCTATCTTTATTAAACTTAAATGAAAATATAACTGCCGTCACTGGAAGATCGTTCGGTTTAAATTTCAGCAATCTAAGAAATGAAGAATGCATGCGGATCGGGATAATACAAATATCGAACAAAGTAACAATATCAATGAAATAACATAAATATAATACAACAATCGAACGAAAAACTTTAATGCTATTATGGAAAAAAATGAGGATAAGTTATATAAGCTTAGAAGAGTATATAAAGCATTAGAGGAAAATAACTAAGTCCAGAATAAAATACTTAAAATTCAAGAAGATAGCGCTAAAAAAATCATCCGCACAATATGCAAAGTTTTACTTTTATGAGTCAGAACAACAAAAATTCTCGATATAAGAATTTTTAAAATGGATGTGGAAAGAAACGATTTGTAATATTTTTAATGCGATAAGTAAATAAGTTTTAGTGTATACGTTTAATTTCGTTGTGGAGGCATGTTATGTTTGATTTCACGGTGGAGACATACTGCTGTTTTTAAAACAGTTTATACTCAAATTTTTAATTTATAGAATTCTCATTACTTTAATTTCACCATGAAGGCGTTTCAAGTATAATTTAGTCCTAGAGGCATATTATTTTTACTTAAATGCATTATACTTTAATTCTTGATTTGAGGGTAATACCATTTTTTGGAATAGGCAAAAATCGAAGACGAGCCAAAACACGTCCAAGCAAAATAGCTGTCAAAAATTAATTGAACATTCAAAATAGCCGAGCTTGTGCAGGACATGAGTACCAACATAACGCCACAAAAAAATCGAAAATTGAATATACGTAGCTCGCGATAATTCAAAATTCGCGATACTTTTTGAACAGACCTCGTATTCACTCGTTTTCTATGAATCATTAAAATGGTACATTTCCTGAAACGCACGTTCACAACGATAAGTACGATATATCAACAAATTAATTTTATCAGTTTAATAGTTAAGAGCGCAACTCAAAACTTTATATAAAACTTTAACTGTAGGTGCTAAAAAAAACTAATGTAGGTATATCTTTAATTCTGTCTTTGTCCTGAAAGAGCACAAGAAATCTTTTCCAACATACCTATGTGGCTTTTTATTTTCCAAAGAATAGCAAAAAGGTATAATTATGCTCTCAAAATGAAACATTGTTTAGATATTCCTAGCAACAAGCGAAAAGATTGCTATTTTTATTTATATTGTAAGCTTGATGTATTTATTTACACTACGAACTAGATGGAGTTTTTGAAATTGATATGGTTATTCTAGATTTTGTATTTGGGTTCGATATAGTTGTTTTTCACGTTTAAATAGTTCTTATTGAAGTTTATATGATTGTACTTTTACAGTTTTCGTTGAAAATAAATAATTTTTATGCTATGCGACATGTGACGAAGTAAATATATAACATGTCACATATTACTTGTTTACATATGTCGCTTTGGTGCGTCATATGTGATAAGTTACTTGTGATTTATCATGCGTAACATTCTTGGCATGAAATAATTGTATCATTTCAGAGATTGTCATATGTCACATATTATGTAATATCTCAACTCATGCCATGTTATGCATCATAATTACAGTTAAAATTCTCCTTAGTCTATGTAATATATTACATGGGATATATAATACATATTTCCTCACTCATCTCTCATCACTCATATCATATATCATATCATATATAACTTAGAACATATGCACATATATATGCTTTGTTTATTAAAACCAAGCACATACAGTGGTGAGAAAAAGTTTTCGGACATTGCGCATTTTTTTTAAAAAAATTAGAGGAAACTGAAAAGAAATCCATCCGGGAAATTTTATCTCCTTCTTTAAACAAGTATTACTTCATTACCATAAAGAATAATACCAAAAACCAATAATTTGTTTTATCTGTATGGCTTAAAAATCTAACATCATTTGGCAACCCACAAAAGCGGTATGAAAAAGTTTTCGGACACGATACTAACACTTTGCACTAAGTACAGTTATTGCTGTTGGCACGAAGATAAAATCATTTAGTTTAATTTGCTAGTCATATCCAGTTGAACGACTCCTGTGATAACAAGTCTTTGTGAGTTTTTACCGCAAAAATGAAATGTAGTAAAAATACCCAGCACTCACATCCGATCTCTCGTGATTCATCACCGTGAAACTAGCAAAACAATACAACAAATTGCTGATATTGTCAATTTGAGCAAATCTACTGTTTACGATATCATCAAGAGGTCGAAAAATGGTTTAGTTGAAGATATAAAACGTTCTGAGGGACCGAGAAAAATAAAAAGCAGCGAAGAAAAATTTCTGATGCGAAAGGTCAAACCGAATCCAAATGTTAATTCAAGTATACATCCATCAACAATAAGAACGATTCTGACGAGAAACGACTATAATTCACGTATTGCTCGAAGAAAACCTTTACTTTCAAAAAGTGTTATAATTTTGCGAATAAATATAAAGATAAAGGTGTTGATTTTTGGAAAAAAGTAATTTTTGTAGACGAAAGTAAATTTAATTTGTTCGGATGTGACAGAAAACAAAAAATAGTATGGAGAAAACCAAATACGGAGTTATCAAAACAAAATAATTGTGGAACAGTTAAACACGGAGGAAAAAGTGTAATGGTGTGGGGCGCAATGGGCAACGAAAGCACTGGGAATTTAGTGTTTATTGATAAAATAATGGACAACGAGATATATTTAAACCTTTTAAAATCAAATCTTAGAGAAACAGCCGACAAATTAAATATTTCCAGTGATTTTTATTTTTATCAGGATAACAATCCCAAGCACACGGTTTGCCCACAATTCATGGTAACACCTCCACAAAGCCCTAATATAAACCCTATAGAACATCTTTGGGAACCGAAAACCAAAGAATGTTCGAGAATTAAAGCAAGCCTTAGAAGAGGAATGGAAACTGATTCCACAGGATTTTGTTAAAAAACTTGTGGAGTCCATGCCTTCAAGACTCTGTGAGCTATATAAGCGTAGGAGTAATCACACAAAGTATTAGGTAAAATTTCCTACCTTTTTCCTGCAAACAATTTAATTTTCTTTACTTTTACAGGGAAATGTCCGAAAACTTTTCGGGTTGGCAAATTATGTTAATTGTCAATTCATCAGTTAAAAATACATACGGAAACAAAATTTTAACTTTGGATTTAGATTTACGAAGAGTGACAATTTTTAATTGCTGGGATAGAGAAACCAATTTTAGGTGCGGATCTTTTATTCTATTATAAATTAATAGTTGATCATTCTAAAAGAATTTTGATTGACCCATTAACTAATTTAACCTGTAACGGTAATCTTTTAAAGATCCATCAGTAAAACAGATTACTTAAACCCTCGATTAATGAAAATGTTCAAAACTTACTTCGTGAATTTTGAAAGCATCACCGTAGAATCTGGTCTCTAAAAACCGGTTAATCATTCTATAACTCATCAAATCAAGACTACTGGCAAACCTATATTCTCTAAAGTTCGGCGTTTATTTCCTGAAAAATTATGAATTGCAAAAATTTGAATTTGAATTTTTATTGAACCAAGGTATTTGTAGACCCTCTAATAGCCCTTGGTCTTCACTGTATATGATGCCAAAAGCTAACAGGGTTTGGAGACTTTGTGGTGATTATATAGGCGTTTGAATTCAGTAAAGGTCACTGTTAATGTTATCCAATCCCGTTAATTCACGATACGTTTTGTATATCTTGACGATATTTTAACTTCAAGCTAAGACCAACAACATTTGGATCATTTAAAAATAATTTTCCATCGTTTACAGAAATATGGTTTAATTATTAACACCGAGAAATGTAACTTCATGCAATCAGAAGTAAAGTTCCTCGGTCATTTCATAAATTTTGATCATCATTAGAATAAAAACATTTGCTTAGAATCTTAGGCTTGTCTGCAGTGTAGTATTAGTAGCTTTTGGAATGTATTGCTTTTCTAAAAATAAAAAATTAGTCTGCGCTGACATTTAATAAACGTTAGAAGTGATATTTAAAAAGTATTATTTAATAATTTATAAAATATATCCTTAAAATTAGTAAAAAAATAAATTTTATTTTAAAAAGAAAAGTTAAGGATTAAAAGTTGAAGAAGTTCAAAATCCAAGGACTTTCCTTCACAACTAACGGTAATTCTATCACCAACTCTAACACGAGGTTGGTAATAGTTTAACTTAATTTACTCAATAATCTATTGAAATGCTTTAAAATCCTCAAAGGAATATAAAAAATTTCTTTCTTTCTTATGCTATAAAATGAAATTTATTTCTTTCTTATAGAAAATAAATAACAAATAATAATCATATGAATATTATAAATTAACAAAGTTGTAAGTACGTGAACAATTTTCTTACCACGATTTTATTGAGTTTCTACTGCATAGAACAGAAATTAAAAAACTAATGAAAAAAAACTAAATTCGCTGATGAAGACTGTATATTTTGTAATCAACGACTTTACTGCTTGCCATGTAACGAAGAAAGTATACATTATCGATTCAAAATATAGCTATTGAGCTTTCATTGATGAGAATATATTCTCTTATAAACACTTTCCCGCCGAAATATACCACTAGATAGTACAGTCTATCGGACGGCTTTTACCGTTGGTGGTACATACACAACAGGACAAGAAAGATTTTTAAAAAACGAAATATCGAATATTAGAGCTCTTTCTCTCAAGTTGATATTTTATTACAACACCGTATATACTTTGAGCTTGAACATGCTTCCTACACAGTCTTGAACAAAAAATATAATTATTAATAAAAGTCAACATTTTAATTTTTTTCTTAACTTAAATGTTAATTTTTAATAGTTGAATGAATAAATTTTTTTGGTAATTTCTGTGGCATCATGAGAAAGAGCATTCCCAAAAAGTCCAGTAGGTTCAGACTAATTTTTCGAGCAGGTGTACAGTTACGTAACGTTTAAACATAGCCTTTCAAAACTCTTGGAAGTTAGTGACTTCATCTATTACAGCCTTTAATATTCCGAAAATCGATAGAAAGAACCCGTGTGATAAAAAGTAAATTGTAGAGCAAAATGATCACGACATACAAATCTGTACTGTGAAATATTGATTTTTTACGTTCCCAGCGCCAACCGACAAATCATTGGGACATTTGCTATACACGTATTGACAATTCCAACTTCCCTTAAGATCTGTTAATAGGGGGTCGCCTATTGACAAGTTGGCTTTGATCGAATGAAACAAACAATACTGTGCCGCGCCTTGTCAATTAATTTCGTTAAATGGTTTCGCGCATTCAGTATAACGGGATAGACAAAAGAAGAAAAAAGCATTTTTAGTCTATAGCTACGAGGGCGTTTGATTTTTGTTTGTTTTGATTTAGTTTTCAATTTTTTTATTCCTTCTAAATCATAAGTTTTCTTGAGGCCCTCAAAATAGGCGTTTGGCGTTTGTTTCAGTGATAACCTCTTCATTCGAGCCAAATCTCTTACCGCCCAGATATTTCGTCAGGTTTGGAAACAAGAAATAGTGCTGAATCTGGAGAACATGTTGGATGGGGTAGCAGCAAAGATCATGAATTACTAGATGTGACACTCGTGACGTAGTTTCTTATCTTTTTTCGACCTTGGTCCCCTTAGCCCACCGGCCTTGCAGATTTTGCTAAAAGTGGATAGTAATACAGGGGTCACGCGTGAAAGAAAGACAAAAATTTAGAGGGAGGCGGAACGAAAATAAAATCACGTTTTACCACCCAGAGCAGCGCACACGTTTACGTTTGGCTCGCCTTTAAAAATGCACAGTGAAAAAATGTAAGCAGCCCACATCCGTATACATGCTCTGAGTGTGCTACTTGCCTGTTCCCCATTCTCAATTCAGGATTTCCCTATGCTGGAACATTGCCTGGGGAAGGCACTAACACCATGCAGAGGCACACAGCGAGCCCGACAGATTGGCCCGCCTTTAAAAATGCGTGATAAAAAACGCTGCATTTTATTGCCTACACTATAAGTGCTGTAGATGACAAATTTTAGCTGCCTATTCTCATCTCTTTCGTTCTTATTGGAATTTAGATAAGGCATAGGAAGCAGTAGTTCTTTGCTACTTTCTCTAATGGAAAAATTTTCCCCAGGCAGTTTTAGAACTTGCATATGGGTTAGAGCTTTAAGCTTATATAGAAAGTGTCCCATCTAGTAATTCATGATCTTTGGGGTAGCAGGTCGTAACCCAATTTATGGATTTTTGCCATTCAATTCACTTTCATTTTCGGTAAAATTCACGAGGTTATCTAAATGATGCAAAATTTGACAGTAGTATATTAATAGATGTCAGCTGACGGAAGCAGTGTTGGATTTAAAATGACTGTCCGGGAAATTTAAAAAGGTTATATAAGATAATTTAATTTGATGAAGTATTGTCACACAGAGTGTGATAGTGTGGTGTTTAAAAAGAGAGTTACCTGTCCGATCCTAGGCATAGATAAAACCCTAACGCTATCGAAAAAGTACCTTACCCCAGGTAGTGCCAGGCTGCAGCACAGTAAGTGAGAAATATGTAGTATCCTTATTGAAGGCTTCGAAGCTGCGACAGTGGTTATTAAAGGGGATCCCCACTTTCGCTGCATGCTTCCCTGTGGACCAATGTCCCGTGAAAATCACGATCACTCTGGCAATGTCCGCATTCTTGGGAAGCTCGTTCATTCTTTTCAGATTGTATGCAGGCCAGTCTGTTCTCAAAACGTAACTTGTTCTATGATTTACTTATTATTCACTATTGTTAAAAAATGCAGCGGGACTTATAAATGTGTGCAAAATTTCAGCCCTTTTCGATAATAGGAACTGGTTTAAAATTGACTTGCAAGTTTCCAAGCCGAGAAAGAACTGCATAAAAGCTTTTATTAAAATGGCATAGTTACCTCAATGTGAAATTTCATGGGTAAAACATTATATACATATATGAATGGCTTTGTGTACATTTGCGTTATTGTAATTTTATAACTATGGAATGCTATGTTGACTTCATCTTATACATATAAAACCTAAGAGTACAAAGGTTCGTCTCGGATATCTAAGGGGATATAAAAACCAGTGAAAAAATAACAGGTAAAAGAAACATATGAAAGAGCATAGAATTTAATAAAAATAATAATCAACATTGCATTCATTGCACTGTTCGGTCGGCGTAGAGGTAATTTTTTTCTGTAAACTTTTTGATTTTAAGCTTGTTATTACGTTCAATCGACGGTTAATTATTGCATGAAAATTTAGTTATGGAATTTAGTTGCTAAATATTTAGCCAGATGACTAGGAAAAATTAATTAATTTCAAGATTATATTTTCTAATTTTGTATTATTTTAATGGAAAAAGAATATTTTTGGATACGTTTTAAATTTAAAATTGACTAGCTAACTGCCGAAAGCTGCCATCTTGCAAAACAAACAACATAGCTGTAAAATTTTTAGCCGCGAAAAAGTTATCTGGTTCTGATAAATAAAATGTTTAACCATTAATTGAACACAATATCATGCTTTAGAATATAAAACTTGTTAACTTACTATTTTCTCTAATTAGCACCAAATACTTCAAGTATTATAAACCAAAGAGCCAATTTCTACCCGAAATATTTGTTTTGTACACTTATTATATATTAAGCGGTCTTTTGAGGTCCTCTCTTCTCTATCGACCTCAATTTCTCAATTAATGCGCCTTCAAATGAAAAGACTTTAAATTTAACTATATTTTACCGAATGTGGCTGATTGACCGAATTGACCGCATTTGTGATTAACTTGTATAACATATTCATGAATATTTGCTTTTAGGTAGCATGGATACACATCGACAGGCAAATGATTTTAACAATTCATCGTCATGTCATTTCAAGAATACCCCGGTATAGCATAACATACGACAACGCAAACACATGGCTTCTGCACGTGAGTCAAGCCCAGCAAGATGACCGAGGGTACTACATGTGCCAAGTGAACACGAATCCCATGATTAGTCAAGTGGGATACCTTCAAGTAGTTGGTAAGGATACTTAGCTAAGCTTGCTCTCAATTAAATTGCATGACAGATGCCATGAGTTAGCTAAAATATTGAAATTTTTGTACACACTGTCAAGTTCCTCCCAACATCTTGGATATCGAGAGTACACCGTCCTCAGTGGCCGTAAGGGAGAATCAAAATATTAACATGACATGCCGAGCAGATGGTTTCCCTGCACCAAAGATAATTTGGAGACGTGAAGACGGTGAAGCCATAACAGTCGAGAAGAAAAAGAAAGGTAATGGCAAGTACTGCTGGAGTGACACATGTCCTTCTTTGATCCGAATGTACAACTTACTCAAGCTATTAATCTTTTCTGTTCGCATTTGGTCATATGACGGACTTAATCCAATAGTTATGGTCTACGACGGGGAGGTGTTACCCCTCACGAAAGTTAGCCGGAACGAGATGGGAGCGTACCTCTGTATAGCGACAAATGGTGTTCCTCCATCTGTGTCCAAAAGGATTATTCTGGATGTCGAGTGTGAGTTGAATAATTTTTTATATTATTTTTGAGATTCAGGCTCCATATTTCTTCTCATCTTCTGTGCATGACATCTATTGCTGTGAATGCTCGTGAATTTGTGTGCCCCTCCTAGAATTCACTGCACGTGCTTTACTACTCCCATGTTCAATGAAGATGGGTCGATATGCAGAGCTATCTCCAAGGATATCATTATAAGTTTGTGTCGTCTTATTTTCAAACAGTTTCCCCGATGATATGGGTACCCAATCAACTTGTTGGAGCACCAGCTGGTACAGATGTCACTATTGACTGCCACACGGAAGCACATCCCAAGTAAGTTCAATTTTTTCGTTCGCCTTGCTGTCTTAAACTTGGAAAGTTTTTTGTTGAATGCAAAAACCTCCTCCCGGTTCTTACATATTCAGTATTTACTTAAATTTATTGCTTAGACAGAAAACTTAAATTACAGATCAAAGCTAAACGGTTTCTTCGAGAAACTGAAAATTCAATTAAGTTTAAATCCTACTTTTTGGTAATTGCAGAGGTGCCCCTGGGGCTTAACATACTTTACATTCCGTGTATTGAATCCGTAATCTATTTACATTTTAACCCTTTGCACTCGAGGGCTCCGGAGCGGAGCCATTTAAAATTTGTCTTCAAACTCGAGGGCTCCGCTACGGAGACAATGCAAATAATTTTCAGTTTTTAACATAAGGACAAAAACAAATCGTAAAAACTATTTATAGGATATTTCGCTTTTGGTGACAAATAACGGTCGCGGCTAGCGGATTATTATGCTCTGGGGGATGGAAATGTGTACAGTAAATTCATACATATTGTACACTTCTGTTAAAAAAATAAATAATGAAAAACCAATGTCACATTTGAAATTTGTAAAATTGTTGGTGGGACAATTGATTGGGAATTTTCAACAAAACAGCACATCTCGAGAATACACTTACACACCAAATACGGAGGGCAACCACCTACATATTATACGTTCTGGAACCAAGAAAGATTGTGTAGTGTGTTCAAATAGAAAAATTCCGGGCGAAAGACGGCAGACCAAAATAATGTGATACATGTCTAGAAAAGCCAAGATTACATATTGGCAATTGCTTCGAGAGGTATCACACTTTGGACGAATACAAAATGTACCTAATAATTTTATAATTTTTTGTTTTTTTATATATTATAACATTTGTATTCATAAACAATTAAAAAAAATAATAACATACAACGATGACTTTTCTTTTAATGCGTATATCATTAACTTACATGTAAATATGATCTTTTCACTAAAATTGCTTCGAGTTGCTGGTAATATAAAAAAAACTTCGAGTGCAAAGGGTTAATAAGAGTTTTAACTATCTCTGGGTATGAAATAGAAGTATCTTAAAGATTATTGAAATTCGCTAAGCGTCGTGGGATCCCTTGCACTTAGTACAATAGAAGCGAATTGAATTTATTCTTTATGATCATGAAATTATTATATAAATGGGATATCTTATTGAAATTTCGTGCATATTTTGAATCCTTAGAGGAATATTTCGTTAGTCCTAAAAAATTTGATTGACTGTAATCAATAAAAAATTGCAGCGTGATCTTTTTGTATATTGACATACATACACAAAAGCTTTCCTGCATCCACAATATTCATTATTTAGTAAACATTATATTTTTCAAGAGTACCTTCTTCTGTACCTTGGTAAGGATAAATAGAAGTTATGGTATAAATTTATCGAAGTCCCTGTGTGAAGTCTCATCTAATTTAGTACAGTATCTCTTTTACTCCTCTAGTTACATCAAACTAATATAATATATTTGCATTTACAAAAATAACTCGAAACTTAAGAGAGGATTATTATTATTATTATTGTTTTGGGTGAGAGCCCAATTGTCTTATTTTGTTTCATATTGAGGAGTAAGGCCCCTGAATTATACAGGCTGGCCCTAAATTCGGTTTACCTCCTGGATATTATTCTTACAAGAATATATGAAGATCTACCAACCTAACAATACCGACTCTTCTTCATGTGGTATCAAATGCGACACACCGTAGCCTTAATTGCACACTGACTTGGGCCGTGTACGCACTTTAGCTAATTACAAGTAACTGACATACTACAAGCATAAAAACAATTAAATTTACTCATAGATTACAACAAGCAAATAACCTCGAAAATCTATTTCCTATGTATTTTCACAATATCTAAAAGATAGGAATATAATAAAAACATTAATACCTATCCTAGGAGTATAGTTAAGCAACTATAAATTAGACATCGAAAGACAAAGCGGAAGTTCCGAGAATAAAATAATATAAAATCATTTACAATTTTTTTAGTCAAAACTAGCTGGTAAAAGAAATCGAATTAAGTTGATTTGGAGGATATATTGAGTAAAAGATGAATATTTAATACTTAATTTCAACTGATATGCAGTGACTCAACTTATTTATCAAATAAAGAGAATTTTCCAAAACAAATGAGATGAGAAACTTGAATATCGAGTTGCAAATATAGGGTTATAGGTTATAGGTTATTGGTCCCTATAATGCAAAACAGATTTATTTAAGATCGATTATCAGAATCTTGTAAATAATTAAAATCTATTTTATTGTAAGTTGAAAACAACTTAACATAGTTTTAACAAAATTCCTTTAGATTGGCTGAACTTATTTGAAAAAAGTAAGTTTTCATTTTGTTTGTGAAAGTAAGCAGATTGATTTTCCACATTTTGCGCAGGCGACCGCATTCTACGATGACGAACGCCACGTGAAGAATGACGATAACGTCTTCTGACTGAAAGTGTACTGAAAAAGCAAAGATCATGAATTACTAGATGTGACACTATACAAGCTTAAAGCTCTAACCCATATGCCATTTCTAAAACTGCCTGGGGAAAATTTTTCCATTAGAGAAAGTAGCAAAGAACTACTGCTTCCTATGTCTTATCTAAATTCCAATAAAAACGAAAGAGATAAGAATAGGCAGCCAAAAATTCTCATCTACAGCAGTTACAGTGTAGGCAATATAATGCAGCGTTTTTTTATCACGCATTTTTAAAGGCGGGCCAATCTGTTGGGCTCGCTGTGTGCCTCTGCATGCATGGTGTTAGTGCCGTCCCCAGGCAATGTTCCAGCATAGGGAAATCCTGAATTGAGAATGGGGAACAGGCAGGTAGCACACTCAGAGCATATATACGGATGCGGGCTGTTTACATTTTTTCACTATGCATTTTTAAAGGCGAGCCAAACGTAGTCGAACGCGTGCGTGCGCTGCTCTGGGTGGTGAAACGTGATTTTAATTATTGTTCCGCCTCCCCCTAAATTTTTGTCTTTCTCTGACGCGTGAGTCCCTTATTACTATCCACTTTTAGCAAAATCTGTAAGGTCGGTGGGCTAAGGGGACCAAAGTTGAAAAAAGATAAGGGACTACGTCACGGGTGTCACATCTAGTAATTCATGATCTTTGTGAAAAAGTCTTAGAAAATACGTAGAGTACCGTTATTATATTATTCATTCTAGGTAGTTGATCAATTAATTGAGTTTAAAGAGCAAAACCAAGATTAGTGGTTTTTTAATAAAAAGCGAAGCTGTTTTTTAATTATTTAAGGTGTGTATCGAAAAATTGTACGCACTTTGATCTTGCAGTGCATTAACATAAACAGTTATCTGCTTATTCTCCACATTTAGTTTTCGAACTTCTGAGTATTTCCTGTTACTACGCCATTTCATTTGTTGTAATGAATTCGAAACGCAAAGAAGTACGTGCGGCAATTATGCACATTTACAGTAAACATACTAAAGTCTTGTATTCGTTAATTGCCAAAAAGCAAAAACAAATAGATGGACGGTCAAGCAAACTATTGAAAAGTTTCTTACAGAATAGAAAGTGGAAGTGTGCTCTAGGATCAGAAGACCAAAGGGTCGTAGTTATAAAATTTTGGAAAAGAAAATATTAAAATGTATTCAAACTAATCCTTCAATGTATATGACAGATACGGCTAAAAAACAAAGATAAGTGTCGGGTTGGTGCAAAGAGCAAAAGAGCGCATTAACATTAATGCCCGTTTTCACAGTGCGAGCTTAAGCGCTCACTCAGCAAAGCTTAAAGCGAAGCTTAAATGAAGGCTAAGGTATTTTAGGTTTCGCAGCCCTTTTTTGTTTCATGCTTAGCTGAGTGAGATCTTAGACGTTTACGTAGCACACTGTTTGCATCAGCAGTCAGCAGTTTTCAAATGCTGTCATACAAAATGAATTTGTATGAAAAAAAGAAAGAAGTGAAATTAATAGATATCTTAAAAAATGCAAACAATTTAAACAACAAAATAAAAAATGTAATGAAATATGTAAATATAAATCAGTAGTGGAATCTAAACAAAATAAGGTTAAAAATGTTGGTTGCAAATTGAATATATGGAAGGAATTGAAGTTGAGTTTAATAGTGAATCCGGGGGACTTTATAGACCGTTTAATATTAAAAAAAATATGAAAACTTTAAAAAAAAAAGAGAAATTTTCGCAGGAGAAAAAATATTCCTATGCAACGGGAGGAGGGCCAGCACCATCAGCAAGTAAAACGACGGAAATTGATAACATAGTAATGGATATAATTAGTGATCAAATGAAGGTAACTTTTCAAATAAAACTAAATTTGTGTGCGACATATGGAACAAACCTAGTCACAAGCAAAAGGATATTTGGCATGCAAATCAAAATAGTAACCAGCATTATCAAAACAAAACAGCAGATTCAAGGGAGAGTTGGTTCACAAGCACAAGTGGTTACTTGATAGCGGATGCACCGATCATTTAATCAAAAGTGATGCGTATTATTGTAATTCTATACTGTTGAAAAATCCTATCGATATCAATATGACGGACGGCAAGAAGCTAAAAGCAACGAAAGTTGGTAAGGTGATAACTTACTTTAAGAACTATAATAAAGTAAATCAAATTGATTTAAAAAATGTATATGGTTGAAGGACTAACACATTGTAGCACGCAATTCGAGCGCTTAAATTTACGACAAAAATTCTAGATAACTCTTAGCAGTTGTGCAAAAAATCCACGATCTGCCAATATACCTAGTCTTGCCATAAATTCTGTCACACAATTTCTAGTGCGCGCTTTCTCAGAAATTAGCCTGGAATTGTACCGTTATGTTGCACTTTGGAACAAATGAACTGTACGGCGTAATATGCCGATCAGTTTGGTGACAGTCTTTGACTCGTAATCATGGAGTGGGGAGTAAAAGAAAATCGTATCGCTGTAATAGCACTCCATAAGTGTGGCAAAAATGCTTCTGAAATTTTGAATTTGTTGAAACCGCTAAAAATAACAAAAAGATTTATTTATCGTGCCATAGAACGATTTAATGAAACCTTAGGCATAGATGATAGAGCAAGAACCGGTCGTCCACGTACCGTTAGAACAGTCAGTGCCATCAAAACTGTCCGAGAGCGCATCCGTAGAAATCCACTGCGCAAACAAAAAATTTTGTCGAGGGAGTTGGAAATCTCCACAAGATCGATGAGTAGACTCATTCGAGATGATCTTCATATGAAGGCTTATCGTCGGTTAACAGCCCACATGTTGACTCCACGGTTTAAGGAAATAAGATTGGAAAGATGCAAGAATCTCTTGCTTTGGCACGCAACCAATGGTCATGAGAACATCCTCTTTACCGACGAAAAATTTTTACTGTGGAGCAAGTTTTTAATAAACGAAATGATAAGGTTTATGCAACATCATCAGAAGAAGCTAAAAAAACGGTTCCCAGGGTGCAACGAGGCCATCATCCAGCTTCTGTAATGGTTTGGTGGGATGTATCCCATAAAGGTGTCATAACATTCCATTTTTGCGAAAAAGGTGTCAGAACCGATGTGGCGGTTTATCATACCAACGTGCTGGAAGGTGTTGTGAAACCTTTATCGCAAACTCTCTTCGGTGAACAACATTGGGTCTTCCAGCAAGACTCTGCTCCTGCTCACAAAGCAAAAAGCACAAAAAGCAGGAGTGGCTTCGCAACAACATTCCTGATTTTATTGCACAAGAAGATTGGCCATCCGGGAGCCCAGATTTAAATCCGCTGGATTATGCATTATGGACAGAGTTAGAGAACAAGGCCTGTAGAACTCCCTACCGCAATTTGGACAGTCTGAAAAAATCGTTGGTGGAAGCAGCAAATGAAATGTCGTTGAATACCGTGCGTGCCGCTATAGACCAGTGGCCACAACGTTTAAAAGCTTGTATAAAACCTAAAGGAGGTAATTTCGAGTAAGGCTTTTATTAATTAATTAACAATATCTTATTAAAATAAATTTCGTTGGAATAAACATATTATCTTTATTGTTTAGATTTTATGCTTCTTTAAAGTTGTGACAGAATTTATGGCACGACTAGGTACAATGAAACGCGAAGTAATTAAATTTTTACAAACGTTACAAACCTAACAAAAAAGGAAAAATGGCATCGAGCTCTAGGCCATGTTAATTTTAAATATTTAAGCAAACTTGTAAAAGAAAAAATGCTCGATGGTGTACCTGACTCTTTAGAAGAAAACGATATGAGATGCGCGATGTGTTTAAAAAGTCAAATAACGAATACATCTTTTGAAAATAATCGTACGAAAACTAAAGATATTCCTAAAATAGTTCATACCGACTTAAATGGTCCACACCCAATTACGGAATATAAAGGTGAAAGATATTTCCTGACGTTCATAGACGACTATAGTGAATGTACGCGAATTTATTGTATTAAAGGCAAATCCGAAACGGTGGTATAGTTTTAAGGATTACATAAACTTTGTACAATATCAATTCGGAAAACCTATCAAAAGATTATAATGCGATAAAGGCACCGAATATTTAAATCGGGAAATTTACGACTTCGTGAGCGAAAAGGGCATAGAACTTTTACCATGTCCGACGGATGTTCACGAACGATATAATCGCTCAGCAATGGACATAGGACGAAGCCTTATTAAGGAGGCACGAATTAGTAAAATTTATTGTCCGGAAGTAAATAGTACTGTTGCTTATCTAAAAAACCGCACAATAGTATACACGAGCGAAGACAAGACGCCATAGGAGATAGAAACCACACGTTAAACATCTAAAGATTTATGGATCGCGAGATTTCGTTAGAGTATCCGATAAAAAGGGTAAAATTTGGAACAATAAATTAAAAATCGGCGTACTTGTAGGTTATACACATTTCGGATATTGAGTTCAAATTAATAATAACGTCATCGAGGCAAAACTTGTTAAAATAATTGAAAAGGGTACCAAGCTAATTTGTTTAGAAAATCGCAACAGCCAAAATACTTGTGAAAATACTTACGAATTTGAGAATACGGTTGACATCAATCTTAACGAGTATAAGTTTGTGAGCGAATAAAAAATGAAAGAGAAAATGAGGATGAGAATATAAACGAAATTCAAAATACCGATGACGAAGCTTCTGTTGAAAACAATGAGAATTCAAATTAAACCGAGAAAGCTAACATTAATGATAAACTTAACGCGAAAAGATCCTCTTCGCGTAAAAAAAAAATAGAATGATATGCCAAGCCAATTACAAACTGTATATATGTTAATTACATCACCGCGAACGTACCGAGTTCCTATGAAGAGGCGATAACATCAAACAAATCATTTCATTTCATCATCAACAGATCATTTGAAAAAGGCAATGGATTCCGAAATCAATAATCTAAATAAAAAGAAAAACCTGGGAAATTGTCGATAAACCAGAAAATAAAAAAATAATCTACATTATATGGATTTACAGCGCAAAAGTGATGACTCTTATACAGTGCGATTGGTAGTACGCGGTTTTCAATAGAGAGAACAATTAGAAAATGTTTATTCTTCTGTCGGAAAAATGCAGACATTAAAAATACACTTGAGAGCAATAAAATCACACACCCAAGTAATTTGGTTTGTTACTGATTTTTTTCATACATCTAAAGACACTGTTATGTTCTCTGATGAGTGCAGAATGACTTTGCATGGTCATGATGGACGCTCTAGAGTCTACAGAAGGTTATCAGAACGATTTTCACAATGCTGCATAAGCGAACGTGTAGCTTTTGGAGGTGAATCGTGTATGTCTTGGGGTGGCATAATGTTGGATACCAAAACTGACATTGTTTTCATCACTGGGGCGAATACCGGCCCGAGATCGAGAGGGTTGACGGCTGCACGATACGTCGAAGAAGTGCTCGAAGGACATGTGAGACCGCTCGCATGGCTTATGGGAGAAGACTTCATCTTAATGCACGACAACGCCAGACCGCATGTCGCTAGAACAGTTTGCGAGTACATGGAAGACGTTGGAATCACCGCGATGGAGTGGCCAGCTCGTAGTCCTTATCTCAATCCGATCGAGCATGTCTGGGACGAGCTAAAAAGAAGAGTTCGAGCACGAAGCCCTGCTCCTACGTGCTTCCAAGAGCTTCAACTCGCCATTGAAGAGGAGTGGAATGCTATACCACAAGATTTCATGGTGAAATTAATACGGTCCATGAAAAAGCGATTAAGAGCTGTGATTAAGGCTAGGGGAGGGAATACACCTTATTAATAAACAATTTGAGCAAGAATTTTGAGTTTGATTATCATTCTTCCTTAAGCAAAATTGGTAAATTTTACCTCTATGTTGGGCTTTGTGCCCTAAAACCCCTTATGGGTATTTTTTTACACTGTATTTGGTATCATTAGCAAGGTAATGAAGTAAACTTTCAATTAGTGTATTTTTTTTTTCAATATTTATTCACATTCATGAAAAAAACTGCCTTAACCAAAAAAAAATAAGATGTGCGATTTTATTGCTCTCAAGTATATTATTATGCTACTACTGTACAAATGATTTGTTTACCGAACAAATGAACGTTGAGACGCGGTCCTCAACGGAAAAATGAAAAGCGAAATTTAATTTATGAACCAAAAGGTTAGGAGACCGACCCGAACAATGGTTTTAAGCTGGAAAAAGGTTTGTTCAGATTACGCGAAAATCCACTTGCGTGGTATCAAGCATTCGATAAATTCGTGAAGAAACTTGGCTTTATTAAGAGTAATTACACAACTATTTCTATGTAAAGAAGAAAATGAAGACTGGTTTTCATAGACAATCTTTTAATTTGTGCAAATATAACTAAGAGTTTCAAAAACGAAAAATCGTTTATTGAAAAGATTTGTCATGAAAGATTTGGACGATGCTAAAAACCATATTGAAATCAATATCGAATATGACAAAATTAATAATATCACCTCGAAAATTTTAAATTATACGAGACTCTTATAGATACAAACCTAAAATTAGACCAAGGTTAACAAATAGACCGTAATTTAATATGCGAATTATTATGTATAAGCCCAGGAACAAGACCTGATATCGCTTATAGCGTAAACTATCTCCCTTAGCTCTTATCACACCTTACTTGCCTTGTTTTAAGCAATCTGTGAAAAGTTGTTGCAATTTCTTTTATTCTTTGTCATAGGTACAGTTGTTGAGCCTAACCAAAATTTATGGCCCATTGTGTTACCACTTTGCGCACAAGACTATGGTTATACGTGGAATTCGAACCCACAGCCTCTGGGATGGTAATCCAGTGCGCTAACAACTGATTTACTAGAGGTCCTGTCACTCTATTACTGATGTTTGATTGTTTTCGAACTATTTTGGACACAATGTTTGGGATGATTGTCTTGTTGGAATAAAACTGCCTCCTTTTCAGTATCGAAAATCTCCAAACTCTTCAACAAGCTGGTTTCTGTTGGTGTACAAATAAGTTTTGATAAATTTACAAAAAATCATAGCATTAGAATTATATATAACATTAAATCGCAACCCTCTATAATAATGTAATTATGTAAATTTTTGTGCTGACAAAACACAATTTGAGGGAAGCTTTTTTGTTTTAATTTCAAGAAAAAAGGCTATCAAAACTTCTACGACCGTACACAGTATAAATACACGATGCAAATTCTAAAATATCTATACAAAACTAAAGATCTAAAATTGCGTTACAGACAAAATGTAAAAAGTGAAAAAATTGTTTTATTGATTCGGATTACGCAGGCGACCTTATTGACAGAAAGTCCACGAGCGGATGTGCAATCAGACTCAACGGTAACCTAATATGGTATACTGGAAATCAAAAAAAACAAAACGTAGTCCACCTTTGCGGAGTATATAGCGCTATCCGAAGCTGTTACTGAAATTTTATTCATACGAAATATTTGTAATGAAATGTTCAATTTAAATATTATAGAAGTGATAAAAAATTTTAGAAGATAACAGCGGTTCAGTCTCTATTGGCAAATTTGGAAATGTTACGAAAAACTCGAAACATGTAGAAGTTCAATTCCACTATATCAATGAAAACTATCAAAAGAAAACCATTGATAGTATAAAAGTTGAATCGAAATCTAATCTAGCGGATATTTTCACAAAAGCTTTAGTCAAAAATTCCTTTTTAGAAAATAGGCGAAAATTAAAATTAATCTAAAAATGAAGACAATCTCAAATTGTTAGGATAGAAAACAAACGAAATATTAAATTCTTGATGTAAAACAGATAGATATGTTAAAATTATGTTAGAATTCTTAATCTGTCAAGTGAGAGTCGCAATATCAATATATTGATTAAATCTAAAACAAAAGTGAGTAATCAACAAGGAGGCGTATTGAGTTTTGGCTGTCAAGACACTTCAATTAATTAACGTAAGTAGTAAGAAGCGCCATGCAGCGAACACTAAATAAATAGAAGCTATTAAAAGGAAACGAGATTCCCTCTTTTTACTTCTTGTATTCCTTCTCTTGTCGATCAGCGTAGCACACACATCACATCGCTCGTGAGCTGGTAAAATCTAATAAGTCTGAATTATACATTTAAGTTGTTTATATTACAGATAAATTCGTTACAGGCAGAAGAGGTAATAAAACATTAAAAACCCCAAAGAAAAATCAAAGTGAAGATAAATGGCAGCCGTTAGAGGACAAAAAATTATACTTGTGGACCAGCAAATAGAGAAAAACAAATCAGAGACAAAAATGATGAAGACAAGACACGAGCTAGAAACTAAGAAGCAAAAGTTTGGAATACCACAAATGAAGGAGGAGCACGAATTGAAATGTCAAACTTTAACCCAAAAACTGAATAAAGAGAAATGAAAAACACCGATTTGATATTTTATTTCAAAATCAATTTTTTTTTTTATTTTTAACCAGGTTCACTTGAAAAGATTCGTAAAATGTTCGTTAATTCTTTAAACATTTCTTATTGAATTATGTATAGTAACTCTGTAGTAATTAGCAAAGATTTCGTTTAATTTCAAGATTCCAGACCATTGTCAAATAGCCAATATTAAAAAGAATTACAGTTGCTACTATAATGCTTTGAATGGTGATTAAAGGTAGTCCCATGTTTTTTGCTAACACTAGAAACCGTCTCATCCATACACTATATGATCGCTATACACAGTTTCTTTTTCGAATCTAAGCTTCATTATATAATTCTTCTGCTCGATTTGTGCAACTTCTTAGAAGAGTTAACACATAATTTCGACACCATCCACCATTAGCCACTATGCCATTTGTTCCGAATTTCCCTTGCTCAGAGCGAGATCGGAGATTGGAGGTGGCCATCGTGCCACAATCCATAATTTTTAGCTTTGAATCACATAGCGTCTGGACATTTACACAAAAATAACCTTTTCTGTTGCATAATATTTCCCACTTGCTGTTCCTATAGAACATAATTTTATTTGGGATCAATTCAATAATCAACACAAACCTGGTGATTAAATTTAGACATATGTGATGACGTTCAAGAAATCTAGCGATTTTAAAGAAGTCTTTCCCTATAATCGCTTTTTCGCATTCGGTTTCAGGAAATTTAAAATTAAAATTAAAAGTGAAATTGCCTTAACAATGCGATGTAATGTGCAACTTTTTTTGCTACACGGCATGTAATTGATTTGGAAACTTGCACTATTCCTGTAAAATAAAATAAATATTTTATTGAATATAAGAGCAATAACAGAGAAATTTTACTAACCAAGTTGTTTTAAGTGAAATTTGCGAACATATTTGCCTAAGTACAATAGCTACTGTTTAGACATCCTGAACCGCGAAAAAAAAACCAACATCAGCCCAATCATCAAAAATTTTCTTGTATGAAATCTTTTAATGCGTGTAATTTGAACAATTACTCCGTAATATTCTTCATCACTTTCGTCCTCTATATTTTATTTATCACTGTCCATTTTTTAAACAAAAATACAAGTTCAAGTACAACAAGTAATATATAAAAAAAAATTTAAAAAAAAATTCTTTTTTTTATTGTTATAAATGATTTATAAGTTAAAATTGAAAAAGTAGGACAAGTACAATGATTTTAGTGATGCGTGGGTGGAAATAAGGGATACGGGAGTGGATTCGCTCGGGAAGCACCACTAACTTGTATTGTCACCGAAGTTATACATGTTCGCCAAATTTCATTGAGTTTGGTAAAGTCTAAGTATAAAAATTTTGCATTACAAGATTTGACGACACGTAGTGTAAGTTAAATAAAAGAATTTAAAAAAAAAATAATTTAAAAAGGCGTTTATTATCTCTATAATTTCTCACTTGAAACGTCATTGCGACAACTTAAGCTTTAATCGTCGCTTAAACTCGTACTGTGAAACCGAAAATTGACTAAGCGAGAGACTTAAGCTCACACTGTGAAATCGGGCATTAAATATAAAAAGCAATAAGCCCCTAAACGTACTATTAAACAGCAAAAATGATTGTACACAATTTTGATTCACGCTAAAGATACGTATTTAATAATGGATGACGAATTCTATTTTAAAAATGGCTTTTCTACTCTTCATGGTCCGCAATTTTATAATGCACGTGATAAAAAGAATATACCAGATATGCGATGCTAATTTCGAAATTCAACTCATCCTCTGTCGCTTTTACATACATCCTCGAGTTTAAACGTAAACAGAAATGTATTTCCTTTTACCCAGCTCATTTTAAACTTGAGTTGAATACCTATGCATTAAGTATAGAAAAATAAATTGTAAAGCATTGACCAGTTACAGAAGGATGCAACTTTAAAAAATTGTGAAGGTTTGGCTTCTACATATACATACGTAACTGTATAGCGAAATATGTGTGAAGTTAAATCCAAAATTCTCAACCTAAATCAACTCTTCAAATAAGAAATTAAGCAGTGGTGGAAGTTATGTAAAGCGTGATGTATTACATTACGCCATAAATTAACTCGAATATAAATAAAACTGGAACCGAGCTTACTCTGAAGCTGTATAATTTTCCAATTTCAGGGCAATCATCTATTGGGTCTACAATTCTGTGATGGTGCTGCCGAGCAAGAAATTCAAAACCGAGTATACAGAGAACTCTTACAGGTAATTGATAGGCCAAGGGCATGCTGCGTAGTTATGACTGATAGTTTTGTTGGTATAAATATATTTTATTTGCTCTTTATCACAAAGTACGAGCGCAATCGACATCTTAATAGTGAGCTGATTTTTAAGCGTTTAGTTTTTAATTTTAAAAAAAACGAAAAATTGAGAAATTTTGAGTGACTTTTTCGAGCATAGCCGCTGGTATCTCACCAATAACACGTGTGATGTTGTCTTCTAGTCCTCGGATCGATGCTGGTTTATCGGCATAAACAAGAAATTTTACGTACCCCACAAAAAGTAGTTCAACGGTGTCAAATCGCTTGATCTAGGTGGCCAATTGATTAATGCGGCACCATCTTGTTCAAACCACATGTCAAGATTCAGCTCGTGTATTTTGGGCAATAAAATGTTGGAAATCAATGCACAATAGCGAGCACCATTGGCGGTAACATTGTTCTCATCATCATTTTTGAAAAAGTACGGAACAATGATTTCACCAGACCATAAACCACACCAAATAGTGCATTTTTCAGGATGCATTGGCAGTTCTTGTGGCTGCTCAACGGACCAAATACGGCAATTTTGCTTATTAACGTATCCGTAAACTTTGTTCGGATGTAAGTCTTCCCATGATAAAATGGCAATGCAAACTGAAGAACTTTGACTTTGACACATATCACGAATCACGCGTGAGCTGTCAAAAACAGAGTACTGAAAAACCAAACTGTAAAAAAACCACCTTTTATAACATAATTTAAATAGACTATACTTATCTCTACAACAATATAATAATAAGCAAATTTTCTTTATTTGTATAATACATATGTTAACAATATTAGAATTAAACTCACCACATACATTTTGTTTATATCGCCTCACTGGTTTCACATTTGTTAAGGTTTTGCACACAAATTCTAATGTCCTTCGAATAAATTCATTTTTATTTTACCATGATGAATTATCCAAACTTAAGTTTACCTTCAAATACTTTCGCTGATTCGCATAAAGTGCAAATAGATATGTAATGTACAACAATTTTCAATGTATACCAAGAAACATTATTTAGAATGCCTTCTGCTAATGCGTCCAGGTTTTTGTGGACTCAGCAAGCGTCAGTGCGGTGGCTATAATTTTATGGTGAGCTTACTTCTTTTTGCACCTTATGTGCTATTTGTCGTGATGAATATATTTATATATTATAATTTTTAATGTATTACTGAGTGCAAAATGATACGGAAAAATTACAAGTTTTGTTAAGCAATGTTAAGACAAATATATTTCACTAGAATAATGTGCGTTTACCAAATATAAGAGTATCATACCTTAAAATAAAAAAAGAAACCCTTATAGGATCACTTTGTTGTTGGTCTGCCGCTCCATCAAAACCCATTATTTCAAAAACGGCTAGAGGCATCGATATTTAATACCAAAAATACAAAATAATAAAGTCTACAGCGTCATAGACCTGCCAAAAGTTCAAGCTTCTAACTAAATTAAATAAAAAGATACTTTCAAATTGTTCATTTTTCAAAAAAAAAAAAACCCTAGCACTACCTCACCGACTGCCGAGCCCATTAAAGTGATTAAAGCCTTTAGGATACATGCTATTGGCCTAGAATATAAAAATTTGGCTCGAATTAAATCACATAGCATAAGTAAAGGAAAAAAGCCGAAAATTATTAATTTCTAATTCTGTGTGGAGTTTGATTTTTTTTAAGAAGTCAAAAATAAGAATTATTACTTCTGATTACTTTCCCGCACATTAAAGCATTTAGCTCAGTTTCAGTTTAGGTATTGTCTTCTAAGTGTGCAATTATTGCAAATTCTGTCACATGCCTTATATGTCCAGTTTACGTCACTATTACGTGAAGTTATTCGACCTGGAAACTCATATCTCAACAACTCAACATTTTCGCCTGATGATGATACATAGATCCATTCTATTCTAAAATAAAGATCCCCTGTCTCTATTTCTTCAAGTTGAGGCCATAACATGTTATCAATCAGTCGATGGATAGATCTGTGATTGCTGGACACATCCTGAAATAGTTGTACCAGCGTCTAATTATTTATGGTTATAATTATACATATGTCTACTTGACAAGTGACATAGACACCGAAAAAAATAGCGTTCAGAAGTTTTCCACTACCAACGCCTAAGCGCATATATTTACATATGGGATTTTTTTATTTTATTATATATTTTCTAAATCAAATTAATTTTATTATTACCAAATTGGACAACACACCTTTTGCTGGCAGATCAAATGAGCACGACAAGATGCATGTCTATTTATGGCCACAGTTGAAGAGAGCGAGTCTCGCTCCAATCCCGATCAGTTTTCCTTCTCCGCGTTGTTAGCACCACTTTTTAGGTGTATTTTTATGCTTGTTGCTTGCACTAATGCCCACATATTCGTATATATAAAGTTGGACCGCTCAATCTCCTGTCTCAAGCGTCCGCCAATTTGGCAACCTATGTACTGCTTTAGATGGACGAGAGAAGATGTCTATGATTAGCGCTATAGCTGTACATATTTTTTTCATTGCAAGGATAGGATCAGGAAAAGAGACTAGTCATCGAACTTAACTTTTGTTTACATTTTGATGTCATCAAATTTCTTTCAGAACAGTCGTAATCTATGCTCATTAGATACTCCATAAAAACATAATTACTAAAATTTAACCAGGTCCCTGAATTCGACGATTTTAATTGATAAATGTTGGCTTGAGATGGGAAAGTGTCAAATTGTTTTTGGGCGATTTGGAGTCCTAAATTTCCATTTTAAGAAGAATAAAGTTTCTACCAACATAAAAAAGCGAATTTTAATGCATTTCATAAGTAAAAAGTTATTGTTATATCCAAAAGTGTTCATAACAATTTAGCAATGCATATAGTGGTTGTCACTATCTGAGAAGGAAAGAGAGAGAACTAAAATCGCACCGTCCGCTACTATAGGAAATCATGTACGTGAACAGTCAAATATATTATATGTCATTGGTCTAAGCGTCACTTTTGAAATGTCTCTTTATTATTCAATCAAAAATAAGATCATATTTCTAAATTTTTTTTTAAACGAGTACAGCCAATCACCATCAATTTAATACACAACTTAGAAGTACATACATCTTATATATATGGTACACACCAATTTTTACATATGGAATAAATTTTTTCATCAACAATCTAAAGGTATCTGCACACCTACCGTTATGCCTGTCAGGCACACCTACTCAGTTTAATCAAGAGATGAGATGATTAAACTTTTCAGTTATTTTAACCTGTCCCAGGCATACCTAACAAGTACACCGAACCGTGTGTATATCGAGGTTTAGATTTAGATAAGAAAGCATGTGTTGTGAGCAAAAATACTCTATATACTTGGCCTACCAGGCTTTAATTGGATATCCTTATCCATTATATGTATGTTTTTTATTTAAAATATTGTTGCCTCTTATGTAAGTATAAACTAGGTCTTTTAATAAAAAAAAATATTTGTGTTCAGTTTACGTGAATTTCTCGAGAAAATCAATTTCGCATTTTCCTAAAAGCGGAAAAATTCAAACTTTCAAAACACAGAAATTTTTAAAGGTCACTCCAAAGCACATGATTCGTTCATCGAATCTCGCCTTAACTTACTCCTGCGCCTTCTTTACTTCACTTAACTATTTGCTAACGTAAAATTCCTTTCCTGTACTTCCATTATTTTGCAGCTAACAACTGCCCTTTGACTTGCAGTCTATCAAAGTGATCGGCCCGAGGGCATTTAAAATATCACAGCTGTTTTTTTTGTCTGCATGTACGACTTAGTAAAACATTGCTGATAGTTGCTTTGCCCTTTCGCGAAGAACTCTCGTTTAGCATTTTTACTTACTTACGTCTGGGGTGTGCATCTCCATTTTTGACTTCCCATCGAACATTTTCATAACTTTCCAGCAAGTTTTGTATCCTGAAGACACTCAATACTTCATAGCTGGATGATACCTCCATTACGGCAAATTTTTCTGCTTTATCCATGAATTCGCCCAGCTGTCTTGCTTCCTCTTGCGTTATCAAGCGATGCTTCTGGTACCTCGGTTTTGCGATTTACGTAGCTCCTCGACCGATTTTTAATGTATGCACCACGCATCGTAACTATGTTTCGACAGCAACCCAATTCTGCCTGACATTTTGGTACGCTGATACTATTCCGATTTGGTAGAATCGCATCACTCGGTTCATAATCTGTTGAAAAACACGAGTGAAAAAGGAGAATCTATAGAGATTAGTAATACACTTTCTCCTGTTATTCAAAAGGAAGTTCAAGAATTAAACTAATATACGAAAAAATGATTTTTGTTTAAGCCGTGGAGGCGATGTAAGAAAATGCATATAATTTTACACAAATGGGATTATTATTTCCAAGAAAGAGTGCTACCAAATTCTATGGGTGTAATATAAACCCAAAGCCCGAAACTCATTTTATTATCACTGTCCATATCGGAAAAACTTTTTGCATCTTATTTACATATGCATTTTTATTGTTAAGTGTTTAATATCTGTATGAGGTTTTTCAGTTTTTGTCTTCTTTTTTGGCATTGGCTATGAACCTTCTTATTATAATTGCCTATTTGTGACAGAAGTTTTCGTCTAACTAATGAAAGTGAAAAATTTGGTCATAACATTGAATTTGCAAAATTTGCTTATGAAATGAGTGCAACATAATGTATTCACCATTTTACATTTCGAAATTTTGATAATATATTCACGTATAGTTCCCTCAAAATACTGATAATACGTAAGTTCACTAATTCGTCAAATTCGAAAAATGATGTTGCCATTTTAAAATTATTAGCCGCCATGGGTACGCCATTTTGAAACCGGTGAAAAAGTAGCGTATATGATAGTTTGGACTATGTTTACTTACAGTAAAAAAAGTAAGATTATTCCTAATAAGTATTTGGCGTGATTGAGCAACAAAGAATTAAACAAACAAATAATCAATAATCAATCGATTCTATGTACATGGTCCCCTGGTCAACGTTTGTTCGGAGTAATGAAAAGAGGAAAAATGTCTAGGATCTATTTAAGGATAGTATGTGGTTGGGAATAGAAGTTGATGAATCAGTAAACCAAATAGAATTTCCTATTCCTAACCAAAAATCCGTAAACTTTAATAACCCGTTTTTGTAAATTTGCAGCTTAACAGTAGAAAGTTCAACGCAAAATGAGACTTTAAGCTTGATGTGCATATCAGGGGTATACAATCAAAGTTGGTAAAGTCCACAGTGCCAAAATGTTCAGTAAACGATAAAAACGATTATTTTAATAATTACAGGTAACTATTCTAATGTTAAACATTATTTATATGCAGAATGTAATACATTATAGAAATACAAGTGTTCATCACGCTCAGTTCAATACTTTTGAGTAAAACCTTAAGTATAAAATGGACTTTCCTAGTTTTGTTACCAAGTTTCGGACTTTACTAAGTTTGTAACTGAATGTTTAGGACTTTCCTATATTTGTTACCAACTTTCTGGACAAGGTTGGATTCAGGCGTCAGTGAAATGGAGGCAATGGAGTCTTCCTGTTGGTCGAAAAGGACTTTACGCACATTGAAACTCAACTCACTTGGACTTTGCTAGGTTTGTTTATAAAGCCAATTTTCAATTTTAAATAACAGTCGAGATTACTAGAATTTGTATAAAATTATTCTACGGGGTAAATATAGATACGGAAAAAAATGTGTTGCAATTTACATAAATCTCACTTTTAAAATTTTGTGGACTTTACCAACTTTGATTGTATACCCCTGATATAATACTCATTTCCTCCACTTCAAATATTTCTGTCTCTCAAAGTCTATTTACAAGTATATAAAAACAGCTGCATGCTTAATTAAATATTTTGAGGTAACGCTTACTGATAATAGGCTGAGAAAAAGAAACAAGACACAAAAAAAAAGAAGAAAGAAAAAAAAGCAGCAACAGTTTGACTATTTACAAAGAGCATTGTCTGATTTTTCTCTCAATTAATAAACTTCATTTAATTTAATCACTTTGCTTTAAATTAATTAAACTACCTCACCATTATTCTCAAAATATTGCGATCCTTCGAACTGTGTCCTACTTATCTTACATAAAGAAGATGCCGCAGCAGCAGCAGCAGCAGCAGTAGAAGCCGCAGAGAATTCAAACTTCTCGCACATTCGGGGACTCACTAAATGCACACATATTCACGGAATTACCTACTTTTTAGAAAGTAGTTGTTCTTAAATTTATTTGAATTAAACATTTTTTGTTTTTTTTGTATGTTTTGGTTTTTTGACTATAAAACAAATATTTGCTCCTTTTTTTTAGCTTTCGCTTTGTCTTTTCTCCTTTTTTGGCTTTTTCATTCTCTTTCTTTTTGTCAATACGCTCTTACCATACAAACTGTATGTATATAGTTATATCATTCAAAGGAATCTCCGAACCTTATTTTAAACCTTCTGAACTTGCTATGAATCAGGAAGTGTACTAAAAGGAATGTTTAAGTAAAAATCGTCGACCATTTCTCAACAAATACGATCAGAAGGGTAATTACGTCTTTTTATCTGATAAAGTTGTGACACATTACGCTAAAAAGACACAAGAGTTCTTACGGGCAAATAATATAATATGTGTATCTACCGAATCACAAAAACCCTCCTAATATAATACAATATAATCCCATCGAAAATTTCTTTGGTCAGTTAGCGACTAACATTTACAAAAATTGTTGGAAGGCTGCAAATATATATTAAGCAATTGGGGAGAAAGATTAAGAAGTGTCTCAAAGAATTTGATGTAACAAGCATACAAACGTCTTGCAGGAGTATAGTTACTAAATTGTGAAGAGTTGCTGACAATGGAATTTTTCATGAAATCGATTAATTCAATTATAAAGTAAAAGTTCCCTGCTTTTATTAATAACATTTTAGCCATCCGTTATATCTTATAGCATCTTAATCGATTCAGGAGAGAATACAAATTTTATATTTCGTACTTTCTCTGACGGATACTTGAATCTTCAGCTAAGCCCAACTACCTTTGGTAGTCGTTAAACTTAACTTTCCCAATTGTTTTCATTTCTTAGACACTTCCTTGTTCTTACAGGGCCCATATGAAGCTGACGATAAAAAATTTACAGAGCGGAGACTTTGGTAACTATCGATGTATATCAAAAAATTCACTGGGCGAAACCGAAGGATCGATACGGGTTTATGGTAAGTTTGTTGACCCAAACTTTTTTTTATTTTTCATATATTTATATAACCGTCCGGCGCAGTGCTAAAAATTTCAAAGTTACTTATCCTTCAAGGAATTTTTATATTTTCACTGCGGTATACATTGGAGCAGAGTTTACCCCGGCGAATTGCGAGAAGTTTATTGAAAATGCAACTTTAGTGAGGACATGGTTTAACGAAGCCAAATAAAAGTTGCACATGTCTACCCCCGCATGTCCTCATGTTTTGAATAAAACAGAATATACGTATTTCGGCATTCTGTGCATCCTTCATAGCTTAGAAGTTTTACTTCTTTCGGGAGGAACTGACTATGCAAAATTTATAGGGTTGGATGCATGTGAATACAGTATATGATGGAGCTAAAATTTTCAATTGGCTGACGTGTTGTACTTGTCGGTTTTATTAAAAAATCATAAGTTAAAATTTCCAAGCTCTCAATATAACATGCTTTCAAGTATCTGATTGATATTTAAACACTTTTTGTTTGTCTTTACCCTATGAGTATAGTAACTATACCCTAACTTTTGCCAATTGCCATTTTTATGTGCTGTACTATTATTAATGAATTAAAACAATTTTTACTCTCTAAATTCAAAAGATAAAAATACATAATAAAATTACGCAAATCGATACTTCCCCTACCGATAACCTATTGAACAAATTTAAATCTTCATTTTGCAGTACTTCAACAGAGACTTCTAGAAGCAGGCATAATCGCGCTGCGAAATCGGAAATACTACTTATTTATACAGAGTGGTCCATTTATTATTTGGAATTTGAACTACTGGTTATTTTAAAGGTGACAACTCAAATGTCATTCTTGTTATAGCAGGAAGTTTGCTTTATATTTCTGGTTAACGAAATGGGTCGATACGCGCTTGAACAACGCTAGGAAAAACTAATAAATCTCTTGCAAATGGTGAATATTCTACCAAAACTGTAAGAAAATAACGTTCAAATTTCGTTAGAAAAAAAGCGAGTTCCACGCAATTTGTGGGTCCATTTTGTGAAACATGTACTTCATGGAATTTTATTGGATAAAACAACACGTCCTCGTACTCGTGCAGTGCGCGTAACAGAAAACATTGCTTCTGTTGCTTAGAGTGTGCAAGAATCAACTCGCCTCAGAAATTTAACATTTCACGCACTTCTTTGATGCGAATTTTGCATAAACACCTTGGAATGACACCGGACAAAGTTCAATTGGTAAAGTAGCCACATGGCCATCCGCAACGTTTTCGGTTCACTAATTGAGCAGCACACTTGGAAGAAGATGAGCACTTTTATAGAAAAATCATCTTTTCTGACGAAGCTTATTTTCATTTCTGTAGTTACGTTAATAACCAAAATTTGTCGCACCTGGGGCACAGAAAATCCACACACAGAGTGCACACAGAATGCACAAGTAACTCTTTGGTGTAGTTTTTGGAATGCCTGTACCATTAAGCCATTTTTCTTCTAAAATGAGGAAGGATGATGCGTTATAGTAAATGGTGAACACTACCGCGCAATGATAACTGGTAGTTTATTTTCGAAGATATGGATTTGGATAACATTTGATTTCAAGAGGATGGCGCGCCATGTCGCACAAGCCATGTAACAATCGATCTCTTGCGAAGCTGGAAACTTGAAAATTGCTAAATCGCATTATTAGCAGTTTTAGTGATGTGAACTGGCCACCTGCACCTGCTATTTGTCTGAAAAATTGGGTTGTCCAACGCAGGTAGTCAATTGAATGAAGTGGTGTTTCATAATTAACCGGAAGAATTGTACTTCCGAATAAAAAGCCCACATTGAAAAAAAAATTATTCGTTTTTTATTTACAGTAAAATCAAATTCCAAATTTTAAATGGTCCACCTTGTACAACAAACCTAGTTAGACTTTAAAAGACTTTATAGATAAATTTCGGGTTATTTTCTTGATTTTTAAGCTAGATGTAAATAATTTTAGCATACGAAGTATTGATAAAACCACACGCGTTATAAATACATTTTGTTTTTTGTGTGAATATTAAGAACGATAAAACAATTTTATTTAATATGAATATATTCAAATAGAGGTCTTTGTAAACAACTACTTGAGGTAGAAAAGGAATAAATACTAGCATAGCGTGAAAATAGGTTGGTTGCTCGTGTGTAATAAAACAGCTTCAAACCATTAGGGCACAATCAGCCAACAAATCTAGAGGAACCTAGGAATTACTGTGGAATGGGTACAACAGTTTTAAAAAAAGACAGAAATGTTGAATGTTTGAATATTATTTCGCCCATCTAACCACCTCGGCTGTGCTGGACGCGCTGCAATCTGTCCAATTTTTCACAACTTTTGGTTTTAATTTCTACACCAGCTGGATCTTACACAATTTTCCATATAGTGAACGAATAAAGACGTAATTGTAACCAACGACGTCTAATCGATAACTCTGGAATTTTATTTACACTTCTACTTACAGCGACTATTATTTCTTCGGTACGAACATTTCTCTAACGTGGTGTTGACTCAACATCAAGAAGGGTAAATTTAATACAAAATTATCAAAGACGAGTTGCCTGCTCAGATGGACGATTATGTCAACCACAAAATTCACGTAATGCTATGCGTGAACTTTTTCAGGACAATGGCGGGATTACGACCATGATGATCAGGCAAGTGCATTGTTGAAGATAGAAACCATTGAGGAGACAACATTTATAGAAGGAAGGGAGGCCTGAGGACAGGAACGCGTCAAATGGAAACAGTTAACATCGGGCTTGGAAGAATGCTCACACTTGTTGAAGTAGTGAGCGAAAAGATTACCTAATATGAAGAGATGTCTTTAAGCTTATTTGTTAAGGGGATTTTCTTTTCAACGTTGATGAATTAGTAAAAACGTTTAGGGTTAGAGATATTGGTGGATTTCTTACGGCTGAGATAGTTAAGATAAAAGGATCGCTAAGTTTGCAGAGAAGAGTAGCCACTAAAAGATAGTTAGAAAGATCACAATCGAAGCGCGATAAGAGATAAGTCTGCCACAGTTTATTTCTCCTCCGTATGGACCAAAGTTCTTTATTATACCACGGGAGAAGCATGTTCTCTCCGAGATGGATAGGGAATAGATTGGGCCATGCAGGCGAACTTCATTCACTCACTGTCAAGGACATCATTCACAGAAAGCTGAAATTCAGTTATAATAAAGTTAAAGGATGATTGACCAATTAAGTGATTTAATTTTCCGAAGTCACCCGCTCGGAAATTAAAGTAGAAAGATGTTTCGGAGTTAGTGTGAAGAAGGGGAGGTTCAAGAGAAAGAGTAAGGAAAAATAGTGAGTGTTACTCGTCAAGAGTGCAAAGCAAATAATTGATATTGACTACCGAGCTAACAGGATAAGACGAAATGATCGGATTTAATTGAATTATGTTGGTTATGCCGCTGACTTGACAGAAACCAGAGTCGGAAAGGGCTCAATGAAAAATATCTCTTTGTCAGAGAGGACATTTGTGACAGTGGAGTTAATCTTCAGATCGAATCCATTGAAGGCGAGGGAGATTAAAGTCACAAAGAATAATGCCTTCATCATTTTATCCTAGAATATTGATCACAGGCACCAGCACGGAAGACAGTGAAAACGGTATTAAATAATTCATTACTGAATAAGCTGGGAACGAGGTTAATTTCGGTTAGGGCAAAGTTGTCGTATGGGTATTCTGGAAAACTGTGAACGTTTTGGTATGTAAACCTCTGAAATTGTCACAGTATAAGGAAAGACGAACATGGGCAGAGAAGGGGAAGATTGAGAAAAAGGGGCTTCCGAAAGGAATAAGAATTGAAAACAATAATGGCACGGGCATTCGCAGAACAGCTGGAAAAGGTTTTCAAACCCAGCACCACGAACATTGAAAGTCAAAAAAGAACACAAAAGGAAAAACCCATCAGCTTCACCGTCAGCTCAGTAGTAAGGAAAATTCAAGAGCTAAACCCGCGAAAAGCGACAATATAATCGGACGTCTGATTAAAGCCCTCCTCTTGAACGGTAAAATCCGGATCTTGCTCATATTGAACGCAATCCTTCGGGTCAAATCCAAACTCTTTGACAAACTCCAAAGAAATCTAGACAGAATCAATACCATCCCTATTCATCAATTTGGATTCCATAGTACTATAGAGCAAGTGCAGCCATCAGTACTATAGAGCAAATTCACAAGATCTTCAAAAAAATTAAGGAAGTCATGGAAAACAAGGAGTATTGCATCGAGCTTCCCCTGGATGTAGTTTAGACGTTTGATAAAGTGAACCACGACGGCTTATTATTAAAAATTAGAAAACTTTTGACCGCAATTCTACTACAAGGTGGCGCAAAATTAATCACTCTATCGGAAAATGTTATAATTATTGCAAATGACGTCGTTTGTCAATCATATTTGACATTTGTGAATTACACAGCTGCAGAATACAAACAGGCAAGCAATGGAGCGCTATACATCGCAAGAGCGTGGAATAATTGTGTCCATTTTTTTGACTAATAATCGGTCTGTGCTGTTAACGCAGCGTGCATTTCGACGTCCATTTCTAATCGTATCGCGCCAACAGATGAGATTGAAAATGGCTTGACAAAAATTCACACGCGACTGACGGTCAGCAGGCATTAACTGTTTGCATTTTTTACGGGAAGATGTGTAAATCTTTCACTAAAATTCGCTGTAGGTTCCCTCTGGTGATGTCCAATTGCGTGGCTCGTCGTCTGGTTGATGTTTCTTCCTTCTCAGCGACGTCGGTAGCCACAGTCGCGATATTCTCGGCAGAACGGCCAGTCCGGTGGCGGCCTCGCCCTGCAAGGTCTCTTGTGGTTCCAGTCTGTTCGAGTTGAGCAGCTAATCGGCGGAATGTTTGCCTGTTGGCACGACACGATTAGAAAATCGACATCGAAATGCACGCTGCTTGTTTTTTTGTATTCTGCAGCTGTGTAGTTCACAAATATCAAATATGATTGACGTATGACGCCATTTGCAATAATTATAACATCTTCCGATAGAGTGATTAATTTTGCGCTACCTTGTATATTCTACACAGCTACCTCGGAAATAGGAAATGTCAAGTCACATACAACAACTGTCTTAGCAAGACATACCAGGTCAACGCGGGAGTCCCTCAAGGAAACGTGGTAAGACCCGTACTATACTTGCTATATAAGGTGGGTGAACCATGGAAGGCCACTCTAACGAGTAAACACTTTTTATTCGTTTATTAATTGGATAAATGAACGAAACAAATTATCAAGTAATACTTTGTTTTATTGTGTACCACATAAATCACTTTTTTTTAACCTAGCTTTAATCGCTATTTATGAAACGTAAGTTTTATTAAGCTCTTCCAAACGGCCTTGCAAGGAACACGGCTCCAAACAAGGCCAATATTATACATCAGTCGTTCAACTTAAAAATAGAGTTGTAACAATTAATATATCCGCTTTTACTAAAACTACATAATAAGCTCTTTCATTTAAGCGAAACATTAAATGCTCAATATATTTTTATCATTTATAAAAAACTCAACGAACATTACTTGAACACCATCGTATAACTGAGAATATATTAATAGAAATCATTTAAAAATAATAGTAATGAGTATTATATTGACATCAAATAACTTGCCAACGCGTTTGATGATGAAATTAAAAACTTTTTTTTTACCTAAAATGGCCTTCTTAGGGGTCCGTTCTTTGTAAGGCCAAAATGTTCCTAAGAAGGCCAAACTAACAATTATCAATGACTTTTTTATATTAAATGTAATGAAATAATAGACACTACAGACTAAGTACTGTAATTATTACAAACTTATCATAGCACATAGTCAGTCTTGAAGTCAGGAATGTTTAAAATCAACGATTCTTAAGATTAAAAACGAAAATAATTATAACAAAATAAAAATTAAATCCGGAAACAAACTTAGAAACTAAAAAGGATAATAATTTTGGATATCTACTTTATCACATACTTTACCGTTTTTAGCATGCAAATATTCTTTATATTAGCTGTTTTAGTGTAAATTAGTTTAGTTTATTTTCAGACATAACCTTTCCATAAAAGAAATTTGAATATATACTGGAAATAAAATAATTTTGAGAAAAATGTCTATTCAATATGAGTTAAAAATTTTATTAACCCTTATAAATAAAAATATTACAAATATAAAACATTGTTTTAACTGTAACAGTACGTATTTATAACTAAAAAGTAACTGTTCATATGTTCATGGTTTATAGATGTTCTTTGTAAGGCCCATGTACCCTAGCAAGGCCAACCGTCAAATTTTTTATTGGCCTTATAAGGAACCACCGGCTTTCCTAGGAACACTACCAATATTTTAACTTAAATCGAGGCAAAACTATTTTTTTTTCTTTGGTACCATAAACATATCCTTATATGACAATTCACAGTAAAAAAATATGAGATAATAATGGGTTATTTAACTAAAAACTTACGTTTTGCTGTGCGTGCGAATAACAATTATAACGTTGACGACTAAAGTCTACGAAGCGTGAGATCGCACTGCCACAATAGCGGCGCGAGCGACTCGCCGCCGCATCTGTGGCCTTGAGTTTGATAGATCTTAATGTGTAGCAGAAGGAATATGTCTTTACATGCCAATAATTACGACTTTTCAATAGTTGGCCTTCAAAGGAGCGTGGCCTTCCATGGTCCACCCACTTTACGGCGGATCGCCTAATGGACACACATTCGCCAACGACACAGCCCTAAATTTTACATATAGGAATCGCAATCTAAGAATATATGACTGGACGAACACAAAAGGCATTAAATTAAACGAAGGCAAAAGAGAGCAAGTTGCATTCACCCTAAAAAAGAGGACCTGCAAACCAATCAAAATGAGCAATAAACAAGTGAAACTACTTAACGAAGTCAGATACCTAGACATTCACCTAGACCTAGATAAACAAAAAAAAACAAGAAGCAAATTAGACTTACTTTCAATATAATGTACTGGTTGCTAAAAAAAAAATCAAAACTCAGCCTCGATACAAATATAGCAGTTTAAAGAAGTGTCATAAAACCATTATGGACTTATGGCATCCAATTTTGGGGAGCGGCAAATAAAATCTAGAATAACAACAAGCAAGCGAGCACAGTAAAAAATAATCAGATTAATGACCGTCGCACCGAGATACGTCAGCAACAAAATTCTACTTAGAGACACAAACACTAGGAAGGTAAAAGAGAAAATTTCCATCAACAGCAAAAAATATCTGACCAGACTAAAGCAGCACCCAAACCCATCAACTGGAAAAATTCTGACAGTAAAAAAATTTGCAAGGGTTAAGAAAAAGACCCATCAAAATGCGCAAACTAAAGTGCAAATAAAAAGATACCCACAAACTTAAAATTGTCAGTCGCTCGTAATAAGTTAACAACCATGGGGATTACGAACTCTAAAAAAGTAGACAACCCAGGTCAGGTGGTTAACTCAATCATTGTAAATCCTCAAAACATCAAATCGGAAAATATTGAAGTGATACTGATAGTCCTAACGCTCCTGGTGGGACTATCATTATTCTATCAACTATATAAGGACTACAGAAGAGGCCTCAAGATATTTTTGATCGATAGTTAAAACTATATGTGTAACGGTATTTTGAAGACCACGTTTAAACGAAGCTATATACCAAATGACTCTGTTATGCTCATCACCCTCAGCTCCTACCCTAAAGAGAACAAGAAAAAAAAACGGAGATTATATTATTCGGTATATTCGGTATTATATCGCAGCGGCTTACCTGCTGTTAACTAACGAACAGCACTATTGCCTCATGCGATTGCTTTATATCGTTCTTTGATTAGGGCTGGAATCAATTTCGGAATTGGTTGAGCGAAATAATCCCTTAAGTCGCTTGTCTTTAAGTTCACAAATGAACTAAATCGCTGCTATGCTTTTGGTTTAGAATTTCAGTAAAACTCTTTTGCTGTAATCCTAAATACTCACTCGGCAGCCATGTATTCCCACCCTTACTGCCCGGCGATCGAGCTCAGCAGTACCTCATGGTTGAGTGTATTTTTATCGCTTTTATTTTCAGATTCGTGGGAGGATTTTTTACCTTTCAGAAGTACCGTAAGCTTCTTAAGTAAATTTCTTTTTTCTTTCCCTTTTTAGAAATTCCGCTACCATCATCCCCGTCGAAGCAGATAACACATGCTGTGGCTGAGCCCAAAGAAAGTAAGTTAACAGTTTAATCCCGTACGGAAAGATTTTATGAGTATATCCCGGCACAGTATTATTTGAAATTCCACACAGGATGCACCGGATCTCGACAGCTTAAAACTTTTGGCCAGTTTCCCCTTTCCTACACCTTCGGTGGAGCTAGCCGAGGACCGGGTGTATAAATAAATAAATAAAAGAGGAAAGCAACCCGTCAGTCGGCGGAAAGTGCTGTGTCAAACCTTGACCAAATAAAAAATTCCTAAAATTCCAGGGATTGTTGATTTGCACTAGGCAGCCACATTTCAAGACAAATGTTTACGCCGCCCTTTGCTCAGGCATGAAACGAAACTCCCCGGGGAGAAAATCCAACACGGCAAAAGGAATGGATGGAGGCAATGGCTTTCATCTGATGGACACGCGGGAAAAGGGGTTGATTAATTTCGATAAGTCCTCCAAAGTAGCTGATGTGTCATTCTATGACGCATTTTTATGGAAGATTTAACTTTCCGTGCTACCATTTCTTTCAGATTGAACGACTTAATGCCTTGAAGGGGCACTTCCCCGTAAGTTATCAAGCTCAATTTTTATATACGCCTAAAGTTCGTATAAACGACATTTCTTGTGGGATTTAACCTTTCTATAACTTTTATCGACGTCCCTTCACACAAGTTAGCCACACTTCAATAAATGTCGACGGTATTATATGTGAGGTTGTTTTTTGGGGAAAATCTGTTTCGATTTCGTATAATTTAGGGTGGCAATTGTACTCGAAGGGTGGGGACTCGTCTCACAATTTTTTTCTTTACACCCCATAAAGGAAAGAATCGGGAGACGAGTCCTTTCCAGAAAATTAAATAAAGAATAATCGGAGGAATACGAAAGGACCCAATTATTTAAATGCTTCCATAGCAAATGCATAGATAAGTGAGCGGAAATACTTCGCTTCCAACCCCTTTTCCATCCAGGACTTCTTGATTACTTAACTTTGCGGCTTACTTTAGCACAGAAAGACGTGTTTGCCTCCCACGATATGGTTTGAAGAAATTAGGTATGTATCTCCTGAGGCATATTGTGATTATTTTTTATAGTAAGAAACATATTCGGCTTTTTCTCCTTAAATAAAGGAAATATTTTCTTAATACAACCTTTGCTGTATTTTGCGCAATGTTTATTTATTTACTGAGACGCGCTTGTTTATTTTTGAAACTCGTACGCAAACAATTCTAAGGAATGAATTGATATTCCTAAGTGCTGATATTTTATATTCCCCCATTTATTTATAAAAGAAAGTTGTTAGCAAACACCAGAATAAATTCTAACAATTGCTTAAATCGAATAATAATCGATTTTAATTGATTCATAAAATATAAGAGTATAGGGTATATATTCGTAGGTAAGTCATCAGCTTTTGTTTCCTTTACACATACTATAAACGCAAAGAAAATTTCAGAACGATTTATTATCTCTGTAAGTAGTGCATAACAGAAAAAGCACATTTATTTTGAACAGTTTTAAATATTAAGGCATTCTGCAAGAGAAAAGTGGACGGCAATTTTAAAATTTCACACCAGAGAGCTATGCTTAAATTACATGTTCGCATTTTATGAAAAAGCTACATTACGCTTACCTAAAACTATTGTTAATAGATGACGGTGTGTGATCGCTAAAAATCTTGAATACTACCTATTTCCAGTCTATAAATCGCGAAAAAGACAATTCAATAAGAAATTAATAAGTGCGAGTGATCCAGAACAAAATTGGCCCAGTTCTAAGTATCGACTGAATTTTGAAGTCACATGAATCAGTCATATGTTACAACTCAAAAGGTAAAAATATCTCAAAGCAAAATAAAGCGTAAAGTAATTTTATCTAAATATTTGGGAAATCTAACAATTTCGTTTTTAAAAATTTCGAAAGACCTGAATACAAATTACTTAAAAGTAAAAAGGACTATTACCAAGTATAGGCGAGGCATCAATAGTTAGAAAGGGAGGGTTAGGTAGAAAACCATAAACTTCGGCAAGAAATATGGTGACATTGGCAGGAACATGAAAATCTACAGTACGTAGGTACAATAAAAAATTATGGATTAACGGGCTATAAGGTACAAAGAGTGCCTTTAATGAAGAAAAAAAAAGAGAAAACTGCAAGAATAATTGCGGGAAAACTTTATACAAACTACTTGAGTTGTTTTCCAACTATTACTTGAAAACTATGCAACAGGTATTATCCGTCTGCTTATTTCATTCAGAAAAATTCTCGTTAATAAACCAATAATATGAATTCTTTATTTTAACGAAACTGTAATTATCACATAAAACTATTTCGTTGATTAGATGAAAGTTAATTGTAAATTTAAGACTTTTGATGAAATAAGAATTTCTTCTTATTTTTGGATAATGGCAAAATTCAACAAAAGTTGGGTGTCATTTCAAAGATAATCTTATTAGAATTAAAAAAAGAAAATTCAGTTGATTTATGCAAACATGAAAGGTTAAAGCAGTACTTCGTAGAATTTACGCGTTTGTATGAAATATTTCTCGTATTTTAAATATTAGCGAACGTGAAATAAAGAGTAGGAATTCCCTGCTTAACAGATACGAGGTGAAGTAAGAGAAATCTTGTAATGAAATGAGAAGTTTTATTAGTAGCAAAATGGATGGAAACTGTTTTAATAAGAGTATTTTAATTTAAAATATAACGAGATTTTTGAACTCACTAATATTAACCCTTTGAGTACCGGGGAGCGCGATTGCGCTCCTCCTTTCATATGCGAAAACTACCGGAAGCTCCTCTGAAATTTTGCTCAATAAACTGCAAAAATAAACATTTTTGCCCAGTAAAAGTAATTTGAAATACAAGTACATTGGTATTCTTCTATATAACAAATAACTAACTAACTAACTAACTCATAATAACCCAACAAAACAGTGTTATTTGGTAGTTTATTTATTTGCGTTAGTTTCAGAGTTCGCGCCACGACGTTCAGCTCATACTTCTTGTGTTTGTTTCAGACTCTTAACATTTAAAAATGTTTTCAATTAGTTGTAGTGATAGCGAAAATAATATTGAGGATAATTATAGCGATGATAATAGTATGCGAGAATCTGATAATGTTATTAGTGATTGATAACAGTAAAGAAAATGAAAGTAAAAATATACCTAGAAAGCGGTTCCAATTTTTGTGAAACACGCCGCACAGCCATAATATGTGATATTTCTGAATCAAGTGAATACGAAAGCGATTCAAACGAAGTATCCGACTTCAAAGAAATTTAGGGAAGGGATGATATTCCAATCGAGTTGCCACATTTTATGGAAACACTAGGCCCAAAACATGCACCTTCAACAGCTAGACCTATTGAATACTTCAATTTATTTTTTACAACCGCTCTGCTATTACTTTTTGTAAAGGAAGCTAACAAAAATGCCAAAGAATGTTTAAATCTCATTCAGATAATGCTAGCCAATCAAAAGAAAAACCTTGGGTCCCTACAACAGTTAAAGATATGAGAGCATTTATAGCAGTTCTCCTCAAAATGGGTATTACGCGAAGACCAAATATTTCATCATATTGGGCTAGAGATTTTCGTTGCATACCATGGTTTGGCAAAATGGTCACAAGGAATAGGTTTCAAAAGTTGTTGAAATTGTTTCATATTGTTGACAACAAAAAACTTTTCCCACCTGGTGCCAAATTTGATCCATTGGTCTAACATGCAAACAGGTTGTTTCGATTCCATTACACACCCCATCAGGAGATCAGTATTGATGAATCACTAGTAGGAACTAAGTGTTATTCATCACTTCTTCAATATATACCCAATAAGAAGCACCATCGACGGGGAATCAAATTTTGGATGCTGTGTGATTCAACAGTAAATTATTGCTTAGGTTTCTTCTGTTATCGTGGGGCAAATTGTCAAAGCAAACATTAAACATTTTGATCTTAGCTATATTGTGGTAACTAAACTTCTAGCCCTGGGTAATTACCTAAATAAAGGTTACCTCGTATTTTTGGATAATTTCTTCACAAGTATACCTCTAGCAAGATATTTGTTTGCAAATGAAACTCTTTTAACTGGAACAATTAGGAGTAATAGAAAGGGCCTGCCTCAGGCAGTTAAATCCGCAGATGTTGGCCAAGCAAAATATTGCAGAAATAAGAAACTCCTTCTATGTGCATATGAAGAGAAAAAAAGCCAGAAAATACCACTGCTGTTACTTTCTACAAAATATTCTACTAGAAATGTTACAACAACTAAAATACGTAAGGGCAAGATAGACGAAAAACTAGACTGAAACTGTGGTAGAGTACAATAAATTAATGGGAGGTGTAGATGGTTCTGACATGATGTACTCATATATTGAGGAAAGACGGAAGTTAAAATATTGGAAGAAAGTTGCATTGAACATTTTCGGAAGGATAGTGTTAAACTCATATATTATCTACAAAGAAAATGGAGGCGGGAAATAATATCACGTTTGCAATTCTCTTCCTCTATTATCCATTCGCTTGAAAAGGAATGGTTGCTACATAAGAGTACAAGAAGTACAATATCCTGTTGGTTCAGAAAAAATACGTTATGGATTACAAAAATTACCAGGTCGTAATTTGAGGTGATGTGTTGTTTGCAGCAATAAAACGATCTAATCTTATATACTCAATCTGCAAGAAAGGGCTTCGTGGATTGTGTATGAAAGAACATGAATGTCCTTGAAAATGATTTTAATTTTTGCATATACGAAATAAATATAAATTTTGCGTATTATGAAAAAAATTAATAAACTGTGAATATAAAGATATCAATTTGTTCATAAAGTCTGTTTTCATGTTATATATAAATATTTTTTTCAGAATGATGCGTCTTTTTCTACAAGAGTTGAAATTTTATTTATATATTTTACAATCCAAATTATACTCTAATATGTTAGATATAATATATAAAAATTTCTAAAAGAATACTTCAAAATTGAACTTGATACAAAGCATTTCTCGCACCACTGCAAAAACAAATAAAACGTGCGGTATTTTTCTCATAAGTATGGGAAAAATCTCCGGTACTCAAAGGGTTAATAAATATCAAGATATAATTAAGTATTTCAAAGCTCAGTAGGGGACGTCTAAAACCATATACTAAGGTTATAAAACTGTTGCTCGACTATTGAAAAAGGCACTAGGTTTATTAACACTATTTAAAGGCATACCTTAGAAGCATAATGCAATAAAAGTTTAAAAAATAAATAGTCCGGAAATAAAATTACCAAAAAAAAAACTAAACTGCTATGTATTGCTATTTTGTTTCAAGGGGTGGAAAGCTGTATAGTTTATGATGTTGTGCCGGAAATGAACGTGCAGCAATTTGAATGAAAACACCGGTTTGATACGTCCTAAACCTTTGCTTGTAAGCTAGCTCAAATCATCATTTCTTCGATAATTTTTGACGAAATTGTGCAAAGTAGACTTTGACATTCCATAGGTACAGCCACTTCTAAGTAACCTATACTTCTGTCAGATACACTCCCGTTAGCGATTCTCATTTTTTTGGGTCATAGTCTTGTCTAAAAAGTTTTTCTTTTGCAGTTTCCTGGGTCAAAATCATATATGGGCCGGTTTTACCAGATGTACTACGAGTACCGGAGTTGATATGAGCCAATTCTTATTCACTACGAATGAACATAAATCGGGTTTACCAGCATAAACAATATACTCGTAAATATGGAATAATGCACCATTACCATATTCAATTTATTACTTACCAGTAGATAAGGTAAACCTCGCTAATCAAACTTTTATTGTTTGACAAATTGGCATAAGTATCTAAAAACAGGCATACACGCTTGTGCGTGCAATGAAAAATTTTTGTTATCACACTGATCTGATATATAGAAACCCGTGAAAAGGACGCGCACAAAAAACTTGAATTATTGGAAAATATAACTATACCATACGGTTTTGCTCCAGTATACGGTTCGGTATAAGTTCCATTACTGTTGTAACATAGTGGATAACTGGTTAATATATTTTCGAATTTTTAATTAGAAAATATTACTGCAATACTGTAATGTTACAACTGCAATAAAGGCTATCGCTCAAAAGTACGTCATATGTAGTGTCGGTCAAAACAAAATGAACTGAATGAAACACAACCAATTTATATTGATATATGTATATTGCAAAAGGCTATCATATAATTAAGATATTATTATTAATAACTTCGCTGCTTTTTATTATTCTTAACATAACAGCTTAAAAGTATAATAAAGTAACATCTTTATATTTCGCAACGTTACAAATAAAACAAAGAAAACTGATAAAAGAAATTAAAAGTAACTTAATTATATTACAAAAAAAAACTGAATACTTAAATGAGCATCCATTGTTTAATAATTTTTTTTTTTTAATAATTTCATTACATGTTCTTGGCATAGAACTAATAAGTTTATCAATTATTTGTGGAGAAATTAAAAATCATTTTTTCAGTTTTAACAGCTCTGAATAGTTAATCAGCAGTTTTAAAATTTTATATATTCTAACCTTCCGTATTGCAAAAGCGCACAGATATTTTATCGGATTTATGTCCGCAAATTGCGTTGCCCTGACCATTTTCATACATAAATCTTCCTTTCATTTAGCCATATTTTTAAAAGTTAAATTTGGAAAAGCTAATTAACTATTCGAAAATATCAAAACTAAACAGAATATAATTTCTCCACAAAAAGCTAATACATTTATTAGTTTAATGCTGAAAAGATGAAATGAAGTCATTAAAATAATGCGTAGTACTCGGTTTTTCTTAATAATAAAGAAATATGTAAGGTACTTTTAAGTTCCCTTCGTTTTGAAGTTCTGAAAAATGGAGATGTTTTCTTATTTTGCTAAGGTCTATTTAAAGCTTGTGATATACAAAGCAATGATGAAGCGGACAAGTTAATCGGAGATTATCTATAGCCTAGGCGTACCCCATACCTCATGTAGGTCAGACGTTAAAAAATCCTTCGTTGAAGCCGCCAAACAAAAAAAACAAACAAACCTGCTGGAATACTACGTAGCTTGGACTTAGTTTCGATCCCAACAAGTCAGCGAATCTGATCTCGTTCGGATGGGCATCCTTTAGCGACACCATTGCAGTGATCACCCATTCATCATTTCTAAAAGTCAAAATTACATTGTCTTTGGTTTCCCTAAAAATTGCCTGATCTACCATATACTTATTTTCAAAATAACTTTCACAAAAATTATTTTTTAGTATTTAATGCAGTGAATTAAAGCATTAGAGGCCATTAATTAGTCGTTTGTCTTAGAACCGTTTACACAGACTTTTCTAAATTTAAAAATCGGAATACCGAACGCTCTCGCGCTTTAAGCCTAATTATAATATAATATTCTACAAACAATGAGTAACTTTTTGATTACAATTTTTAAAAAAAAATTTAAAAACATCTGCAGCTGTTCTGCACCTGCGGGAAAGGGAGAAGATTAATAAATCTGGAATTCTCGCAAGCGAAACAATAAATTCCGCATAAATCAGACCCGTAAAAGGCAAAAGTTCGAAACCTGTTTGCTTTCCTACTTCCAGATATCATCCCACGCAACGAAACCCCACGAGTTGTTCAGCCAGAAATTGTGTTTCCCATGCGGTCTGAGAATCATGGCAGCTCGCAATCAATTTCTGCGGGCTCAGGATTAACATCATCTGGGAGCGGACCTATTGACCGCAAAGGAATTGTCGCTATAGGGCAAAGCATTTTTTACACCGATTACCCACCGAAGGAGTATGGGCATTCGAGAGGTAAGTTCATAAGGCATAACCATAAAAATTGAATTCATGAATTCATCCAGTAATGGTAATAAATGTTTACCTTTTATTTTCTTCCTGGTTTCAGGTAGTCCAGGCTACTGTGGCTGCCAACTTAGTAACAAATCTTTTCTATTAGTGATAATATCAGTTTTACTGAAGTTATAAAACTCGCCTACATAATTAGTTCGCTAACTTTGTGCATAAAATTGAATATAAATATTTTGCAAGTGAGGAGAATAGACTTAAGCGAATAATAAGTATCATAGACAAGGAAACGACACAACTATTGTTTTCTATTGAATTAATCATTTTTATTGAGACACCTTTTTACTGCAGTCTTTGATCCTGCGATTTCAATAGCAGTTGTAAATTGGAATTGGACGAATATTTTTAAAGCGTACTACCTAAAGTGAAAGAATTTATATCCTATAAAGACTTTAGTTATTTATTTATAATATTTTCTTACTTGTTCTTGTTGATATGTAGAAATTGTAACATGCTCATTACTATATAACGATTACAGACTGGTTACGTTTAAGCTTGGATTTGGAAAAGCTTTCAGACGTATGATACTTCAGAACCTCATACTTTTTCAATATGTAGTACAATGTTTGTAGTACTACAATTTGTATTTTAATTTATTTGTATATTAAATTTATATTTTAAATTAGTTTTAAGATAAAGAATTGAATTTTCTGACTGACACCTATTATTAATCCTTGTTTTTATTTTAAATTAAAACTGTTGGAAGTTATAAATATGTACAGATATGATCGATAATTGAGAATTTTTATACCTCTGAAAGCTTACCAAAATTCATTAATTCATATACTAAGAAACGATTTATAGTATAATATGTATAAATCTATATTTTAATGAATAAGAAAAGAAAGCTTAAGAATGTTTTTTATGGCTAAATTCAACTTAAAAAGTTGGTATATGTTTTGAAACTCTAGTTTATACGTATGACACCGAACCGAAATGATAATAATTTTGCCACGGAAATTTATGCTGCACACGTTGTCATACAATAATACTCACACGTACGTAAATGCATATTAGAGGAACCTCAACGTGATTACAAGAACTGATTTTTTCTTCAATACTTTGATATTTTTGTACGGAACTCCACATTTATATCAGAAGAAAACTATTATTAATTAAAAGCGTTTGTTCGGGAAATAAAAAAGACAGATTACCCCACCCGGTTGTACTTAGGTACTTAGATTTAGGTTTAGGTTTACCAAAATCCATGGAAAGATCCTAACACAATCAGTTACAAACAAAACATAGTAATCGACGACATTATAACTTCGAAATTTTTCAATGAATATACCTAACCTCTTCAAGGATACTGGCACATACTCGTATGTGTACGTTTTGTTTTTTAGAAATTAAAATAATTCTAACTGGGTACAAAATTAAAGTCTGTTAAAAATCTATTCACTTAAAGTTTTTCGTAGAATATAATCAAAAATTCCGTAGTACACAACAAATTTTGTTGAATATTACTTCAATAATTAAATTACTAAAAATAATTAAAAACTAATTATCTACAATTATTGTAGTAAATTTCAACATGAATTTGACATAGAATGTAGGAATATAAAAGACCTATTTGACCATGGGACAAAGCTCGAACTAGTGACTTTCGAATTGGCATTTCGCTTCTCTAACCGCCGGAGTTACTCATCCCCATGCCGCTGGCGATACAACGAGCAATTTTTGGTCTGGTAAATCTTAGTTACGAATTACAAGAAATATGGATTGCAAAAAATTGATTCTCAACAAATTTGATAAAAAAGACTTGATCTGAAATTTTGTCAGGAGTGTATATTTAAACATTTTGTTGTTAAAAAGCGGCATGGATAATAATTTATTATATATGCTTTAAAAATATTTCATTTCATACAATTTTCCTCTGATTGTCTAAAGATTGCTTTTTAGTTTATTGGAAAAAAGTCGTAAATATCTAATCTATAAATTACCAAATGGTTTTACACATAAGCAATTTTAATAATTCATAAAACCTTTTCGAAATATCTTCTGGAACTAGCAACTAATTAATAAAGTGTGCTTTCTAGCCGATATTTTTAAAAACATTATAGCTCACCAAATTACCATCGCAATTATGAAATTCAGGTGTTCATAAATCAAGGTATTTGAGATACCGCCATCTTGAATTCGAAGTTTTCCCAGAGATAAGACCTATCTAGATCGATTTATCATCCCCAAAAATTGTCGTATAGGGGTATACGGTGTGTTTAGTCGAAATCCGTTGAAATATGCAATAAAATTTGAGAGACCATCAGCTTAAATTGCGAATTTTCCCATCAATCTATAGATTTCATTATTTTTATAATAATAGAAGAAAAACTAAAAATATTTATAGTTATTTTTGTATCAGGTGAAGCACCCGGTTGACCGTGGTAAATCCAGTTTTGACTTTAGTCAGACTTATACTGCAGTGGTACTTCATAAGACCTGTCGGGCAGGCAAAAGGGCATATTGCGCTTAGGGTCGAACTAACTCTAACTTCACCATCTTTAAAGTCATCACTGTCACTAAAAAAAAATTATTAGCGTTTCATAAATTTACCAACGATAATCTTATTCTCGGCATATTTATGGTATAGGAACATAAAAGGCGATTCCATATCAACTGAGTATTGATTCAAATAACAAGTCTCATTTTTTCCTCATATACATTTACAATGATAGAAATCATTTACCTTCCTTTCATGGACCGTAAAATCTTCATTTAAATGCTGAGAAACGTACATTTTCTCAAAATTGCCTTAAAATTTAAAATGTAAAATTGGTATAAAATATTTTTAATTGCAGTTTCAGACTTTTTAAAGCTATTTGAACATTAGTTGTATTTTTTTATGCGAATCATTCTCTGGATCAGTATAAAGTGATTAAAATAATACAGATCAATTACCGGGCTAGTAAATTTGGGTTTGCTAAGTTGGCATACCTGGCTATTTGAACCTTTCCCATTTTATGCATAAAAGTTCATTAAAAGTTAATTAATGGAGCTCTGTACATTTATTTTGCCACTAACCTCATTAGCAACCATCAATCTTATCATTGTGATGAGAAAACTGCAGCTATTATAAAGACTAAACCCTTGCTTATTAATATCCTCTTTCACATATGAAGCTTTCAATAAATTATAAATCTCGTCTTCGCTTTTTAAAGATTGTAAATCTCGCATTTGTTTTCACTTTGATGCTATTTTATTAAATTTACATATTTTACAATTTTCTTCTGATGATTCTATAGTTTTTATAAAAACAAGACTTGAATACTTTTTATTGTTATTTGAACTTGTGACCTATGTCAAAAATGAATTTTATTTGTTTCATGACATTTTTAATTTTGAAAAAACATACCCAAAAATTTATATTTTGTATGTCGAATAATTTTTAATGCTTACTTATTGAAGTTAAGGTGGGTGCACTTACATATAGAAATGGACTACTTAATTTTCCGACTCAAATGGTGCGTCTGTAGACAGATCGCACCTAAGAAGAGTTCAGATATATAGAACATAGCTCTGTCTATTTCTTATTTATTAGACAAGATAGACAAAGATAGGCAATTCGACAAATTGCCAAACGTGGCATTTAGAGTACTTCTGAGTTTTTGTTATACTATAATCCTGAATTAAGTTTAATTGTAATAAAAGAAGATAATTGCAAATAAATATGGATTAATTCGCCACATTACGCCTCTTGGTGTTTTTTTTTGTTTGTTTTTGTGTCACTTGTGTCGATAAATTAGACACAAAATAAGAATTTGCAAAAACACAATAACAATTCTCATCATTTAATAATAACATTTCTGCCGAATACTTAAATATGTGAAAATCAGAAATATCTCAAAGTTGGGTTAAAGGACTTAAAACGCAAAACCGATTATTTAATCATTTTTGGTGTAATTTATATTATTAAAATTGAGATATTTCAATATATCGTTGTGTACGAGTACATATGTACAGATAGCGTTTTTTTGAAATGACATACAAAGATACCCAGTGCAGTATTCACGAATAATTTTATAAAAATTATCAATTTTTGGAAACTATAGAACTAAGCAGACTCTGGTTTAATGCTAATGTCTTGAGCACTATAATGTCAAACTCTTATAACTGCTAAGGTATACCTTGCTTCTTTTTTACCCCACTACGACAAAGCCAAAGTAGAGTTATGACTTTAGTAGTCTATAGTACGTATCTAACTGTCTTCATGTTTTTCTTTATAGCGCTAAACTCCTTATCGTATTTTGGCAAATAAAATGCGATGCGTTTTAATACTCCGCGTATCATAGGATATATGATATCGCGATAAATCTCGAAATTCGAAAAAAAAACATTAAAGATGTATGTATTCTGTTTAGTATCAAATGAAAAGTCTTAATAAGCACATTTCATATATACTCATATCATAATACCTTCATATTGTAATATGAGGGAATAGGAAAAGGTAGAATAGATTATTAATGTAACTGCGAAATCATATATGTATATATAAATTTGAGATCGGTCGATCGCACTTCTCATGAGAACAAAATTGATCAAAAAGGTATTGGCATTGAGACCACGGGTAGCAGTTGGTTAGAGAGAATCAAAGCGCCAATTCGAAAAATACAGGTCCGTGCACTGCCCCTCAAAGTCGTAGCTTTTTTTTTAGTAATGTCTACATACATACCAATAACCTTTCAAGATTTTGCGTAGCCGACATTTGGATATAGAGATGCAATTGATGATTCATGAGGAGTACTGCTGTGTTGCTTATCAGTTAGTCAGTCCTGTACTACTGAGCAATCACTTATACTCATGTATTTACACCTATTTGGCGGTGTCGTCTGTCCATACGCCCTATGCTTCACTAGCCCGATCACTATATATACTGAGATATGTATATAGCCTGGATATTACAAGTTTGATACTTAAATTATGTCAATAATTGTTTATTTATTATTAATCGCTTAATACAAGCTACTGACAATAAGTTTACTTAAATAATAGAATAAATTAAAAACAATAACAAATTAAGAAAAAAGAAAAAAAGAAAAATTAGAAAGGAAGAGGCAACATCAGGAAGGACAATTAAGGGCATTCCTGAGAGATGATTTACTCATGTGGAAGTCAAAAAAGGGGTGGGAGTTGGCTTTCCGAAGCATTCGGGTGAGAGGCTTAGAAAGTCCATAATTGGCACGGTGATAAGCAGGGCGAAGGATAGGTGCCGAACGGAGATTACAAGGATTGGTGTAGATGGAGATCCACTGGAATAGAGAACGACAGTCAATCTCACCGGTAAGCAGCTGATGAATGAAGGTAATATCAGAAAGGTCCCGCCTCTTCCACAGGGGCTGCAAGTTTATCAGCAGGAGACGGTTTTAGTAAGGGGAAGGTTTTAATGGTCAGATCAAGGAAGGTTACGTAAAGCAAAGCGAAGGAACCTACACTGGAGAGCCTCAATCTTATTGATGCTATTGGATTGAAATGGAGACCACACTTGGCATGCATATTCAAAAAGAGGCCTGACGAAGGTAGCGAAAAGGTATTTGGCAACGTAGGGATCAAGGAACTCCTTGCAACGCATAAACCCAAGCATGGAATTAGCTCTAGCAATCACGCTGTCAATGTGTTTACGAAAATTAAGTTCGCTGTCACAAATGACACCTAGATCGCGAAAAGAGGATACGAAGGGGAAGGTTCATCAGACAGCCAATAAATTCTGGGGAAGAAGGGGGGCGTCGATGAGAGTAAGTGGTGAATTGGCATTTTGAAACATTAAGCTCAAGAGAGTTTCTTTTGCACCAAATGCTAAAATTGTCAAGGTCATCCTGAAGCAGTCGTGAGTCCGAGGTAGAGGATATCCGTTTGGAGATTTTCATATCGTCGGCGTATATATTTAGAAATGTCCGAGTGCTGAATAACACATTCGACTTCATTGATGGTCAGAATGAAAAACAACGAATCTAAGTGGCTACCCTAGGAAACCCCCGAGTTGGCCACGAAAGATTTGGATGAAGAGGAACAGAAAAGGACTCTGGCGTTGGCGTACTGACGTTGTTCAAGATAAGATTTCATCCAGGAAATAAAGAGCTGATTAAAGCCAAGGGAGTGTAGTTTGAAGAGAATTAATTTATGAGAGATTTTATCAAACGCCTTGCTGAAGTCAGTAGCCATGACGTCAACTTCATCACCATTCTCCAGAGCACACGTTCTAGAGATGAAATCGGTAAGGTTGGTGGTAGTCGATCTGCCCTTTAGGAAACCATGCTGGGACGGGAAAAAATCGATTTACAGTGAAATAGCAAGCAGTCTTAAACGATGCTTTCAAAGAGTTTAGGTATGCAGGAGAATTTGGATAAAAGAGTCATTAGGCCTGGCAGGCAAAGATTTCGGTATAAAGAACATCGAGGGCTTCATCAACGGAAAGCTGAGAATCAGTTGTAATGAAATGGAAGGAAGATTGGCAGAGAAGGTAATTTAATTTGCAAAAGTAGCCTCTGTGGAAATTGAAGTGGTAAGAAGTCTCAGAGGTAGAGTGGAGATGTGAGGGTACTAGAGCAAGCGTTAGGAAGAGTGGAGGATGATACTAGTCGAGGGTAAAGAGAAGATGAGTGCTACGAGATACAACCGAATTAACAGGATCAAAGAAAAAGATCAGGTTAAGCTGTCTGCCAAGATTATTAATTATGCCACTAATTTGGTAGAGACCAGAATCGGAGAGGCAGTTGACAAATCGGAAAGGGTTTTAGATGGGATTTTGTAGAGATCGTCATCAGATCGAAACCATTCAAGACGGGGGAGATTGAAGTCGCCAAAAACAATGACTTTATCATTGAGTCCAAGGATATTAAAGATGGAATCGATCACATTAATGGCAAGTTTGAAGGATTCAAGTGGTTGGGAGGGCCGAATTTATGCACAGAGTATATACAGGAATTTGCTGGTTAGTGTAATTTTGGCGCAGACAAAGTTACAGCATGAGTAATAAGAAGTGTGAAGACTGGTATTAAGTTAGTTTCGGTAAGGGCAAAAATGTCGTAAGGAAAAGCAAGAGAATCGTGGAAAACTGAGGAAGTTTTGGTACGCAAGCCTCGACATTTTGATAGTACAGGGAAAGACAGCTAAGGGAGTGGGCGTAGCAAGACGGGGGGACGACCGGGGGTAAGGGAGTGATAGGAAAAAGAGAGCCGGTCGGGTTTGGAACTAAAATAAGATTTTTGATCGTGCCGGGCTCTTCGGAGGTGGGAGATACGCCGAGAGCTGATGTAGGAAGCGAAAGTGGCTAGGTCAGAAGACCTAGGTATTGGGAGAAATACCAAATTCGATTGATCGATTCGAATTGTTTTCTTACTATAAAAGAGATGAGTGAAAAGCTAATACCAATATCTTTCAACAGGCTTAAAAAATCGTACTGGGTGGTATAGATAAACAATTACATAAGAAATATTAACACATTTCCTTGGCTAAATTCAATTTATTAAATGTTTTCGCATAAAAAGTGAAACGCAAGAACCATTGTTCAAATGACAATTAATTTAAAAATAACTTACCTTTGTTTGCACAGATCACAAGATAATTATATGCGCTAACTTCAAATGTTGGATAGAACGCCTCGCTAAAATCAAATGTCTGAAATAAGATTACAAATTAAAAAAAAATACACCAGTAATGGTTGGAGTAAAATTATCATGTTTACCTGAGAAAATAAAAATATTACGAATTTATTTTCTTAATTTCTTCAATAACTAAAATAGTTCTTTAAACACAGATAATACATAGTTCCAAAATAAATAGGGCACTGCTATGCTTGAAAGAAGTAGAATCTGAAAAGCACTTTGCATTTATTTACAAGAAAAATTCAAACCTTTGCTTAACCTGTTAGCTGCGTTCGACGTGTATGGTATACACGGTAGGAATAACGGTAGGAATAACGTATTCAGAAAAGAATTGTTAATTATTTTGTCAAATAAAAATATAATAATTTCTCATTTTATGTAAAAATGTGTACTAGGACCATTTACCTTGCGTTCGATGTGTATGCACGTCATTGCCTGATTTTAACTCCGCACCCTGTGGAGGTTTTTCGAAACTAAACTCCGCAACTAACAGGTTAAGAAATGCTTTCCAGCTGCATTATCGGCTCCACTTTTAAAACTATCAATAATTGTTAATTTACATATGCGTACATATACGAGTATGCATACTACCGCACAGATGCGTATCAGTGCATTAGAGCAAACTACCAGCAGAAGAAAGAATACAACATAGATTCGTACCTAAACCCGCAGTGCAGAAGAGCGTCGCTGCAAAGCAATGTGAATGATGAACATACTGTTCATTTGTAGTAACTAGATGGTGGAACTAAATAAAATTTGGTTAAGTTGATGAGCTGATGCCGTATGTACTTTAAAATTGCTTCTAAGCTCATTTGGATTTGTATATTCGTGTGATATACCAATCTGCTGTTTCTAAGGTGCTGATGAGATTTTGAGATTTTAATATAGGTACAGTGACGAGAATAATTTTTCATGCAATGAGCTTATTTTCAAATTAAATATAAAAATTGAACTTTTTACATAACTTGTCATTTTCCAATATTATATATTTATTAAAGATGTAGTTTCATAAAAAAAAATAAAAAATAACAGGTAGCACAAAAATTATCCCAAATAGATAATTATCTATCAAAAATGAACGAGAATAATTTTTCATACAAGTTGATATTTCTTGAGAGCAATTCTACTTGTACCGTTATCAAATTGGTTACAACATGTTTGCGTAGGTTGTTGGTACTCATTGTCATATAATGTAGTGCTTATTAAATATTTAAGTGGCGGTTTAGTACTCTTTTCTTTGAAAAGGTTAAAACGAGGAAAAATACGTCGATAAATGTTCGATCATTAATGATTTATCATTGGCAAAGAGAAAAACCTTTACGGGAAATGATGCAAATATTAAATTTAAGCCATGCAACTTTTTTAGAATGACGAATTGAGCATATATCTGATGTCGGACGTAAAAGAAAAAATTACAAGTTCTGATGAAAAATTTTTAAAACGTGAAATAAAATTAAAGCAAAGGAATAAATAAAAAAAAAACACGTAAGTTCTGAAAAAGTGTTATATTTGTAGATGAGAGTAAGTTCGACATTTTTGAAAACGATAGTAAGCATCAAAAAGCATGGAGAACGAAGAACGAGGCTTTAAGGAAATTTGAAATTTGTTGATATAAAAATAAATCATACGGATTATGTAAACAAATTTAATGGAATCTGTTGAAAAAGGTAAATATGGACAGGCTTGTCTTTTTACTAAGGCAATGACCCGAAGCAAGCTTACGATGTTAAAATGTGATTGCTTCATAGTAATTGAAACTCTTCTCCAAAGTCTGCACATTAACCCGATTGAGCATCTTTGGGCTAATTTAGAGAGCAAAATTAGACAAAATCATTATATAAAAACCAAAAGTGAACTAAAAGTGGCTCTCTAAGAAGAATGGTGTAAAACTGATCCAAAAATAACCTAAGAGTTTGTAGAGTCAATACCAGCGTGATTGACAGAAATAATTAAACATAACGGAAGACATAAAAATGAATTAAATAAAACTTATAATATTTTGTTTTCTAGTATGAATAATTTTTCTCACAATTTTTATATAAAAAAAGTAATTATATTGGCATTATGTTCTTTAATATTTAATTTATCAAGCTATTGTTTTTGTTATGTTTAATGTAGTCATGAAGCAAAAAGTAGAGATAGAGTTTTCCTTGCATGGACCAAAAATAAGCCTTAAAAATTGTCTTTGTAAAAATTATTCTCGCAAATTTAAGCTCATTTTATTATATTTTTTGCTGTGGATATTGACTTTGACTTAGGCTTTTAGCTTCATCGTTGTGAATTTACTCTCATAATGTCTTGACAAAGAAATAAATGTGTTCTAGCAAGTTACGGAACAACATTAAAAAAATATGGTGTCCTAAAATTTTTTGAACTGCTAAAGAAAGGATGGGATAAATATTGGAACTAGTCAAGAATCCGGAAAACACCCTAATTTCTGCAAAAATTTGTACAAACATTCTTTTTGACTTAAAATGAACGATTATGTAAAAAATGTTTGTCGGACGCATCTACTTTCAAAGATACGCGATTTTAAAATTTTAACATTTTGTTCTTGCATTCAATTTTTTTTCGCGAGTTTCTGTTAATTTTTATCCAGATTTTTGACTTAAACCCCCAATTTTCACAATTAACTACATAATTCACACTTTTTAATACTTTAAACACCCCAAATATCTGGAAAAAAAAACAAAAAATATAATTAATTCTGATGCTTACTTCTTGCTCCAGATGACGATTTGCTGACAACTTGATAACACTTTACATATCAAGTTTCCCTTCTAATCTTTTCAAGACCGTTTAGAAATTATGAATATGCAATTGCAGTTTGCTGCAAATTTCCTTCAGATTTGAAAAAGGCTTGTAAACCTCTGGATGTTAAAATATTATTATATTATTATAACTTTGTGAGAAATTCTCTTAAACTTCATTTGCCAAATTTTTTGTCATTACATAACTGGATTAAAATAAATACAAAAACAAGTACATTATTACATTATACATTTCAAATAAAACATTGTATTGAAGTGTCCGGCAAGATCTAACTAAATAAGTAGGCCTTCGTTTGCGATCAGAGCCCGACAAACCAAAAATTTTACAATTTATTGAAAATTTCGTCAACAAAAACGTTTCTTTTAAGAAAATATTTGTATTGTATGACTTTTCCCATTTTTTTAAAAGTATATGTAATAACTTGATAAATGCCGATCTACTAACGCTGGATGGAATATTGAGCGAGTGAATGAAATTTTAAATAAATTTGAAAACAATGAATCATCAAAAATTTGATCTTTTGCTCAAATCTATCCAACAAATGTTGGTAAAATGAGCTCAAATTAGCTTATCAAGTTTTAAGTAAGAGTGTTTCGGCAGGTATGAAAAATCTCTTAGTCCTCAACAAATTTTTAAATCATTTCAAAGAAATTACTATTTCAACTGCAATGTTTATGGAAAAACTTAATACATTCTTTGGCATTCTGAACAATCGAATGCCTATTAAAAGAAATTCAGATTTTATCGTATATATGAATAGTATGAAGGAATACATACTGTCGTGCATTTTGTTTTCAGGCATTTTATATAACAATTACACCCCTTTTAGAATTGTTAGAAATTTTGTTTCAAAAGTACGATGATATTGACTCTTTAGATTATAAAAAGCTTAATCAAGATCCATTGGAGAATTTCTTTTCTAAAGTAAGGTCTCCAAATGTAAATAAAACGTATTCTAATCTACAGGAATTTGCAGCCATCTTCGCCAAATTGATTTCAACAAAATTAGTATTTTTATTAAAACATTCGAATTGTGCGGAAGATAATGAATTTCTTGCATTTGATTGAAATTCTGTTTTAGATTCGGTATTAGGTAAAACAGATAATAAGGAATTTGGTAGATGATCTTATTCAAATAGAAAGTACAAAAATTTCTAAAAAAAAAAACAAGACCAATGTGGTAGAGTCTGAATCTGTATAAATTATTGATGTAGCAATAAAATATTTTGTTTGATATTGTTTTTTCAAAGCTATGAAAGCATCACAAAATCCTTTCTCTGTTTGCTCTGAAGTAATGACACAAAATTCTTCCTCCAATACTAATCCATTTTAATATCTTTAAATAATTATAAAAATGATCCTGATGAAAAATTCGTAGTTTCTCCTTCATGCTATTACTTCAAAATTTATAAACTTAAAACAGGGGCATTCGTTGCAGTTCTTAATTCTCAACCTTATCTAAAACATTTACGACAATATATCCGTATAATAAGAAAAAAAAAGATATTCCAAATGTAAAAATTAATAAATGTTTCGAACTTACATTTTTTCTGTTTTTATAACTGATGCATTTCGCACTATTTTCACTTATTATAAAATAAAGCAACAGGGGAAACCCATATTTTTTTACTGATTTAAAGCACATGTTTAATCCTGCATACAAGAATATGTTTTTGGAAATAAAAATGGAATCAGAAGAATGTGTGGCTTTTTTTGATGAGTATGGACATATTTACAATTTCACTTATTTAATATTGGTAATATTTATATTTCAAGAACAATTTGATTTTATCATAGTTATTCACGGAAAATTCATTAGATATATTGTGTACTGCATATTTCGAAATATCGATATGACGGTATGAATGGAGCAAATTCCAAGAATCTTGCGCTAATATTAAAATCTTATTTATTAAATAAAAACCCAGTGTAAATCTGTTAAATATTTGTTATACATAAAAAGCTGTTACCTGCTCGGAATGCATTTTTCACATTCCAAAAGGAAACAAAATTTCCAAGAACAATTGAAAATGTGCTGATACTGCAAAAGCAGGATAGATGACAAAATTAAATGAGTATTCACACTTTAATGCAAATAGTCCTTATACCCTTATCCCTTATACCCGCATCGTATATGAACTGACTCATTTTCGGTTGAAATTAAAACACAAGAGCAATGTCGGTTGAAATAAAAATTTTGACAGTTAATGAATTGTTAGTTTAATAAGCTAAAGTTCTTTGTCGGTTGATCGCATTCTTACATTATCATTTTTTACTAATTTCTGCTAGTTTTGTATTTTACTGGTCATAGTCATCTTCCATGGAATGATCGTCATTTAAGCGTGTGTCATGTCATCTTAATTTCACTTATTTATAAACACATAATAAGAAAGTTCCTATCGCGTTCAGATTTGGCGCTTCCAGAATTCCTTACCATATGTGATACAAACTGTAAACTTCCCTCAGTTCGTTCAAAAGACCTTATATATTTCAAAATTCAATTCGATTTTAAAACTTCCTGTGAGTAGTAAAGGGTATAGTCTATTCGCTGTGATGACAGAAAAGTTACACGTACTTGACCTATGCAATGCAAAATCTTCAAATTTCGGTGTCTAATTTATTGGACTCTATTTTTCAATTGTGTAAGCCTGGAAGCAGATTGCACTAAACGTAAAATGTAAAACGATGTTAAAGTTACTAAATATTATATCAACTAGTATGCCTACAACCGTAGGTTTTCAATAGTTTTTCTATTATACACAATTATAAACTTGTTTTCGCAACTTTAACGAAAATGTGAAACACTTACTATGTACTTACATATGTATATTATCTGAGCAATCCTATTATTTTTCATTTAATATATTAATTTTATCTTTTAAACGAAATAAAAATCATACTAAATAGTTTGGTTAAATTTCTGAGGCAATAGTTAATTTTTGCTTTTTACTTGTTAAGGTATCATTTGGTTCGATATTGTAAACATGTACGGCAAAGAGCTCATCATTCTGTGATACTTTTTAAAAGAGAAAAACAAAGTATCAAGGAACCAGTTCATTTCCCAAAATATTAGACATATAATTTTTTATCCATTTGTTACAGTTGAAAGTATCTAGGTATAGTGCAGCATAGTTTCCGGCAAATTGAACGAGTAGTAAAAAAGGTGTAGCTTTTCGCAAAATTAAGAATTATGGAGTTGATTAAACGCATTTTTAAGTAATCAAATTTAAAAATTAAGAACTTAAAACAGTTTGGTAAACTCAGCGATAAAAACCAATCTAGCAGAAATGATGACATTTCGCATAAACAGCGGAAATTCTACGTAGTTAAATTCTCCTCCAATTGGATAGGATAGGGGCAAAATGGGAAAGAATTACTGAATGAAGTTACAATGAGTCACTGACAAGATTTGTATTTGCAGCCAGGACGGGATGGAAATATTTTACCTTCGGTAGACTTTGGCTGGGATGGAACATGAGGACGCACTAGAGTGAAATTCACTGAAAATTAATCTTTCCGGATGAGTTAAATGAAAAAGAGGAAAAATTTTAAAAAGATATTTTTAAGTTAAGGGCCCGCGATCCGACTAATGCAGGCCGAGAACGGCTTGGGCAAATTTCATTATACGGGGACACACATAAGGGAAGCAAAGCGAAAAACTTGAATTAAACTTTTTATTCCTATCCTCCCATTCTGTTAAGTCCCGTGAATTGAATGAATATGACAAGAAAGTTTTGCATTTAGATTAAGTATCATTTTGATGTTGCTATTCCCTTGTGGAAGTTTCTGTAGCTCACAAAGTAATTGACTCAGTTGACAGAGCTCCATAATAAAGACAGAGATAATACGAATTTTCGCGGGTGTGATAAAGTACTTGTTTTAATTATGACTTTAAGTCCGAGCGCAAACTCAACTACTAATATGACAATATCATAATGCAATTACACATATCATCTTAATACCCTGTGGCATAATCTACGCCCATTGATCTCCCACAAGCCTATTATCATATAAACATCCCCATAAAGCGAAGTCATAATAGCACGAACTGTGCCAGCCTACATCAATAAATCAATCATTCAGGAAGTTGCTGAAATATATCAGAGGACTATTCCCTCTAAATTCACTTTGTAAAAATTAATTCCGATGCCAAAGTAATTTTATTAATCACTAGAACTACGACTACTCTTAGCTCAAGTGCTACATGGACTTTGCAGTTATGCAAAATTTGCGACCTTTTTGTGTAGAGAAATGAATCACTGTAAATACAATTTGCAATGTTCTTCAGGTTAATTTATTGTGTAAAATAAAAAATAAGCAATTAAATTAAACAAAAGAGAAGGGATTGTAATTACATACTGTTTACCCACTTTCTTTTGGCCATTACGTGATTTTTTAGGTTTTCTATTATATATTTATGCATAACAATTCGAGAATATGTACTTGTAACAATAACAATTTATTAAATTTGATGAATCCAACTAATAATGAAATGTTACAATAGCAAATTGTATTATATCACTAGAGAAATCTAAATAAATATATATTTAATATGCTAAATTTCAACTTTTTCTTTATGTACTATTAATTTTCCTGTCCTATATTGAATAATTATGCCAAAAGTGAACACGAGTGAGACGACAATTTTCCTCATATGTACAAGGTGGGGCAAAAGTAATGTCATTCATGGAAAGTTTATTTGAAGATGTAAAACTGATGGCATTAAGTTAAAAAAAATGATATCGGTCAAATCCTCCTTTTGTATTGTTGTTCGCAAAACATCTGGCTCCAAATTCGTGACTTCTTCTTTAATGTTGCCACGCTCAGCCAAATGCGTAATTTTTCGCGGACATGGGCAACTAGGAAACGACGACGAAATTCATGCTAAAAACAACAGACCGGAGTTTGGTCAAATAAGCAGTAACAATAATTCCGCGTTCTTCAGGTATGTATCGCTCCATTGCTTGTCAACTAATTTTCTATCTATCCACTACATAAATGTGGAAGCACAATAACATTTGACACCATTTGCAAAAATTATGGCACATTCACATTATGACATAACTTTTGCCCCACCTTGTATATTATACAATATTATGTCTTTTATTTAAGGTAAGTTTGCACGCTGTGTCTATTGAACTACCTATTAATAAATTATTTATTTATTAGTACCATAATTTATTATAAACAAATACAATAAAACTTAAAGTAATACTAAATTAAGATTAAAAACTAACTAGACTAAAGAAAAACAGAGCCATGCAAATAAAGGAAAATTAAAAAAGAAAATAATAAGAATCTAAACTGGCTGGAAAGGAGTGATGGGACGGGCTATTGTTTAGTGTTGTTTAGTTAAACAGCGAGCTTAAGGGAGGCCTTATCAACATGAAAGTCGAAAGCGGCTGAATTATTGGCTTTCCGAAACATTCTAATAAAGGGTTCGAAATGACCGTAATTGGTGCGATGACTATCGAGACGAAAGGCGGAAAAATATCTAACATTGCGAGGGTCACTGTTAAGAGTCATACCGTGGACGAACTCAGGGCAGTCTACAGAACCAGTTAAGACTTGATGCACGAAGACTATATCGGAAACATCACGACGTAAGTCAAGGTGTTGAAGATCAATCAATTTTATGCTATTTTTAAATAAAGGAAAGTTAGGGATACAAATAGCACATACACGATTAAATAATAAAACTCGAAATTCTACTTACAAAAATAGTATAAACTCCATGCTATGAAGAAAGTCCTCAAATCATTATGTGTTCCCCACGGTGCTTGAGGGTCTTCTGGGTGTATTTAGGATTTAATGCTTGACTTTTTGGGCAATGAACATATGCTTTTAGCAAAGTTCAAACATTTTTTAATGTTCCTTTTCGATAAGAACTTTTTTTTTCTATTTAGGTGTCCAAAGAGTTTGGCCTCATTTAATCGCCGTCTTACTAGTCTGTCCGCTACTTTTAACTCATATTCTTTATTTATTTCATTTGTAATCTGCTTTAATTGATTTGAACGGCATTGTATACCATTTTCCTTGAATACTTCAATATTTTGGCTATTTCTATTGATTTCTTACTACTAAGTACATACATGTTATATATTATATTTTTTTTTTGCGTCATACAATGCTTTCCTCTACCCATGACAATATTAAAGATAACTTACCTGCTGTATGATCAGAAAATTATAATAGACCATCCAGAATCCTAAATAAATGCACATAACTACTGGTTACGATTTGTGCTATTTTAATGTCCATCCAAAACGCTCTCCTAATTAACTAAAATTTAACTATATAAAAACGTTTCAATGACAATGGTAAAGTATTTTCTTAAAATTGTAATGCACATTCAGAGTAAAAATTCTTTCCCATAAAAGATGAAATACATATTTGTAAATATTGATCAAAGTCATCAGTGAGAGTACAGATTTTATCAGCAACAAAAAAAAAGATCGATGTTAATAGAGAAGAGAAAGTGATTAAGATCAGGGACGGAGTCGAGGTCACTAAAGAAGAATTAAAAGAGATCGAGTTACGAAGTTTAAGGATTGGAGGGTACTTGTTAGATTTTCGTTTTATGATAATGAAATAATAGAATTGTTTTTGCTCGGAGATTAACTTATACTGCATGCGGATGAGGTAGTAACTAATCATTGTAAAGGAATTCGCAACGGACGGAAAATAGGTAAAAGATTTTAAGATACGAGGAGTAATCAGGATTAGACAGACCTTGAGATGTGGTAGGAATTAGTTTGTTTCTTTTATTACGCAGGGAGGGAAGAACTCTATTGTACCAAGATGGTGAAGAAGGACGGCCTCTTAACCGGTTCAAATAGAGCACATTAGGAAAAAAACTCTGTTGTTTAAATAATAATAATAATTCGAAAATACTTAAAGTAGAGAGGATGTTAGAGTTACTTAGAATGAGGTTAAGCATGTTAAAGTTTGCTTTACGGAAGTTGTAGTGAAAAAGGGTTTCGGAATTAGTATGATTGTAGAACAATTCAAGGCAAAAAGTAAGGAAGAAAGGTGAATGATGCGAGTCAATAGTGGAGAGAAGGTAATTACTTTCAATTCCAACCGAGTTTATAGATAAGAAAATTATTTCAAGTCTATCAAAGTGTTTCTTTATATCACTGATTTGGTATAAACCTGAGTCTGAAAAGGGGATCAGTAACAGATTAGTGGAGGAGTAGTAGCGGCCAGAAAAGGTGAAGTCACTGCCATCAATGCTAAAAACACTGAAGTGAGACGAGTATAATTCATGTCGTGCAAAGATGTCGTAAGGAAGGGACTGGGACTGTAGGAAAATATGACGGGTTTTAGAGTGGAATCCTCTGACGTTTTAGTAATATAGAGAGATACAGTTCGATGCGCAGGTTCTAACAGGCAGGGAGAAGTACAGGGGCCTATTAAAAACAAAAGTAGTTATTCCAGTCAGTGCGAGTTTTTGAACACGATTCGATCTGATATAAGAAGCATAAATCTTCAGAAACTTTCTGGGGAGGAATATTAAAAGGAGCGCATATTTGAAAGATAGCTGGCGCAGGACAGTAAAATCTATCGGGAGAACTTCTTGACTTAGTTTTTCCATCAATGCAGATCTAATCAGCTTTGGGGGGGGGGGGGAGATAGAGGAGGATAAGATGGGAAGAACAGTCAAACTCGTAGGGACAGGGAGTTATTGAGAGGGACATGTAGCGGACAGAGAGATAATAGAGTTAGAAGCCAACGACATGAGTGTATCTGGATTCCGCTTATTAAAGTATCCAAATGTGGAGGAAGCGGAATCGGAGAGGGCAACAGTTCTGCTTCCAAAAAAAATTTTTCGAGACTCCAAATTTATGTGAGGAGGCCATATTCTCCAATCAGGACCATAAACAATAACCCAAAGGAATTAAATGCGGACTACCCGAGGATAAATTTTCCACTACAATAAAATAAGGAGTGTTGTTCTTTAATCACTTCTGTGTCTTTTTATCCTTGTTTGCTGGAATAGAGGCCTCTTGGAAAACCCATCTCTCTATTAGAGAGGCTATTGGTTAAACCTTTCACGACGCCTTCTAGGATCTTTTGGTACACTTTGGTCACGGTTTTAACCGCTTTTTCATAGATAGAGAGTTGTGATATTTTGATGAAAGACTGATCACCATGTTATGATGATGACGATCCGCTTCTTTTAATGTCCCAATATAAATTTTATCATTTGTCTGTAAAAAGCATATTTTTATGACCGTTGCTTACAAAAGTCACTTAAATGTTTCGATGCTAATTTATTTTAACTGAGGCAATAAAAGATGAATGACGATAGACACATAGAGATCGTTAACAACTCCCTGGATATAATTTTCTATTTCCGAAGGGGGTTTCCACGAATCCGTTCTCGCAGTGACGATGCGCGGACAACCATTTCTTTCTCTTCCACCATAGACGAATTTTTTTGACATTCCAAGCGGTTTTAGCAATTCGAAAATTTGGCAAAAGTTTTTTCCGCGCTTATGCAACATCATACTGAGACCTGATTTTCTTTATTATCCCGATCCATGATAACGAATTAAATACTACAACCAAACTAATTTTCATCAGTTTAGTTTTGCTTAGATTACCATTGGCAATGGACCGCAAAGGTTACCGATTTTTTTTATCATTATTGAAACGAAAGGTGCTGGAAATGTAACAGAACTTAAGGCAGGACTCTTTATACTCATATAATCATCTTAATTTTTCTAAAACTTTGATCAACTTTAAAACATATAGTGAGGGCATAGTAACAGTTTTTATTTTATATTTTGGCTTTTTAGAGGATCGCGACACTAAAGAGGTTGAGAAAAAAAAAGTGCCATGGCTTCTCGATGGCACAGTAGACATGAATATGTCTTATATAATAAATGAAAAGAAAGATTTAAATGGTTTTATGTATTTTTTCGATCTGTTATATACACTATATACATGCATTCAAACTTATACATACATACATACAAACACATACATAAAGTTATGTGATGTTCAAGGCGAAGTTGTGGACAGAAGAGGACGATGGGTACTGAAATACGAGATGTACGCTTTTGTTTCAAGTTTTTCGATATGGCGAGAAAGAACTACGTCGATACATGTTGAATTGCGCGTCGTGGAAGCATCAAGATCGTTATTTTTTAAGATACTTACACAGTATTCGTGCTTAAAAGTGAAAACCGCTAAGTAATAAAACTATTAAAAATGCAGTGAATGATAACTGGTGATGATTTGAGACGTGTTTCGACAATGCACGTGTTTCTGAAACCACGTGCATACATCTGCGTATAATTACTGCGCACAAAATATCATGCCATCGTTAATGACTCATTAGTGCGGGCCTCTGTTAGGCCCACTGCTACCCCCACTACGCACATATCTAGATTAGGACCCTGCCCCCAAACTCAGTAATTAGTCACAGACACGATTTTTCTTCCGCACATTCTTTCAAATAGACCCCAGGGATAAAACATATTCATGTCAAAAATGTCTTATATAAAATTATCTATTCAATGAAGTTTTTCCCTATACAAACTTTATGAAGGTTATGAAATACAAATGCCTCCAAATGTCAGTTGTAAGTACAGTGGTGTTCAAATAAATAAGACATCTTACATTTACACTAGCAAATCTCTCTATTGGGCCCTAATATAATAAAAGCAAAATACATATCAACTTAATTTTACATTTTCCTCCAACGCCATACTACGACGTTGTCGCCCACACCATATCATGTCGACCGCCATGCTTCACTGCGCACCGGGTATTGAATTCTTTAATTTTACATCGGTACCTAATATATTAAATTTACTTTCACCTTCGATAAAATGGATCTCCAAATGGCAACGGCTTTTATTTACAGGTTTTCACAAATTTCAGAATCATTTTTCTATTTTTAGCAGACACAAGTGGTACTGCTTATTGTACGTATGATCGTGCCAATCTTCTCTGAAATTTTCTGCCTCTTTAGTTTTAACCGGATTTATTGTCGACTTGGTAGTGTTAACTGATTGTATATGACATTGTAAACGAATTGTATGGAACATCGTCTTTAACATCTTTAACACCACTGATATGGTCCTTCCATCATCTATCATCTATCCAATAATTTTTCTCATTTCTTCGGTACAGTCTTTGCTTCGTCTCATTTAATATTTCTGGATTATATTTTCGATATCAATTTATATAAATTCTTACCTGTAGTTAATAGTTTTTAACAAAAATACGCAAAGTGATCAAGAAAATTAACTTCTTTTCTTGTAGTAATCCAAGATATGCTATTTAAGTCAATGTTGAAATTCCAATCCGTGGGCGCTAAAAGGCTGTAAAAATTGCATATGCCGGTAAATTTTTATTATTGCAACACAACCGTAACACAAACCGTAACACAAACCCTTGCAACGCTAGATCACCAATGTACTAACTACGGTCACTTCGAGCCCTTCAACAGAATGCTATGAAGGCCAACAACTGCCTCATTCGACCTCCTTGTCGACAAGGCTTCCCACAAGCATACTCTTTACCTTCCTAACCCACCCTTAACTTGATCAATCCCATACTCTCTTCTTTTTATGCTAACTTATTATATATATATTCTAAATATTTGGTTTTATTTAATTTTATTTAATTTAAGCCCTATATTATACTATTTCTATTAAAGAATAATAATGACTAATGTGCACGAAATCAAGGATCATTTTTGGAGTTTGTTTTTATGAAAATTGTTTTATAAACGTAATTCGGTTTTACGTTCACGTTAATATAAATCTTAAAGTATTAATTAAAAAAGTGGCATTATATTCAACCTTTTTTTTGAACAAAAATTCTTAGAAAATTGTTAATAGTACTTTGCTAGAAAATATTATTATTAAGATAAAATTTCAGATCAATCAGTAAAAAATTCTAAGCGATAGACAGGTACACTAAGCTAGGAAAATATGGTTTTAGAAAAAATTCGCTTTAAATTGGAAGTACAGTAGAACGCCGATTATCCGAACGCCGATTAACCGAATCGCCAATTATCCGAATCGGTCCTAAGCGTAATATAAAAAATTAAAACCAAGTACTGTAAATAAGTAATGTAATTTTTGTTTTGTTCTGTTGTAACAAGTTGGAACTCGCTGGAGTCCAGATATATTTCAACTGTTATGGTTGAAAGCTAGAGGCAAGACACTACATGTTTATTATATGTGTGACATTTCGTTTTTCTTTATTACCAGTCTATGTCCGATTATCCGAATTTTCGATTCGATTAATCGGCGTTCTACTGTACTAAAATGTCAAGCAAATTTATTGTTCACCTTCAATATGCAATACTGGGACCATACAATTCTCCCAATTAGAAATTTTCTTGTTTTTGATCTTTTCTTGATGAAAGCGACAATCTACAGGCTTCTCTTGGCTTTTCAGTGAGGAAGAGCTTAGATTGCTCGATGCGCCTGGTGTCGGATTCACAGCCAAAATTTTAACATTTTGCCCGATTGTTATAGAAAGTTGATTCATAATTAAATAAAAATTTTCTTTTCTCACACAAATTACCTTTACAATATCATTCTAGAATTCATTGCAAAGCTTTTAGGCTAACATACAAAATTTAACAAAATTTAACAAAGTGGTATTCCCTAAATGAACTGAATATGTAAATAAATAAAATTGAGAAGATTTTTTTTTGGATTTTTGTTTTGATATTTTTATGAGTAAACAGACAAAAATAATGCGAAGACAAGTGATGTAATTTTGTAGGAATTGACGCGAGACTGTGCAAAATTTGTCAGAGAAATGGCGTACATATAAACAATTTTTAAACTCAAATATTTCGGAAAGTATATATTGCCGACATAAAAATTCTTCGTTAGTTTCGACCTCAAAAAAAATTCTACAAAATTTCATCTCATTTTTTTCCTGTACGAAATTACATGAATTAAAAAGCACATTGATTTGGTTGTGATGCCTATCGAGGCATACTTTATCAAATTAACCATTATTTTGCTCTTTACTCGCTTACTGTAGTTTAAACCATATCTAACGCCGCAAAAAACTTGTCCTAGATACTTACGAATTTTTACCTATTGATAAAATAACGTATTTTACCTATTTCTTTTCTTAAAGATAAAATGTTGCTTCCTGGAACGATTTTCCAACAGAATTGAAATCCCATACAGCCCTTTACACCAAATAGGTATGTTTGGAGTAAAAGTATATCAGTGTTATGTCAGGGGCCTCTGATAGTTCAGTTGTCAGCGCGCTGTCCTACCGTCCCAGAGGCTGTGGGTTCGAATCCCACGAATAACCATGGTCTCCTGCGCTACGTGGTAACACAATGGGCCAAAATTGGCCTAAGTGTGCCTTTCTAACCTAACCTATATCAGTGTCAGAAAGAAGCCTTAATACAGTAAAACTTTCACACCATACTACATATAGGTATATGGTATGGTACAATAGCTGCATTTAAAATTGAATGCTACAGAAAGGATTGAGTATTTATAATACTAACTTTAGCTTAAAAAAGAATCAGGACTTCATTTCAAATATTAAATGAGGAATTGGTTTTTTCTCTTATCAGTGTTCCTATACTTTTACATAGCACTTTTTGAGAATATGCATACTTCTGCATACTTGTTTATTTTTGCTAATTAAAAGTAATGTAGGGTACGACACCCAGTACCAAGTATCTATACCAGTAACGAGCACTCTGTATTTTATTTCGTGATTGCTAAGAACAACATTCAGCTGAGATATTAAAACAATTTTCAGGTAACCCTTTTGTCTTTGAAGTTTACTTTAGTTTCTTTGTACATCAAAATTTTCACTTAAAAGGACACATTGAAAGTGAAAGGTTGTACAAAGTTGCAATTTTTAACAGATCTTATAAAGAAGAGTTTTTTATTTCGTAAAATTATTATTATTTAACAACGGCATTTGTTAACAAAGGAAATGTTAATTAATTAATCTATACAACTATATACTACTCATTTTGAAAAACAAAATTAATTAATATGAGTTTAAAGTAGTGTTCGTTATTGGATGGCGATTTAGGAATAAATACTGAAACAATTCCTTAAGCCAGTGGGCCAATGAGCACAATGCAGATACTAAAGAAGTATTATTTATATGTATCAAATAAAGTTTGAAGGTGCAGAAGAATTGTCATGGTGGGCAGTCTTAATACGGATAATAAATTTACCTGCGTAAATTTTGCCCGTTTACTTAAGACTACAGTAGATAAATTTAATGAAAAAATATGATATATCATTATAACTAACTCTATTTGAATATATCGTTGTAATTATGACCCAATAGATTATTCAAAATGAGTGTGTAGACGTACCTTAACCGAATTTCAGAAATGTTCAACGGACAAAGCAACAAAGACAACGAAAGAATTAGAAAACGAATAACTCACAGAGGAGAAACAAAAAGAAAATGCTTAGGAAAATGAAAAACGAAGGCAGAAAGAGAATTAATAAAAATAAAAAACGAGGAAAAACAAATAATTATCAATTATTTCTTATAGGTCTTTTTAATCCATAACTACTTTTCCAGTTTGCTGCAGTTTGTTTTTAAACAAAATATTATTTTCGTATATTCTGAATGGATTTCTGAGAGCTTCTTACTAAGTGTCTTTCCCCATATAATATAATATAATTTGTTAATAAGAACATCACAGTTTAATTCCCTTCTACTTTTATTTTTATATGTCCCTTAATATTTCAAACCTCGAGTGCCGGAGTTCAACCATTGACCTAAAACAATAAATATAGGACCACTTATATTTATGCACAAAATTATATATAAAAATATAAAATAGTACACCAATATATATATGGTAATTAGATATATCACATCAGATAATTTTGTCGATTAGATATAAACATCGAATCAAACTTTAGATTATTCGAACTTAATAATAATAATTAATTAATTAAAAAATAATAATAAGTATTATTAGTTTTTATTATCTTATACAGCGTGATGTGAGATACTATTAAAAAGCTCATAATGCATACTTTTTACTAAAACCTTATTTTCCAACAGAAGTTATTACGTTTTACATGAGCTCACCTCCCTGCACACGAAAAATATTTCAGCCGTTAAAAATAAGTGAATCACGACACTGTAAGGAATCGATTGGCACATGTTGGAACACGAATCACCCTGTATAACTCAGAATTATAAATTGCTGTATTACATTTATCCGAGCGAATAGATTTAACTAAGTTGAATCCAAATCTTTAGATGAGAGCAATCTATGTCCTGTGTCATTGAGTTTTGTGTAGATACGGATTTGTTTTTCATTAATGCGATTCTGTTTCCTTCTACGATTTTTTAAAAATACCAAAAGAAGTGCCTTAAACAATAATAATATATTTTTAACGATTTCTTTACTGTAGTGTTTATTGCTTTTCGCCAATGAACCCTACCGTATAACTGATAAAACAGGATGAAGAAGTTAATGAACATCATATATTCAACTCTCTATCACTGTAGAGTTTTGGAAAACCTTCTACAAGCAACGGTAAATTATCTGCAGATTCAGTATCATCACATGTAATACAGACTTGCGGTAGATAAATTAAACAGAGCTACAATAAGAGCTGTTTGATTAAAACTAAATAATTGGTATTCTGGGCAAGGTCGTAGGTGGGCAAGCTGAGTAGTTACTTATAACATATACATTAAGGTGGAGCGAATTTTTTTGTTTGCAACTACTAAGGCATACCTACAAAAAGTCGCCGTTTTAGCTATAAAATAAAGACACAAAATATTGTTTATCTCATCGTATGTCAAGGAGATCCGGTGGTCTAGAATTTTCAAAAGATCGATTTGTTTTATATTTTTAAACTATAATCTTTCAAGCATTTACTGTCAAATTTTTGTAAGAATATTGACAGTATTTCAGATTCTACAGCCTTATTAGCAGGTAGCGAACTAAGAGAAAGCCTTTAAAATATCCATATTTAAAACTTTAAACTCATTCATCTCAAAACTACTCTTTTTTACATGATGATGTGAAAAAAAAACTATTCAGCCGAATCATCTGAAATTTTAATATGTTATTCAGCACACCAGCGGCTATCGTTGGGACTATAACCAAAATTTTATTGCAAAAAATGTATTTTTTACATTTAAAAATTAGTAAGACAAAAGCCTCTTCTGAGAGTTTCAATTTCAAAGCGCGTCATTCTGTCAACTTTCAATTTTTTTTTGTAGTTCCGGCCATAACTGCACTAATACTGCTTAATAATTTTCTTGGTTTTATTTTTCAGATAAATAAAAAAGTCAAAATCCACCACACTGCCCAAGTAAATTTATTGAAGGGGTCTGATTTAGCGCATAACGCAACAAAATTAATTTTTTTTTCTAATTTAAATATATACCTAAACCATTTAAATATCGTTGTTCATTTTTGTAACCTTAAAAAAAAATCCTAAAAGTACTTCAAGATTTCAGGCACTAGACTACTGGGTCCCCTTAAGAGGTGTCCCCGACGGTAAGTCGAAGACGAAATTTAGAAAATTAAACTTTTTTGTTTATTTTGAATCCAATTCTTCATTTTATGTAATTTTAAAGACAAAAAAGCTACTATTGGTTTTTTTGAACTCATCTACAAGTGACATTTTCAATGTACCGATTTTGCAGTCACGAATGAACATTGTTAACGATAACTTATTTAGATTTTTATTTAACTTGTTTCATAACGCTTTGAGCTTTACGACAGAGTATTATGTACGTAGGACGTAATTACTGCCCTTTATTGTAATTTTAAGGAGAAAAAGTATTCCAAATGAAAATTTAATTAAAATTGATGTCAATTATTTACAGTAAAATGTCTTAAGACAGACAAAAGGCTAACTGACCGATATTTGGTTTCCCAAAGACATTACCTGTGGCTTAGTTATCCACATATAAAGATGTTATAAAATATTATCTGTTTATTAAATATAAACTGAAGTCAAAAAAACATTAAAAAAACCGACTGTTCAAGAAATATCTGCAAGAGTTGCTTCTCCAATTTTAGATATATGGCATTAAGCATCTCTGCCAACTGTCAGTTTAAAAAGGATATTACAGCTTATAAGATCTTACTATCGAAAATACAGGCGCCTAATGAAACCATATCCAGGTCATCCGGACCATAAAAACTACCAGGAAAGGATTAATAAATTTAAAGATGAATCCCAAAGATTATTTGATTTTAGTGAGTGGAAATGGAAAATTATCTCCAATTGTTCGTGTAAAAAAAGCAGTCGTTGATCAAAGAACGACGAGAAAAATGATTATTGGAGCTATTGATTTGTTCGCCTTAGTATAAATAACAAAAAAGGAAATAAAATGCTTATCTCGCATACAACGGCTAGAAGATTTCCAAAAACCTTGTTTTTCTCGTTCTCTAGACAAGTGGGGTATGCGTACCCCGGTGGGTACGTAGAAAATTCTAAGGAGTACGCCACAAAAAATTGTTATGTCCTCTTGCGCGCACAATATTATGACTTTTTGGTGCCAAAAATGCTGAAATCAGTATTAAAACTAAACATTAAGAGGAACAAACAGGCTATCGTTGCTATATATATATGCCACACCACACATTAAAACAGGCTATCGTTGCTATATATATATGCATGTATATATAATTAAGGAGTATTATGACTATTTTCGTCATAAGAATGCGCGCTCAAAAAAGTTTTGAGATCACTGCTCTAGACCAGATCTAGATCTACGCGAAAACATGAACTCCTCCGATGGGAGCATAGGGTTATCTTCTGGCCCAGATCCTGCAATTAAATAGACATCACATAACTTTTGAGCCACTTCTTAAAAAAATGCATTTAAATGTACCCTACTACCTTAGCCCTTACCTGCGATCGTACTGGAATTTCCGAAATATCTGCTGCCATCATAAGTTCCTCTGCCCTAAAAGACGTTAGCCTTATTTGGGTTATTTCATTAAATTATCAAAGTTGCGTAATAGATGGCTCAACGAGAGAGAACCAAAATCTGGTCTACTTTACAAAGTGCAAACCGTGCTGAAATATCGCGGTTTTTACTTTAACGACAGAAATTACAAAACTTTAGTTATTATCCAGAAAAAAGGCAAATTTAACCCAAGACGACAATTGGAAGCTAGCGTAATTGTATCGAAGCCATTTAGGGGTCGGATGGGCAAGAAGGATACGTTAATTTTAAAAATAAATAAAAAATATATGGTATATCTTAATTACATTTATTCATAAGTTTTTACTTTAATTCTTTGGATATTTAACATTCCGTTCCACTCATGACGGGTAAAATGGACACTCAGGTACGAAGGTATTAACATAACCGAGAATCAATTAAAAATGCCATAGTGAGCTAAAACTGAATATGATATTCACAAACCTATTTACAGAACTGTATTGAAAATATAATAAAGAAATCATTGTGTACTTACGGTGGAAACTAGTGATGTTTTTCCAAATTTCCATATTTGTAAACAAAACACTAAACACACGTGTTACAGTACCGACTAAGTCAATGGCAGTGTGAGCATCTGTGTAATGAGTCCTGTCCTCTTCATCCACCTCGTCCGTCAGCTAGTGACCTTTTCTGCCATGTCACATGTCACATGTGATTCGAATGTCCGAGTTATCAAAGATACGACTACTACTTAGTTCAAGAACATATCGGTGGATTTGAGTGCTCTAATTGTTGTGATGTGATGTGAGTATTGAATACAGATTTCAAGGGTGGTGTTAATCGTCTAATGGAAGAAGAACTGAATAATCCTTTGCAGTGGTTTGTCTGCCAGTTGCATTCAAATGAATTATCGGTGCGACATCTGTTGTTGCATTTGATTGAGCAAATTACAGGCCCCAGATGCTGTTCAGGTCCAATAGGATCCGAGTTGCAAAAATGTAAAAAAATGTCATTTGTAAAATGACACGAAAATTCTTCAAAAAATAATAATTTAAGCACTGACAAAAATTATTGTTTCGATATAATAACGGCCATTAGTGTGAATAACTGTTTTCCGATTTGACCAATACTGATCGGGCCATTGGCTAAATACAGCAAATAAAATATATAAATATGCTACTAAAACGGATCTCGAAGAAAATTTGTTGATATTAGTCACTTTTGTGATGAAAGTTTATGATCGAATGTGGTTTCAAATTAAATATAATCTCTCGTGTACAAATGGATCCAAATACTTGTGGCATTTAGCCTAAGTCGCTATTTGAATAAGAATTTGAAAAAAGTAATTGATACAGTGATATAAAGAAACAGACATTTTGGTCACTCAGAAAATCTTCTCATCACTATGCTCGAAGATGAGAGCGAAGTGAAACGTACCCTAGGTTAATGACGAATTTTAAAAGCTAGATCAGAAAAAAATTCTGATTCGAAGGTTTAAAATTCCTGTATTTAAATTTTCTCCAGATTATACTGACATTATTTCTTCGCAAGACCATAAAATAACTGAACCAGCAATGACATTAAGTCTTTCAAATGAAGCCTTGAAGGAAATTGTTGAAAACGGTCTTCGTACACAGGAGAACATGTACGATGTTCCTTGGCATACTCAAAATATGCTTATTTCTGGGTTTCTTATACACCTTTTTCAATAAATATCATTACAAAATTGCCATTTTTGTCGAAAAATTTAAAAAAAAAAGTCTTTTCCAATGGTATGATTTTATTTAAAATTCAACTTAAAAGTAAAATAAAAAGTAATGCCACAAATACTATTCCAAAGATATTTTAACATTTTTTAAAGTTTATGGATCTATCTTATCTGACGGTAATATCTATACATTTTCTCTGCTCCAAAATTGCGCTGAGGCACCTCCAAACGTCATCATAAGAAGAAAATATTTTGCAAAGTTCATATACTCAAATAAAGGTAACTTTTGATTGTTATTCCATTAAAAAGTAAAAAACAATGTATCCATACCTAGTCTTGCCATAAATTCTGTCACACAATTTCTAATGTGCGCTTTCTCAGAAATTAGCCTGGAATTGTACCGTTATGTTGCACTTTGTAACAAATGAACTGTACGGCGTAATATTCCGATCAGTTTGGTGACAGTTTTTGACTCGTAATCATGGAGTGGGGAGTAAAAGAAAATCGTATTGCTGTAATAGCACTCCATAAGTGTGGGAAAAATGCTTCTGAAATTTTGAATTTGTTGAAACCGCTAAAAATAACGAAAAGATTCATTTATCGTGCCATAGAACGATTTAATGAAACCTTAGGCATAGATGATAGAGCAAGGACCGGTCGTCCACGTACCGTTAGAACAGTCAGTGCCATCAAAACTGTCCGAGAGCGCATCCGGAGAAATCCATTGCGGAAACAAAAAATTTTGTCGAGGGAGTTGGAAATCTCCACAAGATCGATGAGTAGACTCATTCGAGATGATCTTCATATGAAGGCTTATCGTCGGTCAAAATAGGAAATAAGATTGGAAAGATGCAAGAGTATCTTGCTTTGGCATGCAACCAATGGTCATGAGAACATCCTCTTTACCGACGAAAAAATTTTTACTATGGAGCTAGTTTTTAATAAACAAAATGATAAGGTTTATGCAACATCATCAGAAGAAGCTAAAAAAACGGTTCCCAGGGTGCAACGAGGCCATCATCCAGCTTCTGTAATGGTTTAGTGGGGTATATCCCATCAAGGTGTCACAACACTCCATTTTTGCGAAAAAGGTGTCAAAACCGGTGCGGCGGTTTATCAAACCAACGTGCTGGAAGGTGTTGTGAAACCTTTATCGCGAACTCTCTTCGGTGGACAACATTGGGTCTTCCAGCAAGACTCTGCTCCTGCTCACAAAGCAAAAAGCACACAGGAGTGGCTTCGCAACAACATTCCTGATTTTATTGCACAAGAAGATTGGCCATCCGGGAGCCCAGATTTAAATCCGCTGGATTATGCATTATGGACAGAGTTAGAGAGCAAGGCCTGTAGAACTCCCCACCGCAATTTGAACAGTCTGAAAAAATCGTTGGTGAAAGCAGCAAATGAAATGTCGTTGAATACCGTGCGTGCCGCTATAGACCAGTGGCCACAACGTTTAAAAGCTTGTATAAAACCTAAAGGAGGTCATTTCGAGTAAGGCTTTTATTAATTAATTAACAATATCTTATTAAAATAAATTTCGTTGGAATAAACATATTATCTTTATTGTTTAGATTTTATGCTTCTTTAAAGTTGTGATAGAATTTATGGCACGACTAGGTACATAGTTACTAATATATATATATATGTATATAGGATAGGTATAGGGATTCGAAATATGTTGCTCCTTAACACTAAAACTCATTGTATTCCAAAAACTGTCTCAATATTGGTTTCGCCATTTTAAATTTCCAAATTTTTACATCGGTTCCACTTTTCTTACCAAAATTTATTCTGTAAAAACTGTTCTTTACCATTACTTTAAATTACCACTATTATTAATGCAGATTTTAATTTTATTAAGTATTAATTATATGTAGTATACAATACGAAACTTATCCGAACGTGAATAAAATGTATACTATTTTTAGAGAAGCGCGAAGTATGCCAGCCATAATCATTTAAATCTTGTCAACATTTTTAGTGTTGGCTACCAATTTGAGGATTCTAAAATAAAATTGATTAAAAATGATAATAAAATGATTTAAAAAATAATTAAAGAAACACCTTATATTACTAATTTAGTGAGTGACGCATTAATTAACTAAACGCTGGCAGTTTAAGGCTATTTTTTTATTTTAAGTTCATTTCCATAAAAACTTTTACTTTCGACTTCAAGAATAAACACGAATTTTTATTTTTGTATTAGCTTAGGTACGATTCCAATACAAAAACATTTTTTCCAGACCTAATATTTTATTTTGCGTATATGGCAGATGCAAATTAAAACAGAATTTAAAAAAACCCCAATTAAGTATAAAAGCACTGTTAAGAAACCACATCATATATCTCGTAAAACTGCAAAAATTGTGATACTGAAAGGTATCCCGAGAAAAGCGTAGAGCATTTCTAGGTATCCACATGCAATTGCTGTCAGAACAGCGAAAAAGCACTGAAAGAAACATAATTTTCCGCGGTGCAAAAATTTCATTTTTAAGTATTCATAAAACGTAATCCCAAGTTGACGAATTCAAAGCACCAACTGACGGTCGACGTCTGCCCCGCCATCTCCTCGACTCTTCTGGGGTATGTCCTCTTATACCATTTGATATTTCAGTTATTTCGGGTTCTGGATCTGGTTCTGCTTACGCTCAACTTTGTCCATAAATCATGCATAGCCTCAAGAGCCAAAATAATTATACTTGCAGCGACGCCAAAGATAAGTATAAAAACTGCTGACGTAAATGTTTGCATGCCGACCTAGAAGAGAGGTGGATTTTTGCTCGACCTAGACATGGTTACTGTGGGTAAAACTATGCGTGCAGTGGTATATTTCATTTTTAAATGGACTCGAGATGAACTCAAATACAAGGAGTTTTCTAAAGAGCAATTGAGCCCTGTTCCCGTACTTACCCTCAAATCATCTGGTTGAATTTGCTTAACACAACGTGGTTTCTGTGAATGCCAAACTCTTCTCTGTCGATCCATTAAACCAGTCTCGAATGTACGCCGTAACCTAGCAGGAAAAGGGAATATAGAGCTCCATCTCCACTAGTAGCCAGGATGCACGAGATGTGCACAAAAGTACTATATACTTGCAGATTGCATAAATGCCGTCTAAGATATCTCCCATGGGTTAGTGCTAATGTTTTCCGAAAGTGCTGAGGGATGTGAAAATCATGAAGGCATGCAACCATAAATCGTATATTTCTACTAGTTCCCTCAACATATGAACGTTGCGATTATATTATAATAAATGGCTACATACGTCAGTATATACACAATTTAAAAATATGGTGAAGGTGCAATCCCCAAAACGTAAAGGCCCCAAATTCACAGTACACACAAACTTGCTGTGGAACTTACCCGTAAGTAATCACTTTCCTCAGTGGTGAACCTTTTCGTACGATGTTAACCATCTTTTCGGGTGGAAATAGTTGAACTTCGGTTAGCTCACATATTTCTTTCTCTGTAAATGCCTCTGTTATTATTTTATACACTGTGCCAACATCCACATGAAAGGCATATCCTTTTATGGAGAAGTAAAATTTTCTCCCCAAAAAATGATGGGCGGTCGGTGAATGCGGTCAACCATTCCAGAAATCCGCCCAGTAAAGAAGCACCATATCATTTGAGAAATAAATTCAAATGCATCGAGAATGAAAAGGATTTATTTAATTAACATTGCAAAGCCTCTTGGGACGTTTGATGGACAATAGAGACAATGCTACTCAGATCCTTGGAGGAATAATCTCGTAAAAACTATAGATAGGATTATGGCAATAACAACTACAAAGATGTTGAATTGTCTTCTAGTCACTTGAAATTTAATAAGCTCTCTTTACTTCTTTTGTTATGCAGACATTCTGTTGAGAGTACTAGATTAAAGAACAGAACAACTAATTTACCAGGGCATATAAAATCACATTACATAAGTGGTGTGGAATTTTTTATCTATCCTAAGAAATTTTAAAATTTCTGAGATTCATTACATCGTAGGGCTATAAAATCTCCACCTTTTGACTAAAATAATAGTATTTTTGATTGTTAAAAGCTTAAATGCTGTTAAAGAAACAATTTCAAATGCATCCTTATTTTTTCAACCCCGACGGAGCGGAGCAAGTTATATACGAAAAACATTTTATTCGAAGAATTGTCCATTACTAGCTATACATTTTTCCCACCTTTCTAGCCACTTTTGCTGTCTACTATATGATTATCATGAAGCAAAATCACTTTCTGTTTTTTCTTTAATCTTCTGTTCATTTCCACACAAAGTTTGATTCAAATAGATCATTTGTTGTCGGTAGCATTCAGTATTAACAGTTTCGCATCATCCACATCCAACAATGCTTGTAATTCGTTCTCTTCAAATTTTTACGGTTGCCTCCCATTTCTTCGTTTCTTCCGTCAAAATCGCTACTCAAAACCACTTAAAGTACTGTGAATTACCAAAAATCGACTAGGTGCGATAGTGAAATAGATTAACTAGAAGGTTGGCTACGGTTTGCACTGTGTATTTGAAATGGATTAAGGTGTGAAAAAGAGTTACTGGTCTCCTTCATATGGAATTTCCGTTAAGACCTGGAAAGTTGCAGACGGTTTGCCTTAAAGATCATGAAATACTAGATGTAACACTCATGACGTATTCCCTTATCGTTTTTCGACCTTGGTCCCGTTAGCCCATTGGCCTTGCAGATTTTACTAAAAGTGGATAGTAACAAAGGGCTCAAGCGTAAGAGAAAGACAAAAATTTAGGGGGAGACGGCAGTAGGTCTTTGCTGCTTTCTCTAATGGGAAAATTTCCCCAGGCAGTTTTAGAACTTTCATAGAGTTAGAGCTCTAAGTTTTACAACTTGCATAGGGTTAGAGCTTTGGGCTTGTACAGAGAATGTCACATCTAGTATTTCATGATCTTTGGGTGGCATTCTGCATTTGATTTGGTACTAGGTGCGTGTTCGAGGTGAGTGTTCCTTTCTGGTTGGAAGGTGATTGCGGTGAGTTTGCGTTATGTACAGGTCAGAGATACTTGCGTGCGGTGAGTAAGGAGCGTTTGCAAGATGATAATGTGCGATCAGAACATGATTAGAAACGGAGAAAATTATCAGTAACGTGAAATTGTATGCACAGAAGAAGTGCAGGGAGTCGAAAAAAAACTTGCAGGATACATGGTGTAGTGCCCTCAAAGATCATCTAAATACAAAATGTGACACTCGTGACGTTTTTCCTTATCTTGTTTTGCCTTGATCCCGTTAGCCTACCGGCCTTGCAGATTTTGTAAAGGTAGTAAAGGGATCATGTGTGAGAGAAACAAAAATTTAAGGAAGGCGGAACGAAAACAACGTTTCGCCACCCAGAGCAATGCACACGTTCGAAGACTTTATCGTGCCTTTAAAATTTCGCAGTTAAAAGTGTAAACAGTCCGCAATCATATATGGGTAATTCTCATGAAATCCCGAAATTCGGTCATTATGAACTGACAAATAATATTGAAATAAATTTGTATTTTTTTTCTATGGATTTCGTAGTACTAATGTTACTAGATTGTAATTATATAGTGGTCCCCAGAATACACGTGTTTTATGAGAATTATGAGGATATTTAAAAAAATAAATGTGAGGGAATGAGCAATTCATGAACCTTGGAAAATAAAATTAAGTTTATTTTCATATAATCTATTTATAGTAATATAGTAATATAGTAATATAGTAATATAGTAATCAAATGTTATTTTTTTACATTAGTGAGAACTATTACCCTGAAAATCACAAAATTATTGCAGTACGGCTGCATCATTGTAATAAAACCTAACTCAAATTAAATTGCACTTAATCACAATGGCAGTACAATTAAATAATAAACGAAAAACAAGACGTCTTTGCTTGCTTAAGATTAACTTAACTGACATTCTACCAATCGAGTAAAGTTCTCATTTTAAACTTTTTGAAAATGAAATAAAAGCCCGTTAGAGCAAACTAAACGAAACAATCAAAATTACTTAACTGAAAATCTACTAACAAAATTTGGTTTTCTTCTTCAGTCTCAAAGTTACTGAAACAGTCTCAACTTGGTTAAATATTATAAACTAGTCTATTTCCTTTACGGAATAACATCCCCTCTTGATCAATTTTGGGGGCTCGATCTTCTGTATGATATCATTCCAGGCATACAGCTGTTCGTCTTTGATTATTGGCCATCTCCAAGATTTGGTTCCTCTTTTCATACACTTTACTAAAGCGCCTTCTTCAAACTCTGATAGTATTTCCCCTGGATAAACTTTTTCATCCCATTTGATAAGAACATAATCACCTATATTATAAGTGGAATTGTTATCTTTGCAAATAATATCATTTGATGAATGTCCACCATGCTTGTGTTGGTTTGACATGGTTCGTGTTTGGACTTCACTGCGCTTTGTTTTTTTAATGCAAGGATTTGAAGATGAGTAATACCCTAGGTGAAAATGTCTACATTTTTCTACACATTCAGTGCATGAAAGGCTTCTAAACTCCAGGCGATCACCATTGAAAACAAACTGGCGAACTTTTTGAATTCCACGGAATGCAGCGATGGTGTGTGACTGTTTGACTAAGTCTTCTATCTCTGCGATATTAGCAGTGGTAACTTCAAAGAGCATTATTGAAGGACATCTAGCCAACAAAATGTCTTTGAGTGAACTCAAATCTACGATGTCTTGGCCTTCAGCCACCGCTTTGTCGGCAGTTCTTTTTAATGTACCACCTACGCCATCAGGTGCACCTTTGCCATGTCCTGGTTCTGAATAATGCCATGAAAAAAATGTCGTACCCGGAAATAAATCTTTTATATGATTATATACAATGTGGAAAATGAACTTGTTTTTGTACTGGTTTACAGGGCTATCACTTAGTATATGTATTCTGTGAATGTTTAAATTCTGATTTTTAAGCCATTTAAAAACTGGTACTAAGTGTGCCCATACCGCCATAGTATCGTGCCTGTTATTATCAGAAAGAGAACAAAAGCTTTTGGGTTTAACAGTATCATTGTCACGTAAATATAACACTCCTGTATGGAGTGTGACTTGTTGCCTTGCACCCCCAAAATGAACTGCCTGAATCTCTTCATTATATTTGCAACAATAGTTTTCACTAAAGTCTATATGAATAAGGATTTCATTGTCAGTCAAATGCTTTTTAAGTTCTGAAATGGTCTGATACTGGTGTGTTATTGTGGCAACATGCTTGTAGAATGAAGGCAACATTTCTTCCAACTGTAGCACTAGTTTCTTTAGTGGAACCTTGATCTCTTTTTTAACAGGTTTTCTTACTGTCTTCATCTTTCCATTTTTTTCGTAGGATGTAGTTTCATACATCCACTGATGATAGGTCACTATTCGGTTTGGGTCTGGAAGATAATATTCCACCCTCTTGTTTGAACAACCCTTACATTCTCGTAACAAACATTTAGTTGAATGGACATCGCATGTTATCATGGCTAGAAATCTTGTTAGATTACAGTAAGCCAATGCTTTATTTTCATGCAATTTCATGACAATCAGTTGAACATTTGCATGAATCACACATTTGCATGTGTTTCGGTTTTTTATGTTCGCCCAAGTCACCCAAAAAGGTCGAAGTCTGCAGAATGTTGCCAAGCTTACTCGATATTCAACCGTCGTCAGGAATTTTTGGTGCAAGTTTTTCATTGTATCACACAATTCACGTTTTTGTTTTACCTGTCCATTTGACCTAACGAAATCTTTCTTGCCTGGACACATCCGAGAATTTTCATCTTTTTCTAAAAAATCTCCTACATCTTTTTTAACTTTCATCAGTTGAGCATTTATTTTTCTAACGCCGCTCTTTTTGTATGTGTCATGTCTGAAAAACTGTTTTGATAAATGAAGCAGTTTATACTTCTTCAAAAGATCTGGTTTTATAATCTCAAAGTATTTCTTCTTCTCAATATGTTTCTTCAGGTTACTGTACCTATTTTTTAGTTGTTTAGTTATAACTTCCGACAAAAGAAGCTTCTTTTTCACAACTTCAGGAACTTTGACGTTCTTCAAGAGTGCTGATACTTTAGCTTCAGGAGATGTCTGAACATTATTGATATGTCTTTGACATCGCTTACGATATTTCTCTCTTTTTCTTATTTCATGTTTCAATTCCTTCTGTAATCTAGCTATTTTCGCATAAAGTATTCCTCTACGTCTTCTTAGTTGTCGCCTTCTCCGAATAGCTACCAGGTCCCGAACTTCATTATTATTTTGAATACCCGGTGCTGGGCTAGGAGGTGGTGTATCGTCTAACATTCTTGTTAGATTCTTACGAACATTCGCTGTTTTGTTTCTATATGCTTGGCTATTTTTCTTCCAGTTTTTTCTTTTTTGCCTTCTTTCTCTGGAACTCATGGCGGATATAGGTTTTACTTGGCCTTTTCCTTTTTTTCTTAGATATTTAAGTCTTTCTTTTTCACGAAATATTTCAAGACTTACAGGATCGGATTTAATTTTCTCCCTACGCTTCCTATCATATTCTTTCTTTTTTAATTTTGCTTCTTCTTCGTCTACCTTCTTTTTTCTTGGCATTATTTGACCCTACAAAAAGAGCGCAGTAGTAAATTCACGAGTTGGTTAAAGCAAACAATCAAAAAAGCAAGCTGACCCAGTCAAAAATCATTCCCTCATAAATCATCATTCCCTCACTACAAATTTATATGAGGGAATGACGGTGAGGGAATGACGAAATAAAGAATAATCAAAAATAGTTCATGACATAACCTTACTTTTAAAAAAGTTATCTTGTTTAAGTTTATTACTCCCAAAACCCTACTTCTCTCTGCAGTTAATAACGGTTAAAGTGTATTACTTTTTGTTTTTTAGGTTGTGATGGAATGACGATCAAAAATGTAATTAAACAAAAACAATAATTAAATCTTTTTGCAACACAAACTCCAACACGCTCACGTTAAATTCGCCATATTCTCAAATTGACAATACTACCAACTTTCAAAAACTAATGGTAGCGTTCATGTTTGGTTAAAACTGCGTTCATAAATCGATTGTCAGTAAAATGTGAGGGAATGATTTATTTTTATGGGACACGTGTATATTTTAATTTTTTTAATTCATTTATTACTTTATAAACCAAATTAAGTTTTGTTTTATTAATCTATTATATTTTTAATCAATCAGTCATACTTGCAAGACTTTTATAAGATTTTTTTGGTTGTTTGATGATATAAAGTTATTGAAATTGGAGCTTGGGACATAGTGAGGGAATGATTTTAGAGATATTATATAGTATGTATCTTTTTTATTTACACATATGGTCCCGAAATGATAAGTGAATCTTTTAGCCACAGTAACATAGATTTCAAGGAAATATTGGTAATCGTTATATGTTACTTAGATTGTTGATGAAACTCGAAGGACAAGAATTTCGGGATTTCATGAGAATTACCCATATATGCTATGTGTATGCTGCTTGCTTCTTCGCCACTCTCAATTCAGAATTTCCCTATGTTGGAACATTGCGCGGGGACTAACACGATGCATGCAGGCACACAGCGCAGCAGAGACTTTGTCGTGCCTTTAAAAATGCGTGATAAAAACACTGCACATTATTCTCTACACTGTAAGTGCTGTAAATGAGAATATTTTGCTGCCTATTCTTATCTCTTTCATTCTTATTGAAATCTAGACAAGGCATGGAAAGCAGTAGTTCTTTGCTGCTTTATCTAATGGAAACATTTTCTGCTGATTTAGAAATTGCGTATGGGTTAGAGCCCAGAAGCACTAAGAAAATGAAAAAAATGAAAGTTGACCTGGTAAAAATGAGATGCAGAGGTAAATGACAAAATTTTGGAATTATTAATATCTTTTTATTTTTGATTTACATAAAAAATTTTCAAAGTATATTTTGTATCTGTGCAATGGGACTTAAAATTATACTCCACCTTGAGATGTATCTTAAATCTGTGTCAATCTAATGCATAAATTGTCCATGGTCCCTTGCGAGAATTTTGATAGGCATAAATCCATACATATAAATATATTTGACTTCAGGTAGGTTTTGGAACCTTATTATGAATTTTTATATTTTTTGCGTAAACTGTATGAAATACTAAATTTCACAACATGAACCAAACAAAATGAACGATCTTGCTGGAACTCTCAAAGTATTTAACACCCAATTCCCATGTTTTAATGTTGGAGGTAGGTTGTTGTACAGTCCACATACGTCCGTACCATTAGCATAGATACAATTAGTTGAACGTCGAAGATGTTCAGCCACAACGTCTTCAGGGCAATTTAAGGCACTCATTTCGATACAGCAAATGTAGGCTCTTGCTATGTCTTTCAGGTTGGTGTAAAAGAAGACTCTTCTTGCTAGCTTGTGTGACTTCCTGTCGTCCAAATTTGAATTTTTAAATATCTTTAGTCGGTCAGATTCATACTATAAGATCAGTATCGTGAATGCAATGAAAGCTGTTTATAGAACGTCTTTTATAATAATCCATATGTTGTGTTTTTATGCAGATCCAAGCCATTTCACAAAATAATTATCCCCTCGTCTTTTTAAAACTTTTTCTACAAGGTAAAGGTCAGGATATTTGACTGGGTTCAAGTTGATAAAAACCGCCTTTTAGTATATTTCCATGATAATCTTCGAGAATGTAACTTACTGGTTAAATATTTTTGACTTCATTTATCTTGAAGATCTCAGTAGACCAGTTTGAGGTGCAACTCTTTTCTAAAGCGTGTTTATGGATATACTTGCTTATAGAAAAATAGTCTTCTACATTTTATTTTGAAGTTGAATTTAATTTTGATTTTTTATATACAGTTTGCAGTAAACCAATCTCATTGTACGACCCAACATCTAAAGGATGCATTTTATTAGTTCGATGTTTTATTCTACATATTATATTTCTCTGTCAACATTACCAGCATACTGATCCAGTGATAGTTACAATTCATACTAAATTCTCGCCACATAATATTTTTAAATATTCTATTGAATCTTTCTACAATTGATGCTTTTAACACACTATAAGTTGTATAATGGTTAATATCATACTTTTCCATTAAGTGCCGGAAGGTTCTGCTAAAGAACTCTTTTCCATTATCTGTTTGCAAGTTTCTTGGTATACGACCCTAATTATAAGTTAGCTGCATTACCTTAATGATCACTTTTATTTTTAATTGGTAAAGTCCATGCATATTTAGAAAACTCCATAACGGTGAGTAGAAAACGAAAGTCCTCGTTTTCTAACGCATATGAACTCATATCAACTAAATCTGCTCGTCACAAATCATCTTTCCCCATAATTGTCACACGGAGACGTTTAAAACTTTTACGCGCTGATCTACTATACAACTCACTAATAATGAAATGTTTAATTCCTGTGAACGATGCCTAGTTGATATGCTTGGTTCATTACGAACACTTTCACTAACAGCTGGCACTGCATCAGAAATACCAACTGGTGATCATGTTAAGACGTTTTAGATACAATACATATTACGATTTTAGTGATAGATAAATGTGTTGAGCAATGAATTTGCGTGAAATTTTGTATTTCTAATGAAATTTCTTGTGCATAATTATTGGAAGCAGAATTCGGTGAAGGAACTGAAAGCCATATCTTCTTCAGATTATGAAAAATATTCTGTAGAATGAATAAAGATTTGTCACATGTCATTACTTTGAACGTGATAAAATAAATTTTTCTTAAAAAGTTAACACTTCAACAAATGACCATTTACAAATTTCGGATTCTTGAATAGAAGGTATAATATATCACATATGAGTGAATAGTGCCCAAAAGATTTCAATCTTCAAATGTCAGTTTCTTCAAGCATTATTATGGCGCAGATGTAGGTAAGTAAGCTTGAAAACTAACGCCAAATTTTTCTATTTTCAGTGATTCAGCAAACAAGCAAAGAATTTTTTCTAAAATAAGTTATAAATACATATATTCGTTCGTGCTAAGCATAAAAGGATGTTTCTACAAAGTTGCATCAAAATCTTGACTTGTTCCCATATCTACTTTTCGGAGACCCAAAGAAAATTCAGTAACTATACACAAAGATACAGGTAAGTTAAATCGAGTGAAATCGACTTTGATTAAAAGAAAGGAAAAAATGGGCATGGGATGGGATGGGGGTAGCCCAAAAAAAAAACTAAATAGCCAGATGTCACATTCGCGACGTTTATCCTTATCTTTTGTCGATCTTGGTCGCGTTAGGCAAACAACTTTGCAGATTTTGCTAAAAGTACATAGCAATAAAGGACTCATGTCTGAAAAAAATAAAAAAAATTAGGGGGAGACGAACCGAGAATTGAAACACTTCTTTCTACAGGGTGCATCTTTATATTTTACAAATTCCCCGCATTTCGTTGCTTGTCTAAATGTTGTTAAAACAAACTAAATTTTAATTATTAAAGTCATAGCAAGGCATTCACGTTCTTATTTAAGAATTAATTTCTCAAATTATGAAACTTTTCCAAGAATACCAGAAGCATTTGATACGTTTCGCCAGCCAGAGCCACACTCAACGTCCGAGACTTAATCGCGCCTTAAAAATTGCAAACAGCTGGCATCCGCATATGTAATATGCCAGTTAGAATTTCCTTATGCCTGAACATTACGCGGGCACCGGGGATCGGGGACAGAGAGGCGTAGTGTCTCGGGGGTCCAGGGGAACTAATATCGCGGTTGACACTATATCGGTCTTTTAAAAATGCGTAGTAAAAAAACGCTGCCCATTATTTTCTACACTGTCAGTGCTGTATATAAATATATTTTACTACCTATTCTTATCTCTTTCGTTCTTATTGGAATTTACATAAGGCATAGGAAGCAATAGTTCTTTGTTACTTTATCTGAATGAAAAATGTTCCCCATGCCATTTTAGAAATTGCATATGAATTAGAACTTTGGGGTTGTATAGAGAGTCTCACATCTACATAGATCTCTTTTTGGGGGTAGCCCATCAGAAAGAACAAACTACCGTAGTTTCTATTCAATTATTGGGTTCTTCGCTAGTAATGGAAAAACAAAAATGCATGAGAGTAAGGAGTGGGTAAGATATTATATATTATAATTTCTATATTTCCATAAAGATCATATGATACGTAGTATTCTCTTTAAAAATCAGTAGCCTTTCGTACGTAAGTTTAAAGTCGGAATATTTAAAAATACTTTTAATATTATTTTGACCCATGTTGTTACATCAAAAAATCGGTCATATTAAAATATACTTATTAAATGTATTTATATATGTATATAAAGGATGTTCGGATTCTACGTAGAAAACGTTATGCTAATCGATTTGGGGTGCCCAAAGCAACATTTTTATCTTGATCCACCTCCCTCTAAAAGCACTCCTTCCCACTTAAAATCGCAGCCAAAGCTTTTTAGAAAGTTCGCTCACCTAAGTCCTCATAGATCCTTGTAAAGCGGGGACTCAATAAGAAGAGGACAAAAGTACCTTTCTAACGATATCTCATTTGATGGACCCATTTCCAAATGTAAAAGTTTGCAAGAGAGAGAGAGACAAGTCCAAATTAGAAAAAGTAATCTTTTCCATAGAGGACTTTTAATGAAAATCGTTTTTTTCAGCGAAAATTTCAGACAATTTTGACTTTGTATGGAGGTTTAGCATTTAAAATCGAATCCTAACATGAGAAGGCACTTACATTTAAAAACATCCTAACAAGTGAGGTGGTGTTTGAAAGGTTCATTTATCGTCTTCTCGCTCAATGTCCTGCGATGACTTTGCAAGGATTTATATGGACTTAAGTTGACGCGGTTTATTTCTTCACATTCCCAAAATCTACTACACCTCTCCTAGAATATTTTGTTAAATAGTAGATCTTATATGAAATATATCCTTACTTACAAACAGTCCATAAAACTTAATTTCGCATCTCACTCAGCATAATATTGGCAATGTAATTTCTTTAAGAACACGGTGACATATTTTTTAAAACTATAAAATTGTTGAACAAATGAATCAACTCCACTGTTTGCATTTTGAGTCATCATTTCATCATCGACTCGAATAAAGTTCGCAATACATATGTATGCCCGTATATCATACATAAAATGAATTAAAATCCAAGTAAAGTATCATTCGGCCGTGTGCGTATATTAAGAAAACAAGTTAAATAAAAATTACAGTATTCACATTAAAGTCAATGAAATCTTTACTGATTATGAAAATTCAATGTTCCTTGTGCAATAAAGTTAGCGTTTCACCGGCTGTATAGCACGTAGCACCATCTTGCTGGGACTGCATCAAGATCTTCCAATTTCATCCGCAAAAAATCTGTTATCGTTTTAATTGTTGTGTTATTTGTGTTTTGTAAGCCTAACCGACACGAACATGTTGATGACTATCTCGACAATATTGCCAATTTGCTATTCAGTTAGACTTTATGTCTTTGATAAGAATCACGTAATTTTTGAAAGACTCTCGGAACGACCAATTCCATAAAATAATTCGATGCGCTGTTGTAATGTATACGACTTCATTTTTAAAATTGCCATACTTTGTAGTTGTCAAGTGATATATAACATAAGTGCATTCAATGCATGTAAAAATGGCGCATAGTTTTAAAAACTCAAAGACCCTGTATTTATAAAAAGATGAATTTAATATACGATAAATATAAAGACAAAATATATAGATTTGTTGATTATGTATTCCTTAATATACATATTAATGACATATTCTCACAAAATCTATGTATATATGTTAAGAAATGTTTATGGAAATTTGTTCACCATATTTCCAAGATATTTACGCGCAAACATTCAGAGAAAGAAATTAACATATTTCTTGGTATTTGCAAAGAACTACAGGTAACCTAATAATTGACATATGTATATGGCGACCATATTTCTCTTTTTGAGGCATATGTAGACACGAGATTTTGGTTTCAGAAAAATCTTGAATTTTAATATCTCACTTCCTCAAAATTGACACACAATACTCCCACGCTAAATAGCAATACATGTGGAATTTACTGTCAAAATCTTACCTGTAAAGTCTTAATTTATAAATTTTTTAAAATTACTCAAAATAATGCTAAACTATATGTTATGTACTGAATTATCAGCCGAAATATTCGTCGGTGGTGTTGGCGCAGCGTGAATTTAGCCGTAGATTTCCCGATCGGCCGACACCAACTGGGCAAACACTAGAAGAGTATGGGACAACACGAGATGGTACCAGGCCTGGTCGGTCCCGGAGCAGCCGTTCTGTTGAGAATATCGCGGCTGTGACTGAAGATGTCGCAGAGAATTCCAATGTGTCGACCAGACGATGTGCCACGCAATTGAGCATCAATCGCCCATCTTTACAGAGAGTTTTGGTGAAAAACTTGAAGATGTTCCCGTACACAATGCACTGCATCATCTACTAGCCGTTGATTAGAAAGCGAGTGTAACCTACACTCAAGCCATCCTGAATCTCGACCACAAGGAAGACAATTTTTCATCGAAGATCATCATGAGCCATGAGACCAATTTACATGCCTCTCATATGTGAATGAGCAGAATATCGCTTCTGGGACACCGAAAATCCGCATATAACCCGTATATATAAGAAATGCCATTATAGTCGCTCAGATTTTGTATAGTGTGCTACTTACGCTGGAGGCGTCATCGGCCCTCACTTTTTCAAAAACGCCGCGACCAAACGACTACTATGAATGGCGAGCGGAATTGATGCTGGAGAACATGTGGTTCCAACAGGATGGAACAACCGCACATACTGCACGAGCTTCAACCGAAAGTGTAAGGGCTGCATTTCCGGGTCGCCTAATTTCTCGTTTTGGTGGCACTAACCCGCATAATCGCCCGACTTAACCATTGCAGAGTTCTTTTTGTGGGCTTCCTTGAAGTCAGCAAACCTCAGACTCTTGAAACCCTTAAAGAGAATGTCCGAATACGAAAACCTATCGCCAGAAGTTCTGGCAAGAGTGATGGAAAATGCCATACCGCCCGTATGGTCATCAGTTCTGACGGCGATCACTTGGCCGATATTATTTTCTCAACTTAATGGAAAAAAAAATTAAGACATCAAATAAACACAATCTAAAAGCAATAACGAAAGTTTTTCATTCATAAAAAAACTTACACTCAAAGAGCATCGTTTTGACAATTTTTGCGTCAGTTTGTATATATTTTATATTTATTCAAGCTGTACCTTGGGGCCTCTGGTAGTTCAGTTGTTAGCGCGCTGTCCTACCGTCCCAGAGGCTGTGGGTTCGAATCCCACTAATAACCATGGTCTCCTGCGCTACGTGGTAACACAATGGGCCAAAAATTGGCCTAAGTGTGCCTTGAAAGGCAGCCACAGTTAAAAAAAAAAAAAGGAAAAAAAAAGCTGTATTTTATCTACCTGGACACAAGTTCGTCGAAACAACTGTATTTTACATATAACAAACCGATTTTCCAATACACATTGTACACTTCTTAATAAATAGTTAAAAATGGTCCAAGCAATTTGTAAAATTGTACATTATCCAGGTGGATATATGCCCCATATGATGATTGTTTGTTTCTCTACGATTATTTAACAAATACTTGTAAATAATTGCTAGTTTGATCCCTAGCTAACTTGTAACATGACAGTTAGAAGCAAGACAATTAATTTGATTATACTCATAACAAACACTGTAATCACCAAATTATGTGATATATTAAAACGCTGTTTTTGATTTTATGTGTTTAAAATTAGCAATAAACTAGTTTTAAAAATTAGATTTTTAATTTAACTCAGGGAATATGTATTATATTTTATTTTTCGAAAAGTTAGAACGAAGTTTTTTTAGCCCATATTTTTTCACGTTAAGGGAAGCGACTTGTACCTAATTTTATTGTATTGTATATATAGTATAGAATCATCAGCCTAGCCCAAGCTCCGGCAGTGTTGCTGCATGTGCACGTGACTGCAATGATGACACATTTGACCCTAGTTAGTGCAACTATACACATCATGCCAGACAATCGTAGAAATAACAACGAAAAAATAAAAGAAGAAAATAAATCACACTAATAATCATGCAAGGTTAGTTATTACAAAAGGTTACTCAAATAGAACGACATTAAGAAGCAAGGCAAACAATTATTATCATTAAATAGCTCAGCATATTTATTAATATTAAGGCACATGCGATTAGTAAGTCCAAATAAACCATAATTTGTTCTGCTATGCGATCCAGTCAAAAAATGTAGAATTTATTAAGCTGTGAAACCTTTAGCACAAATTTCGTTTTAAGAGATGACGAATCAATATTACCAGCAATAACTGGGTGAGCAAATACAATATCAACAACTTCTCACCGTTTACGCAATGAATGCATATCGAGCAAGAGCAGACCTTATAAGGTAAATCTGACAAATTTGCGTTGAATATGGAAAAGTAATCTCAACTGTTTGGGAGGTGCAGGGTATTCATAAAATCGGATTTTTCATGGCATAATTATTTCATTTTCATCTTTTGATCTACTAAGACAGCGAGCTCGAACTCGCACCAAAAGATTACTATCCTGATATCCTTTCCAAAAATATCAACAATGTTGACCTACTGCCACTCTAGGTATACTTTAGAAACTGAAAAAAAATATTTTCCAAATTCAGAATTTCCTCTCATTTTCTCCGAAATTCGTTAATTAATACACTTTTTTATTTTTATTAAATTACCTTTCCAAAAAGGTACAAGCCCATATAGAGAGAAAGTATGCAAATTTATTCGCGGCAAAACTTTTGTGGTATACTTTTAAATGAAATTACTATAAACTAAAATTAACTCCAAAATGCGTTTTGTTTAATTAAAAAGACGTTTTAGTAAATGCTAATATCTCAAAAAACTCCTCAAAATTTTCTCCGTTACTTTCTATGCATGCCAATAACCTCTTTCTAACTCCTTGTTTAAGTGTATTGTAGCCAGCTTCTCCCGTATTTTCGTCGCTATAGTTCGAATTCTTCTAATTAATTCCTCTATGTTCCTCTAAGTAACTTAAGTTTCATCCTTTATCATTCCCCATAAAAAAAAAAGTTCAATGGATCTGCAGATCTGGCAGGCCAAGGAATCGATGCACCTCGTCCAATCCAGCACAGCGTTCAGGAAATCGTTGCTTCACAATGTTAGTAGTATGTGCTGGTGCTCCATCGGATTGGTAAAATATTGACCTTATATTATCCAGAGATATGTCTTCAAGTAGTTCTGATGGTATTTTCGAAAAAGTCAACATAAATTTGGCTATTAAGCACTTGAGGCAAAATTAAGGATCCTATTTGATACAAGCCCAAACATTGATACTGAATTTATGCTAAAATGCCCTTGTACTATGTAGTATCTGACCAGTTATAAAGGTTATGGAAGTTTGTGATATCATCCTTAATGAATTACGATTCATCCGCCCATTAAATTCTATCTAGAAATGTCCTGTTCTCTATGTCGCATTCCAGAAACCAAGTGCAAAACTCCAATCTTAACTCGGAATCTCCGTCCAGTAGCCTATGTACCGGGGTATGATGAGATAGACGTGATCTTTCTTCTTGAATAACCCTTCAAACTTTAGCTAAAGACACCACTACTCGTATTGCAACTCGTCTTGTGCTCGTTTCAGAGTTTTGCTGCCTTTATTGTTCGCAGTCTGATTTCTTGCTTTTCGAATTTTTGCTTCCGATTTCTCTTAACCTCTAGAAAATCCGCGAAAATACCCCTCTCTGGGGTATACGTCGATTAGGGAATCTCATTTGGCATTTTTGAACAGCCTCTCATTCCTCAAAAGTGAATTCGGCCATTTTTGAATTATTTCAACTTAAGAACACACATACTTATCCATTGGTTGTCAAACTATGATTGATATTCTTTCTGACTGACCCTCTTTTATAGCAAAATTTCCATCAGGTATTAGTAACAGACCATGAGGATACTTCCGTGAGCACTGGCTAATAGAGGCTAATAACAACAATAAAATAAATTTATGACTTATCTGCAGCAATAATCAAAATTAAGCTATGCATGATATAAGAAAATTAGAAAATATGTAATTTTGTTTGTTTTTTACGATTTGGTCAATTATAGGGCAATAAAATAATAAGATACCAGTTAGGGTTTTCTATCTTTATTTTACCTGGATATGCTGTACCTTTTTTGGAGAGATAATAACATAGACAACTTAATAAAATTAAAAAAAGATTTATTAATTACATGAATTTCGGAGAAAATGTGGAGAAAACCTGAATTTTAGGAAAATTAAGTGCATTTTTTTTATTTCATGGACGGTAATTGCATTTACGGTTTCATTGCGTTTTCATAAATCGATATATTAAACAATTTAACTTTGCACCACTGCTCATATTAAAATGAGTGAAACGACCTAACCTGTTTCTAACTATTCACTGTATTATTATTAATGAACTGCTTCTAACACCATTACTCTAATGAACGCTTTCCTGAAGATTCAACTATCAGATTTTAACAATCACCCAGTTCGTTCTCAATTAAAACGGACAGAAGGATGGTGGGAGATGCAATTACAATTAAGGTTACTTCATTGCTTGTGCTTAAGCCGCACGAGTTGCAATGGGATGTTTGAAGTTCAGAGATCAATGAGAGGACCCTCTGGCTGATTGAAGTTAAACATGTAACACGCTCCATTGAGACTCAACGGTGACAACCCCAAGTGGATGACTAGAGCACTTCACAAAAACAATTTACCCTAACGAGTTTGATTAAAAACGGTGCAATAAATCTGAAGTATATTTCGACGCGGCAGCTTCCGTTTGCCTAAAAAAGCACGAACTCGCTCCTTTCTCTGCTTATATTTGATTTCCCACAGTTATCTATTATGGATAAATTCACACCAAAAAAGCAAAGAAGCTCGAGAGGAAAGTTAGGACAGAGCCGTCGCAGACCAGGTACGAGGAAAATACTTACCGCCAGCTTTCATTAATTTCAAACCCTCTTCCGGGCTACACCAGCTTGATGAAATATTTTTCATTGCTGTTGGCCAGGTGGTGGAAGCAGACGTCGAGAGCAACACGAAAAGCTTATTTTTGCCGCTATCCAGCGTGTTGTTCTCATTTCTTCTAGTGTCGGCTGTGGCGATTTCTTCGGGATGGGGACCCATTTTCCTCCAGAAGAGCTCTATCGCATCCGGATCAGTTGTTAGCTTTTGATATTGAAATATATTTCGTCTCTTGTGAACTTTGTGAACAAGTCAAAGTATTTGGAAATAATTACGCCCATGCCCCACCAAGCCCTAAAATATTCATGCCGTTAGAGAAGTCGAGGCACTGAGCGTTTTTCCTTCAGACTGTATACGTTTGTGCATCCCTTTGAACTCCAAAGGATCTGCACGAACGTGTACAAACTGGGTATGAAAACATTTCCAATTCGCTAGGACTCAAAGGGTAAAGGTGGATATGCGCACGCGGGGATCTATGATATTGGAAAGGAAATGAGTTCACAAAATCTACTTTTTCAATTGACTACCAATTTTGTTATCCCATGTTTGCTAAGAACAAACTTTCGATGTTTTTTGCTTACATGAAAGTAGTCTGTGTTGTATACTATGTCCTCTATGCCACGCGTAATGAACTATCGATTAGATCCCGTAGGGTTTTTATCATTTTTGGTCTTTCCAACAGCAGCGTTCCAACTATGCTCGCCTGATTTATACAAAACGAAAGCAGCAGCGTCAAAAATATTATGCACTGGCTGGAGAGAAACGTTGTCTCTGTATGTATGGATGTACCAACGTGCACATATATATGTTAATAAAAATAACTTTTAATGAAGATTGAAAGCAAATTTATTTCCTACTATTCAACCTTGTTGACTTGCAAACGCTTAGTAGTTTTGAACATAAAAACTAAAATTGATAGCGCAAGCAATTTGCGTTTCTCTCGAAATTCTTTATCCCGGAAAATATTGATATGCATTGTTCAGAGATAAAATTAAGCTTTGGAAAATATAGGAAGCAATATACGGCACACGCAAGCAGAACTTATGGAGATCCTGAATAGAAACGAGGTTTCGTGCTAATTAAAAACAAATATAAATTGTATTGAACAGCAAAAGCAATGCAAATTGTAACAGGTTTGCAAGTTTTTTCCACACAATATAAAATTTATTTGTAAACAATAGTGAAACATTGAAATTGAAAATAAAACAAATAAAACACTTCATTTCATACATTTGTCTATAATAAACTGCTATTGTAAAAACATTGAATATATCATCCAAAATATAATATATTATAACTTGACTTTTCATAATAATATTATAATATAATAATAGTATAACTTATACGCATTTAAAGGGTATTAACACTATTCCTACCAGGACAGGTCAAATGACCGTTCTTAAATTTTCAATTTGAATTTCCTACATTCAACGTAAGTGAATCGTCTTTAAACTTTACGACTTTTCCTCATATATGTATATGTATGATAAATTTTTCAATATTCACTTATTTTTTTATTGTTTATTTTCTGAGAAAAATTTTTAGTCTGTCTTACCTACCACGACCGGTCATTTGACCGGTAGTACGATTTTTACATTTTTGTAATAGTTTCTCTCTAAGACTCAATTCAAAAACTATGAATTCGTTACAAACGAAAGGTAATGTAGTTGTGGCACGATTTTATCCGAGAAGTGCCTTCCAGAAAATGGTTTACGGCACTTCCAAATGTTTACAGTTCTCGCTCGACTATCGGGTTAGCGGTGTTGCTTGATTGATATCCGATACGGTCCAAATCCTCGAATGTTCTTACGCCATCTTATCTACTATGACGTAAAATAAATAAACTTATAACTGAAGGAAATGTATAGACGTCTTCTCACGAATTCAAATCAGTATAGTCTTGCGACACGAACAGAGTGTATCGAAACGTGAAAGTCACAAAGAGCATACTTGGCAGTATTTTATTATTATTTTGTAATATTTTATATCGTATTACGTGTTATAAGTGCTATTTTCAAAATAGTGAACAAGACTAACAATCCGTCGCAGTAAGTTTCACATTTTATCTTTTATTCATTTTTTTTTATCTATTTTGATTTACATTTTCATATTTTAGTTTTTATTTTCTCCGTTGTATATTTACCCCAAAATGTCAAGTCGTTTGAGGAGTGCGAATGTATTATTAGAGAGAATAAATGATATCGATGCAGAATGTTCTGAAGATGATCAGGAAATTCTGGATATGGAAAATGACAATACGGAAAATTATGATCCACTTGAACACCGATGAGAACGAAGAGAATATTTCAAACGTACGTAGACGACGAAACAGAAGGAGATTTTTAGTTAGTTCTGATAGTGAGAATGAGGAAGAGGCAAGCGAAATTGCGATGGACGGAACTGTTTGGCAGGAAGTAAAAATAGGGTCTAATCCTGGAAGAGCACCTAGTCATAATATGTATTTTTAGGGAAACATCAGGCCAGACTGGGTACAGTAAACGTAATATTATGAAAGGCGAAGTTAGGACGGCTCTTTCTGTGATAATTAATAAGAATATAATCGAACTTATAAGAAAGTGCACAGAGGCAGAGGCATTTAGAGTGTTGGGATATAAATGGGAACTGTCTACTGCAAAGTTATATGCATTTTTTGCAATTCTGTATGCACGCGGCGCATATGAGGCTAAGAATATAGATATAGCACTTCTATGGAATAAAAAGTGGGGCCCGCCTTTTTTCTCAAATACTATGAGTAGACATGACTTTACGGAGATTATGAGATTTATTCGATTTGACGACAGAAATCAACGAACCCAACGGTTACAAACCGATAAATTTGCTATGATTTCCGAAGTTTGGTACAAGTTTATGGACAACAGTCAAAATTGTTATAAACCAGGACCATATATTACTATTGACGAACAATTGTTTCCAACGAAAGCAAGGTGTATATTCACTCAATACATGCCCAATAAACCGGACAAATTTGGTATAAAATTTTGGTTAGCATCCGATGTACGTAGCAAATATATAATAAACGGCTTTCCATATTTGGGAAAAGATGAAAGTAGAGAACCCTCAGTTCCTCTTGGAGAGTTTGTCTCTATGAAATTAGCAGAACCGTATGTAGGATGTGGAAGAAATATAACCACGGACAACTTTTTTACAAGCCACCTTTAGCAACAAAACTTTTAGCAAAAATAACTACGATTGTTGGGACAATTAGAACAAATAGAAAAGAGCTACCAAAATTGGCAAAACTGAAAAACGACGACATGGCACTTTTCTCAACCAAACTCTATCGCATCAAATAATTGTATGTTGACAATTTACAAAGCCAAACCAAGAAAGAAAGTTCTAATTCTCAGTTCAATGCACAACTCCGTACAAGTTGAAGAAAATGACACCCGAACACCGGAGACAATTCAATTGTATAATTTGGCGTAGATGTGAACGACCAAATGGCCAGAAATTATTCGGAAAAATCTAAATCTCGGAGATGGCCTTTGCAAGTATTTTTTAATATCTTGGATTTAGCCGGGATAAATGCATGGGTGTTATATAAAGAAACTACGGGAGGAGAAATTACAAGACAGGAATTTCTATTCCAATTGGCAGAAGAACTTGCCATCGTATACCAACAAGAGCTCGGCAAAGAAAATCAGCCAATACCCATCGCAAGTACAAGTACAGGTTCCCGTGAACGGAAAACATGTCAGGTAAAGTATTATAAAGATAATAAGATAATAAAATCTGTCTTAAATGTAAAAAGTACGTATGCGAAAAATGTACAGTTAAAAAGCCCATTTGTAAAAAATGCGACGAAAAAGAATAAAATGTAGATTATGTACTCTTGAATAAAAGAAAATATATTTTTATACTGGTAAGCTGGCTATTGGTCTGCATTCAATATTGAAAAATATAAGTTGTGAAAGACCGGTCATTTGACCGGCCGCGGTAGGAATAGGTATACGTGAAGTGTCGGTAGCAATAGTGTTAAGCTAATAAATAGTCAAATTTTTACTTTAGGGGAGAACGTCTGTGTGGTACTTTAAAAAAAAAAATTGTTACATTTTTTTAAATAACAATAAATAAAATTTTAAGTTAAAATTCCAAAAATTTACTGAGTTACAGTCACTTTAATGAGACTTTAATGTTGAGTTCTTGTTTGATAAATTCAGTAGTTATTTAATTCACAAAAAATCAAAAAAAAAAAAAAGACAAGGATGGCAATGGAGATTTGTTTTTAAATTTCTTTATGTAAAATGTGTAAGAAATTGTAGGTGTTACTTCAAAATCCGCAGAAATATCATATTTATAAACTGATCATACTATTTAGAAATTCTAATTCAACAAAAATGTCGTAATCGCAGTTGCTATCGTTCAACAAGTTGGTTTGTTTTTTAATTCCAAGAATTTATATTTCTTTGAAGACAATAAAGTGGTCAAAATGTTGTAAACAATCTTCTTCGGGTAATCGTCATTACATATTAATTGGAAAAAAACGGCTACGCTCAACGATAGTTACAATCATACTAAAATTAAGTATATTTATAAAAAAAAAATTTCAGATTTTTTTTTTTACGAGATATGCGATCCGTCATCTTAGAACATTTCGTGAAGATCTTTAGACATTCACTCCACTTCCACATCGTTAAAAATTAATTTTTCTCAATAAAAAATTCTGGAAATGCAATTGAAAATGTGTTCAATAATTTGTATTTTCCGGTAAAACTGAGTGTCTATTCTTAATTATAATAAAAATTCCCAAAAAAAAACAACTTCATTTTTGGAGCGTCAATAGCCTGATGGTCCCCATTAAACGTGCTTTTCTCGAAACGAATTTTATCGACTTTGTTCCAATACTCGAAGACGATGTTACAGCGAATACTCATGTTTGTCCTTTTATAATTTGTGTGATCGCAATGACTTACGCATACCCAATTTCAAATTTCGATAATTACTTATTTTTAAAAATCAATTTCAATAAAAAACCAAAGTCCCAAAACAATTGAATAAAACAAACAAAAATGAAACAATTTTCAATTCGTGCTATTTTGTAACAAAACAAAAAAGAAGATTTTATTTTTTAATTTTCAGATAAAGTTCGTCAATATATCGAAAAAAAAAAAATTTGTTTATCGTCTCATCAAGGCGGATAGCTCTGTTAATTATTAATATTTTGTAATATAATTTGGTACTAAACTAGTTGAATATATACTATAATTTTGGGAACTCTAAACCGAGAAAACCATTCTCTGAAGAGTACCTTAGTACAAGTTTCAGCTGAAATATAATTGTGAGGCAATATCTGAAACCGTTTGATGGAGGAAGAGGGCCGATAATGTTCGTATGAATTGTTTCAAAACGTAAAGAAGAAATAGGAAAAGTGCCAAAAGAATTTTTAACATGACGAGAAATTTTATTCTTTTGACATGGAAGGCAGCTTTGGCTCCAATGGACGGCCAAAAATATTTAGAATTTATTATTTTATTAGTCGAGCGAATGGATGAGATAAGTTATGAATTGAATTAAAAATTTGACGGCGGAAAGATTCCGGGATGAAAAGTCGAAAGCGAGAATCTTTAACTTCACAATAAATTTGTTCACTACATCCAAGAACAGGCAATTTAGAAAATTTATAAGAAGAATTTTCTATGAGGTCTTGAAGCTGACTATCAGTTTTTGTGTTATAGCAATAGCTTCAAAATCTATCGAAGTCGGTAAGTGAAGATTTTCCACACGAGATAGTGTATCCCCAACGACGTTATCATTACGAGATATATGTTGAATATCAGTAGTAAACTAACTGATAAAATCGAACTGTTTTTCTTGCCTTGCTAAAGCTTTATCAGGATATTGTTTATATGCGAAAATTAAAGGTTTATGATCTGTGACTAAAGTCAAATTTTTACCTTCTAAATTGTAATGGGAATATTTAAATCCTTTCTAAGCAGCTAATAATTCTCGGTCATAAGTACTGCACTTTGTATGCGCAGTACTTAATTTAGTGGAAAATAAACCGAGAGGTTGCCAAGAATTATTGACTCTTTGATTTAAAGCAGCGCCAATTGCGGTGTTGGAAGCATCGACAAACAAACCTAAATGGATGTTAACATTAGAAAAAGCCAAGGAAATTTATTTAATAAAATTTGATGCTCGGCAGCACGAGGTAGAAAGCGACGATAGAAATTCACTATGCCGTGAAATAGTCTGAAATCCTTAACAATTGAAGGAAGTTTAAAATCTGAAATTGCTTTAATTTTTCCAGGGGATGGTTTGATACCATGAGAGTTGATAAAATGAGAGAAATTTCACTTCTTCGTGCATAAAATTGCATTTCTTAGTGTTAATAATTAACCCATGATCCTGTAAACGCTGAAAATTTTGTTTTAAATGATTTAAAATTTGTTGATCGGAGCTTGAAGCTACCAATCTCTGAAAAGTTTGTGCGGCGTTACGAAGACCAAATGTCATTCGAGTAAATTCGAAAAGACCGAAAAGAGTACAAATAGCCGTTTTCGGAATGTCTTCAGGTTAAACAGGAATTTGATGATAAGCCTTAGTCAAATCCAAAGTAGAAAATAATTTACAATTTTGTAAATGACAAACGAAATCATGAATTAATGGGATTGGATAACGATCACGGACAGTTACTGATTTCAAACGCCTATAATCGCCACAAGGTCTCCAATCCCCGTTAGGTTTCGGCACGATATGTAATGGTGAAGACCAAGAACTATCAGAGAGTTTACAAATACCTTAGTTCATCCGTCGTCATAGATGATATGCGAATTATATTTTTTGTTGACCTGAAAAAGTAAACGAACACGGAGGTATACACTTGGTAGCAATATTTTGAAATTTTGAATGATACCAACACCATCCAGAGTTAACGCGAGTTTTAGAATTGTTTCGACGATTAGATTTAGATGATGATCGATTAGGAGAGCGACTTCGTGAATAACGTGAACTGTGATAAGAACAGCAACTTGAAGAGCGGCCACGAAGTTTTAATGATTTAACTTCAAGAGAAATCTCTTCGATACGCTGATTCAATCTGTAAATTTCCGAAATTAAATTGGTTAAAGTATTGTTATTATTATTGATATTTTGTGACGAAAAGGCAAAGACTGATCGTTTTTTATTAACTTCAAAAATTTTGTCCGCACAGTCAGCTAATTCAGAAAGAGATCCAGAGTTACAAGATAAAATTGCTCTCATATAATCCGGAAGAAGTTGTAACCAAAGAGTCTTCAAAACGTCGTCACTAAATTTACCGTTAGATAAATTCTTCATTTCCCTAAAGAATTGCGAAGGAGATCTATCTCCTAAAACAATATCACCTAGTAATTTATTCAAACTAGATGTCTCGTTTTCCGAAAGACGAGATATTAACGCCTCTTTTAAAACGGAATAACGACGACGCAAATCAGGATTTTCTAGTAAGTCACTAAATATAAAAACTAAACTCTTAGCAAACGCAGAGAAAAGGTGTTGTATTTAGCCGCTTCAGATGAAATTCTGGAAAACTCGAATTGTGTTTCGTGTTTGTGTCTGCGATGCCACCTGGTGGAGGTTGGAGTCTAGAATCAGGACTTCCTCTGTCTCCGCTGAAAGCTTTACTCCTACCCTATTGTGGAGTCTGGCGTCGTTTCCTAAATATGCATGTGGCTTTGTTTATGTCATGTGGAGTCCTATCAGTAGCTAAGTCAGGTGCATTCAGGATCACATGATCTGATTTCCAGGAACTGATTCTAAATTCAATGTGGGTGGTCATATTTCTATTTAGAGATTTTTTTAACAGCATATTGTATGTGTTGGTTTATTTGTAAAAAGAAGACCAAGATTTAAGAACGTTTCTTTTTATTTATTAAAATATCGACTGGTTCGTACAAAGGTTCGAGTAGAATGAAAAAAACAAAATGTATGTGTCACAAGAGTTCAGCATTTGTATGTGTGTTCTCTAAAGTGGCGCTAGCGTAGTTAGAGTAATATAAACTACTTTGATTTTAAAATGAGTTATTAAATAATATTAAAGATGTAAAATACATCAACACTCTCCCTTATTTAATAACTTTACAGATCCCATGTCGTTACATAATTTTCGAAAACGAACTGAATACAAAGGTTTTGTCAATATATCCGCGAGCTGATTTTCAGTGTCAACTTTTGCAATCTTAATTTCGCCAGCTGTGACCAATTCGCGAACAAAGAAGTGTCTGATACGAATGTGTTTCGTTCTTCGATGGAACTCAGGATTTTGTGCCAGCTGGATAGTTGCTTCGTTGTCGACTTGTAGAATAGGAGTCGACTTTAGCTGATCCAGTTCAGTCAGGAGCCTCTTGATCCAGATGGTCTCTCTTGCAGCCTCACTGGCAGCCACGATTTCAGCTTCGGTTGTGGATATGGCAACAGATGCTTGCCTCTGGCTCATCCACGAGATGGGTGCCCCAGAGTACAGACACAGCACCCCTGAGGTTGAGCGACCCGTACCAAAGTCACGTGCCATGATCTGCGACGCTATAACAATCAAAACCCCCCTTTCCCAGGTTGGCCTTGTAGATTAATCCGTGATCCGTCGTACCCCTCAAGTACCGCAGAATCCTCTTCACCCTGAGCATATCTCGATCCGTCGGTTTTTCCAGATTTCTGGATACCACGCTGACAGCATACGCGATGTCTGGTCGTGTACCACACAGGAACATGAGTGCTCCAACTGCTTGTCTGTAGGGGAACTCAGAGTTTAGAGGGCTCTCTTCTGCATCATTGTCCTTGGTGATTGGAGTAGACACAGCTTTGCAGCTGCTTATTTTAAATCTCTCCAATATTGTTTCCGTGGAGTGAGCCTGGTTCACACGTATGGATCCATCCTGTTCTTGGTTGATTTCCAATCCCAGGAAGTAGGATGCTGGCTTCGAGGTGATCTTGAACTCGCGTTTAAGGTCGTCGATGAATTTCCGCAGTTCCTGTTCACTTTCAGCTGCAATCGTCGACATAGAGAACAAAGAACATCTTTTTCTGTCCTTTTTGTCTCACAAAAAGACAAGGATCCGCTTCACTGCGCTGAAATCTCAGGTCGACGATGTAGCTGCTGAACCTCTCATTCCAGCATTGAGGAGCCTGTTTGAGCCCGTACAAGATTTTCCTCAGGAGACATACCTTGGCTGATCCATCACCATATCCGTCGGGTTGTTGCATGTAGATGGTTTCCTGGAGGTCACCATAGAGAAATGCTGTTGACACATCGATCTGCGCTAGCTTCATTCCCTCGTTCGCAGCAACACTCAGCAATGTTCGAATGGTTTATGTCCTGGCCACTGGACTGAAGGTCTGATCATAATCCACTCCTCTTCACTGAGAAAAGCCTTTAATGACCAATCTGGCTTTGTATTTATCGATCGATCCATCGGGGTTCGTTTTGACTCGGTAAACCCATTTGTTTGAAATGGCTCTTTTTCCTGCAGGCAGATCAACCAGGTCCCAAGTTTTATTCTCCTCAAGAGCCTTCATCTCACATCTCATGGCTTCCTTCCAGTTGTCCTGTTGATTTGATCTCATGGCTTCGCTGTAGGATTCAGGCTCCTGATGAGGGCTGGAGAGATACATTACGAAGTCCTGATATTTCGATGGAGCCTTGATGGACGCACGCTCACGGAGTTGTCGACCGATGCCTTCATCCGGACGTTGAGTTTCCTCCTTATCTTGTTGGTTTTCATCTTCATCCTCAGCACACAGATCCCAGAATTCATCCTCGTCTTTGCTCTGCGTTTCGTCGTCTCTTTGATGTTGTTCAGGAGTAGTTCCCTCCGGTTGAACAGAAGAGTCGAAGCTTCCTGGAAGTGTTACATCAATCTTGTGCTCCAGCACTTTCTCCTCGAAGATAACGTCTCTAGATCGAATCAGCTTGCACTCCTTTTCATAGAAGACCCTGTAGCCGTCGTCGTGGTTGTATCCTATGAGGATTCCCTTGGTAGCCTTTGGATCCATCTTCTTCCTTTGCTGCTTGGGAATATGCGCATAGCAAATAGACCCGATCACCCGAAGATGTTTCAGACCTGGTTTCTTGCCGTACCACAGCTCGTAGGGAGATACTCCCTCAACGCGGGAAGGTCCTGTCCTGTTGAGAATATAGACAGCTGTACGGATCATCTCGGCCCAAAGAAACTGTGGAATATTTCCATGAGCATGCATCATTCCTCGAGCAGCCTCAACCACGGTGAGTTCTCTCTTTCGCAAGAACCATTTTGTTCTGGAGTATACGGCATCGTGAGGCATTGCTCTATTCCTTCTGTTTGCAGGACTCTCCTGGTTTCGTGGTAATCAAACTCCTTTCCGTTATCACTTCACATCTCCTTGATTTTGTGTCCGATGGTCTTCACTCCTGCAACAAATTGAGACGTCTTTTCTGGAACTTCAGACTTTTCTTTCAAAAAGTAGATAGTCCTGAACTTGGTGCAATCATCCTTGAAGAGGACGAAGTACTTGTATCCTGACATCGACTCACACCCAAATGGACCGCAGACATCTGTGTGAATCCGCTCTCCCGGTTTCGTTGCTCCAAGCCTCGTTCCGAAAGACAGGCGATGACCCTTGCCGTAGACACAGCCCTCGCACAGTTCACTGTCCACCTGAACGCGAATTCCTAGCTCTTTCACCAGAAGGGACTTCACGTGCCGCTTGTTCTGATGTCCGAATCGTTCATGGTAAAGTTGTAGAAGATCGTCTTTTCCCGCTGCGTTAACTTCGCTGAATGAAGCTCTGCTTACATTCCTCACGTTCAGCTTGTAGAGTCCACCGAACCGCCCACGAACTCCGACCAGTTTCACCTTGTCGTCGACTAAGAAGTTGTACACCTCTGGAGACGAGATGAATCTGCTCTTCACTTGCCGGCCTTGTGCTGCAAGGACTGAGAATAGGTTTCTATGGATCCCAGGGACACACCATACATCAGTCAACGTGAGCTCGTTCCACTCGCCGTCAACCACTGCCTCGATGTCGACCTCACCCTTTCCAATAGCTGCAATCCTGTCACCGCTTGCTGTGGTCACTGTGTGTTCTCCAGAAAATGGCACAAGAGTCTTAAAAACATGCCTGTTGTTACAAATGTGGTTCGTTGCTCCATTATCCACAAACCAGTCGTCAGAGTTGCACTCTGAGATCATCACAGTCGTGGTGACAGCACTCAAAATCATGTTTGACTCCCTCTCAGATTTTTCTGTATTGCTGGGCTTGGCAGGTTTTCCATCGGCGATCCATTTCCTACACACCTTGATGCTGTGATTAGGCTTCTTACAGTAAGAACAGAACAATTTCTTTTTATTGCTCTTTTGGAGATTCTGCCGGAAAGAGTTTGATTGCTGGGATTGCTGCTTCGACGAATTCAAGAAGAGTGCTTCTTGTTGAGGTGATTCTCCTTTGCCTCCAAGAGCTCCCTCCAGTGCTGGATTACCCATTAGGCCGGACTAGGCCATGGCCTAGGGCCCCCGACGGGCAGGGGCCCCCACGAAAATATGATATGAATTTTTTTTTAATGCAATTTTTAATTTCAAGTTAATTTTTTTCTTTTTTTTTACATTTTAATTTTTTTTCCAACCAATTTATTTATAATATTAATATGTATTTTTAAACGCAAAATATTAAAAAATGTTTATTCATTTATTCTTTCGATTGTTATTTCATATGATGATTCGAATTTCAATTCGTGCGCTAAAGACCCGAAAAAACTATTTTGATTGTTTTATTGTGTTTACAACCTTTAAATGATATGAATAAGCTGTTTAAATTCTATAAATGCATAAATAAAGAATAATTTTACAATTATTAAAAAAAAGGGGGCCCCAAAATTTGAATGGCCTAGGGCCCCCATTTGGGTTAATCCCTCGTACGAACACAGCTGATTTGTCAAGCTGTCAATGGTCCTATCATTTTTTGATATCAACATCCAGCTGGATTTGAAAGGAAAATAGTTTTCTGGCAGTGTACCTAAAATCTTACAAATCAAATTACATATGGCAGGTCTGAATTTATTTTGGTGTCTCTGGACATTTCCTGTTTCAACTCGCTCCACAGATTCTTTAATTTTGAAACGTGCGTTGCGATGTCATCCTCATTTGCCTTTTTGTAGCTGAAGAATTGCAGACATAAGTTGTAAACTTTATCTTCGGAAACGCCGTCAAAGAGTTTGTGGAGTTCTAACCACACTTCCCGGGCGGACGTAGACGCATAATTTTTTGTAACGTTTCCTCTAACATGTTAGCAGTTAACACAATCAATGTGTGGCTATCAGACCTATTGAACGTGTCTAGTTCCGTCTGATACGCAGTCTTCGCTTCAGCGGTCGCGTTATCAGGAAATGCACTTGGCATCACTAACCTGCCTTCAATAATGTCCATACCTCTGGGGATCTCTCGTATACAAACGGAGATTTTGTACTTCCATGTGTTCCAGTTCGCTTTTCCCTCCAGAAGGCCAACGTTGATTATCCTGGTTGAATCCATTGTGAGTTTACGTGGCCCTAACCTCATAATCGGCCTGTCGGAATTTTCGTCAAAGAATCGCTCCAAAAACACTTTTTGGTTTTTCTTTATATTAATGCGCGACTGGGCCCATAACCTGTTGGTTTATTTGTAAAAAGAAGACCACAATTTAAGAACGTTTCTTTTTATTTATTAAAGTATCGACTGGTTCGTACAAAGGTTCGAGTAGAATGAAAAAAACAAAATGTATGTGTCACAAGAGTTCAGCATTTGTATGTGTGTTCTCTAAAGTGGCGCTAGCGTAGTTAGAGTAATATAAACTACTTTGATTTTAAAATGAGTTATTAAATAATATTAAAGATGTAAAATACATCAACAGTATGAAACTGGTTCAAGCGAAGCAATTAATGCAAAGCGATAAACTAGCATTTGTAAGTACTCAAAATGATCACACGATAATAGACCAAGGTGTTAGAGATTGCTCCAACAATTTAAGAATTCTCCGAAAAACAACATTTTAGCAATGGCATTAATCTTGTGCAGGGTTACTGCACTCAGCTGAGGATAGGTGCTAGTTTCTCAAAACGAGCCAATTGGGCTTCAACCCGAGTTCGGTGGGAGGTTGTACAATCAGCTTTTAGTGATCGGTAAGTAAAACTTTTCAAATGTGTTTAAGCCATAATAACATCATTATTTTATAGTATGAGGATTGGGATTATTACACATAAGGAACCAAAGAAGTTCCTTGAAGACTACACTGGACTTTTCCGCCGCCGTATTAATAATAGGATGCTGCTCTCAAGATCAACTGCTGCTTTTGTGGTGAATTTAAGATTGTGAAAGGGGATACAGATATGTTGAAGTTCCAGTACATGAGCATAAAAAATGTTCCCATATATCAAAACATTGATATCAGCAGATGGTTCAAGGAGAATATATAGGAAGCAATCCTGAAGAAATTAGAAGAGTTCCAAGAAAAAGAAAGTGGGTGGGCGCTATCAGCCATTATAAATTCAGCTATTAACATTAACAAGTTCACGCTACAACTGGGGTCTTCTTATATTGTGCTGCCATGAAATAAAGAGCGAAGAGGCCTGCACCAATGTTACAAATAGCGACAATGCATGTTTCGCTTGCGCAGTGCTTTCAACTTTAGAACCTGTTCATCGACTGCAACACCCCGATAGAACATCTTCTTATATCCACTACTGCAAAGCCTTGAAACTATACAGAATCAGGCTCGCAATTATCTTCAAGCAGATTCCCCGGTTTGAGAAGCAAAATGAAGTTTCCATCAACGTCTACATTTTGTAGAAGACTATGAAAGAAAATTTTAAAATTCTATTAACATACATCACTAAGGAAAAAAGGAAATGCTCGTGAACCTCCTTATCATCCAAAATGTTTATTAGGACGAGGATGGTGAGGAAGAAGAAAAAGGTAATGACAAACCCATCAGATACCATTACGTTTGGATTAAAAATCTCATTAGATTCCTGTCAGCGCAAGTATCACAACATAAAACAGTAAAATACTTTTGCGATCGCTGTCACTACTTCTTTTACTCACTCTCAGAACTTAAATATCATATAATAGACTACCGAAAGCTCAACGATTACAGAATCCAGCTACCAACAGAGGACCAGAAAGAGCTTAGATTTAAGAACTTTAGGAATAAAGTGAAAGCACCGTTTGTTATATTCGTAGATTTAGAATGTTTATTAGTAGAATGTAGAGATAAAAAGTAAGTATCAAAATCATGTACCGTGGAGTGTAGGTTTTTCTGTTATATGTTCATATGACCCCACGCTATCAGTTTTCAAATCCTATAGTGGTGAGGATTATAACGGGTGCTTTTACGAGCTTGAGAACTTTAAATAATAATACAAGACATAAATATTGTTGGAATGAATTTTTTATTATTATAATCTGGTAGATAATTTCATGACATTTATTTTTTAAATATGATTTCCGGCATATGTCCACCGCGGCTACGAGTTACATAGTCCATTCGATCATTCCAATTTTTCACTACTTTTTCCAATAAATCTGGCCGTACGGCGTCAATGCTGGCTTGAATATTGGCTTCCAATGCTTCAAGAGTTGCTGGTTTGTCGGCATAAACCAATGACTTAACATGGCCCCATAAAAAGTAATAGAGAGGCGTTAAGTCGCACGAACAAGGGGGCCAATTAACAGGACCACTTCTGGAAATGAAGTTGTCACCAAATTGATTTTGCAATAAATTGATGGTTAAGCGCGCTCTATGGCAAGTTGCGCCGTCTTGTTGGAACCAAATATCGTCGACGTTTAGATTAATTTTTGGAAACAAAAAATCAGTCAGCATGGCTCAATTGCGCTCGCCATTCACCGTAACGGCAGCTGCTTCCTCATTTCGAAAGAAATAAGGGCCGATGATGCCGCACCCTGGAGTTGTTAACGGATATAGATATGCTCTTATTTATAGACTACATGATCCCACAATTTAACTCCAAATGTATAGTTTGCTATACCAATACTGATTCCTTTATTTATGAAGTTACCTGTCCCGATTTATATGACATAATTAAACGCGACTGCCATTCCATTTTGATACAAGTGACTATCGTGCCAATAGCATCTGGAACATTCTTCAAGTTAATAAAAAAGTGTTTGGCCTCATAAAAGATGAAAAAATGGCCACATAATGACAATGTTAGTTGGTCTAAGATCAAAGATGTATGCGGTCCGGATAGAGGGTCAAGACAAAATCAAAAAATCCAATGGCGTTAAAAGAAATATAGTGAAAAATAAAACAACTTTTAATAAGTATCCTAAGTCCTCACGACGATAACAGGTATTAAATACATTCGAATGAAATGCTACCGTGAGGTAATATAAATATAATAGACGAAGATTAGTGTAAATAGTATATGACCATCATTTCATCTGAATCCACGAAGGTTAAGCCGGAGCCATTCAACTTATTTCCTTTCTGACCGAATCAGATCTTTATAGGAAAATGGTGGTTGATATATGCAGTGCTGCACTTGATTTTCACAGTTTAAAAAGGCCAACTCTTTCAAAATAAATTCACTGTTTTATAACTTGAATCCTTGAACATCGACGACAATAATAGATGACATTCTAAGCAAGTTTTCAGACTTCACTAGTTGAAGGAATGTACTCCACAGTTCGATCGTGCAACAACATGAGTAGTAAGGTGACCATCTCTCATATAAAAAAGCATTATGCGATGTAGGAACAACATATGCGGAAGTGGGAAGTGGGCACCACAAAAGTGTTTTTCTGCAATGCGTGTTCCCACCGATGATAAGAAACGGTTAAAGAGGGAGCTAGATAGACTCTTCCTTGTCATTACCACAGTGAGCTAAAACTAAAAAGGCTGAGCGTTGTTGTTGGGGAAGGTAGGTTGGGGCGAGATGGGTGTAGCGGTTTCTAAAAAAGATAGTGTTTAAAAGCTGTTTTCGGAAAGGGTCAGTAAGGTGGAGTGGTTATGTTAAGCGGATGCGAGGAGTTACGCTATTCAAACTCGTTTCTTTTCAAAGTGCCTTATGAAGACAGTGATGTAAAAAAAATATTTCTTTACTACTCGGAAACCTTAAAACATTTTTTTGTGATTAAGTCATTAACAGGGTTTTTAAATAAAAAGTATGCATGCTCTTTCAAATTTCTTGTGCTCAGTAAAAGGGAGTTAAAAGAACACACTTGTAACGAATATTTTTGCAAACTCTGTTCTAAAATTGTGCCACAGGAGCATCTTTGTTATATTAAGGAGTATAAGGGGAACGCCGATAAAAAATTTTTAATAATATTTTTTGATTGTAAAACTACTCAGAACACCTTATACGAAAATAGTGCTACATCACATTTACATATTGTAAATTTAATCGTCGCACAACAAGTACGTTATAACTGTTACAAAAATCCGAATATTGAAGAAAAATGTAGGTACGAAAGAACATATATTTGAATACCATAAACACACGTGTGTAGTAAAAGGTTTCTAGATTACTGCCTGGTCCCCCGTCCTTTTGTACCTAATGTATACTGCATTGCACACAATTTGCAGGGGTATGACGGGCATTTTATTATTTCTGAGCTATTGGCCAGAAATTTAAAAATAGACCCCGTAATGAATGGCACAAAAATAATTAAAATGACGTGTGAGCATTTAATATTTATTGATTCTTTAAATTTTCTGGCAATGCCTCTCTCTAAATTCCCCGATATTTTTGATATTAATGATTATGAGAAAGGTTATTGTCCTTATTATTTTAATACAACTGAAAATATTGACTACATTGGAACTTACCCTCCTCCTGAATTATATGGATATTCAGTTATGAAGATACAAGGGAAAAGTTTTTAAAATGGTACAACGCCGTGTCAAAAGAAATCTGACAATAAAAAAGAAATGCTGAAGTATTGTGTTATTTATGTCAATATTTACGTCTTGACTGCATCCGATTTATGCAAGAATTTCTGAATATAACACAAGTAAACCCTTTTACAGAAGCTTTGGCTATTGCTTTAACCTGTATACTTGTTTTCAGACAAAACTATCATACAAATAATTACTTAGGTATAATGCCTAAAAGTGGCTATAATAAATCCCGAAAACATTCAATAATTGCTACTAAATGGCTTAGTTGGGAAAGTCTAAAAGCTAATTGTGAAGTTATAGCTGCACATAATAAGGGAGAGGTAAAGTTAGAAAAAGGTGGATTACAAGTAGTTGGATTTAATTCAGAAACAAATACGGTTTATGAATTTTTTGGCTGCTTATACCACGGGTGTAAAGATTGTTTTAAAGACCAAGAAATAGCTAATAATACACAGCAAAAAATTGAGACTATGAGCCAACGATTTGAAAGCACTCTAAGAAGAGTTGAGACAATTAAGCGGTTGGGCTACAATTTAGTGTATATGTGGGAATGTGAGTTTAGAGAAAAATTAAAAAGCAACCCTGATTTAAATCAAAAATTAAATAATGAAGTTGGAAATTTCTGTCTACCGCTTAATCCACGTGATGCTCTTTTTGACGGTCGTACTGAGGTATTTAAGCTGTACCATAAATTAAAAGATAATGAAATAATACGATATTTGGATTTTACAAGCTTGTACCCATATATTAATAAATATTCTCCTTATTCTATTGATCATCCTAAAATATTTCGAAACTGTAATATACCTCCAGTTTCAGAAATACTATTAATGCATGGGTTTATTATGTGCTCGGTTTTACCGCCTTCTAACTTATTTTTACCTGTGCTACCTTTTAAAACTAACCAAAAATTGTATTTCGCCCTTTGCAAAAAATGTGCAGACGAAAATAAAATTTCTGCTTGTTATCATAATAAAGAAGAAATGACGATAGTTGGTGTATGGGTTATACCTGAAGTAGCTTTAGCTGTGAAAAGAGGGTATCAAATAAAAAGAATCTTTAAAGTATGGAGATATGACTACACTGTATATGATTCGGTTACACAAACTGGCGGTCTTTTTACGGAATATGTCAACACGTTTTAAAAAATTAAACAGGAGGCAAGTGGGTGGTGAAATAGATCTTTAAGTGAAAGTGAAAAGCAAAGTTTTCTAAAATCGTATGAGATAAAAGAAAACTTGGTTTTAGATGAAAAGCAAATTCGTAAAAATCCTGGCAAACGTAATACAGTAAAAATTTGCCTAAATTCATTTTGTGGTAAATTTGGTCAAAGAGAAGATAGGAGCTATACAAAAGTGTTTAATAACTTTAAAGAATTTTGCGACTTTATATAATCTCCAGGAATTGAAATTTGCTATTTATATCCCATGATGATAATGAAAATAATATGTGGGTAACCTGGAAATGTATATAAGAAAATCTTAATATTTTACCTTACGCGAATATTCCAATTGCTGCCTACACAACGGCGTTTGAATTAAGCTTTTTGAAGCTTTAGAAAAAGTTGGGGAGAACATCTTATATTGTGACACAGATAGTCTAATATTGGGAGAATAAAGAAAATCCTTTATCGTTTCCAATTCCCAGCTTTATGGGCGACTTAACTGACGAGGTTGAATGTTTCGGCGCTAGCGCTTTTATTTCTGAATTTGTAAGCACCGGACCTAAATCTTACAGTGTGAAAATTGAGACAGAAAAAGGCCCTAAGTATATTATCAAATGCAAAGGTATTCCAATAAATTTTGAAAGTTCTAAAATAATCAATTTTGAGTGTTTAAAATCCCTGGTTACTGACGATAGTTTTCAAGATAATGTATGTGTAAGAAATGAGAATAAAATCAAACGAAAACGGCCGGGGATTGTTATATCTTCATTGGAAAAAAAACATTTTTCTTTTACTTTCAATAAAAGAGTTGTTACACACAATTATTTTTCTTACCCATACGGTTTTAAAAGAAGACAAACTTAGATAGATTATACAAATTTGTTAGAATTCTTACTTATCACTTGTTGTAGGTAAATATATTGTAAATAGATTGTCACTGATTCAGAAGTAAATAAAGCTTCAGCACAAGTGTAATAAATGTATAAATATATGTTAAAAGTTTAAGCACATTACATTCGGTTCGGCACAATGGAGAAGTTTATTTTGGATATTCAATGTGTTTGCGGTAACAAAGGACAGTACTTTGTTAAAGAGGTTGCAGTTCTTAATTTTGGAACTATCTCTCCGAACGTGTATCATTTTATGCCGCTATATCCGTACCAGGAGCTGTCATTAAAAGCACAGAGGCAAAACCAGTATGACGTGCAAAATATCAACAACCTGCACTGTAGTGGTGGAGATATACACTACAACTGCTTACCAGAAATATTTTCAAGATTTGAAAATGCAATGATATATGTTAAAGGAGAAATGAAAGCATCGTTCATTAGAAAGTACGTGCCTACTGCAAAGATCGTACCAAAATTAAGTGAACTTCAAAATTTTCAACCCCGCTGTGAAAACCATGAAAACACCCCTTATTCCCGTTGTGCTTTACAAAATTGTGTAAATATATACTTGTATATGTTAATCAATAAAATTATATAGTTAGTACAAACACCTTTATCTGTTTTATTTAAAAAATCTTTATTATATTTTTTATATCGTAATCATACAGATACTGCAATACAGAGATATTTCAAAAAAAAGTCTAGAATAATTTAGATGGACAAGAGGTTCTAGAGGGTATAAAAAAGTCTTCGTTTGACAGGAAAATTGAACTTTTATTCTCACACTTCTCACAATATTTTTTATAATATTCTCTTAACACTTTCGGCTGCATTGTTGTTGTGAAACATCACATTGTTGAAGAAATCCAGCATGTCAAACAGTTTGTACAGCTCGCCAAGGGTCAGACAAATGCTTCCTACGTCGACGGGTATTCTGTATTCTGTCTGCAATTCCTATTGATTTAAAGGTAGTGCGTCTGTATTGATCTCACTTTTCAGTTTGTTTAGATGTTTTAAAACTTCCAACAATTCAAAATAAGTTGTCGATAACAGGGAAACTTCCATGTCGATGAAACACTATCTTTGCTTCACATGAGAACTGGTCACATTCAATCGCAATGCTTCGATTATGGCAGGCGTTCAAATAGTATGTATAACTCAGCAAAAGATTTTCAGCTGGAACCTCTGATTCTTTTTCATCTTTCTTCAATCTGGATTTTTCTTTTTTTCGGTGTCATCACTTTCAACTCTTTTTTGCACAACCTTTTTTCACCTGAGGTTTTAAACTTTATCATTTTATGCGCCGGAGCCATCTTGACACGCGGCTTCATACTTTATATGTAATAAAATCGCATCGGCAAACAGATAAAAAGAAGCGCAATGCAAACGGTAGTTAGTATAACAGTAATCTCGCATGCTGAATGTTACTGTATACATCACCAATATTACACGGCCTACATATTTTCTTGGTATTTTCAACATTACTCCCAGATTGTTTTTAAAGAAATAAATATTATACCGTTATAATCAAGATGAGTGAGACTAATAACAATGTGGGCGAGGAAAACAGTGATGATTCTTCAATACGATTTATGAACAGAAAGTCTGGTCCAAGAAGACGTTTATCGTTTTCCTCGGATTCATCTGATTGCAACAGTACAAACCCAACAAACACATTGATTGGGAGGAAAAGAAGTCGTAATCCTGATAAATGGACACCAAATTTACAAAAGCATAACAGAACAAAAGGTTTGACATACAGGAATAGGGGAGTACCTGCAAAAACATTTGTCGATATACAATGCAGCTGCCGTCAAAAGTGCAACCAAAAAATTATTTCGGATGAGAGAGAGGCTGCCATGAAGGGGTTTTATAGTTTACATAGTCAACTTAACCAAAATATTTTCTTAAGAGGTTGTATCAAAGTTAACGAAATAAAAAGAAGGCGCCCCACGAATGAAACTAAAGAACGAAGATCACATTCTTTTACATATTACTTTCGAAAAGAGAGACTTGATATTCCCGTTTGCAAAAAATATTTTAGAGACACTTATCAGGTGAGTGACGGGGGGATATACGATTGTTAAATAAATATATAATATATAATATATAAAACATATAAAGTCTTTTCAGCCTACAGTAGTTACTACACCAGAGCTCATAATCCAAGACGACAATATTTAAATCCTGACTTAAATATTAAGAAGATGTATGAACTATACGTCACAGAATGTGAAAAGGAAAATGTAGTAACAGTGAAAGAAAAATATTACTATAATGTGTTCTCTACAAAATTTAATTTACATTTTAAACAACTATCAAAGGATACATGTCAAACTTGTGATGCTTTTCAAATAAAAATTCAATCTTCAGACGGTGAGGGAATTAAGACGGCAGAAATTGAAAAGGAAACTCACTTAGAAGAGGCTGAACGGGCTCGCAGTCAAATGGCTGCCGATCGAATGGCAACATCAGAAAAAATTTTCGTATTTTCTTTTGATTTTGATAAAGCTTTAGAATTTACCAAGCTGACCACATCCGTAGGTTATTATAAGCGAAATTTATATGTTTATAATTTTGGATGTCATGAATTCAGTAAAAATATAAGCCGCATGTTTGTTTGGCCAGAAACTGAAGGATCTCGTGGGTCTCAAGAAATTTCATCTTGTCTAATAAAGTACATAAAGACTTATGCTACTAACTTCGTCTTCTGTCTTAAGTTTATTGAAACTTGTTCAAAGTACGGAAATCAGAGCTAAGTCAATTGAGATGAAATTGTTGGTAAGTGGACACAGCTATTTGCCCAATAACTCAGATTTTGTCATTATTGAGTCAGTCAAAAAAAATCAAAACATTTTTTCACCAGATGATTGGTACAATATAATCCAAACTTGTAAAAAGAAAGACCCATTTTATCTAATCCAAATGACCCACTAAGATTTTTTGTCAACAAAACCTTTAGAACAGTCAACCATTAACAGAAAAGTAACCGTCACAGGGCTCCCAGTAAATTGGCTTAAAATACGCTGGATAAAGTTAGAAAGGTCCAAACCCCATGTCATACAATTCAAATGTGACTATAACGAAGATACAGAATTTAAAGCCATTAATATAAGAAAATCTGTAGTAGGTAGACCGCAAAGTTTGAAAACTATAGATCAGCCTTTATCATATCCTAAAGGTAGAAAGGTGACAAGGGAAAAATGGAGAGACTGAGAGAATTTAAAGACTGAATTTAACTTTATTACTTTTTTCAGTTGCCAAATCGATTAACTCCACCAATCACATAAAAACTGTAACATTACTGACGATTATTTTTTGGCTATTCTTTCTTATTAATTTTATATACCGTTAGATGAAAGCTATATCTGTATTTATGCATTCTACATTATATATTTAAATTTATATTATAACAGGAATTTTAAAAAACAATATACTATACATTACTTCATCGCATTTCTCAACTTTTTGTATTATGGAGTTAATCGATGTGTGCACTGAACGGCTCAAATAATGAAGGCTATTCTAATCGGTAAATTGCAGCAAAGATCAGGCTAAATACTTACATACTTACTATCTTTCTTACTAGTGAACAACTCTTTAAATGACAAGGAAAACTATGAAAAAAATCGAAAAAGAAGAACAGCTATGGTTACAACACAAAAGGAGCGTCGGTGAATTTGAAGGGAAGCATAAAATTCATGCGCCTTTGCGAAACAAATCGCCGCAAAAGTTGGAACAAATGATAGTACAAGAACCGAGCAAAGAATAATGAAAAAGGCTAAGCACATTGTACGCCGAAAATTAAAAGCGAAGCCTATGTTATGTTAAAAAAGGCATTCCGAAATACATCCGGATTTTGCTAGACAACACATGGACTGAAGGTCAGATTGGTAATTCGTCATATTTGCGGATGAAAAAAAGTTTAATTTGGATGGGCCGGATGGATATCATTATTATTTTCATGATCTACGAAAGAAAGAATTGATTTTGTCCCGTCACCATAGTTCAGTTAGTTCGGTGTTTGTATGGGAAGAAATATCGTTTCAGAGACCGATTGATTTATTAACCATCGAGTGAAAGCAAATTCCTCAAAACTACATAGAGATCCTAGAAATTGAAACAGCTAAAATTAATGAAGTTTTTGAAGGAGGAAGATAGATATTTCAACAGGTTAACGCAGTAATACACACGGCAAGGACGCTAAAAATGTTATTTGAAAAAACAAACATCACGGTCATGGACGGGCTAGCGCTTTCTCTAGATTTAAATATTATTGAAAATCTTTGGGGATGGATGTCTTGTAAAGTTTACGAATATTAAAAAAAGACAGTGTTACAACAAAGCATACCTGCGCAGTGCCATAAAGAGGACATGAGACAAAATTTCAAAGGATTTACAAGAAAAACTGTATAAGTCAACTCCAAGAAATTTGTGAAGTAGTTAAAAATAAGGCGACCCATAATAGTGAATTTAGACAACAAATATTTCTTCTTTCCCTTCCTTTCCTTTTGTACTTAATTTTAGGATGAGAGTAATCAAGTGTTGCACTTAAATACAAGTTTTCATCTTAAAAGTTTTCTTCGGAATAAGAGAGAGAAGTGTTAAATCGGTATTACATTCTTATCCCCACTTAATGAACAACTAAAATACCTGAAATAATTCCAGGAAAACTGACCCGTAATTGGAAATTTTTAAAACTCTTGAGGTGAGCGTAATCAAGTGTCGTAGACTGTATGTGTTGTGCATATTTACTTAGATCGAGTTCATTTAGTGCTTTCTTCGGCAGCGATCTTAGTAGTTTTTTGGCTGGGAGTTGACAAAAAGCCCCAACCCTTTCCTGTATGATTTGAGAAATAGTCCATCTCCTGGTTTAATTAGCGCCGCAGCTTACATTGTCTCAATATGGCGCTTCCCCTCTTCCACCTGCTGATACGCATTACTTTCAGCATGATGATGATGATGATGATGATTAAGATGAAGATAAAAATCATTCATCCATCAATCAAGCCCAAAATCGAATGTAAACGGTGACTTCCTAAAAAGATCAAATTGAAACCGCTCCTAGACGTATACGACGAGCTTTGGATACCATTTTCTGTGAATTTTGACCCCCTATATAAACTATGGGATTTTGCCCCCATAGCTTCTCTACTAAAATTAGTTAGTGAAATGGGTGCAGCCCCCATCGCCTTGAGCAATCAACAACATTTTGATACACGACCTAGAGGCACAACAAGTTTGGTTAAAGACAATTTAAACATACGAACGATATCATTTTCAAGAAGTTTACGTAGCCTATATCCCTCTACCCCTGACCGATTCACCCAATTTCCAAACATAGCTGAGATATTGACCCAATAGCAAAGTTTGATCAAAATCGATTACAAAATAAAAAATATGTATATGTATCTAAAAAATAAACATCTAAATTTTCCTAAAACCTACATGAACTGAATTGAAAAATAGCAAAATGTTATTTGACGAAAAACAATTTAATTTAGATGTCTCAGATGGGATGAGTGCATGTTGGCATGATTTAAGAAAACCTAATTCACCTCGTCTAGGTAGAAATTTTGTGGTGAAAGTTTAATGTTATATAATGCATGAAATCCAATGCGCGTAGTCCAGATTTCAATCTGATGAAAAACATTTGGAGGGTAATTATGGCACAAAAGTCTATGCATACAGGAACGTTTCTCTTCAATATCGCGACTGTGAGCCGAGGATTTTAAATATTGATGCGAAATCGATGAATTTTTCATTAAAAAATTGATAAGTTCGATGTCTTACAGAATTTAGGATAAAGGAGATTCAATATTAAGAAAATCTATATAAATTTACTTTTCGGCAAACTTTTAAATAAAGATTGAAATACAAAGAGAATTTACAGAAATTGCAAAAGTGACTTTTTACTATATGCAGTGCTGGACAAAACACTTGCAACTGAAATCACACGCAAATTGTTTTATGAAATACTTCCTTTATTTTGATTTAAACTTAATAAGTTTTATACAGGACTGTTACACATTATGTGCTAAGAATAATAATAATAACAACAAATGAAGATTTTCAATTACTACAAAAAAAAATAAAATTCTATTCAACTCACAATTTCAGCTGGACAAAACATTTGCAACTTTTTAAAACAACGGTAATACGTGCGCAACGTTTCATGTAAAACAAAGTCTATACAGATTTTCATTTTGTCCCTTACCTAGTTCTCAGTAAGTAAGTAATTTATATTGGTTGAGCGTATCAGTCTTACTATAAATCATTTATTAGCAAGTTACATTCCCTCAGGTCGTTGCAATAAATTCAGTATTTTGCGTAATTAGCCTTTTAATATTTTTGGAGCTCTAAAGGGAACTTACAACTAATAGTACAATTTCGTGAGAAAATGGCAGGAAATAAATACGGAAAAGAACTAAATTTTAGAATTCTAAGTGATTATAGAAATAGATTATGTAAAAAAAAAAAATTTGTTAGAAGTACAGTATGAAAAAGTGTACAGTTTGCAGGATTGTAAAAAACTGCAATGTGGAGACAGTTCACAAAGGAGGACAACCTAGCAAAACCACCACAAGAGATGATTTAAGTATCAAAATAAAAATAAAAAAGAATCCTGAAATATCATCGAAAGAAATAAAAAACTAATTGAATTTAGACGTTCTAGTTCTAAGACCATTAGAAGAAGAGCTGTTGAAACTGGACTTAAAATCTATCGACCAGTAAAGAAACCCCTAATTTCCAAAAAAAAAATTGAAGGCCAGGTGAGAATTTGTCAGATGTCATATCAATTGGAATTTTCAAAAGTGGTCCTTTTTTCTGATGAAACAAAATTTAATTTAAGAGGTACAGTCTCTAGCTACGAGTCGTGCGGTTCGGAAGCGAGAACTTAAGTCTGAGATAAAAAAGTACGGTTGTATTCTAATTAGCACCTTAAAACTTACTAATCGTGACCAAGCGCTTACGCGAAAATTATTCTGATGAATTATCATCATCAAACGCCTTTACTCAAGATAGTAAACGCAAAATAATTCCCATAATAAAATCGAACTGGTCCAGTATGGGCAAGAAACCCGGCACCTCAAAGGCATCGGTAAACCGTTTTGCCCCGTTACAGTGTATTAATCTGAGTGAGGAAAACATTGACTCAGAAACAAGCAATATCGAAGCGACAAATAAAGTTAAAATACCTCCTATAACTGTGTTAAAAACTACCAGTGATGTGATACGTAATATTATGGCAAAACTGGAAATCAAAAACTATAATATAAAATTAATATCGGTTGGAATTAAAGTAAACACCGAAAGCATGGATCACTATAATGCGGTAATTGCAAAACTTAAGGAGAATAAACATGAATTCTTCACTCACAGAAACAAAGAGGATCGGCCTATTAAAATAGTCATATCAGGACTCCACAGCATGAAAACTGAGGAACTTAAAGAAGAACTTATCTCATTAGGACTACAATGCGAAGAAGTTAAGGCGATTAACTATAAAATCACTAAAAGCAACGGCACCACCAATTACCTGATCTACTTCAAAAAAGGAACAACTAAACTAAATGAATTGCGTAAAATTAAAACGATATCTAAGACAATTATACATTGGGACTATCACAAGAAAAACGCAAAATATTTAACTCAATGCTATAATTGCCAGATGTTCGGCCATGGCTCCCAACACTGCAACGTCAAATCGTTTTGTGCCATTTGTGCTGGACACCACCCCACAAAAAATTGCACCTCGGAGAACACCGTCAAATGTGCTAACTGCAATGGAGAACATAAAGCTACGGATCTCGTTTGTCCTAGCAGAGCTCACTTCATCGAAATAAGACAAAAACTATCGGCAAGAAGTCAAATCAACCCTGGATGGAAATCAAATTTAAAAAACAGAGAAATAAATCAACCATTAAATTTTAACGAAGAAACATTTCCCCATCTTCCAAGTCGGTCAGTAGCTTCTGTAAATCAGACACAAATCCCAACGGTCTGGAACATTCCAAGGACAACAGCCACTAACGCAAACAACCTGTTTACCCTACACGAAATTCAGCTATTAACTACTGAACTCTTAAGTAAGCTAGCTAATTGTAAAAGTAAATCTGAACAATTTCAAGTTATAACAGAATTAGCAATTAAGTATCTGTACAATGTATCATAATAATTTGAATATTATTATTTGGAATGATAGATGTATTCGAAACAAAAGCATTGAATTCTTTAACTTTTTAATTCAATACAAGGTCGATATTGCTCTTATAACCGAAACTTGGCTTAAACCAAATAATCCGTTCTATCATGACAATTTCATTTGTTACAGGAATGACAGAACTTACGCTAAAGGTGGGGGAGTTGCAATCCTAGTGAATAAAAACATTAAACATACATTAATGACAGACATTAATACTAAGGTTATTGAAGCCATAGGTGTAGAAATAAGTATATCAAACCACAGAAAAGTGACCTTTATCTCAGCTTATTTCCAAGGGGGTAACTCTTCTAACCCAGAAACTAGGCTCCGCTTTAAGCAGGATATTCTCAAAGTAGTTCGATTAAATTCAGACTACATAATCGGCGGAGATTTTAATTGCAGACATCAAATATGGGGATGCAAAAAATCCAATCAATGGGGGAAACAACTGCATAAAATAGAAAGCTCAGAGCCTTTTGTTATATGTTATTCCGCGGATCCTACCTATATTCCAGCGAATAGCAAGCATGTACCTTCTACACTAGACATATTCTTAACCAACACACCTCATATGGTAACCGATCCAGTTACGATCAATGACCTATCTTCAGACCACCTTCCAGTTAACTTTCAATACAGTTCCACGCCTAAAAAAACGGTTATTCCATATACATATAACTTCAAGATGGCCAACTGGGAAAGCTTTAAAAATTACTGTACCAAACACGTCAATGTAAAAGTCTCTCTTAATTCTATTAAAAATACGGCCGATATTGATCGCTTGGTCAACCATCTTACCAAGACGATTAACTCGGCCATTGAACAATCAATCCCTAAAAAGCACCCCACACCACTAGTAACAGAAAAAATACCACAAAGCCTTAAAATACTTATTAAAAAAAGAAATACGGCCAGACGTAAATGGCAGAGGCATAGACTACCGTGGTACAAAAAGACATGGCTGGAATTAAATAAATATATCATAGGCAAAATCCATGAAATTAAAAACAAACGATGGAATAAGCACCTCGGTAGATTAGATAAGGGCTCCAAAGCGTTTTGGAATATTACTAAATGCTTCAAGAAAGGTAGTATGAGCACGCCAACTCTTAAAAACGATGGGAAAAATCATATAACTCGAGGAGAAAAGGCAAAGATTCTAGGGAAAACCTTCCAAGCTAATCACGAGATTTCACAAGATTTTAGTGATCAGTCTACTATAGACGAAGTAAACTCATGTATAACTAACTTCAGCCAAAACGCCACGGAAAATAATTGTCCATATATTAGGCTTGAAATCCTCAGAAAGATTATTAAGCAACTTCAAACAAATAAAGCTCCCGGTACTGATCAAATTAATAACACTTGTATCAAACACCTGCCTAATAAAGCATTAATTCTCATCGTACACATTATTAATGCCTGCCTTAAACTAAGTTATTTTCCAGAAACCTGGAAAGAGGCAAAAGTTATTGCGATACCAAAACGTCATAAATCACCCAACGACCCTAGTAGCTATCGTCCAATTAGCTTACTTTGCACACTCAGCAAAATATTGGAAAAAACCTTAAAAATCCTTATGTTAAACCACGTAGAAGAATTTAACATAATTCCCAAAGAGCAATTTGGTTTTCGTAAAGGTCACTCTACGATTCACCAACTAGTGCGTATAACCAATAATATTAAAGACAGCTTTCAAATCAAAGAGTCTACAGGTATGGTATTGTTTGATATAGAAAAAGCTTTTGACGGCGTATGGCATGATGCGCTAATATACAAGATGATTAAATTAAATTTCCCCAAATATATCATTCGAATAGTCCAAAACTATCTAAAGAACAGATCGTTTCGAGTTCATGTTGGCACCGAGAAGTCTGAACGTTTTCACCAAAAATCGGGCGTCCCACAAGGATCAGTATTAAGTCCCTTATTATACAATATATACGTATCAGACTTTCCTCAAACCCCTAACTGCCAGATCGCCCAATTTGCCGATGATACAGCGGTATACTCTTCACACACCTATGGCTTCAATATCTGCACCAACTTACAAAATGCTTTGAATAAAATTTCTCAATATTTCTACAGATGGAAGATCAAAATAAATGCCAGCAAAACGCAAGCAATATATTTCACCAAAAGAAGAAACTCTTGCTATCTACCGGACAGAGAACTCTGCGTAAACAGCACCCACGTCGAATGGAATAATAGTGCTAAATACCTAGGTCTCCTTTTAGACAAACATCTAACCTTTGGTACCCATACTAATGAAACTGTCAAGAAATTAGACAAAATGATTAAAGCATTGTATCCAATCATAAATAGGAAATCATTCTTGAACAAGGAAAACAAACTGTTGATATTTAAACAAATTTTTCAACCAACATTACTGTATGCAGCTCCGGTATGGTTTAAATGTGCAAATACGCACATTAGAAAACTTCAAATTAGTCAAAATAAAACGTTAAAACTTTTACTGAATTTACCGAGACACTACTCAACCGCTGCACTTCATCACGAATTCAATATCGACCTTGTTATCATTAAAATCTTAAGATTATCTCAAACGTTTTATGAGGCTTGTCGTAACTCTGAAATTTTACACCTAAAACAACTTCACATAAATTAATTCCTAGAATGTAAGTTAGATAAGTAGGATAGACTAGACTAAGGAAATATAGAGGTTTTTCAATAGCTATTTTCCTCAACTAATACATCAAACCAAACAAACTTTCAGCTAGCTAACATAGTCATCATAGCTGTATAGGAGATTATCCTGAACTCTAAAAATAGGCTATCTACTATATGTAATGGATTTATTAAGCTAATAATAACAAATAAAATAATAATAAAATTTAAGAGGTACTGATGGGCTACGTTATGTAAGAAAACCTAAGGGTCAGAGACTAAATCCTCGCTACACAAATAAAACTGTGAAATTTGGTGGTGAGAATTTAATGTTCTGGGGATATTTTTCTGGTCACGGTAGTGTTAGACCAATTATTAAAATTGAACAAACGATGGATGCTTCTAAGTATAAAGAAATTTTAGAAGAAACGATGCTTCCATATGCTGATGAAAATATGCCTTTATTATGGACGTTTCAACATGACAACGATCCTAAGCACACTTCAACATTGGTGAAGAGTTAGAATACTGGAATAAGAGTTTTAAAGTGGCCAGCGCAATCTCCCAATCTCAATCTAATTGATAATCTGTGGGAGATTGTAAAATATAACATTCGCAAGCATAACTTTACGAATAAATTGGACCTTTACAACGCTGTCAAAGAAGAGTGGGAGAGAATTCCAAAACAGGTCGAAAACTTAATTTCTTCCACGCCCCGATTGTGTGTGATTGCAGTTGCAAATGTTTTGTCCAGCACTGTATATTTTTATAGCAAAGATAAAAAATTTTAATTCACGTTTAAGAAATGAATAAAACTCGCTGCGCTTGTATAATTTGGGCGCCTTTATATAATTCTATCTCACCAGATATGAAGATACATATAATCATAAGCATCGAATTCAAATTTGGATTCTGCACATTGTACAGTAAACTCTCAAAAATATCGAAACTCTCGAAAGTCTACATTTGTTTTGCCTAGCTTTCAATAAAATTTTCAGGTAGTCTAAGGCCCTTATTTCATTGGGGACTTTGTACCATAATGTTCGATTAGTGCAAAATCAAGGAAGAGAGTATACTGTAAACATATACCAATAATGTATTATTGTATATCTCCAGATATAATTAATAGCAAATGGACGTAATGATTTGGTTGGGAAATATATTCGATTAATTATCAATAATGAAGTGGCATGCGGTTTTCATTGTTATGATTTGCAATTCTCGAGCTAACTTTATGTTTATTAAAAACTTTCCTATCACTTATACATAAAAGTTGAGCAATAACGTTACATATTTGTCATTGAGATCGGGAAAAACGTTGAAATGTTTCATTAAAACTATATAATTGGTATACCGAGAAACGTCGGGGACTGGGAAGTTAGTAATTTATATAGTATATTACAAAAATAAGTTTCCACAACACGATATTAATATAAGATTAAGATAACATGATAAGTTTTCTTTAAAACAAAAACTGTTCAATTTTTTCCATAAAAGGACATATTCGATAAAATTCAAATTCAAATATCTGCAATAAATTAATTTTTTAGGATTGAAACAAAATGCCACTTTTTAAAGCTTACATAAATGAGTTTCGACGATTATTAGTATCCATAATTACCACAATTTTTGCCAAAGAGTCACTCATAGTTTCTAGAAGCTTTTTACATTCTTCCATAGTAAATTGTTCCCAAAATTCCTTTATGCAATTTGCCCATGGATATTTCGAGGCACTTGCTGCGATATGAGATGTTTAATCACCCATCTCAACTTAATTAAAAACCGGCTTAAATTACTACTAATATCTCAAAAAGCTATTCAAAATTTCCTCCGCCTTTCACTGCATGCTAGTAACCTTCTTCTTCCTATTTCAAATGTATTCCCCATTTTCGTCGCTGCAGTTCCAATTTCTAATTAACTAATTAATTCCTCTCTGATGTTAACAGAATTTGAGTAAACTTCATACTTCATCGTTCCTTATAAGAAAAAGTCCAGTGGAGTAAGATCTGTAGATGTAACTGTCCAAGAACTCGGTCAATTTTGTGCAATCAAGCGTTCAGGAAATTTTTCATTTAATTTTAACTTCACAATGCTACTAGTGTGCGCTGGTGTTCCATTGTGTTGGAAGAACATTGCCCTTCTATTATCCAGAGAGATGCTTTATATAGTTCTAACAGTGTATTCTCCAAAAAGTCCAGATAAATTTGGCTACTAAGCAGTAGCTCCAAAATGAATGGTCCTATTAAATTCTTGCCGACGATACCAGGCCAACCATTGGAGTGGGTTAGTATCCGACGAGATATGAAGGTTATGGAAATTTATGATACCATCCTTAGTGAATTTCGATTCATCCGTCCACAAAAATCGGTCTAGAAACGCCCAGTTCTCTTGTCCCATTCCAAAAGTCAAGTGCCCAATTCCAATCTTCTCTTCTTCCAGAAATCTGGAATATGATATGATGATATGATGATATGGTGATATGATGATATGAATGCAACCTTTCTCAATGAATAACCCTCCAAACTTTAGCTGAGAACACTCCTAATCGTCTTGCGACTCGTATCATGCTCATTTCAGGATTTTGCCTAACGACGGTGATTATTTGCTGTTGGACGTCGGTAGAATCTTGTGTGTTTCTGATCGCGGTTCCGTTCTATTTGAAGTTCCACTTCCGGTTTTTCTTGACTTTTGGTCCGCAAAAATAAACCTTTTTGGGATACCCGTCGATTTGGGAATCTCCTTTGTTATTCCCGGATAGCCTCTCTTTCGTTTCCATCCACTACACCATAAATGTAAATTATATTATATATAATAATAAATAATATAATTATATATCGGCGTGTTCCTCAAAAGTGAATTCAGACATTTTTTAATTATTTTAGATTAAAACACCCTTAGTTTTCGCTTGGCCTTGGGTTTATACGTGAATGTTGATTGAACGCACGAATCACTGAGAATCATTTTTATGCATTTCGATTATGGCCTTATGTTCTTCCAGTGTTAACAGTTAATAATAGTCAAATGATTAAAAAACTTTGCACTGGAAACTTACTTCAAAAACTGAACTAATATTAATTAAAATTAAATTACTGCAAACATTTTATAATAAGAACATACGCAGACATAGTCACATTCTTTCAAGATAAAGAGAGAGATAAATACTTAGGTATTATTGTATATCACCATATATCGTTATATAGTTGGATATGCTTGAATCTACTTGGATCTTGCCAATATGCGGATCCAACTATAAATAATGTTTTGGATCTAAATATGTACAGCATCATGGAACTCGATGTTGCCGATATTGACTCTTATGCATAACTCAATAGTTTCTTTCCGATGCATATAATACAGAAGTTTTGGTTTCTTATAAAAATACAATAAAAGTCTATTTAAAGTACTATGTGCTTGTTATTAACGCACTCTTCGACGACTATTTTCTTGTACAACTAGGACAACAATCGATTTGCTAAATATAATATAATATAAAAGGTCGAAGGCGTCGCCACTCTTTCCATGAGTCATAAAACAGAAACTTATCTTGCTGCACAGTGATCCAATAAGGAATAGGAGACAGTTCTCTAGGAAACTACTTGTTCTCTGTGAATCTTTATTGAAACTCCAAGGAGACAAATGGCTCCATTTCTTCTGCGTACTTTTAGACCGATTAAGTCTTTCGTTTCCTACGTGGAGCTCATCACCCGGCCGCTCCTCTTCACCCAACATAACACCGCCATGCCACGATCCCTGTGCCTGAGCGATTCGCTCCCCTGGCTGAGGAGATCCTGGGATCAAGCTATTATTTTGATATCCATTGTAATTCGTTTTTCTAGAAGCACTAATGGAACACCAATATTCCTGAATCGAAAGTTTTGATTTATGATGTGAAAAACTTCTTTTGAAGTTCCAATAGGAAGTATCCTCCAGGAGCTCTCTCAAAGTTTTTATGTTCGAAACAGTTTTTGTAGTTTTCACTCCGCTTTCGGTTCAATTTTTTCTCGTCCCGTAACCTACTACTGCTGCTGCACCTCCCACATCGGCGGTCGTGGTTCTTTCCACGTTTCCCTTTTAGTACCTTCTATGGAATCTTTTCTGCCAGGCCAAGACCACCTGGTCTAGGGCTAACGACAACGGCGTGTTTCGGCATTTTCTCAATTGATTTGTTACAGTGCCACCCTGGAAGAACAAGTGGGCATAATAAATTGGAATTTTAGAAGAAAAAGTTAAATGGTTTACACTAATGAATGAAGAGAAGAATAAACTTAAAGAAAACAACTGGTGGTAGCACGAACGGCATGATGGAGGCACCGGAAGAGCCGGCACGTGCTACGAACGGAAGAACTTCACCTATCAGAGAGGTGCAATGCATCAATTAGTGCAGCCGTAAGATTCTGAAGTGAAGTAATTAATTACCTGTTTTGTCTAGCACATCTCGCTCGGTACTCCTCGCTTTCCACAGAAGAATGGTAATGACCAGTCCAAATACCGCTACGAACATCCAGACACCGTTTGAGAAGGGTCGGAAAAAACATTAGCACGTTAACAACAGGTGCTTTTTCAAAAATTAGAATTACCACAGCCGAAAACCAACTGCCTGTCGTGAGAAGCGAAACTTTAACACGTTCGCTACTTCGTTCGCAGCTTCAAAAGAAAATCTTATACCATAGCCCGAGAAAATTTCTCTTATTGTTATTCTTACTTCAATTGGTATTAGGTTACACAATTTTTTTGAACTGAATATTAGCGACACTGGGCTAGGAACTAAAACCTCATTTGGTGAACCGTGAATGATGAGTGCAACATATTGTCATAATTTGAGCCTCAATCACACTGAAATTTTGCATATTACATTACATTATATTACTTTACCGGTGCCTGACAATGAACTTTCCGTTCGGACCGCATCAGTTACGGCTGGTTGATAGTAACAAATACAATATGAAAAACTTGGCACAGTACGTATTGAATGATTCTCCATAAGCATTTCATTCTAAGCGTAATTATCTTCTACTACGATAACAAGCAATTACCCTAATATGTTTGCGCACCTCCATAAAGAAAATTTCAATCTTATAAGTGAACTTGGCGTTACTACACCACAATACCAACGCGCGTCGCCTGACGAAAATTTCCTTATATGTATATGCACGTAGCAGTCAACGTATTATTAGTAATACCTTTCGGCGGCAACTATAAAGGAATAGATTTCATTACGATCTTTGAAAAACAAACAAATATTGCCCGACGAAGGGGTCCGCTCCCTTAATGACAACCTTTTTTTTATGCATTAATAAACTCAATACCTCAGTCAAGTTTTAAAATGCACACATTTGGTCAAAGGGAGGAGGATCTCTACTTCCTTCTGTATAGTATTTATTGGTACGATAACTCCCATATTGAATCAAAATCATAATATGCGAGTATATGAAAATTGGGCATTAATCTAAGGAAATGGGAATCTTATTCCTAAAGATTTCAACCAACTCTTAGCCTGTTAAAAATTATAATATAATGCTTCATACTATTACCGTAAATTTTAATATTATAATGTCAATCAAAGGTCTGGAATTAACATTTTTTTTTAAAATTTTTCATGTGAGTGTTGTTAGATTCCCCTCAATTTCAGGAGTATAACAAAATTACATTCAACATTTTCGCTCTCTGTTCGATTGTACTTAATTTAAATATATATTAACCATCATCACTTTATCAGTAATAAAACGAGCTTATCTATAATATATAACGACGACATCTTCTTTCCCAAACCTCCAATATTTCAAATAGTAAATCAGTTATTGTTCCAACAAATATACATTCAGCATACGCAAACACAAGAGTAGTAATAAAGTAATTTTTATATATTTTTATGCTACTTATTTTAAGAAATCCCCACGACAAAAACAAACTTTGAAATAGATGTAGCTCTTCACAACTACCAGCACACCAATCATCAAAGTTCGGCCAATAGCGATTAAAATATAAGAAAGGTATATTGTCCAAATCAATTTACAGAAATTAACTTGCTTTTTAAATCTATAATTTCTTTTCGTGACCTTCCTGAAAGATGGGGTTATAATTCCGCAATTTTGTGTAATTATTAGAAGTATAAATAAAGCATATACTAAGTTATAAAAAAAATTTAATTAATGTTTCATTAAAAGAAGAATTAATAAAAATCGTCTGTCTAAAAGTTTTTGATGTTTAATGTTTAAGATTTTTTGTATCAAATTAAAGTGTAATCACGTTTTGAAATTAACATTTTTAAATTTCCCCAAGTACCATATGAATGTAAAATTTTAAGTTTATAAAAGGCAAATATTTTAGGTCTATGTAATTTTTATTGATTCATTTAATTTCTAAAATCAAACAGCTCGATATTCATAGCAAAAATAGCCTAATTATTTATAAAAAAAATAGTAAATGGTCTCACAAAATAAATAATATAATAATCCAAGGCTCAACTTTTAAAATTAAAAAAGAATAAAAGATTAAATTAAAATTATAAAAAAAAATCGAAGATACCCATCACTACTTATGTGTGAACCACGACAACCTTTTAAGAGACGAGAAAAGAATAACGAAAACAATTTCACAAATTGCTCAATAACCTATAAGAACCATATCCAAAAATATGTTCTCCAGAATTTTAGACCTGAAAACTTCAATTTTAACAAAACTTTTGTTTTTTTTAATTCATTTATACGTGGAATATTTACTAATTTAAGCTCTAGCTGTTGGAGCAACAGCTCAGTCTCAATTTTTATATGGAAAAATCGAGTTCGGTCTCAATTTGAAATTCTGTTTTCTAAACAAAAGTCCAGTCTGAGCTCTTGCTTAATTTTTATGCATATGACCCATTCTTACATTCTTTTCAGAAATCAACTTTCATAAGTGTAGAAAACCAAATAAAATCTGTTATTTGAGTGAAAAAACTGAATAGTCTAATTAAGTATATCTTTACTCTTGCAATATATCATCTTAGTACGTGTTAAATGCAGTTTTAGAGATTTTCTGATACAACAAATAATAAAATGTGATTTCCAAAAAACTGCATTTTTTTTTGTGTTGTGACACTATCGTTGCCGATGTGCGACATGTGGAAAAAGGGCAAAATGGATAAAAGGGGTATACCAATTTTCTATGCCACCTTGTAGATTGCTTAGGGCATATAAAACTGCCGCACTTAAGGCTTTCGGTAGTGTCTTAAATAAAGAAAGTATAATAGATTTTATACTTTAAAACCAATTCTTTATTTACTTGCATACATAATTAAATTTTACTAATTCTAACATATTTACTTTCGCCTCTAACCTTTTTATGTATCACCCTTTTACTCGAAGCAGGTGCATAATGTAAATAATGTAATACACTATGAATTAATTTCTATAATATTAATGCAAAGTTTTATTTTATTAATATTATACTTTTGGTGCTAAATACTTCGTCCCAAATGCACGGTATAATCCATTTTATACCGTAGTGCACCAATTCTCCTCAAAATTCATAAACACAATTTCAGAGACTGACATTGTGTTAAATTTAAAAAAAAATATAAAGCTTCGATTAAGCACCAGACAAACTAATATTTGTTTTTGATTTGGTGATTTTGGATAGCCCACTAAAAAGTATGGATTTAAAAACTGTTTTTCTATGGGAAATGCCGCTTTTTCGTACACCCAATTTAGGCAAACTGTGTAGTTAATCATTTCTGATACGGCTCCATGAAAAAAGTAATCAACCAAAAACGGGAAATGTAATCTTTTGTTCTATTACTCCACATAATTGAGATAGTTTTCCAAATGTTTCTTACAATTTGGGAGGTGGCACAGTATAGAATCTAAATTTAATTTTTCCGTTACTTTGCTTTAATACAAAAAGTAGATAGCTTCATAAAAATTGGATTTTCAAACGATAACCAGGCAACTATAGTACATTATTTTAATCTAAATGAATGCTATCTATCCTAAAAATATCATTTAAGAAATAAACTCCACTTTCTTACTGTTGTATCTCCGTCTAGAATAATTTGATTATGTATATAATTGATCAATTGTTTTTAATATTTATATAAATTAAAAACACCACTTTCAAAATTCCAAGTAGTTGACTTGACTGTTAACCCATTTTATATTTTATTATCAGGCACTGCACAAAGTCCCAATACATTATGAAAAACGTGTTTTCCTCCTGGACAAGAAATACATCTTTAGTTTAAAACTAGAACACAATCTCCATAAGTGCAAGAGAATTTATGCATTTTAAATGTGCACATTATTCACTTATGTAATAATGATACTTTGAGAAGGTAGAAGGTTGCTGGCCGCTAAAATCGATTTTCCTAGGTATCAACTAGTACATCAATCAACAAAACATAAGGACAATATCAAGGTAAGGACAGGTGTAAATTGACAGGTCAATTACCTGGCCTTCCAAGTTGTAGCGGTGGAATCAATTATTTTGGCTATCTCAATGCGGTAAAATGAGGGAGAACCACCGATGTCCACTTCCTTACGGATAAGAGCTCCTATCATACCGTCATAGGTGTTGTTTTTGAGATAGCTCCAAGAGTTGATTCGGTATAGTCGGAAACTTCAGATACATAAGAACAACTTATGGTATTTCCAAAATTTAAACTCGTAGTTTAACTGTTTTACCTGAAGTTGAACATTTCCCTGACGTGCGATAGCATTGCAAAGTTGAAGCGATGCATAGCGTCCAGGTGAGTATCCCGAAGGCTTCTCAGGTAATCCTCAAGCAATCCGGAAAACTTGTTGGTCACCTGTGACGGGTTAAATGAGGAATCCGTGCAGGAAAGTAAACAAAGTTTCCAAAAACAATGGAAAATTTTTTTTTGGCACGAAAACATGGCACTTACCCATGGGAAATCAAGGCGACCACTTACCACAATCATGCAGCGAATAGGAACAATTTTCATGTCCATTCTTCGGGCAATTGTGGCCTTCCTGCTGAACCAATCGTGCATTTGCAGACCATTACATTGCGAAAATCTTCCAACTTCGGTTACATTCAATTTACCTCCGAATTGCCACCCTAGATTCCTAAAATGAGGCCATAATTTATTCGTGGAATGTTATTCCATGGATCTAAATTTTCGAGTGTAGATTTACTACGGCAACTGCAAAATTGCTTGACTTTGATATTATTTCTGGATTCCGGGGATTTCCCCAGAGCTACTTTCTTACCACCAAAATACATCCACATGTGACGTATTTTTGGTACAGGAAGATTATATATTCGAGCACTGCTGCCGTTTTCCTCCTGGAGGGATTAATATGTTCGACTAAATCGTTTATTCAAGTAGAGTCGTGTATGGATAGTTACAGCTACAGAATATTCAGGGTACTTAAAGGCGTATGAAGGATGAAGAATTTCAAGTCTAATGCAGTCGGCATCTTGATATAATACCCAACGCTTTCGATAGCCTTGGTGGCATATCTGAAGGTTTTATGAATACCAACATTTTCATCAGATAAATTTATCTTTGTTATGCAGATTTTCCGCATTCAAGCTGTCATAGAAGTTTCCAGAAAATATGCAGAATTTCTGCTTTTGCATATACAAATAATATGCACTCACAATGCGGAATTTCAACTCCTTCGTTAGAAAATGTGAAATTGAGTAGTATTATAAATGTTAAGCAACGAAATAGTGCAGCTATATGCTATAAGTATCAGTTTTTTTAATTTAAGTAATTTCTAAGTTATTACGCAATTCAAATATTATATTATCTGGCAATTTATTGGCTGATATGCTATATCTTTCTTCTTAATATATATAAATCACGTGTCACACTGTGTTCGTACACGCTAATTTCGAAACCGCTTATATTTTTTTCAGATTCCTCAGCACAAAACTAAGTACACAGCGAAAATTAGTTTTGACATTTCTATTGTAAGCATAAGTTAAGTTAATCGACTGTTATGGTAAGACCACAAATGTAGGTACCGTGTAGAGAAGGACGGTGTTCGAAGTGGGAAAGGAGTTCTGACGTTTTTTTTTTTTTGCGAATAAAGACCATCGAATAGAGCGGTCGTGTTTTCTATCCTACCCCCTCCTACAATTTCAGAAGTAGGATAAAAGAAATCCACAGCTCAAAATAGTGGTGTGGTGAAGGACAAATAACTAAATTAAGATAACTTTAGTATTTTTCTAATTAATTTACTGTGAAATAAAAAATTGTGTTCACTGACTGATGTGATAAAGAAACTGAAGTGCAAGTGATTGATTCAACAGTTAGATTTGGCCGCATAAGTGCAGCAGAATATAACGACGCTCATAAGTGAACATATTTTTGGGCCTCAATCGGCCCATCACATTACCGAAAATTTTGTGTATCTTTATTTCACGGTTTTTGCAAAACGCAAGGAGAGTTGCTGCAGCTGAGAATTACAGGCCAGAAAAATGAGCTCCGAATAAGGTTGGAAAACGCTCTAGAGCAACAAACGCCGGAAAGGTTGGAATAATTGATACCAAGCAATGATTGAATCCGAAGAAATAGTAACACTCCCGATGAAAATATTTCTCCCGATGGTAATTCATCTTGTGAAGCTAACCGCATACGTGAAAAGTAGTCCCAGACCGCTGAAGACGGCGAAGTATCGGAGCAGGAGCTGGATGAAAAATTAACTCGGTTGCGACAAAAGTTCAAGAAAAAGTCGGAAATTGCGGAATTGACGCGGCAGTTGGCTGATCTTGAGCGTGCCCAGATTCAGACCGCTAGAAGACATCTTTTCGTATTTAAGGATGTAGAGGACTCGCTTACACCGTTTGATCACGAAGGCAATTATAGTGTGGCAAAGTGGTTGCAACAATTTGAAGAAGTCGCTGATCTAATGGCTTGGACGAGAATTCGAAATTTATCTACGCGAGGAGACTGCTTACAGGTACGGTCAAAATGTTTTTACGTACTGTTCCTTTAACCTGCGAACATTGTTGGATTCTGGAAGCCCGATAAGCTTTGTCCAACGCCAGTACATCCCAGCCTATTTAGTAACTCCGGTAGAAAAAGATAAATATAAGTTTTGCGGTATCAATGACAGTGTTCTTGACATTGTAGGTGAGGTTAATTCAAAAATTGTATTTAATGGCTCTAAATATTATTGAAATTATTTTCTGATAAATCGATGAAATATCCTGTAATTTTAGGCAGAAATTGTATGTGTGAAGGAAATTTGGTACTTAGAGAAAAGGAAACAAACGTAGCACCCCAAAGTAATGAAATGGAAGGGAAATGTGAATTTGCATCAAGAACTATTGTAAGTGAAAGAAATTCGATTGTAGAAATACCAGGTAACTTAATGAATGACGAATTTGTGAAACAAATATTTAATATTGAAATTTGCGATAAAACTGACAATGACGTGAATATCAACATAAATAATTCTCTACCTTTTAATATCAGAGAACGAATTAAAGAAATTATTAAACCAGGTATCCTTTCTAAAAACATAAATAATCCAGAGGTCGATTTTCAAAAGGAAATTAAACTGAACGATGACAAACTCTTCCATTCTACTCCTAGAAGATTACCCTATGCGCAGAAGGTATATTTTGGATGATCTCCTAAGACGTAATATTATTCGCGAGAGTGATTCACCATTTGCGTCGCCAATAGTTCTCCTTCAGAAGAAGAAACGAGAGCTTCGTCTTTGTCAATGACTACCGCGAACTAAATCGTGTCCCCATCAGAAACAGCTTTCCAATGCCCTTAACTGAAGACCATTTGGACACCCTTAAAAACAAAACATATTTTTCAGTTCTTGATCTCAAAAACGGGTTCCATCACGTCGAAGTTGCAGAGGATTCTATTAAATATACTGCTTTTATTATTCCTCTTGGTCAATACGAGTATTTGTGTATGCCATTTGGGCTGAAGAATGCGCCCGCTATGTTTAAAAAATATATGAAGCAACTATTCAAACCCCTCCTTGCATCTGGCAAGGTGTTAACATTTATCGATGATATTTTAATTGCCACAGAGAATCTTGACGAGCATCTTGATATCGTTGAAAACGTTATTAATATTGCAATTGATTCAGATCTCCATATACGATTTGATAAATGCTTCTTTCTGCAAAACGAAGTCACTTGTTTAGGATATAAGATCAGCGAACAAGGCATACAACTCAACGAAGAAAATCTGAAGGCCGTTAAAAATTTCCCAATTCCCAGTTGTGTAAGCGGAGTGCAAAGTTTCTTAGGATTATGTTCGTACTTCAGAAAATTCATGAAAGATTTTGCGACTCTGGCAAGACCTTTGTTCGACTTGCTTAAATAAGATACCCCTTTCAAGTTTGGCCCGGAAGAACTAACATACTTCGAAACGCTAAAGGACAAACTATTAAATTCTCCAGTACTGGCCATTTTTAAACCAAAATTCCAAACGGAACTCCATTGCGACGCTAGTAGCCTAGGATATGGCGCAGTATTAATGCAAAAACAAGTTGATAGCAAATTCCACCCCGTCGCATACTCCCCAAACGTGCCTCAATGGCTGAAGCCAAATACCATGGCTTCGAATTAGAGAATTTATTTATCATCTATGCATTACGTAGATTTAAAGTATATTTGGTAGGTATAAATTTTAAAATCGTGACAGATTGCCAGTCACTTGCACAAACCCTAGGCAAAAGATTCATCAACGCTCGTATATCACGTTGGGCCCTTGAGCTTCAAAGCTACGACTATAGCGTAGAGTATCCCAAAGGAGAGAAGAGGCTACATGCTGACACTTTGAGTGGGTCGATCAACGTTTTAAACGTGAGGGATGAGGGTTTTGAATATATCCTAGCTTCTTCAAAGACGAGACCCCAAAATTGTAGAAATTGCTCCCCAGCTGGAAAAAGGTGAAAGTCCATGGTTTGATATGATCGAAGGTTTAATTTATCGGAAATGCAAAGGCGATGTAAAATTGTATGTCCCAGCAAACATGGAAAGCAGGGCTATTCAAACTCACCATGAAACTTTGTGCCATGTGGGTTTTGATAAGTACTTTGAAAATCTAAGTAAGACTTATTGGTTTCCGGAGATGAAGCTAAAAGTATAAAATTACATCAAGTCCTGTTTAAAGTGCATTTACTTTTCCCCAAATTCTGGGAAAGTCGGGGAAACCCTCCATAATATTCCTAAAGGTAACTTACCGTTTGATATGCTACATGTCGACCATTACGGTCCGTTGTCATCTTCACGTACTAAGAGTAAGCACATATTCCTCATAATAGACGGCTTCACAAAATTTGTAAAGTTATTCCCAGTAGCTAGTACAAATAGTACAGAAGCTATTAAGTGTCTTAATTCTTTCTTTGGAAATTACAGTAGGCCCGTCAGAATTATTTCAGATCGTGGAACTTGTTTCACCTCAAAGGAATTTAAGAATTTCATGGAGAGTAATAATGTTAAACATATCCTAATCGCGACATCGTCACCCCAATCCAATGGTCAAGTTGAGCGGATTATCGTTTACTTACCCTAATGCTGGCCAAAAAATGTGAGTTTGATTCTACTCTATAAGCATAAGGCATAAGCACCTGGCTAAAATAGAGTATGCATTGAATAGTACGGTAAACCGTAGTACAGGCTTCACGCCTAGCATGCTATTATTTGGGGTGGATCAGAGAGGACATTTGTGCGATAGAGTCGCTGAATATCTAAAACAACAGGTGGAAGATGTTCCTGATAGGCAAATCGATCTACTGGACAAAAGAAAGAAAGCTGAAGAAAATATTCAGCGTTGTCAGGAGTATAATAAATCTTATTTTGATAAACATCATAAACGACCCCATAAATATTGCAAGGGTGATTATGTAATGCTTAAAAACAATATCATATTGCCCGGTATAAATAAAAAATTATTCGCGAAATATCGTGGCCCCTACGAAATCGTAGAGGTACTTGATAAGGATAAGTACGTTTTAAAAGATCTTGATGGTATGCAAGTTTCACGAATCCCATATCGCGGAGTATGCGCGCCCGCTAACATGAGACCATTCGCTTAAAGGTTGAACGAGATTCCAAATTTCCTAAGTAAATTATGTTGAAATCTGTCATATTGGCAAGTCGTTAGATAAATTTGTGGTATCTTAATTGCAGTTAAGTAGTCTAGACATCACGCTTTCATTTGACACGGCTATTCGTTAATGCTTGATATGTATGAATATTGTATCGATTTACCATGATATGTATAAACATATCTTAATTCTGTAAATGTGATCAAGGCCACCTTAACGTCAATTTGCTATCTAAGAGTAAATTTGTATTTGTATTGTAAAAAAGTAATCGGGTCGATTACCATGTCAGGTTGGCCGAATCTGTAAGCATAAGTTAAGTTAATCGACTGTTATGGTAACTCCGAAAATGTAGGTACCGTGCAGAGAATTACGGTGTTCGAAGTGGGAAAGGAGTTCTGGCGTTTTTTTTTTTTGGAGAATAAAGACCAGTGAATAGAGCGGACGTGTTTTCTTCCTTACCCGCTTCTACACTAGCAGCGTGTTTCTACTTTTTTCACAAATTTAATGAAACTTACGTGAAATATATCTACAAAATTCGCATTAAAAGTTTTCAGTACTGATTTTAAGGTCTCCCTGATTCTACAATATTTTTGAATTTTAATTGTTTTGTGTACTATTATTTGAAGTAAAATGCCGCGAAGAAAATCAAACCTTAATAATGCACGACGCCAACAAAATGCAAGAGACGAGAGGGATAGATCGCACGCACAAACTGCGCAAATAAATGAAGAACACAGAACTAGTGCAGTAGAGAAACCTACGCAACAGATCGCAACGAACGTTTGCGGTAAAATACATTAAGAGCGAGAGCGGCGCGTCAAAACAATAATATGGCAGGTGGAGGGGAAGGCAATCTTAACCGTTTGGGAATTATAGGGTGATTCGCAAATTTCACAATTTTCTATGGTATGCACCTCACTATTCTTTTTTTTATCTTTTAATCAGCTCAACTCAGCGATATACAACTAACGCCAAAAATCTACTATACCAATGTCAATTCCAAAGACCACCACCCACTACAGATACACTCACTTACGAAAGTGTAAAAAATGTTTCTCATTTTTCTAAAATTCAGCTTGTCCCCACATTCTACTATCCCACTATCTACTTTTTATTCGGGGATTTCAATATGGCGGACCCAAGATGACGCCAAAAATTTATAAATATCAAAGAATTGCCATGAAAATTGGTATTTGGAGATTTTGGCAGTCCTGATTGTGAATCTACGTTCAAAGTTTGGAAATTTAAGATAGTGGATCCAATATGGCGACCAACAATTTTCGCACTTCAAGTGAAAATTAGTACTATGTACTATATATTTGGAAGCCAATAATTTCGAATTTACTACCAACATTTGAAAATTCAAAATGGCGGACCCAATATGATGATCACAATTTTTGGAATTTAACGAATTTAACTGAAATTTATTTAATCCTATATTCATAAAAAAGTATGGGACATTAATAATTTTTGTTATATAGAATACAAGGACGACCTACTCACTGTAACTCCATAAGCATAAATTCACTCTGGCATGCGACAAGCGCAATACTAATTATTGAACGATTTAGAAATGTACTTGGAAGTTCATCTTTCTATTCCTTTCACTTTAAAAACTAAAAGTGTTAAGGGGCTATGGATTTTTAATCTATTTATAATATATAAAAACGATTCAAGATTGCCGTGAAAATCGACACTACTTTTGGGGCTTTTGGGGATGCTGATTTTGAATTTGTTATTAAAATTTATTATTATTATTTAGTATTATTAATATATGGCAACTAAAAAAATCCTCAATTTCAAGCCATTTTAATGAAAATTATTATCTAGGACTCTTTTGGGCTAAAGAATTCAAATATATCAAAATCAAAATGGATAAAAAAAGTTAAACTTCAAGGAATTGCCATAAAATTCAATATTAAGGGTTTTGGCAGATGCTGCCTTCGATCCAGGCTTCCAACATTTCCAAATTTTAAATGCCCGATCCAATATAGTGCCTAAAATGTCTTTACAGTACTCGTAAGTAATTTCAGTGAAAAATAATATCAAGATGATTTCGGAGCTACGGAATTTTCAAATCTACAATTTATAATGGGTACGCCAATTTTTAAATTTCAAGAAATCTAGCACCGTAATTACAAAAATTTTCGCGGTCTGAACTTGAACGGTCTGTGGTCTCTCCTTAAAACGGTTGGTCGCTCTAAATATAAACCCATATGAATAAAAATGCTGGTCCGGATGCGTGTATTCAAGTCCACGGATGAAGCGAGAAGAAAGTGACGTTAAAGAACTTATTCGCTCAGCTAGGCTAGCGTATGGTAGTACCGTGCTGATCGTCAACTAAAGGGCGGGCTTAAAAATTATGGTAATTCAACCCTAAATATACTGCCCTCTTGAAAGGCCTAACCTAGGCTTTCAATCGAGCAGTATAGTGCTAATCATCGACTAAAGGGCAGCCTTCGAAATTATGGTAATTCAACTCTAAACATACTGTCCCTTTGAAAAGCCTAACCTAACAGTATATAGAATTGACATAATCTACGTTCATTAAATACTCCATGAGAAAAAAGTGGCTACGATTTAACCCGGTCCCCGAATTCGACGATTGAACGGGAAAGTGTCAAATTTTTTTTGTGCGATTTGTAGTCTTAAATTTCCATTTAAAGAAGAATAAAGTCACTACCAATATTAAAAAGCGAATTTTAAAGCATTTTCATAAGTAACATTTGTTTTTATAGTCAAAATTGTAAATTTCGTTAAAAATTTAACTATCTGAGAGGGAAAGAGAAGGAACAAAACTCGCACCGTCTGCTTCTATAGGAAATCATGTACGTGAGCTTCTCATTGTATTATACATCATTAATTCAGGCTGCAGGACGCGCCAAAGAAACAAACATGCTGACATACATACATATATATGCATCCATACATACCTTCATACGTATATACACACACATGCATACGCACATTCACCCAAAAAACATTACCATCCTCCTTCTATGGCAGTCGGTTAACAATTCTTTATTTTTTGCCTTTCAAATAAAATAAAATCGGAACGAAAAGCGTTCAAAATTTTCCATTTTTTAAGGTATTCATTTCACTTAATAAAATAAAGAGACAGACATCGTAGGCTCAGCAATATTGTCCCTTTGGTTAAAAACACCAAATTGCTTTGAGTTATATTTTATTTGCTTATTGACTGTCTTAATAAATTTTTCTCAAATTGACTTTGTTATAAAGGAATACACGGTACCCGGTACCTACAAATCCTCTATGAACGCAATTACACTCAAATCCATATTAGTTCCCTTTTCTTAATTCTTCAAATTGTGTTTCATTTCGATTAGATTACATTTATTCACCACATCAGGTAAAATTTTTTATTTCTCAGAAAAAATTAAGCGTGCAAATGTATAAATCAATTCTCGTTTATAAAGGAAATTATTTAAATGATTTGCATAGGAGACCGAAAAACGATACCTAACGAACCCGCCGAACAAAATTTGATGAAAGCTCTATATCAAGATTTTCGTAGGCAAGTCACCGAAATTTGTATTCTAGATTTGACTTAAACGATAAAGCGAGCTGCAGTGCAGTGAAAAATCGGGTCAATTTAATTTGGACTCTTCCGGGATGTATCTTTCAATTTTAGAAATAAATCAAACTAGGAAAAAAGTACTTTACTTCTCTTCGGGACGAAAAATTTACTTGGAAATGGAAAAATAACCGACCACGTGATAGAACAGAGACTTCGGGCACTTTTTGAAATTAATTTGGCTCCGCATAAGCAAAACAGAGAGAATACCGGGACTAGGCTAAACAATTTCTTGCCCGTTGGAACTTGAAAACATTTTATACGAAAAAAGCGATAAAATCGGTCAAAGTGGGGCATGTCATCAGCACCGAAGCATGGTTATCAGGAAGAACATCAAAAAACACTTTCACAAAAGCACCATACCTGCTCAAATACTTTTTGCCAAACCAACTCCTTTCAGCTTGGTTTCTATTCATTTCTGATGCTATAAAAGAGAAAAAAACCAGAAAAGCGCCCAGACTTCCTCTATGAACACATTTCTGGAGGCCTGGTATGTGCGATTACTTCTACCTTTGCCTGTGTCTCATCCTTTGCCTCCCTGAAAAGCACACATAAATTCTTCTTTCCTCAACCTTCTACGTTTTGGGGTTCATCGACCGAGTGAGAACCTCACCGAAAGAAACGGAAGCTGATGCTATGTTAAGACAAATTGAATCCCGGGCTCGTGCCCTCACTCTTGCCGAAGGTAGCTAGCCACCACACATCGAACAATAAATAATCCATCTGATCCTGATCTAGATCGATTCTCCTGGCGAGTGTTACTTCCGTATTCATATGAATGTTGAGCCCGAAGAGGAACTCAATAAGTGCTAAATTTGATCCGACCATTCGTTTCATCCTCCCATGACTAACATTATAATCCTCCATCAAAAGCCAGTGATATGAGGAATTGAAGAGGCCCTTATCAGATGCCTATAATAATTATACGTTGTAGGGGAATAAAAAATGTTCTTCATTGCAGGAATAGGAACAGGCTGATCCAAAGGATTCCATTATGGAGCATGGTACAAAGTTTATTCTTATGATTACTACTTCCACACCCACCAGCTGGAGAATCCAGTAGTCTACTGTTGCCACAGGATAAGTCTAGGACAATAACTTGGCGGAAGTCTTCAGTTCGCAACATCCGCAGCATCCCATCCGCGATAGTGGTTACCGTCGCTTTGCTAAAAGGACCAGGTCGGGCCAATGCTTCTTCGATTGGCGCAATTTTGATTAAAACACCGCCAGCAAAGGCCAAACTGTACAGCGTTTTTATTGTGTCAACAGTGACGGGTACGGGCCCTGGCCGGGTGGTTTGCTTTTGGTTTGTAATTTTATAGCCAGCCTTATTGCAATAGAGTAAACTTAATCTGGAGATTTGCTTGTAGTTGATGGCGAATTCATAAATTAAGCGTTCAGGATCACTATTCTGTTCAGATAATCCCCGGGTGGGTGTGCCGACCCAAGTCAAAATTAATGTTGATAATAAAATTAACGAGAACATTGTTGTTAGCATGTCCTTGCTGCCTGAGTTAGACACACTATCAAAACAGAGTTTTTGGAGACCGGACCACTATGTATTTTGAATGCAATCTTAAATACTACCCTAGGACTTTGTCTTTTATACTACTCATTTTCCCTTCCGACTGATTGCCTCGTTGACCAATGTATGGGTCTACAGTATGGAACCAGCCTTTTCGCTGTCCAGTCAGTTGTCATCATCATTTCGTGTTTGCTCATATGTTTTCTTTTTGTTCTTTCTTCAGAAAGAAGGAAGCCCTTCCGGCTGCCTCAGCTGTCAGCGAAACCTGTTCCCCTCCTTCTAATTTCTTTACCGAGCGGATAATCCCATGTGTGACGTCATTTTTCATTTTGATGGATTGATATGTAATTTCTTATGTAACTTGTTTTGTTTTGAGAAATGTGTCACATACTCGACAGGATCATTTTTATTTTTCATTTTTCATTATTAAGGAAAGTGTGTTATAGTTGAGCATTGCAGCAGAAGTTAGTGGTTGGGTTGTGGCAAGCAGCGCTCAAATTGCTAGCTACTACATGGTGCTACTCTATTTACACTCTAAAATTGTTTTAAATCAACCCGAAATTATTAATTCGCATGTATACGTAACGAAAAAAAATTCTTAAAATATCAGAGTAAAAATAGATAAGTAAATATTCACTTTTGATTTCTATACAATATACCTATCCTTAGATTTTATTAGTTCTTTGGATTAGGCATAAAAATTTAACTAATATAGGCAATACAGACGTGTATCAGGACACAGTAAACAAAACAAACCATTTTCGTTGAACGCTCTTAAGAAAATTCAAAACTTAGTACTGCCAATCTATAAAATAATTAGCAGAAATCGATGATAACTTAACACATTCCCTGCCACGTGTACCGAAAACAGTGCACAAATGAAATCTCTCTCTTACTAAATACCTTTTTGCATGTAAGTCCCTCACGAAAGCTTTGCTGAAAATTCTGGCAGGGAACATGTTAAGTAAAACTAAAAGAAAAGATGACGCAATTGCTTTAGTTATGAATATATCACTAAAGCAAATGTTTGAATTTTACTTGGTTTTTACTGTTAAATTATTAAAACACGATCAGAGTTAAAAATCAATAATTAAAAAATGATCATGATACGTAAAAAAATAAAATATGCAATACATGTAAAAATTGATACATTGATGTTTTTTAGCATCAATCTGCTTCAAAATTTTAAAACATCATTTTTTGTTTGTTTATTTATTAATTATGATAGTTACTCCATTTATTATAGAGGCGTTGTAATTGCTAAAGCTTGTTGGGAAAGCTTTGGAAAAAGCTGAATTGTAAAACTGAAGCTGAAGCTTTTTCGAGAGCATTCTTTAACGCTTTTTCCTATTTGATCGCTACAATACAATATAATACCCAAAGATCATTAAGTATTTGATGACCTTTATACAATACCTAACACGATAAAGGGTGAAGGGTCCCAGTCGGAAAACAGGAGCTAGTTATGAAAAACAATTAATTAACTGGTTGAAATAAAAATAGTTCTATTACTAGTTCCAAAATTCGAAAGCTATTTCTAAAGGATACCTAAATATCATAAAAAACCTCATTGCCACATTTTTCGCTAAAAACGGTACCGTTTTGACAGTTTCAGTCAAAGATCATGAATTACTAGATGTGACACTCGTGACGTAGTCCCTTATCTTTTTTCGACCTTGGTCCCGTTAGCCCACCGCCCTTGCAGATTTTGCTAAAAGTGTATGGTAATAAAGGGCTCACGCGTGAGAGAAAGACAAAAATTTAGGGGGAGGCGGAACGAAAATTAAAATCACGTTTCACCACCCAAAGCAGCGCACACGTTCGAATACGTTTGGCTCGTCTTTAAAAATGCACAATTAAAAAACTGTAAGCAGCCCGCATCCGTATACATGCTCTGAGTGTGCTACCTGCCTGTTCCCCATTCTCAATTCAGGATTTCCCTATCCTGGAACATTGCCTGGGGACGGCACTAACACCATGCATGCACACAGCGAGCCCGACAGATTGGCCCGCCTTTATAAATGCGTGATAAAAAAACGCCGCATTTTATTGCCTACACTGTAAGTGCTGTAGATGAGAATTTTTGGCTGCCTATTTTTATCTCTTTCGTTCTTATTGGAATTTAGATAAGGCATAGGAAGCAGTAGTTCTCTGCTACTTTCTCTAATGGAAAAATTTTCCCCAGGCAGTTTTAGAACTTGCATATGGGTTAGAGCTTTAAGCTTGTATAGAGAGTGTCCCATCTAGTATTTCATGATCTTTGGTGTTTTCCGTCTGGCAGTGCCCTATGTAAAACCTGGAAGTATATTCCAAATATTGTTGGTGGGGACTTCATCGGGCGTGTCATATTAACAGCTCGGTGTGGTGTAAAAATTAGTGGTTGTGGCTCCAAATGAGCAAATTAATTCAGATGAGTATTTATTTTATTATTATTTTATAATCCTGTGAATTTTACTCATTAACCATCTAGGCGGGCGCGAATGGTCTTTTAGCACGTGTTTTTGTTCCAGCCTGCATTTGTTTACATCTTTGAGACTCTCATTTGTAGGGTCTCTTATGGGTGTATATCAAATGCTTTTTTCTAATTTAATTCATTTATTTTTGTTCATTTCACAATTCATTCCATGTATTAATTCATTTTTATTCTTATTTCAATTTCTATTATGTTTATGTTTATGTTTATTTATTTTCCTATTTTACACGGTTGTTTGTAAAAATTTAGACAAATTTCTATATATTAATTTTAATTCTACAAATTTTAATTTTTATACAGTTTTCGTTTGAGAAATTATTACACCTAAAAGAGGCGAAAATCATATGTAAGAAAAGAACTTCTAAATAATTAAAAAAGCCAGCAGATTTACCTCAAGGCCCACATGCCTAAAATTGGAGAATCAAGACTTCAGAGCCAATTATGCCAATAACTACCATGGCAATAATAGGAAGATACAACAGAATCCTCCGCCGGTACTACCCAAAAGGTTTCAACAACCTTACTCCGAGGGACAGGGAACATTCCATCCGGAACTTGCTCATTTCTCAAGACCAGGATTCAGGTCACACCCGAACGAGTACCGACAGCAGATATCGTACAGACCCTTCCAGCAACCCCAACATGTTGCACACGCACTAAGGCCGAACGCTCTGAAACATAAAGAAAGGTCATCAAGCACCCAAAGAACGCCAGGAAAATATAGCAGAATATCAAGAAAGCCAAGAACAGTGTGATGTGGAAAACATGTACGATCAGACGTTCACGGAGTATTGCGGAGATTATTATAATCACGACGAACAAGCCAATTTCGAAGCGGCAGCTGCAACTATGGACCTTTACGATATTCATTTTTTAGAATAAAAAACTCTGCGCTCCGATATTTCAAATACAAAACGGAAAGCGGGGAGAAAAAATAAAAATTTTTATTTATACTGAATCAAATAAAAACTATAGACAGCCACGTTTCGCGAAAAGTCCAATTCCTAACGAACAGTGCTCTGATGCCGCCTCCGTAAGGGGAACAAGTTAAAATCTCCCATCACACACTAGTTAATCTCTTGAATATTAAAGAACAGAAAATGAAATTTATTTTATTATAATCATTAACATCATTTCACGCAATGAAAACGATAGCCTTAAAGAGCTGTCGGCAGACCAAACATAACTTCAGGACCATCCACGATTCAATTAGAGTCGAAATAAAACAGTTCACATCCCAAACTGTAAGCGCAATTAATATCAGATATCAACATATGACCAGAAATCAACAGCTTTAGCTGGACACATTAGTAAGAAAAAATCAAGAACTTTTCACCGAACCGGATGACAAATTTACCTACACGACTACAATAGTAGGAACAATCCAGACAACATCAGACACACCAGTGTTCACGAAATTTTACCCATACTCCATGGCATTAAAAGAAGAGATCGAACGGCAAGTCCAAAAACTATTAGATGGCGGAATAATAAGGCCATCTGGATAACCATACAACTCCTCCATGTGGGTTGTAGCAAAAAACATAGACGCCTCCGGCCAGAAAAATTTTCGAATGGTGAATGATAACAGTTTCACCATTTCAGACCGATGCCCGATTCCAGAAATCAATGCAAATGGGCAAAAATAAATTCTTTTCTGTGATAGATATGAAAAGCGGATTTCATCAGATCCCGCTAAAAGAGAGCGATATTGAAAAAACGGCATTTTCCGTAAACAATGGCATGTACGAATTCATGAGACTGCCGTTCGGACTCAAAAATACCCCGGGAATCTTTCAACGAGCCGTTGATGATATATTTACTAAGGGAACATCTAGGAATGTTTCGTCTATATTGATGATATTATTATATCCAGCCAAACGGATCACGAACATGTGGAAGACTTGTCAGTCATATTTAAAACCCTTAATATCGCCAATATGAAAATTCAACTGGATAAGTGTGAATTCTTCAAAAATAATGCCGAATTCCTAGGATTTAATGTTTCCGCCGATGGCATAGAGACAAATCCGGCTAAATTGAAACTAATCGTAAATTTCCCACAACCGAAAATGCTAAAAGACCTGCGCTCCTTTTTCGGATTATTAGGCTATTATAGACCAAGCTAGAGATGCATTTGCAAAAATAAAAAGCGCACTAGTCTCGGAAGACGTGATTCTGTCATTCCCAAACCTGAACAAGGAATTCCATATGACGACAGATGCCTCAAATTACGCCATAGGCGCTGGACTTCAACCAGACGAGAAACCCATAACCTTTATATTCAGGGACCCTCCCCGAGGAAAATGATGCCACAAACGAAAAGGAGATGCTCGCCTTCATCTGGACATTAAACTCCCTAATTATCTGTACGGCTCCGAAATAGTAAAAATATTCACCAACCATCAGCCGCTGACATATGCGCTTAGTCACAAAAGCAATAATGTGAAAATGAAAAGGTGGAAGACTATATTAGAGGAATACAACTATGAGCTTACCTACAAATCTAGAAGGACCAAATCATCACCATGATGAGTACAATATTGAGAATAATTTAAAATTTTTACCCCTTACACTTTAGGAATTATAAATCAAAATTTACACAAACTAAAGTAATAGATCTAACATCCGACACCGACCAAGAAGAGAAAATTACCTTGGAACATAGAAGAGAACAACGCAACGCTAGCGAGAACAAAATTCAGCTGCTAGAGAAATTTTACTTTCCGAGGATGACGCAGAAGATAACCGAGATGGTGAAGTAGTGTAATACCTGCGAAAAACACAAGTACGAGAGGCAACTGACAAATCCAAAAATTGGGGAAACCCCAATAGCCCAGTAACCTGCACATGGATATTTACATTGCGGAGAAGAACATGGTTCTTACGACAATAGATAAGTTCTCCAAATACGCGCAGGCGAAAATAGTAAAATCACGCTCAGGGAACTATTAAAGCAACTTTTTTTTATGTTGGCAGTATCAAAAACCGTAGTTATTGTCAAAGAAAAGTCGCTAAACTCAAGCTCGATCACTTTCATGATACAAGATCAACTGGGAATAAACATTTTCAAAACGCTTCCTTATTACAGTAACGACAATGGGCAAAGAGAAAGATTTTACTCCACGCTGTCAGAATAATGCTTAAAATCGGAAAACGTCCTAAGATCCTTTGACGAGCTACTTGATCGTGCAGTATATGAGTACAACTACTCGGTGCACTCAACCACGAGTAAGAAGCCGATTGAGTTATTTTTCGGAAGGAAGGTTCAAGTAGATCCGCAGAGCTTCAAAGATTAATTGATAAGCAGGAACGCGACTTAAAAACGCACAACAAAAGCAAGCAGGATTTTATGACATATAAGAGCAATCGTTTACGTTACGATCCACACACGAATCGGATCAAAACTTACGCCTCGGTATAAACAAGAGGTTGTTAAAGACGATAAAAATATTTATTTACTCCTTGAAATGGGAAGGACGGTTCACAAGAGCCAGTTAAAAGACAGGATATGGTCCACCTGCTGCCTTGCCGATATAGGGATTCTGGATTATTCAAACTCTCAATTGGTATCAATAATCCTGGGAAGGGCAAGAACTCAAACTAGCACATTTAGGCTAATTCATATTGTGGACTTTGAAGAATACGCTAAAAATATCAAAGAACTGGAAGAAGTGGTGGCGAAAAAAGTAGTTAGAGACGATCCTACCATATACCCTATCCTAATGCACGAAATATCCCACCTTAATTACCACCTTAATAGACTAAAATCCAAAGCTAAAACAAAACGATCTATAGATATATTAGATAAGACTTGGAAGTGGATCGCGGGAAGACCCAGCCACGAAGATTTCCAAATAATCTGAGAAAAATTAACAATCTCCTAGAAAACAACAATAAGCAAGTAGTTCTAAACAAGGCTACTCTATAAAGCATAAATAAACTAACAATCGTAACTAATTTTATAATAAAAATTTTTCGAAAGGACAGATCAATTAGGAATAACCTAACGCTAGGTATAAAATTCCAGCTAAAAATAGTGAAAGAAGAAATAACCAACATCGAACATGCGGTGCAATGGGCAAAAATAGGTCTTATAAACTCCTTCATACTAAATGATAAGGAATTTAGCATTATCAAAGAATCATTAGAGAAAAGTAAAATACCTTTTGTAAATATAGAAAAAGGTTAGCTCCATAATCTACATAATAGGAATTCCGATAACAAGCCAAGAATAATGTAACATGTTATTAATAAAACTGATTAGAATTAACAATATTATAAATAAACTTGAATATGAAAGGTTTTTAACTTGTAAACGCAAAGTATATGGTGTAAAAGCAAATTGTCATAGTTTTAATAGTTTAAATATCTGTAGTCAAAATAGTTTAGTAGAACTCGACAATATAGATTGTACGCGGAAACTGTTAAGCAATCAGTAAGCATCCTGCATTAAAACATCTGGCTCTCACATACTTACAATCGAAGAGATGAAACCCAGATTAATCCTTTTGAACCAATTCAAGCCATTGCCAGTTATGTATTCTCTAACCTAACTCTATCCTTGGTGCGTATGAAGAGATACGTACCTTGAAAGCAATGAATGAACTACACATCAACAACACGAGGGTCGAATTTAAGAGGGAAAGAGTTAAGAGCATTATTATTCATAATCCACGCGCAGTTCAACGATCGGGTTACTCGCAAGCCTAACGTAACCACAGGTCATCCGATGCAATATGCTGCCATGTCTGGAACGACGTGTGCATTGACTAGCCAGCAAGTAGAATTAAGCCAATAATTTTTAGTCAATTAGGATAAGTCAGTTCCGTATGAGACTTAATCAATAAAGGTTGGTTCGCGCAACATTGAAAAAATATTTTTTTTGATTTAAAGGTAAAGTTTAACTTGTGCATTCACGTCACCACCGATTGTCGGTTAGCTCGCTGACAAAAGTCAACTAGTTCCTGGATCTCGGTAGGTAGAATAGTACGGTCCCCAGGGAAATAGGCGGGTGTTAGAACAATTTCTCGCATTCCACCTAAGGTGGGGGTTTATTTAATTAAAGCATAATTCAATAAACTTACCTTAATAACAACAAAAAATAAAATGAATACGCATATAGTTAAAATTACATGAAAGATAAATCCCTGAATTTCTCATTACCTAATAACCCTAGCTTAACCAACACAACAAATGATATTGTCATTTGCAATTCTTGAAGTAGGTAAGTAGGCAAAATCTTTTTTAAATCACTTTTCTTTTATAGTATTTGTAAGGTATTTGTGCTATATAAAAGTAAATTTGTCAAAATTAAAAATTAAATATTATGAAAAAAAGCCAACCGACAAAAAATTCTTCAAATCCTTTCGTTTTAGCTCAAAGTGAAGAATTCTGCAAAATATTATCGGTATCTGTGATTTTTTCCTAAAGTAAACTTCTTCCAATTCTAAGAAGGTTCATTAGACTTAACTTACACATATTCTTTTAAAAAAAATTGTTTTTTTGTGATTATAAAGGGCGCTTACCTTTTAACCTTTCATTTAAAAATACAAACATTTTTTAAAAATATATATCAATGTAAAATCAAGTTATCCAATTTCATTCTTATTTATGTAGTTCTTGCTATAATAGAAGTATTAATTAATAATAATTAAATGACACGTCGTAAGAAATTAAGCTTATCATTAGTTGTATAAAACTCCGAAAGCACAACATTTTACTTGTGGCAAAACTTAAGTGATAATCGTTCTATGCTTAGATTGTAAGCACTCGTATACAGAGTTTATGCAAAGCCTCCCCCGAACGCAGTTCCAATTTGATAGAAACTGTTTGCGTGAATAAAATAGGTAAACGTGCGTTCAAAATACTGAGCCGGGATAGGAGGTATCTTTGAAGGAGATAAGAATTAATATACCTAACCTTCTACTCCCGTGATTAACAGCACTTAGCAGATTCTAAGTAATTAACTGAATTACAAGCACAAATGAAATAATTCATGGGAACACCTGAGTGTCAAAGAAGTAACATCTCTATTCCGGTAAGAGGAAGAAAGTGGTATGCAGTCATCCCGCCACCAGCGGGAGAATGGCCGCGTCCCTTAGGAACACTTTGACACATTAATCAAGTTATAAGCTGCGTACGAAAGGATGGTAGGCAAAAGACGTGAATTTAAGTGTGCGGCAACCGCAAATTCCCCAAAGCACTCAAAATAATTTCCCGAAAATATATTTTCGATGAGCACATATAAACCCCACCAGGCATAGCCAGAAGTAACATTCCTTCCATTCATTGTTATCGAGCAGAAACCCTTGCTGGCTTGACTGCTCCACAGCTTTTCTTTCGATATCATGTTCCTCGAATTCCAAGTAAAACAATTGTCGTCATTCTTGATGTTTGTAAGCTCATCGAAACGGTATCGCGTGCCCTAACCTGCTTATTTGAGGAAGGCGCAGCTTTGAGATAGAAGCAAATCGAAAGAAATTTTCATAGTGTTTAGCGTGTCGTACCAAAACCTCCTCCATAAATATCAAAGGATTTGTCCGTGCCAAAAACCGTAAACTGTCTTCTTGCATGTGTCCGTAACTGGTCTGACAGTTCGCGACATTTATTCTAAATTGTATGGGTGCGCATTGAAATCTCCAAGAAAATTTAATCAAATTGGATTCTTTATATATGTACATACTAGGGACATTTCAGTTTGATAAAATTAAAACCACAACCTTCTACATTTACGAACTATGCTGATTTTATTTATCCGTTCGAATTGAATCGGAGAGAGCTTGCAAAATATCCGTTTGATTTGAAATCCCATAATAAAATTCTTAAATTTACAACAAATTAATTTCAATCTCGATAGTGAAATCTAATCAAAATATTTTGATGTTTTGTGTGAAAAAATTTAAATCAAAGATAACTAAGATAAATTTATGAAAATTGTTGAGGAATTTTTATCAAAAAAAAAACTTATTTAAGCTTTTTTTCGATTTGATTCAAGAATAGGGCACAACATTCCAAAGCCAAAGGTAACTGAAATCAGTTATTGAGCATTTGAGGAACGTTCTAAAGGAATTTTTTTACTAAAAATAACTTTTCTGAGCTCCTTTCCATTCAATCCGAATGAATTCAAGAATAGCGCCCCAAATCTTCTTAATATTAATGCATCGTGCCGTCAACGGTAAGGCCAAAGATCATGAATTACTAGATGTGACACTCGTGACGTAGTCCCTTATCTTTTTTCGACCTTGGTCCCGTTAGCCCACCGCCCTTGCAGATTTTGCTAAAAGTGGATAGTAATAAAGGGCTCACGCGTGAGAGAAAGATAAAAATTTAGGGGGAGGCGGAACGAAAATTAAAATCACGTTTCACCACCCAAAGCAGCGCACACGTTCGAATACGTTTGGCTCGCCTTTAAAAATGCATCCGTATACATGCTCTGAGTGTGCTACCTGCCTGTTCCCCATTCTCAATTCAGGATTTCCCTATGCTGGAACATTGCTTGGGGACGGCACTAACACCATGCATGCAGAGGCACACAGCGAGCCCGACAGATTGGCCCGTCTTTAAAAATGCGTGATAAAAAAACGCTGCATTTTATTGCCTACACTGTAAGTGCTGTAGATGAGAATTTTTGGCTACCTATTCTTATCTCTTTCGTTCTTATTGGAATTTAGATAAGGCATAGGAAGCAGTAGTTCTCTGCTACTTTCTCTAATGGAAAAATTTTCCCCAGGCAGTTTTAGAACTTGCATATAGGTTAGAGCTTTAAGCTTGTATAGAGAGTGTCCCATAGTACTTCATGATCTTTGCGGTATGGCAGCAAAACATAAATATTTATGTGAAATATACGGAATGTATGTATCTTGAAATAGGATATATATTGTGGTGGTCGTCTCGGTTTTGGTTTCCGTCTTGACTTTATTTTTACCATGAGCTTTTCTTTTTCCATTTTCGTAAATCTAATCCGAATCGTTTTATGTGAATGATGCATTTCTGCATTAGATGCATTCTTTGTCTAATTGTTGGCATGGCAGCGAAATTACTTATTATTGGATTAGAATGAGAAACACTTGCTTTACATACATTTTTTAGGCAGCTTTTTTTCTTTATTCGGCAATTACATTTGTCCTTTACAAAAAGCGATTGCATTATTATATGCTATGAACTGAAGTCTATGGTTCACGGTTCTTGTATTTCATGCATACGAGTTCCACTCTAAAATGACAGATATTATATACAGGGACTATTTATAGGGACTTCCCAACTTTGACAGTCAATAGCGGCCATATTGATGAAGTTATATCTGTCAAATTGACTGTCATTTACTCAGTCTATTTTGCCAAATCACCATGAACGGATACAGCATTCAACAACACGTATCAAATTGGATGTTCTGTTCGGGCAACGTTTCGCGCGCTTCGCCATAATCGTCCTACCGAAAATACTATTCGCAGTGTGGTAGATAAATTTGAGTCCACTGGTTCAGTAAACGAGCAACCAACACCCGTACGAAAACGCAACGGAAGATCTGCCGAAAACATCGCCGCGCCACAGGTGTGCAGGAGAATCCGAGGCAGTCGATTTCACGTCGCTCACAAGAACTCAGCCTTTCGTAGACCACAACTTGACGAATTTTACGTCGTGACTTGGGACTGCACCCGTACAAAATTCAACTGACCCAGGAGTTGAAGGTAAATGACCATAGACAACGACGTGTGTTCGTTGGATGGGCTCTTGAAAACTGACCATAATTTCCATCGAAAGGTCATCTTCAGCGATGAGGCCCATTTCTGGATGAATGGGTATGTCAATAAACAAAATTACCGAATTTGGGACGATAACAATCCACATGAAATCCAAGAGCGTCCAATACATCCGGAAAAGTCACTGTTTGGCGCGAATTTTGATCTGGCGGCGTCATCGGTCCATATTTCTTTGAGAACGACATTGGCTACGCCATCACTGTTAACGGCGAGCGCTATAGGTCAATGATTACCAATTTCTTTTAGCCTGAATTGCATGATACGGACACCAACGACATGTGGTTTCAACAGAACGACGCTACGTGCCACACAGCTCATGCCACATTGAACATTCTGCTCGAGCGATTTGACGGCATGATCATCTCACGTGGAGGTGATGTGAACTGGCTAGAGCTGTAGCAAACCGTATGTATTCGGTACTGAGTAACGAGTGCGTCATCTAGTACCGAGTAACGAAACGTTACACACAAATACATTTCGTTACTCGCATTTTTCGTAGAATGAGTATCTACATGTTTCAGTTTACGCAAGTACTGTTGATGTGTGTATAGAAACATTTGCTGATCGTATGTTTTACGCATGCGCGAGCATATTCGGTGAATTTAAAAACGTACGTTACAAAGAGCGATGTTTGTTTATTATGTGAAGTATAATTTGAAAATTCGTCGTCCAAGTTTTTTACTGTTTATTAAAGGTATTGCGTGTGTAAACAAAGTTTTAGATTAGAACAGGAAGAAGGTAAGAAAGTATTTTTTACAAATTAAAAATATGTGTTTTAATTTTATTTTGAGAACAAAAGATTTTTGTTGTTGTTCTAATTTTGTTTAAAACACGTTTTATGTCATTTTTGATGTTTAATTTCATTCTAAGCAAAACTATTTTTATGTTGATTTATCGTTAGAATGCTATTTAAGTATTATTATCAATAAATAATTTTCGTCACCTATTTGTTGCTTTTTCATTATAATTGATGCATAATGCATAATGGATTGCGATGTTATTGTGATATAACATAAGCTCGCGGTTAAAATTTTCAAAATAGTAAATCCGAATTTTTTATGAGAAGTAACGAGTAACGTAACGATACTATAGTAACGAGTACTAATTGTTATAGTAACGAATACATACGGGTACGCTTTTTTTCGTTACTTTTACACCTCTAGAACTGGCCACTGAGGACGTGCGATTTCACCTCATTAAACTTTTTCTTGTGGGGTGTTCTTATGACGCAAGTCTATACGAATAAGCCAGAAACCAGAGCGGCCCTCAAAGCCAACATAACCTGTACCATCGGTCAAATTCAACCTGATCTATGCGCCAGAGTCATGAAAAATTGGGCATTTCGGATTCGTGCCACCCGCCATGGCGGACATTTGAACGATGTAATATTCCGTACCTAATGGCATCAATAGGCCTTTCAAGCAAAGAAAAAATTTCGATGACATACACTTTGTTTTATTTAAATTTAAAGATAGGAAGTGCTTAATGATAGACCCTTTATATACGTTAGGCACACAATTGCGACCGGTGCGTTTATTCATGTTCCCAGCAAGAAATTGAATGTATTCTGAATGCGTTCATATCATTCTCAATTAATACCAGAATTTATTACTTTAACATGGGAAATGTGCCTGCATTACAGGTAATTAGTTCAAGAATTAATTTATAATGAAATATAATACTCTGAATTCATTCCAAAACTATTTTTTTCAGAAAAAATTATATCAGCAATAAATTCACAGAATTAATTCTTGAACCAATTCCATTGGATACCATATATGGTATACTCAAATAATATGTTAAAGAAAAGATTCCGTACTTACACTGAATACGAATTGATTTGATATGTTGCTAGAAATATCTTTGTCTTTTTTGACGGGATCACATATGATAAAATAATTAAGAAAATTTTGAATCAATAAAACTATATTTCATATATAAAATATCAATAAATTAAACATTGACGTTGAGAAAAGAAATGTAACATTTTCCTTACATTCTTTCCAAGAATGTCTTCTTGTGCTGTCTGACTTTAATTATTTTGAAAGTCCTCCGTATAGCTTTTACAAAGCCTCCCTCGATTAGGTCACAACTTGAAACTCATTCTAAAATATACAAAACTACTACTAGTAAGAAGTAAAACAAAGAGCTACATATATATTAAAAATATATTTAAAAAAATAATTAGTGTCAAAACGTTTTTTTCTTATGTTGTTCTTTATTTATTGCTAAGTTTTCAAACTTTAAGAACCTTATAACCACCTAAATCTTGCGGAAAAGTGAATTATATCTAATTTTTTATAAAAATTATGCTTAAATAACTCAATTTTATTTTAGAGTTTCTACTAAAAGATTTTACAGACTCTACCAAAAAGTATATGTTTTTTTTTTTTTTTTATTTATTAGAAAAAGTCAAACAGCATAAGAAGACATTCTTGGAAAGAAAATGTAGTTGACTTTTTAAAATAAAAAAACATCAAAATCTTTCTGGCAGGGTCTGTAAAATCATTTAGTAGAAACTCTAAAATAAAATTGAGTTATTTAAGTATAATTTTTATACAAAATTAGATATAATTCGCTTTTTCCTTAAGATTTAGATGGTTATAAGCCTTCAAGATTCTTAAATTTTTAAAACTTAGTAATAGATTCAAGATAAGTTGAATATTTGTATATTAATAAAGGTATAGAATATATATATACTACTTGTGATAAGAACTTACTTTGCAATAATACGTTAATTTTTTGAAAGTTTTTAAAACTTAGCTTTCCATGACCTTCATCATAATTGTATTGCATTATAATATCTTCTGAAATAAATTTATTAAAATTCTTGCAAATTCCTTCTGAGTTCAGGAGATCTTTTACAATAGAAACCTGAAATGCGTATTTCGTTTAAAATATCTTAATTTCAAACTTTGCTCAAAATACGCTATATTGATATTCTCCTCCGATAGTTCATTTTCGAAGACAGTTAATTTCGATTCTATCTTTAACTGAAATTGTGACAGCTTAGTAGTCCGCTCACAGTCTTCTTGAATGTCTTTTCACTAATGCACTGTTTGCGATAATAGCCTCCTAGCCTACAAAAGCGTTTGTAAAAAATATATAAGGCTCCTCCAAAACAAGGGTTTCTAAGTTTAGATTTTTAGCAGCAATCATGCAGGATTGAAATAAGCAACACTTGATTTTCAACTGACAGAAGCATTAATTTACAACTATTTCATTTAAGTTATACATTTCTTCTTCATTTTCCGGATCGGTATTGGCAGTATGTATGTAGATTCAACTGACTCTGCGAAAAAAATCAATTGTCTAAATTCACCAATCGCTTGCCAAGCATAAATTTATTGCCGTCTTTTTCTTCAAAGTCATTAAGATATATGGGTATATAGGTTGGTATATAAGAAAACATGCAAATGCAATTATCTGGCTCTTTTAAACACAAATATGTCTGACTTGATGTGTAACTTTTAATTTTATTTCTGACAACTCTGAAACTCTGTTGATACTCATGTCCCTCACGACAAACTCAGCTATTTTGAATGTTCAGTTAATTTTTGACAGCTTTTTGCTTGGACGTGTTTTGGCTCGTCTTCGATATTTGCCTATTCCAAAAAATGGATCAAAGAATCTATCAAATTTTGTCTGAAAAACAAAATTAAGCACGTGGACGCATTTCGAATGTTGACTGTGGCATATGGTGAAGCTACCTTGAAGCAAAGCAACTTTTATCGGTAGTACAAACTGTTCTTAGAGGGCCGAGAAGATGTGAATGACGAAAAGCGTACCGGACGCTCATGCCATTCGATTCTTACCAATGATTTGGGCATGAGACGTTTCGCCGGGAAATTAGTGCCAAAATTGCTCAATTTCGACCAAAAACAGCATCGCATAACATTGCTAAGGAGCTGTTGGATTCTGTCCGCGACGACCCAAATTTGCTCCAGAGGGTCATAATTGGTGACGAATCATGGATTCATGGTTATGACGTGAAAATCAAAATTTGATACAGATTCTTTGATTAATTTTTTGGGAATAGGCAAAAATCGAAGACGAGCCAAAACACGTCCAAGCAAAATAACTGTCAAAAATTAGCTCAACATTCAAAATAGCCGAGTTTGACAGCATAAATGAGCGACATGAGTACCAACATAACGCCATAAAAAAATTAAAAATTGAACACACGTAGCCCGCGGAAATTCAAAGTTCGCAATACTCTTTGAACAGACCTTGTTTTAAATAGCTTTCTTTTTCTGTCCTTATAGTACGTGCGATTTGGTGCTCGCTTACCTTTTTTTTTGGTAAACTTACTCATAGCAAAATGAAATTACTTTTTCTGAGTACTTATCTATCGGAACCAAATGTTGCTTATTTTAAAAACATGTAACAAAATAGTAAAAACATAACTTACCGACAAACATTCTCTTTTCACAAATCACTATTAAAAAGTCACGTGACACACAACAAAACGGTAAAAACAGTCGCAAATGAGTAATGCAAAATACACATTGTAATACAATTTGGGGCCAAGCGATTCTCCTTTACATTCCGAAGAATTAGAAGTGGAAGCGATTCTCCTCTGCATTCCGATAAATTCCAAATGGAATCAATCAATTCCATTTTCTTTTAATTATAGAATTGATTCTTGATGTAATGAATTTATACTTTCCTGTATGATTACTTTACACGACTTGACCCACAAAAAGGTTGTTACTACACCTAACCTAAAGGAAAACACACATCATTACAATATTACAGAGTATGAGCTTCGATGATTCTGTGAAGTGGTCTGACAGTTCTTGACATTTAGTCCAAATGGCGGCGACGCAGTAAAATTTCTAGAAAAATTTAATCAGACGGGATTTTTTATATTCTTAGGTCATTTCAGTTGTATAAAATTAAAAACACAAGGATTATAGGAAGTTTCACTCTATATAAGACAAAAATATTAATGAATTTCTGGCGAAAGTGTAGTAATTTATAGATTCTTCGGAACCAAGTGTTCTCATGCTGTACTATATACTTTGCAAGTGGTCTACAGCGCATTTATCCTGAGTTGGATTTCAACTCAAAAATTTTACATAATTTGTTTGAATATGTGGTAAAATATATTGCGAATCAAAAGGATAATTTCTTAGGCTAATCGTGAACGAAAGTCGTTTTTGAATATAAGCTTTAATTTGCTAATTTTTCCCATATTTAATTCGTTCGCTATACAACTTTTGGGCACTTATTTGAAGATATAGACTTTGCGGCCTGTAAATGTTGAACGTTTTTCTCTGTAACATCTGCGTAAAAGTGAAGTCCTAAACGAAAATTTAACAGCTCGTACAATTCAGTGGAAAACAATCTCAATCATTAGAACAGCTACAATTCCTTTTAGACTCATATGCTTTAGATCATATATGTATAACAGAAAATGCTATAAAATTCTTATCCTTGCAACGGTTTGCTGCCGCCGAAAGCAAAGGATTATACAATACATATTGTTTAGTACTAGCAACAGTAGATATAATTACATATACATAATTTTGTTTACCCCTTTTTATCATATACAGATTTACGTATATAGAATTTTGGAATAGTCACTTTTTTTACGTTTTGCATATTTTCTTCCTCCTCATCATTAAGTAGGGCAAAAGCGAGGGATAGTAATTCTTTAAAGATGCCAAGGCACTTTCGTGTCTTATTTTGTCCATCAAATAATTGTCTATATGGGGCACATCAAGAGTTTTATAATCAGTAAAAGTAAATACTTAATCAGGGGAGTAATCCTAGTTTCTTCATAAATAACAATATTAGAGTATTTGTTTTTTGTATTTTCGTAGTGTAAACCACTGCAAAACCTTAAAATTTTTCTATCAAATATTTCCAACTTAAGGACTGCAATGGGGATAATAGCGAACCAAATTAAATGTTTATAAATAAGTAATTTTGTCTTCTGATGCAATTTGGGGTATCTAAGAATAATTATTAATTTATTATTGTTAAAGAGAAAGGGGGAGGCGTCAGCCTCGAGCTCTCAGACCACAGGTCCATTGCACTCAACCCCCACCCTGTCCGAACTTCTTAGTCATTTTGACGAACCTAAAAACATCAGACAGAGATTGAGAATTGAAGTCTTCCATTCTCATTACATCAGCGCCAAACGCCGTCATGCGCGCGTGGGAGAAGGCCGGGCAGTTACATAGGAAGTGCTCCGTACTGTCCTCGTCCTCCCCACACGAAGGACACGTCGAGTCGCTGATGATCCCTAGGGTGTTCAGATGCTTGCCGCAAGTGTTATGTCCTGTGACCGTCCCTACAACCTTTTTGCAGTCTTTCCTGCCAAGCAGAAGTTTTGCATTGTTCTTGTCTGGACGTCCAATGAACCATTTGGTGAATTTACAGGCTGATATACTGGACCATCTCTGACCATGTATTAAGTCCATGGATCTAGTAATCCAGTCTTTCAGCCTTGTAGAGCTGACACCAACAATGGGCTCCGGTCCCAGGGGAGGAGAGCTTGCGCCCTCTTTCGCCAAAGCGTCAGAGGCCACGTTGCCGTCAATTCACCGGTGTCCAGGGACCCATATAAGATGGACCTGATTGTGCTTGGCAGCAGAATTAAGTCTTTTTTACATTCCTAGACAATCCTTGATTTAGTGGTGGGATTAAGTAGAGTGACAAGAGCAGCCTTACTGTCGCTGCAGATGCCAATCCTCCTATTATGCCACCTATGAGCAATTATCCAGTTTGCCACATCGAGAATGGCGATTACTTCGGCTTGAAAAACCGTTGCAGTTATTCCGAGTGATATACTGTATTTGATTTCGTCGTTCAAATACCATCCAGCACCCGTACCAGATGGGGTCTTCGATCCGTCTGTGTAGAAGATATCAGTTAATCGATCCAGTAATTTGTTGGGATCATCCCATTCTTCCCTTACCGGGAGATTTATCCGAAATCTTCTTCGGAACATGGTAATTTGCGTCATATCATCCGTCGGCATGCTGAAGTGAGCGCAGTGCTCTTCAAGTCTACGGGATAAGACGCCATGTCCGATAGCATGTCCGCCATGACATAGTCCAGACTTTTTTAGTCGACATATAGCTTTCATTGCCTCTTCCTGGATTGCGAGGTCCAAGGGCCGCAAATTAAGCAGTGCGTTGAGGGCCGCACCAGGGGTCGAGCTGAAAGCTCCTGTTATCCTTATGCAGAATTCCCTCTGCATTCTGTTAAGAATAGAACAGGTAGTTTTCATCTCCGTTCTACTCCACCAGACCACTGACACATACGTAATTATGGGTCTAATTATAGCTGTGTACATCCAGTGCACAATAGCGGGTTTTAGACCCCATGTCTTCCCAAAAGCTCTCCTGCATTGCCAAAAAGCATTCAATGCTCGAGATACTTTGTGTTCGACATGAGCCTTCCAAGTCAGTTTGCTATCTAGAATTATTCCTAGATATTTCACTTCTTTGGAGAGTTGAATGGTTACATCTTTCAAAGTTGGGAGCTTAAGGTCATCGAGTTTTATTTTCCTGGTGAACAACACAAGTGTTGTTTTCAGGGGATTCACTGATAGCCATGTCTCCCACACCAGTTCTGGATCCTGTCCAGGGTTTTCTGCATCTTACTGCAGACGACCCTAAATGAGTTACCACAAACGAGTGCACACACATCATCAGCGTAAGCCTGTATGTGTATATTTAGACTTTGCAATTCATCTAAAAGTGAGTCTACTACGAAACACCACAGTAACGGCGAGAGAACTCCTCCTTGCGGACAGCCTCTCTCTACTTTCATTACCATGTCGGTGTCGCATTCTGCGAAAAGTAGTCTCTGAGATAGCATAGAGTAGATCCATCTTACAAGCACGGTATCTACACCAAATGCGGTGGCAGCATTACACATCGATGGGAATGTGGCATTGTCGAAGGCCCCCTCAATGTCAACAAAAACCCCGAGAGCGTAGAGCCCCCCGTCCGAAGCACTTTCTATCTTAGAAACTAAATCGTGCAATGCGGACTCACAGGATCTACCGCTCCTATAGGCATGCTGGTGCTCATTAAGGGGATGCCGTCTCAACGTTTCTCCTCTGATGTATTTTTCTACCAGACGTTCCAGGCATTTCAGCAGGAACGATGTCAGGCTAATTGGTCTGAAGCTTTTCGCCAGAGCATAGTCTTCCTTGCCCGGTTTGGGAATGAAAACCACTCTGACCTTACGCCATGCAGTTGGAATATATCCCCAGGTTAAACAAGCCCTAAAAATCTTCTTTAGTGCTGAGACTAGGGGATGGCCTCCTGCTTTTAGCATAGCCGGATATATACCATCCAGACCTGGGGCCTTATAGTCTTCGAAGGAGGACAAGGCATATTCGATCCTTTCCTCCGTCACAACTTTGGATGCTATATATCTATTCTGTCTAGAAATGGCTACCCTTTCTGGATACCTTTCTAAACTTTGATTCATTTGAATCTTGTGACTGCCTGGAAAGTGGGTTTGAACCAGGATCTCAAAGGCTTCCTGTTTGGAACCCGTGTATCCGCCGTCAGGTTTGCGGAGGGAATTCAGTTTGGCCGTATTGTCCTTCTGGAAGACTTTATACAACCTAGCTGTTTCTCTCATTCCTGCCAGTTCCTCACAGTATCTTCTATAAGATAAGACCTTGGAAGTTCTTATCTCGTACTTATATTCACGCTGTAGGGTTCGATAGGCCGTCCAGTCATCTTCTTTTTGAGTTTTTAGTGCCCTATTCAGAAGCTTCCTGGTATTTTTCCTGAGCCTTGAGAGGTTATTGTTCCACCAAGGGACGCTTTTGCCACATCGGCTCTTTCTAGCGGGACAAGCCCTCACAAAAGAATCTATCAAGGTCCGACTCAATTTCTGAGTCTCATCCTCAATGTCCTTAGTTGATCGAAGCTTCGGTACATAGATTTCTTTCTCCAAAAGAATTTGTTTGTACCTGTCCCAATCAGTTTTCCTTGGATTACGTCCAGCCGGGATGTATATGTCATCAATGGCTATCCTGTAACTTAGGTATCTGTGGTCCGAGAGAGATTCCTCATCTAGAACTCGCCAGTTAGTAATAAAGTTAGACATCTTCCTGTTGGTAAGTGTCAGGTCAATTACCTCCTGTCGCCTACTCGTGACAAAGGTTGGATTGTTGCCCACATTGTTAACCACGAGATCGTGCGACAGAATGAAATCTAATAATTTTACCCCTCTAGGATTGCATTTACTGCTACCCCATATGGTATGCTGGGCATTGGCATCGCAGCCAATTACCAGACCTAAATTATTAGATTCTGTGTATCTTACAATTTCCATAAGTTCTCGTGAAGGAGGAGGACTAATGGAGTCGTAGGGTAAATAGGCTGAGACAATAACGGCCTCATGCTTAACCCCCGAAATCTTGTAAGAAGCTTTCACCGCGACGGTGTCTTGACTACAAAATTGTCTCAACATCGTGGCTTCAATTGTGTTCGATACGAACACGCATGCCCGCGGTCGATCTGCTCTTTCAAGGTGAAAGAGTTGTCCCCAATTGACCATACCGAGACCGCAGATACGCTTTCTACATATCCATGGTTCCTGTATTAGTGTTATTTGGGGGAATGTCCGCAGTTTACTTAACCTTCCACTGAGAATAGCAGTGGCCGATTTACTGTGCTGCAGGTTGGTTTGAGTGATATTCAAGTCAGTGAACATAATGGTTTGCTGCTCCGCATATCACTCGTCGTCCACATTTATTTTCTGGCAACGTGAAATTTCACTCTCCCAAAACCTAAATGGGGACGAAGCCCGTAAACAGACTCCAGGACTTTCAGCGACTCCGTGTCTATGCCCAGAGCAAGAGTGGAACCCTCCGGATCATCAGGGTTCTTCTTCTTGCTGCTGAACGCACGAACGCGCCAGTACTTAGTCTCCAGTCCCGGGTTCTGGTTACGGAGACGGGCAAAGATTTCACCGGGTGCCTTGCGAGGGCCTGGGATCCAAACTACTGCCCGTACCAGCTTAGGCATGTCGCTACCTTTTGTAGCAGAAAATTTTATGCCGTCACAAGCTGGGAATTGTTCCACAATTGAGAGCAGCCACCTGAGGGAATGTTCATTCGTGCATTGAACTTTCAGGGTTCCGTCACGAAAGACCATCCCCTCAAACCTGGGTGACTCTTTGGTCTCTCCCAAGAGCTTCCAAATGTGGTCCTTTTGCCACCCCCACCCCCCCAGCCGCCGTCCTTGAGCCCGACGAAGCTGCACCCTCCAGCAGCCCGGTACGAGGATCGGGTTTCCCTTTTACCTCGTCCGGTGAGCCTTGTGCCGGGAGACCGGTCTTAACGACTTTCCTCCGTTTGCGCTTGCTCATAGGCTGCGTAGATGGTATTTTGGCTTCTCCGGCGCAACCCGCACCAGTCGAGGTGCACGGAGTGGATGAGTCCTCCTCCGACCTACCTCTCTTGGCGGCTGTTGTCACCGGAGTCGAGGAAGAAGGGACAGAGCCCTTGACAAAGTGGGCTTTCGCTTCCTTTGCCTTAGCTCTGTTCTGCTTAATCCTCAGCCGTCGCAGCTGTCGTTTGGACAACCCCTCTTTTTCTTGGATGTTAGTTTGAGGGGGGGTGATTTTGTCCGTGGTGGGATCAGGATTAACCGTAGTCACAGCGGGCTGCTTTCCGATCCTTTCCTGTTCCAAAAGAAGGCTCTCCATTGACTGTGCCAATGTGCCAATCGATGACAGTCCGTCTTGCGACCTTTTGTCATCGGAGTCCAGTAGAGAACTTCCTCCTCGGCCTGGACTCGCCACCTCGGCAGTACATGGAAGTGGGGCCTGCACATTCCCAGCCCCGGCCGCTTGTACAGCGGGAGGATTCCCAGCAACAGGCTGGTTACCTCGTGCAGACGTTAAAACCGCTGGCTTGCCTTCCATGTGTGCTTTTTGGTGACCCTTCTTCGTCTGGCGCCTCAAGACTAACCTGTTCGACATGGGAGACCCTGCCGGCAGCACCCTGCTACCGTCGACTTAGCTCAGTCAATCATCGACGCACGCAAGCTCCTCCACCACGGCAAGGTGAGGGTACCAGTCGGAGGAGTAACTAGGACATGCTTTATACATAATTTTTGGATAACCCTCTTCCTCGCAGTTTTCACACTCTCTCCGCCTCAAGGTTTTCCTTTAAAGAGCATTCCCTAGTCAGATGTCTCTCAGTACACCTTCTATATTTTATGCTTTTAAAACAGTTAACAGCAGCTATAACATTATAACACACCCCTATTTCTTATTTTTTCCCAAGTTAACCATTGTTGCAAACAATAATTTGTGCCCAAGACTTCTTTTAAATATATTTTCGGCTCTAATCGTATTATGAACAAATTTAGCTCATAATCGTTTCTTCTAGAATGATCAGTCGAAAACCTTGCTATTTTAGTGTGTTTCACGTTACTAAATTTATTTTCAAATTCTTCTTTCATATCGTCAACCTAGTAAGATTGGTGCAAGCCCTTAAGCAACAATCCGATTGGCTTTTCATCAAGAGCCGAATAGGTATAACCCTGTACTCCGTTAGGAGTTCTCTCCTCTCTGAAGTACTATTCAAATAGACTTTGCTACCCCTGATTTGAAATTCACTATTCTGGCCGTTGTATCACTAGCTTTTAAAAATTCGTTAATCCTTAAATTAGCGTCATTAAATACTATAGGAGGAACCAAAAATACCTCGCCTTCTGCCTACTTAACCTATCAGAGCTCAGTTTGCCTGTTTTATTACAACTTTTTATATAATTTGTTTATTTTACCTAAATCTAATTCTACCTCCAGAAGAATGTTAAACCTATTTTGTTGTTTCAGTCTTTTTTTTGCGCCATCCCCTGGATTGCTTCCGGTATACCTCCTCGGTCCTCTCCCGCCACCAGCTACCATCATCCAGCCATCATGCGCCAACTCCAATCCTCGGCTCGCTCTCAGCATAGCTCGTGGACAATCTACCACCAAAACCGTTATTAATCCCATTAGAAATCTTTTTAGCGAAATTCATCTTCCGCACCTCATCAAGAAATACTGTTACGTCAGCCCCCATTTGTTAGCATCCATTTAATTAAATTTTTGAATGTCTTTGGCTCGCTTAAATTCTTCATTGGAAATCTTCTCACTTATTTTGCGATTAGATGCACTACTAATTGTGTCTTGATTAATCCCGTTATCATATTCGGGACGTCCATATGCACCTCGCTACGCTCAAGTTTTTGTACACACCATCTAGCTGCGTAATTATTCACGTAACTACTTGATAAATAGACAGGTAATATGCAGGCAATCTCCAAAAATAACTGTACTTGTTAGATTCTAAACTTTCAAGAGCACAATAGTACGTCAACTACGCACAACAGCTATGAAACTCCTCCCTAAATTTTTTAGACATGCCTTTAGAGTAGTTGTAGTATGTTCTTTTATATATTGTTTTTAGAAAATAAAAATAAACTCAATCTGTATTGACATTTGTCCGAAATAAGTTGTCCTTAAACGAAATAATATTTTAAAAAATAAAAGCAGGGTATGTAAAATATCGCTCACGAACGAAAAAAATATAAAATTCCCTTATTTGTTTCACTCGCGAACCGAATTTTATTTTTCAACTCGCGAACTTTATTTTTGAGGAGAATTTTATAAATTCCATTCGTTCAGGGAGAGCGAATGCAATCGCCTTATACTTAAAACAATTTGTTCGTGCGAGCGAGTTTAAATGAAGCAAATTCAATTTTTCTCTCGAGAGTGAAAAAGAATTGAAACGAATGATTCTTTTTCATTCTTTGCGTAAAGTTCGTGGTGCATGCGTGCGTTTTGATTCTGAATCAGGTAAAAGTTGCAATTATGGGTCGTCGGAAAGTGTTAGAATTTTCTAAATACGTGATTTATGATGACAGAGTAACTTTCGATACCAATGTATTAGATTATTGGAAAGGGATTTATAATAAAGATCCTGATCTCGGTCGCTTAGCTAGCTGTTCCAGCAACCCAAGTTTCTGTTGAACGGGCATTTAGCGCCCTTTCTACTATTTTAACCAAAAATGAGGTCAAAGTTGTCGAAAGAAACAATTAATGATATTTTAATCGTAAAACTCAACGACAATGTTTTAAATAAACTATGTATAAACATTTAATTTATAATAAAAAAAGTATAAAAATTATTCATTGAATTTTCTTTTGTGTGGTATTAAATTTGGTTCACGAACGATTCTTTTACGAATAATTCGCGAGCGAAAAATATATTTCAATTCCCTAAAAATAAATTTCGCTCGCGAACGGAGAATTTAAAAAAATGAAATGCGTTTTATGAAATTCGAGAGCGAATTCAAAATAAAATTCTTTGGTTATTATTCGCTCGCGAGCGAATTTAATTTTTTGAGTTCTCCGAACCTTGAATAAAAGAGTTTCAAGATACTTAAAGTTTATTAAATTATTATTAAAGAAAAAAATTAAAACAAATTTCTTGGCTTAAGTTCGGAATAGGGGAAAGTCACCGATTTCAATAAAATTTTGCAGGAGCCTTCCATTTGGTAGTGGTTCCGAAATATCTGAAAGAATTTCTTGTCGGTTGGGTATAGTTTCCGAAATATTCCAATTTAACATTTTGTCAAAATTACAGGTGGAATATTTCCACCGCAACTTTTTTTCCCCCACATAATTTCATCACAAAACGATGACTTTCCCTAATGGGCACTCCACTATACATTTTTCACAACAAATTAACGATTTTGATTGTGGAAAAACCTGAAAAATAACAATAATTAAATGTAAACAAAAATATTCTTACCTGCTGTCATCTAGCATGTTACTTTTGAAAAATAGCACACACATACACAAATGAGTGTTTATCTCGGTGAAAAAGGAGATTTTTTAATGAAAAGTGCAAAAAGTGAAGTGAAACTTGCATACAGTAGTGGGCGTTAGGGAAATTCAGCACTTTTTAATGAAATTATGCATGTATAAAAGAATTTTGCAGTGGAGTCGAGATGGTAACTTTTAATTTTGAAATTTTGCAAAAATTAGAAGTGGAATATTACGGCAACTATACCCGACCGCCAAGAAATTCTTTCGGATTCGGTTTTAGACCTAACGGAAGGCTCCTACAATATTTCATTGAAATCTGTGACTTTTCCCCATTCCGAATTTGTTCCAACCTCTTTTTTAAGGAATTCAAAGAAAGCAAGGAGAGAACATTTGAAGAAGTTTCAGAGGAATTCAAAGAAAAAAAAGGATGAACAATTTGAAAACTTTCAGAGGTTGAGCTCTTGAGTATGCCTGTGAGGTCTGGTCACTCTCGCAATCCACACTCGTTAACAGGATTGAATCTGTCCAGTGCAAATCCATCCGTTTTGCCCTGTGTGACCTCCCTTGCAGAGACCTACCTTATGAAAACCGCCTAAAGCTAATCAACCTTCAGTCCCTCGCCGGACGTCAAGATGTCGCCGATAATGTTTTCTTCCGCCAAGGCTTGGTCGGTTCCATCTTCTTCGCAGCATATCCCTTAACACTAACCCCGGTAACGTTAGATCTTTCTCTACTTTTCTCCTTAAAAGTCATAGTACTAACTATGGCCACTTCGAACCGTTTACCAGAATGCTACGGATGGTCAACAATTCTGCCGTCTTCGATTTCTATCTAATCAAAACCTCCTTTAAGCTTGCCCTATATTTGCCCAACCCAACTCTCCAATGAACCATTCTGTCTCCATGCGGGGGGGCATTAAATTCAATTTACTTAATTAGCTTTTTTTATTATTACTTATCTTCGTAGCGAAATAAATAAATATTCAAAGTATTAGACACACCAAAAAAAATTAGTCGCACGAAATGCTTTTAAAACTTTATTGTGCAATAATTCTTATATCGATTTTTTAATTTGTAGGAATTTATCAATAATAGTAATAAACTGTGGAAAAGGTGATTTAAATCTGGCGAAATTAATTTTCCACATCGGTTGTGGAATTTGTTGTTATTATTGACAATTTGCTTATTTTGCATATGAAAAAGGTAAGAAAACTTGATTTAAAGGGAATTATTATTAACACAGAAAGAAAATAATTTCAACACATTTTCGAAAGTTTTACTAATAACATAATGAAATCAAACTTATGTAGAGGGAATTTCGTCTTCCATTTTCGTAAGTTTAATATTTCTGTCGGTTTGTTCAGAAGAACCTTTACATTCGGCATATTGCGATGTTTTCAACTTTGCACGCATATCTAAACCGCGAATATCGACCATCAGTGCATGTTGTTTGTTGGATAAATCATTATCAATTTTTAAGGCATGATCTTCTAAAGATCTATAAGTTGTCTTAGCGCAATCAATTTTGTCATTTAAAGATTTTTTAATTTGTCGAAGCTGCATTACTTCGCTGCACAGCTTCTCGTAAGGCTCGTCCAAGCAAAGTTCCATACCTGAACGTTGAGCGCGATTCTCTAAGCGACTCTCAGCTAATTTCAACGCGTCAGTTTTTCCTCGTAGGGCTTCTTCAAGAGTTTTAATTTCACAAAGGCACTTTTCCATTTCGGTTTTCATCTAAAAAGAGAAGTATATTTTTAATGAATGTTAACTTTTGATTTCATAGGAATTGTTAACAAACAGCTCCTAATTTCGCAATATTTATTTAGAGCTACCTATACTAGTCATTAATGGGCCTGAAAATTATGCTATTTTAACTCTTTCCTGCTAGCTGCTAAATAAATTGTACGCAAAAACAAAGCTGTTTTATAATCAGTAAATATTATTTCCCACTTTGAGCTTGTCAAAAAATTAAAATTGCTAAAAAAATATAAGAAATTATTTTGTAAATGGTCTCTTATAAAATCGGTTCTTTTTAATCTGTCCTTTATTGGTATATTTGAAGGACTACATAAATAGATTGAGAAAGCTCAAAATTCATCATGGTTTTGGAAATATTCAAGAAGTAATAATCTGTAAGTTGATCGAGGATATTGTTTATTGATTAGAAGAAAATACGAGTTGAGTTAATTAATACCGAAATACACTTGAACAGTACAGCGCGATTTCCTTAAAATCGTTGAAAATAATAAAAATTAGAAAGCATAAAAGAATTAACAGTGACGAAAAGTCAACTATAATTGTCAAGTTAAAGACAACAACATCCCAGATCGACATTTGGAATTATTATTGCTGGAATAAGTTTATCTGCAATTTAGAATAGTGAAGATCTGATTCCAGGAACACAAAAGAATCAGAACTGTTTTAGGCAAATTAAACTTATGAAAAAATGATTCTAAGCATTAGACACTAATTAACTATTTAGCCAATGAAAATATACGATGGGAATCAGTTTGAAATCAGTTTAAAACTAATACTTGGTCATTTCCCGATTGACCAATTTCGTGTGCACGAAAGTCTTGTTTGTAGCTCAACCGGTAGCTTAAGGAATTTTCCATTATCAAAATTGCACAGAATTGTGTACTTTAGAACTAAGTAAGAAAGCTTATAATCAAATACCTAATTTTGTACAATAGCGAAAAATTAAGATTCAAAATCGTTTGAATGAAATTCATTTTATGTTTTAAAAAAACTAACCTTCAATTTTTGCCACTCTAGTTCATTCCTCACTCTCTGAATTTCAAAAATTCTCTTCCGCAGAGCATGTTCAGTCCTGTCTTGTTGAGCTTTTAAAACGTTGTTAGCCTTTTCGCGGCAAACGAAAAGAGATTCCCTAATAGCAAAAGTATCGGCAAGCTCATTCTCGGCAAGTTCTTTAATTCTTTTAGTATGTTCAAGCCAAGCCTCATAAGTGCAAGAACTGCAAAAGCAAAAACATTTTTTAAGCAAGTTAAAATACTAGTAGTAATTGATTTACTTTTTCGGTATCCTAAGGGCTTCTGGTTTGAAAGTTATATTTGCGCTGAACATATTCAAATCCAATTGCGAAAAATCAATCATCTCAGCTTCTTTCTTATTCTCAACCTCCAAACTGAGCTTAAACTTTACTTCCTCTAAACGATTTAGTTTACTCCATGCAGCCTGGCACTGGTCCCTTAAAAGTCGATTATTATTTTCAATGACGCAAAGCTCCTTTTTTAGCTCTATATCGCCATCGTCATATGTTAGTTCAGCTCCCAAACGACAATCTCGTTGGGTGAGACACTCTGAAACTATTAAAATTGGTGTTACCATTGCCTCCAGCTCGCGTTCAGTAGCAGCCTTCTCTTCGCGCAACAAAGCCATTTCCTTCTCTATGCGTTCAAGAATTATGACTACAGTGGTTCGCCAACGTTTCAAATCTCCAATCCTTTTATACAATTTAATTACAATAAAATCTATGAAATACGCAAGATACTAACCGGTCCGAAAGGGCAGTATTGGTATGGTAAGTATTCCAATCAGCTTGAATTTTTGTCTCATTGCGAAGCGTCCGTGAAGAATGTCTCAAATCGAAGGCCTCTTCTCGTCTAGCATCAGCTACATTTCTGAGTTGAGTCATACGTCCATGCCAATCTGCCAGTCCCAAGTGAGGAATAGGTTTCTCCAAAGTAATAACAGAATAATTTGCCATTTTCAAGCACGTAAGAATTCTTCTACTATTATTAACGCAGAGCGCTCCAAAATAAAATGAAAACTTGTAGGATTTGCGACACTGATAAAATTTCATCGACAAAACAATTTTACTAAAAGTCGCAGTCTACTTGTTTTGTCGATCACAGGAAGTTGCTGAAATTCCCCTACATTCCAAAAAAAATATTTCTGTCATAGTGTAATACTGTGAAGAACCCACATAATAGGAATGAATACTTAGCGGAAAGCATACAATAGCATTTCAATTTCTCCTTGGAGATGCTCTAAATAAAAATAAATAAAACTCCTGTAAAATGTTGTTTTTATTCAGCGATAAATGCCTTTGGTCGTACATAAATTACAATTTGTGGAAACTTATAGCTACGGGTAAAAACTATGATATTGACTATGAATTAAGAAATGTTAACGAATTATATAACTAAATTGTAAGCTCGAAAATTTCAAGTTAGTTACAACTATTCGAAAATACCAACATATTTTTTACACTATACAAATTATTTATTATTTAATAGGTAACAAATATTTAAGTTTATGTTAATCTCTTTCAAACTTAAACGTTATTTCACCACCAGCTGGATCAAATGAACACTGCCAATTTATGGCACGAGTACAATGTTTCGGATGAGTAAATAAGTGAACACCTTGTTTAGTATTCATATCCCAATGCACCCACTCCCCTATAGCAATTGGTGTTTGAGGTCCTGTGGAAACAATATGTTTAGGATTTCCACTATATCTTAGCTTCCAGTCAACCCAAAGTGCCACTCCATTGCATGGGTTTTCCCTGAAAGATAAAACAAATGTTTTGAAAACTGTCGTGCAATATAGTCCTGCCTACTTATTTTATTACACTTAATTAGAGTTGGGCGTAATCGATTACTCATAGCTTTGTTTTGCAATTTCACGGTAGAATAAGTCGAATATGTACATTTGTTAAGTTAAACACTGATAGAAAAAATCTTAGTTGAATTTAAAATGTTCAATGGTCAATTGACTATTAATAGTATACGACGTGTGAAGTAGTAGTACTAGTTTATTTGCAAAGACTATTGAGGCTATCCTAAACCATTTTGCTAAAAGTCGATAGAATACTAAGTAATTTTGTTGAAAAGATACGAACAATCTCGAAACAGAACTTGGAATTTATGTTATGAGGGATTTTTTTATTGAATTTTACAAAACATCACATTTAATATTTGATTTTGTTGTCGAATGATGTTTTCCTAACATTTTTTCATAGTAATTGAAACTTTCTTACAGCAATTAAAAATAGCACACACCAAAGATTCAAAGATGCACCCTATCAAAACCTATATTTACAAACTATGCTGTGCTGCAGAAAAGTGGAATCAAATCGGATTCGTTATATACAGGGTGGCCTATTTAAAAATTGGAGTTTATTTTTGTTATAAAAAAACGGTTCAATATTTTCCAATGGTTGAACATTTATTTGAAAGGTTGTTTTATGTCATTTATTTATGGAAAACAATTTCGGTCAAATGACCACGGCTGACTTGGCAGTAGCCCATTCGGTCCACCCAATTTTTGAGTACATTTTCGATTGTTTCGGGCCTTATGTCAGCAATAGCAACTTGAATCTCGTACTTGAGACCTTGAATTGTTTCTTATTTGTTGGTGTAACATTTGTCTTTCACTGCTCTCCAAAAATAATAGTCCAACGGCGTCAAATCGCACCTTCTTGTTGGCCAAATGTCATCACCATTTTTGCTAATTATGCGATTTCCGAAGATAGGGTGCAAAAGATTGATTGTGACGTTCGTTGTATGACACGTAGCGCCGTCCTGTTGAAACCAAATATCGTCCAAGTCTTCGGCTTCAATTTACCGGAAAACCAATCGGCAAACATTGCGCGGTAGCGCTCGCCATTGACGGTTACGGCGGCTTCGTTTTCATTTTCGAAGAAAAATAGGCCGATAATACCGCCGGACCAAAATCCGCACCAAACAATCACTCGTTGTAGGTGCATTGGCTTTTCCACGATGACGTACGGATTTTCTGTGCCCCAGATGTGACAGTTTGGCTTATTAACATAACTACCGAGGTGGAAATGAGCCTCGTCCGAAAGGATCTTTTTTCGTAAAATTCGCCATCTTCGGCCAAACGATTTTCCGCCAATTTGCGAACCGTAGACGGTCCAGATGGTCAACCGGCTTTAGCTGCTGTACCAATTGAACTTTATACATATGGCTTCATGGCAAGGTGTTTACGCAAAATTCGCATCAAAGAAGTGCGTGCAATGTCCAATTGTTGAGAACGATGACGAGTTGATGTTGATGGTTTCTCACGCACACTTTGAGCAACAGCAGCAATGTTTTCGATTGAGCGCACCGGACGAGTACATACACGGATTGGTTTATCCACCAACATTCCAGTTTCACGAGCTCGCTTCACGAATTGATCCACATATTGGGTTTTTGGAAGTTTTTTTGGAGAATTTATTTTTTCAAATTTCTCACAGTTTGAGTGGAAGACTCACCACATTGGAAATAAGTTTTTAATATTTCCCAACTTTCTTCAACCCATTTACCGAATTCAGCTAGTTCTTGGAGTCAACACAGTCATTTTTTCTCAACTATCCAAAATCCATTTCCCGGTGGTAGCTCTTGACTCTAAAAACATTAAAAGCAATCATGTAAAAAATGACTGGTTTTAATCACACAGTAGTTCTATTAAAAATTTCATGCATATTAACTAACACTTTTTATTTTATTTTAATATTTCTCGCGGTGAGTGCTAGTGAGTCAATTTATATTGAACATATTTCGACATATTTATAAAAATTATAATTCTGCGATATACTAAGGCACAATTATGTATACAAGTATGGCCAACTAATTAAAAAGCCTTGCAAAAACAAGTCCTGCGTCACTTAGCTCGCTTCAGTTTAAGTTGTACGGCTGAAATTGTTTACAAATTATATTTACCTAGAATCACAAAACCGTTAACTTCTATTTCCGAGTAGTAAACACAAAAAAAAATTAACCAAGCTTCATGCGAACGATATTTCTTGGTACATTCCAAAGTAAGCATGGTGAGACGTGGTAACATAATTATAACAAATGCAAAATAGCAAAATTTTTGTTTATAGTTAAAATGGGAAAGACAAAAAATGCACTATAGCGAAAGAGCCACTATTATAGCTCTTTATAATGAGGGTTTATCCTACAGGGAAATAGGGGAACGACTTAACTGCTCCAAGAAAAAAATATTTAATGCAGTCTCGTATTTTAAAAATAACGGAACATAAAATTCGACCCAATAAAACCTCGACTCTCGATGATAGGCTTAGTGTTCGCCTATCGAAAAAGGATCCATTTGCTTCTTCGAAAAAAATTGCTACTAGTTTACGAGAAACGCTACACGTTAATTTATCTAGTAGAACAATAAGAAGATTATAGAAAGCGGAACTAAATGAACGTATGGCAAGGAAGACGCCAAAGGTATCTACTAAAAATTTTAAAAAGAGACGAGCTGGCCAAAGAATATGTTAAGTGGGACTTGAGAACGTGGAAAAATGTTTTATTTTCGGACGAAACCAAAGTTAATTTAGTCGGTTCGGATGGAAGATGTTGGGTTTCACGTGGTATAAATACTGTGTTTTGCCCTGGTGGAGCCAATCTCATGGTGTGGGGTTGCTTTTCCTATAAAAGTGTTGGACCCATTTGCAGGATAAATGGTAGAATGGACCAGCACCAGTATCTTGACAACTTAAAAGAAATGTTAGAACCGTATGCCGAGAAAATCCTTTGGAAATTGCAACAAGACAATGATATACTGCACGAATAGTCAAAGAATGGTTGAGAACAAAAAGTAAGCGTTAATCGGCCAACACCGGATACAGTGGACAAATACTACGGGAGCATTCCATGGTCACGTTCAGACAAATTGAACTACTTTTATATGATTATAAGACATCTAATTTTAGATACTTTAATTAGACCCGTCATGTATTAGTTTTATTTTATAGTTTGCCTTTGATTATATGCAAACATTTGAAATGTCTCATATTCTAAGTGCGTGTGAAAGAAAAATAAAGAAAACTGTTACGTAACAGACGCGTCGGGTCAACCAATGCTCTGAGTTGTTATCTTTACATTAAAATTTCAGCGAAACTATTAAGCATGGATCAGAGATTGTAAGAAGGAAATTTTAAGTAAGATTTAAAGTCAGTATTAAGAAGGAAAAAATATCAAAAAAACATAGTTCTTTTTTTAGAAATTTTTTTATATTTCGTCACATGTCTGTACGTGTCATGTCACGTGTCAGAGTTAAAGTAAATTGTAATTATTAGTAGATAATTAATAGTTAAACACCGTTATATCTTCTGATAGGCTATGAATTCGGCACTTCAATTTTTTCTTGCTAGTTTGAATATAATGGAAATTTGAAATTCCGGGTATAGGTTTGGCGTTTTACCATGGAAAGACAGTTTTTATTTTTTGTGAATTATATCTGAAGGTGCAATATAAATCACTCGGATTTTGGTCACCAATCGCGATGCCAGATCATCGAAATCTTTAGCTGATTGGATCACAACATTTGGCTCATCATTTTTTCTCTCACTAACCTTTTTATGTTTCCTCGATCAATTACACCTTTTCCGTGTGATATTGCAAAATCCAATAAAATGTCTTAGTTTATTTTATATATTGACGTTAGTGTAACCATGTAACGGTTTCTGAACTCCGAAGCAGGTCCGTCGCTCGAAATTATTTCATCTGAAGGTGAAGGTAAACTTTCGCTTTAGCATTTAAATCCGAGCATATAACATAAGTTTGACAATTGCCTTTGTAAATCTTGCCGCAGTAAGCAACATAATACTTTATCGCGACCACTTTGAATTTCATTCTGATATTCACAGCCAAAAGACATTGAGAAATCAACCTGAAGGATACGTACTTTTTCATTCATCTTATCACATTGGAATTCAGCCGCTTGTATTCGTTTTAAATTTACGTGAGACATCATCATTGGGATAGACTCAATTAGTTTTTCTTGAAGGTCCCCTGTACAGATTGCATTAGTCATTAGGCGTAGTTTATTTTCCGATTTTCCTTCCAATTCTTTCCAAACACATGATCTGCTCGATTCTATGGATAGTTTTATTTTTTGGCCATCAGAATGAATTTATGGATGCAACACATAAAGTCCTATTCTACCAGTTATTGCAATAGTTTTCCTTTAGACCTCTTAATTTCAAGACGACATTTTCATGTAGTGTCTTTCATAAGCAAAACGTTTTTTTGGCCTAAGGCTGCAGAATTTTGAAAAACCGATCTCATACTTAGGATTTTAATCTTTAAAAAGTGAGAAACTTCTCGTAAGTACAAAGTCAAATAATACTTCTGAAATTGCTTTTTGATACCATATTCCCATGTAATTACATAATCATTAACATCTGGACAGGTGTATACAATATCGGGGCAATAGTAAAAATATTTCACAGCCTCGTATTGGGATTCTTCGTCTGAAATTCTACAGAGCCATGCTCAACGACTTTCTCCTTCCTCAACTAAATGAAATGGAGAACATGTGGTTCCAACAGGATGGAGCAACGCCACATACTGCACAAGCCACAACCGAAATTCTAAGGGCTGCATTTCCGGGTCGCCCATCTCTCGTTTTGGTGATTTGCACTGGCCGGCAAGAACGTCCAATTTAACCGTTCCAGACTTCTTTTTGTGAGGTTCTTGATCACGAGTCTATGTCAATAAACCTCAGACTCTTGAAGACCTCAAAGAGAATATCCGTCAAGAATGCGAGAACCTATCGCCGGAAGTTTTGGCAAGAGTGATGGAAAATACCATAAATCGGGACTGTATGGTCATCAATTCTAGCGATGGCCACTTTGCCGATATAATTTTCTCGACTTAACCCTTTGCCTTATGAATTGAGCGACGATTGTGAGTGGCGCTTTCGGTGAAAGCTCTTCTCATTCGTCGTGACCACAAGCAGTTTCATCACAGGCTAAATTTTACGCAATCCACTGGATTGCTATTTACTAAAACCACATTTTTATATTGCAACTGTAACAAACAATAACAATAAACATTATCGTGCAGAAACAATCATGTGTTTGATACGAACTTCTCACTTTTGGCCAGAACAAAACATCACGTATCTGATACGAGCTTCTCATTTTAGGCACAGAAAGGGGATCACGTCTCCCAGACGTTGTTTTAAGGCAAAGGGTTAATCGACTTAACAAATTCAATGCCTAGAAGTACCAAAAGTTTTTACTGACAATTCTTAATGCATCACAGGGATAATAGATAATAAACTTAGTCTGGTTGGGAAGAGAGTACCAACGATTTCTCAGAAAGAAAGAGACAGAAATATTTGAACTGGAAGGGAAGATTATTACCTACAGTCAGTGACAAAATTGAGAGAATACTGGTAAAAAACGCGAATCACAAAGACAAAGTCTCATTTTCTCCAAAATAACTAAAAATTTATTTCATAATTTTTATACAGTTTTGAAGTTTCATTGGTCATCTGTACATAACACTAACAAAATCCCAAATAATTCACTTTACATACAAAATAAATAAACATTTTTCTTGAGAGGACATCAATATTTTCGTTGTTACAAGTTATAAAAACAGGAACTAATACTTTGTATGCCCTCCTTTAGCTCTAATTACTTGTACTAGTCTCCTTCTAATGCTTCTGACTAATTTTGCACTGGTGAAGATAACGGCTATAACGGGTGTTATTATTGCCAGTCTCATCACTCGTATTTAGTTGCTATTCAATTGCATCGGGAAATGTTTAAAAAAAAGTTGATTGTCCAGAGAAATTTTTAGCTTTAGCTGCAAGATAAATAAAATGGCACGGAGAAGAGAAATTAGTGTACAAGTGCGCGAGATAATAATTAAAGATCGAAATTTGCGTGAAAGTTTACGTTTGATTGCCAAAAAATATAATATTTCGAAAACTGCAGTTGAGAAAGTGTGTGAAAAATATAAAAAATTTAAAACTGTTGAAAACTTACGTGGTCGTGGGAGAAAAAGATGCACAACGAGACAAGAGGACTCTTTAATAATCAGAAGTGCTTTGAAAAATCCGACAATTTCTCGTCAAGAAATTAAAGAAAATTATAAATTGAACATATCGACAAAAACAATAAGTAGGAGATTAAAAGAATCTAACTTACGCAGTCGTGCACAAAGAAAAAAACCATTGCTAATCATCAAATCAATTAGAAAAAGAGACTTAACATACATTTGCAAAGCGACACGTAAATAAATCGTTATCCTTCTGGAAAAAAGTGGTGTGGAGTGACGAGAATAAATTTGAGCTTTAAGGTAGTAAAAGAAGAAAAAATGCTTGGCGGCAGTATAACAAAGCTGTCGATGAGAGATTCATCTGTCCTACAGTGAAACATGGGGGTGGCTCCATTATGTTATGAGGTCGTTTTTCATATAAAGGCCTGGGAAATTTGGTACCAGTAAATGGAAAGATGACATCGGACCAATATATTGAAATTATAAACGAAAATCTTGAAGAATATGTAGAAAGGATGAGCTTGAGATGGAATTATATTTTACGAGATGATGATCACAAGCACACAGTTAAAAAAACTTTAAAGTTTTTTGAAGATTGTGGAATTAAGTTGCTGGAGTGGTCTTCCCAAAGTCCTGACCTTAACCCCATAGAAAATATATGGGGTTTAATAGAGCAGAAAGTCGAGAGAAGGCTAAGGACAAAAAAATTTTTTGTGCGAGCTGGATAAAATTTGGTAAAACTTTTCTTCAAAATTATTAAAAACATTAGTCAGAAGCATTAGAAGGAAACTAGTACAAGTAATTAGAGCTAAACGAGGACATACAAAGTATTAATTCCTGTTTTTATAACTTGTAACAACGAAAATATTGATGTCCTCTCAATTTTGTCTTAATTGGATTTTCTGATATTCAAGAAAAATGTTTAATTATTTTGTATGTAAAGTGTATTATTTGGGATTGGGTTAGTGTTATGTACAGATGACCAATGAAACTTCCAAACTGTATAACAATTATGAAATAAATTTTTAGTTATTTTGGAGAAAATGAGACTTTGTCTTTGTGATTCGCGTTTTTTACCAGTATTCTCTCAATTTTGTCACTGACTGTATACACGAGGTCTCTTCAAAAAGTATCGCGAATTTTGAATTTCCGTGGGCTACGTATATTTGATTTTCGATTTCTTTATGACGTTATGTTGGTACTCATGTCCCTCACTTATGCTGACAAGCTCAGTTATTTTGAATGTTCAATTAATTTTTGATCTATTTTTACCAATGTTTTTTTCAGAAATGTTGGTCTACACTTTGGAAACTGCTAATGAACTTACATCTTAATTTGAATTGCTCCAGAGTTTTGTATCTTCTCGTCAAATTGTCTAAAATCGACTGATAGAATATCCTGGGGAAGTGCGGCTGCTTTACAGGGATATTCCCAAAGCGGTTGCGCTTCCACTGTTGCATCAGCAAATTCTGAAGACTCCTAAAAAACAATTAGATTTCATATAAACAGAAGTTCTAGACCTTAATACTAACTTCAATAAATTTGTCGAAAATAGAGAGGTCAAAGCCTTCGCAAATTCCAAGAGGAGTCTTTATTTTATGCAAATCGAGAAATTCCACAGGCATAGCGTAAATTGTAGCACCTACTGGTATCATCTCTACATCTTTCCTCAATTTATGTCTGATTTTGGTTAAAACTGTCCCAAAGTAAAAATTATCCCATGGCAGTATAGACGAAATGAAATATGGTTCTGATATCACATGAGTAATTTGCGACAAATCTCCCGCTTCTTCGATGCTAGAAATCAAATTTACTTTGGAGCTCAGATTATTATACTTAATTAGAGCACCTAAAATGCGGGTGCAAGAATTGTGTTCCTCCAGAATTGTAACCGAGCCTACTCCCAATTTAGTTGAGCATAAGCATAGCAAAGATCCGCAACTTAGAGATAGAATTTTGGAATTTGAGTTAAAGAAGTCTTCGAAAATACCGATGTACTTCTTATTCCGTATGCTGTTATTGACTTGTCCTATTCGAGTACGCGGATACGTGTTGTGGATTTCACATTTGCACGATATCCTGGGAATGTTTTCATCTTCACGACCAACGACGAACCAGAAAGAGTACTCATCATGATAACCACTAATTGTGATTTTTTGGCCTTCGAACACATTCACAGTTGTTGGCAAGTAATAAACTGCTTGCATCCAGTGGTCCCTCCAGGGAATAATGTTTTGAATGGGGGTTTTGCCATCATGGGTTGCAGCCAGCATCTTAAAATCAGGGTGAGCCCAAAATGGTGCACAGCTTAAAATTATATCGCCATCCATATCCATTTTAAGTTCCCACCAAAAGAACACTACCTGTGCTACCCCATTATGTTTTACTAACATTTCTCTTACCTCCTTGCGATCATTAGGGGTGGGTTTCTTCGTGCACCAGTCAAAATCAAATATAGGAATGGGTTCAGTCAAATTTTTGAATACATTCTCATCCAACTGGCTCAACTGGATATCATGAACAGCAGCCTCGCCACAGCAATTAGCCATTTCCTCAGGAGGCTGCAATAGAACTTCACCATCCAAATTGGCTAGAACTTTCGGCTTGTTCCAAGCGTACACCAAAGGACTTTCGACGACTTGCACGTAGACTGTAGCAAAACTCGGGATGACTATCGCGTCTTCGGTAAGCAGATACTTGTTAGCGTGATTAAACACGCTGATGGCCCCCTCGCCTATTAACTCGGTGTCAAAAACCTCTGTGACTAGAATGTTGGCTAGATGCCGCAAGTCACCCTCTTCACCAACGGACAAGTCCTGGGACCTCTTTCTCACCAGTTTGATCCTTTCGCCCATTCCGTTTGCCTTAATGATTCTGTCGGCGCAGTTCGCCATGGGCATGAAGGCCTCGCAAGCGGTAACACAATCGGCGCCTGCCCTCACAGCCATCATAGACAAGATTCCCGTTCCAGTGCCTATATCCAAGACATTTGCTTGTTTCCCATTTTCATGAAGAGTCTGCACTGCTTTCTTCAGGGCTTTGAAGTACTTCTGATTCCGCTCCCAGTCATGCAGCATATCCCCAAAAGCAGCTCTAGCCACCTCCTGATGGTAATCGTAATCCTCGCTCTGGCTAACCCATTCAACTTTGCCCGTTAAGGGGCTGCGTGTTTGAATAAAAACACTCATTCCGCGAAAATTGCGTAAAACACTAAAGCCGTACAACACTAGCCGCATGCAGGAAAAACTAACTGTCTTGACGTTTATTTGACAGAATGCACCATTTCCCTCTTCAAAATCTAAATCCGAAATGATTGCATCTTCGCCCACAGACGTATATATAAAATGGACCGCTCATGTACACAATTTCCTATAGAAGCGACGGTGCGATTTTTGTTCCCTCTCTTTCGTTTTCAGGCAGTGGCATCTCATAAAATGATGTCAAATTAACGTACTTTTTTCTCGCCGCTGAATTGCCGTTACAGAAATTCTGTGTAGAATTATCAAATGACTAAACATTTCTTTAATACGAGTCAATTTACAATAATTTCCGCGTGTGACAGCCTGTTGATTTATTAATTAATGGATTTATCGAACTCAGGACTTTCAGGGAAGTTGCATTAATATTAAAATAAGTTTCAGTGCTGATTTTGTTTACATTAAGTTTTTGGAATTTCCTTTTGTTGAAGAAGTGGATTTTGGTTAGATACAAACACCAAGGAGACTACAGGGCTCAGTGTATTAAACGCACACTAATTCGAGGTATTGGCCCTCATCAAAGATCATGAATTACTAGATGGGACACTCTCTATACAAGCTTAAAGCTCTAACCTATAAGCAAGTTCTAAAACTGCCTGGGGAAAAATTTCCCATTAGAGAAAGTAGCAAAGAACTACTGCTTCCTATGTCTTATCTAAATTCCAATCAGAACGAAAGAGATAAGAATAGGTAGCCAAAAATTCTCATCTACAGCACTTACAGTGTAGGCAATAAAATGCAGCGTTTTTTTATCACGCATTTTTAAAGGCGGACCAATCTGTTAGGCTCGCTGTGTGCCTCTGCATGCATGGTGTTAGTGTCGTCCCCAGGCAATGTTCCAGCATAGGGAAATCCTGAATTGAGAATGGTGAACAGGCAAGTAGTACACTCAGAGCATGTATACGGATGCGGGCTGCTTAGTTTTTTTCACTGTGCATTTTTAAAGGCGGGCCAAACGTATTTCAATGTGTGCGCTGCTCTGGGTGGTGAAACGTAATTTTAATTTTCGTTCCGCCTCCGTGAGCCCTTAATTACTATCCACTTTTAGCAAAATCTGCAAGGTCGGTGGGCTAAGGGGACCAAGGTCGAAAAAAGATAAGGGACTACGTCACGAGTGTCCCATCTAGTAATTCATGATCTTTGGGTCCCCATATACCACTTCCGTAGGACGAGCTATTTTCACAATATTCTTTATATTTTACAGTTGAAATTTCACATAAAATACGGTGTATTTGCGAATTTTATATACCTTCTGATTACAGTTAAAATTTTAGAAATCTGCCAGAAATCAGTTTAAAGTAATTAATTTTCGACCATAATACTTTGAACATTCTATAAAAAATTTAATTTCTGATTTTATGTGGAAATTTTTATAAATAAAATCTCATTATATTTTGTAGAAGGAGATGACTATATTTCATAATATAAAATAAAAGATTTACCCAATTTATTTAATTTTATTCCTGATAGTTGACGAAATGATGATGTATTGCTGTTATTAATGGCTTTGAACATTTAAGGTAAAGGGAAGTATGGTGTATTCATCTGAAAAATAATTATGAGTGATATTGATTGGGATTCTTAAAATTTAGTTGCGTTATGCTAAATACACATATTAATTAAATACCATTTTAAAAATCCTTGAAGCCTTCCAACCACGACAAAGTTTCACTCGTTGGAAGGAACTCGAAAAGGAAGAAAATATAAATATACATATATATAAAATAAAAAAAAATATATTTGCATACCTTGGGACGGTAAAGCATATCAATACCCTCTATGTTCAGCCCCAAGGTATTGCATCAACTTTCTCTACAGATCCTTTTGGTGGGGAATCTGCTCATATAAATATATGTTTAATTGCATAAAGTTAGAAGATCAAAGAGTAACTTATACAAGATTCCTGGGTTTGTCACCTCTTGCACATTACGGCATCCTGACACAATATAAGAGTCCGTTTTTTCCTTTATGTCCTTTATTTAACTCTATAATAAAATGAATCAAATCAATTTAAAAATGTAAGTAGTTACCGATTTTCGTATGCTTTTACACGTAACAAAAACTACACTCGAAATACCGAATCAAACGTATTAAAATATATTTGCAAATTAATCTCAAATTAAAGCAAACGCCAGATAAATCGCCATACAATTCGTTTTAAAATATGAAATATTTTGTTCTTCACTTTCAGTTTAGTGTATAAACAATTCCTGGAAGCTTTTAAATTTGGCGGCTAGTTACACAAATTTGGCGCTCTGTCATCCTAGATTTAAAAGCTTGCTTTAATATCAATTTTTTTAAAAATAAATTACAATAAAAATTATTGTCACAATCAATCATATTTTTTAATAATATGTATATGCATACATATTACAAAGTTTTTATGACATAAAATTTACCAATTACAAATTTTTTTAAAATATTGGTAATCTGGCAGGGATAAAGCTTTAAAAGCATTTTTATGCCAATAATAATAATTTTTGTTAACATTCATTGGATTTAAAGCAAATATTTTATAAATGTTGTCCCAGAAATATTTAAATTCAAATATTTTGTCAGCATTCAGCAATTCCGCATTCAAAACCTCTACGGAATCGACCCATCCATGCAATTCAATAAATATAGACATCACTATATAAATTTGTATATATCTTCTCTTGTCTATCTCACACAGTAGGTTGCCAAATGGACGGCCGCTTAAGCCAGAAGATTGAGCAGTCAATTATATATGTATGGTTGTGCACCGAACGCCATTTTTGAACAAATAAGAAGAAGAAAAGTAGAACTGTCAGTTCTGCTTGGGATTTGGCGCCAATTGAATTTATATAAAGTTAGTAAAAATGTTAAAAAGTACGAACATTGCGTCTAAAATTAATAATATATTAGTATTGTGAATTAAAGTCGCACATAAATTAACTGACATGAACTTAACTGTTTAAAAGTGTTTAAGATTTTCCAAGGGTTCTAATTGTGCTTGATTGCATGTTCACTTATTTTTTATCAAGAATTCAGAATGTAAGAAAAAATTTAATTAGTATATAAAAATAAATTAAGTTCACAGATTTCGCAGTAAAGCGCTATTAGTGCAAAACTAATTTCTAAAAAAACTAAACATACCCATTTGTGCCAGTCTTCCTGAAGGGGTTAATTCTATTTATTATCCATGGACAAGCAACATTTAATTGATAAAAAATTGGTGCTTCATTAAATTAATATAATTAAATTGGATTATTGGAATTATTTATACTTTAATAATTACTAAGGTTATTTTGGGTGAACTGCAATATCTCTCACTGTTTGACAGAACACTTCTCAAACCAAAGCAAAGTTGGAGACAATAACAATAAAATGACAAAGAACTTAGAGAAAAGGACAAAAAGGAGGAAAATATTTCCTTTTTTAAATTTGTGTTAATTTGTAAGGACTGGAACTGTAAGGACATTTGCAAAAAAAAGTCAGTTTTTTTTCAAAGTTTCTAAATAATTTATCAAAAAGTGAAAATATATATTTGCGTATATTTAAGGGATTAGGGTTACCAAAGGAAATCGAAACTAAAGTTACATTACCATACTTCTCTCTCTCTTATCTCTTTCCTAAAATATCGACCTAAATCTGCAAATCTAAACATTTCCATTGATTAGAACTTTAATGTTTCCACAGAATGAAAAATAATGAAATATTAAACTTCCATGTCAGTATTCTCACCTGATAATGCAACTTACTTCAATATCCCAAGAGTCAGTTCGTCGTGGTCTTTTAAAAGAGAGAGAGAGAAATAATTATGGTTATGTAAAAACCTTTTTTTTTTCATTTAATTAAAAAAGAGTCTTGGTTAAAATCTAATTTATGAATTCATTCTCACCTCCCGACTATACCTACTCATAAAACTCGTGCGCGTTTGGATGTGTGTGTTCCAATATATACCTAGTCGTGCCATAAATTCTGTCACAACTTTAAAGAAGCATAAAATCTAAACAATAGAAGATAATATGTTTATTCCAACGAAATTTATTTTAATAAGATATTGTTAATTAATTAATAAAAGCTTTTAAACGTTGTGGCCACTGGTCTAGAGCGGCACGCACGGTATTCAACGACATTTTATTTGCTGCACCAACGATTTTTTCAGACTGTCCAAATTGCGGTGGGGAGTTCTACAGGCCTTGTTCTCTAACTCTGTCCATAATGCATAATCCAGCGGATTTAAATCTGAGCTCCCGGATGGCCAATCTTCTTGTGCAATAAAATCAGGAATGTTGTTGCGAAGCCACTCCTGTGTGCTTTTTCCTTTGTGAGCAGGAGCAGGGTCTTGCTGGAAGACCCAATGTTGTCCACCGAAGAGAGTTTGCGATAAAGGTTTCACAACCTTTGCGCAGTGGATTTCTACGGATGCGCTCTCGGACAGTTTTGATGGCACTGACTGTTCTAACGGTACGTGGACGACCGGTCCTTGCTCTATCATCTATGCCTAAGGTTTCATTAAATCGTTCTATGGCACGATAAATGAATCTTTTCGTTATTTTTAGCGGTTTCAACAAATTCAATATTTCAGAAGCATTTTTCCCACACGTATGGAGTGCTATTACAGCGATACGATTTTCTTTTACTCCCCAATCCATGATTACGAGTCAAAGACTGTCACCAAACTGATCGGAATATTACGCCGTACAGTTCATTTGTTACAAAGTGCAACATAACGGTACAATTCCAGGCTAATTTCTGAGAAAGCGCGCATTAGAAATTGTGTGACAGAATATATGGTAAGACTAGGTATATTCAAATGAATACATAAGTTCACACACCAATGCATATAATATATATATATATATTAATATCCAAAAATCTATATTTAACGATTTTTTTTTAAATTTGTAATTCTTCTTCTTTCTTTTTTCTTCTAAGTTTTGTTAACAATTGTAAATGTCAAAATGCAACTAATTTCAGACAGCGACAGCGATTGCAGTTTCACTGTTATTTTAAGTAATAATGCCACTAACCGGTACATAAATACCTGATACCACCATTGTACCCATTTATATACCCCAACATGAAACCCAGGGTAAGTCAAATGGAAATCGAACACTTATTTTAAAACTCGTGGGGCCACGAGACGCCCTGAGTTTGTTGTCAAAAACTTAATTGAACGCTTTCGGAGCTTCTTGGTGGAATAGTTGCATCTAGGAGCTTGTCAGTGTTACTCAACAATCAAACCTAAATTCACAGTCGTCATTTTGGCAATTGACAATCTTGCGTCGAGCTGCTTCGCTGACAGAAGGTGGCTAAGTCAGTGGACTGTGCGGTAACCCAAAAGTCTTTCGGTTAAGCTTTTTTATAGTTTAATTTCCCTAGAATAACGTCGCAAACATTTACAAGATTGACGCGGGAACAGACTAATTTAATTGAGAACTTTAATTTGTGTTCGACAGAGTCATGTCACAATCGAAAAACTTAAAATCGGTTTTTAGTTATCAGTCATGGATCCACGCAATTTCCGGAGCAACGGTTAGTTTACAGTTTATGATCTGATTGTGATAATTGGCAAATGAGTACAAAACCATTGTGTGGAGAGCTTTGCAAATCATCTAAGTTCAAAGGTCTGCGAGTTTATTATGGACTTAATCAAATAAAGAGTTCATTTATCAATTGCTAGCGAATTAATCCATCAATGAGCAAACTTGAGCTCTACCTGCAGTACTCTTTCTTAATATCTTTTAATTATTTTATTCTGGCAAATGTATAGAAAGTTGTTGAGTACTGATTGCTAAGATCGCCATTGCGTAGTACCACGCAATTACCTCTGCATACTTGGCATGTCAACAAATCCTTTAGCACCCAAATGGTCAACAAATATTTTTAAATGTAAGGTTGTATATTTTCTTATTTTGAATTTCCAAATATCGGCAAATACAGAATCGTTAGCATACTGCAATTTATGATAATTTATTAATTCTGTAGGCTAAGATCTACTTTTATTAATTTAAATGCGAATCGTCAGGGTGCTATTTGTGGGGCCAAGGAAAAGAAGCCTGCGTGTTTTTTTTATTTTAATAAGTATCTATCTACATTTTAAATAGACAGATATCACCCATTCCCTTTTCCGGAAATCTCTCTGTTCTTTACGAAAATTTGTAGAAACATTCTTTTCGACTTAAAATGAACGAATGGACAAAATTTTTTTCGGATGTATCTACCTTTGAAGATACAGGACTTGAAAATTTTAACATTCATTTTTTAAATAATTTTTTTTCGCGAGTTTCAACGAATTTTCGTCCGGATTTTAGACTTTATATTCCAAATTATCACAATTTACTACACAATTCACACTTTTTTTAACACATTGAAGACACCAAATATCTGAAAAAAAAAAACAAAAATTATGCATTAATTCTGATGTTTACTTACCCTCAATGCTACAGATGATGATTTGCTTACTACTTGATGACAGTTTACATATCAAGTTTTCCCTCCAATCTTTTCGGCACCGTTCAGAAATTATGAACATACAATTGCAGTTCACAATGATCACTTCTATATTTGTATAAGGAAAATTTTCAGTCAATAGAAAATTTTAACTTATTAGGCTACCATCTACCAAATAAAAACTGCAGGAGCCGTCCGTTAGGCCTAAAACGGAAGGGTCTCAAAGAATTTTTTCTCGCTCGGCTATAGTTTTAGAAATATTCAACTTTTAATTTTGAAATTTCGTCAAAATTAAAAGTTTAATATTTTCACTGAAATTCTTTGTCCCCTGCATAATTTTACCACTAAACGGAACATTTCTGAAGCGCGCATCTCACTTAACACTTCACAATACAAACATTATTCATAAATATGAAAAAGAGAATAATTAAAATATAAATGCTAATATAAGTCACCTGGAAGAATGTTGACATCCACGCCAGTTTTCTTTTTGCAAGATATTGTTGGCTGCATTGATGTAGATATTTTGGGCTACGTTCATAAATTTAAAGATATTTGAAATGTAAAATATTCCAAAAAGAGCAAAAATTCCATCCGCCCTCCGCAACATTTCCTCATCCAAATTTGTCCTAAACTTAAATTTCACAATGCAGAACATCGAACTATTATCACATGTAACCGGCGGCATGATTTTAACGCAACCACCCAATATTGCCCAATTATACCTAAACATCATAATTCGCGCATATTGACCAACCAGAAGCATTCAGCTTTTTCCTTCCCGTTTTCCGCGCAATTGCAAGGTAACGATAATTATTTAAGAATCAATCGAATTATTTTTTAGGGCAGTCCGAGACGAGCTTTCGGTATACGTATACCATTTGCGCACCTTCTTGGTTTGAATATTTTGATAGAAAAGAAGTAAAATGGAAGAGATTGAAAATTGTAAGTCTAAAACCCTGAATAAAGTGAGAGTCGAAAATTTAAAGTGTTTAATTTCAATTTTTTTCGCCGTTTATTTGTTTTTTGTTGTTTTTTTTTCCTGAGATCCTGAGGAGTGCAAAAATGCAATCCTCAAGTCCCGCTGTCCCATCATGGCAATGGAAAATAAAATGCCTCAGTAGAGTAGTATATGAGTGGTTTTTGGAAAACTATTATTAAATATGTTAAGGTCTGTGAATAAAAAGACCAGGTTATTGAATAACAAAAGCTTTGTGGTCTGACAAAGAAGATGAAGAGTGACTTGGTAACATAAGGTTAGAAAATTCCTTAGACCAACGTTTAACGAAGCCCAAAACAATATTGGCCTTGCTAAATGAATGATCTATATGCGAACGGAAGTTGAGCTTTTTTGAAAGGGGGAGGCGTTAGCTTCGAACGCTCAGACCACGGTCCATTGCACTCGTCCCCTACCCTATCCGAATTTTTTAGTCATCTTGACGATACTAAGAACATCAGATAGAGATTGAGAATTGAAGTCTTCCATTTTCATTACATCAGCGCCAAACGTCGTCATGCGCGTGCGGGAGAAGGCCGGGTAGATACAGAGGAAGGAAGTGCTCCGTACTGTCCTTGTTCTCTCAACACGAAGGACACGCTGAATAGCTGATGATCCCTAGGGTGTTCAGATGCTTGCCGCATGTGTTATGTCCTGTGACCGCCTCTACAAGCGTTCTGCAATCTTTTCTGCCTAAGCCAAGAAAAAGTTTTGCATTGTTACTGTCTGGACGACCAATGAACCATTTGGTGAATTTATAGGTTGATATACTGGACCATCTCTGACCATGTATTGAGTCCATGTTATCCAGTTTTTCAACTTTGTAAAGCTGACACCAACAATGAGCTCCGGTCGCAGGGAAGGAGAGTTTGCGCCCTCTTTCGCTCAAACATCAGAGACGACATTTCCGTCTTTTCCCCGGTGTCCGGGGACCCACATAAGATGGACCTGGTTGTGCTTGGCAGCAGAATTAAGTCTTTTCTTACATTCCTGGACAATCTTTAAACTGGTGGTGGGATTAAATAGGGTGACAGGGCAGCCTTACTGTCGCTGTAGATGCCAATCCTATTATTATAAGCAATTATCCAGTTAGCCACTTCGAGAATGGTGAATACTTCGGCTTGAAAACCCGTTGCGGTTGTTCCGAGTAATATACTCTATTTGACTGCTTCGTTCAAATACCATCCAGCGCCCGTACCAGATAAGGTTTTCGATCCGTCTGTGTAGAAGATATCAGTTAATCGATCCACACCAGGGGTCGAGCTGAAGGCTCCTGTTATCCCTATGCAAACTTCCCTCTGTACTCTGTTAAGAATAGAACAGGTAGTTTACACCTCCATTCTACTTCACCAGACCACTGACGCATACGTGATTATGGGCCTAATTATGGCTGTGTACACCCAGTGCGTAATAGAGGGTTTTAGACCCCATGTATTCCCAAAAGCTCTCCTGCATTGCCAAAAGGCATTGAATGCTCGAGATGCTTTGTGTTCGACATGAGCCTTCCAAGTCAGTTTGCTATCTAGAATTACCCCTAGATATTTTACTTCTTTGGAGAGTTGAATGGTTACACCTTTCAAAGTTTGGAGCTTAAGGTTATCGAGTTTTCTTTTCCTAGTGAACAACACAAGTGTTGTTTTTAGAGGATTCACTGATAAGCCATGTCTCCCACAGTAGTTCTGGGTCCTGTCTAGGGTTTTCTGCATCTTACTATAGACGACCCTAAGTGAGTTACCACAAACGAGTGCACACACATTATCAGCGTACGCCTATACGTATGTGTATATTTAGACTTTGCAATTCGTCTAAAAGTGAGTCTACTATGAAACACCACAGTAACGGGGAGAGAACTCCTCCTTGCGGACAGCATTTCTCTACTTTCATTACCGTGTCGATGTCGCATTCTGCGAAAAGTAGTCTCTGAGATAGCATAGAGCAGATCCATCTTACAAGCACAGTATCTACACCAAATGCGGTAGCAGCATTGCACATCGATGGGAACGTGGAATTGTCGAAGGCTCCCTCAATGTCAACAAAAAGCCCCTGCTCCGAAGCACTTTCTATCTTAGATACTAGATCGTGCAATGCGGACTCACAGGATCTACCACTCTTATAGATATGCTGGTGCTCATTAAGAGGATGCCGTCTCAACGTTTCTCCTCTGATGTATTTTTCTACTAAACGTTCCAAGCATTTCAGCAGGAACGATGTCAGAAGTTGAGCTTACTACCGCATATGACACTGAGATCGCGAAGGGAAGTAACAGAAGGAATGGATCGGCGGAGAGGACATAGGATCTGTAGATGTGATCATTTGGAATTTAGATACATTGAGGTAAAGAAGGTTTTTCGTGCAGCAAGTGTAAAAGTTGTTTAGGTCGTATTGAAGCATTGGAAATTTGTTTAAAGATGTTTATATCGTTGGCATAAATTAGAATTTCAGAGTGATTAATTATGTTCTCTACATCGTTGAAGGCCAATATGAAAATTATTAGACCGAGGTGGCTGTCTTGGGGCCACCGGAATGGGATGTGAAGGGGTTAGAAATCGAGGAAAAAGGACTTTGAAGTGGCGGTTATCGAGGTAGGAAAAAATCCGTATGTTAATTCTGTAAAATCCGTATGTTAATTCTGTAAAATCCGTATGTTAATTCTGTGAATCGAAGGCTCTGCTATAACGTCAACCTCTGTGAGACACAAAGGTTAACACGTTCCCGTCGGCGTGTACCACTAATGGTACATAGATGACTGTACTACTGGGCGGCTTGTACTATTGGTGGTACACACTCAAAAGAATAAGACAGATTTTTAAGAATCGAAATATCGAATATTAACGTTTTTAAACTTAAGTTAATCACCGCAGGTTTATCTATTTGTTTAGCTATTTGTTTTTCTAAATTCAAAGGAAAGAGCACCGGATAAAGTGAAAGAGCGATATGCGATTATATTCACAATAACGCCGGTAAATGGAAAAGAATATGAATTAGAAAGCCGTCAGATGCCGCGAACTGCATATAATATGGCCGCCAGCGGGAACGTGTTGTGGAAAGTTGGTGTTGGTAAATTTGCCTTTGAGGAATCTGTGTTGAATAGGGTATAAAATGGATTTGCTGTGGAACGACATGGAGTCATAGATAAGCCTTTCTAAGAGTTTCGGAATACAAGGTATTTTGGCAATAGGACGGTATACTATCGGGCCGTGGTCGAAATCATCCATGAGTGCACTGATTTTAGCGGCGACTAAAGAAGGATCGATGTCGAAAGAAACTAGAGAGGTTTGCGCAGAAGGATCGATGTCGAAAGAAACTAGAGAGGTTTGCGCACAGTTTAGCATATAGGAAAATTAGTTAGGGACAGGGATGGAATCGAGATCGTTAAAGAATTGACTGAAAAATTCAGCAAAATGTTTGCAATTTCAGAACGGTTAGATGAGGATGAGTCGCCGAGCTGAAGGACATAGGGGTAACTGTTGGATTTTCGTTTTACATTAATAAACTTGTAGAACTGTTTATGCTCGGAAATAATTTTGGATTGAATGGAGGATAAGTAGTCGTTGTAGAGGGACTCGCACCGTTCAGAAAGTAGGGCAGAAATGACGTCGTAAGAAGAGTAATCAACATCGGACCCTGATAGGAGGAGTGCCATAATTTGTTTCTTTTATTGCGTAGAGAACGAAGTTCTTTATCATACCAGGCGGTGATGAGCAGCAAACAAATAATTGTTTGTCTAAAAACAAAAGGTAAGAAAACACCGGTTTTACACTTTTTCACGTCTTCCGTTTATTTTGCGATGCTCACAAGATGCGCTTAAAAACTACACCAATAACCAGATGCTTACAAGATGCGCTTAACTAATACTATTTGACAAAATTAAAAAAGGCGACAATACGATCTTATAAGGTTACCTTTCCCCATTTGATCCAAGAACGAACTGACTGAAGGGAATCGATCCAAGAAGAAAGTTATGGAAAGTATATGAATGCGTAAACAATGCATTCTTGCAGTTATGTAGTTCAGAAAGAAAGTCAGTGCATTGCTATATTTGCTTTAATTATCTGTTCTAAGTTTTCCTCATTTTTGTATTCATTTTTCGTTTCTTAAGTCTTCAAATTGGTCAACTGATTTTTTGTCACCAAAATTATGGCTAAGCAAATTTTTTATATCTGTCCAAGCAGTTATTTCACAGTTTATATCTATTACCTGACGAGTTTGTCGCAAAAGACGTGCTGCGCGGTTTCGTTATAAGCTGTGAGCAAAGGATGTACTCTCTCTATTAAGTCTATAAAGTTTTGTAATTTATTGTAGTCGCCATAAAACTCCAGCAGTAGGCCGGATAATTTTGATACGCGTTAAATATTGACATAAACGAAATCGATCTTTTTTCGATAACTCGCGAATCCGATTGCGCCACAACTAATGTTTGTCTGGAAATATTTAAATCAAAAGGTAAACAAGAAAACATCGGTTTTACATTCTTTCACGTCTTGCACAAAATTAATACAAGCAACAATACGATCTTATAAGGTGGCAACCTTTTCCGATTTGGTACAAGAATGAACTGACTGATCGAAAGGAATTGATCGAAGAAGGAAATAATAAAAAGTAGATGGATTATTTACGCGTGCATTCTTGCAGTTAAGTGGTTCAGAAAGAAAGTTCTTGCATTGTTCCCGATTTGTTATATCGATTCAGCATTTTGGGGTTTATTGCCTCTCGGGGATGTCATAAAAAGGTAAAGAAAGAAAGTGCATTGTTATCGATTTGTTATAAGCATTTTTGGGTAAAATTGGGAATTTATTATTTGTTTATTTGGGTAATAAGGTTGGGAAATTACTTAAGATAACTTCTCAGCGTCTGCGATATTTAGGAAATAATTTAGGCAATAAGTTATTAAAATGATAAATTATTATTTTATGTTAGGGTGAAGAAATTGAGGATACCGTTGTAATAGAGCAACTCTTTAGGGATTCGAAGGGAACACATTGGGACAAGCAACTGAAATAGTAAATGAGTAAAATAGGGTAGCGCTGTTATTAATTGATAACTGGGAGTTTCATAAGGATATGAAGATTGGAATGATTTAGGAGAAGGTTAAGCCTCATAAAATCGGCTTTGTGGAAGTTATAATAAAAGCGGGTTGCAGAGTTAGTAAGATGGCTGGACGATTCAAAGAAAAAAGTAAGGAAAAGTGGAGGGTGGTGCGAATCAAGAGTGGCAAGCATCTATTGCTTCAGTTTCGTATTTGTCGGTTTCAAGAGGCTGGACTGTGCAAATGTAGCAACATAGAATGAAAAGGGGACGGCGGTTGAGGGAGATTTTTACATAGATTCACTCGAAGAGGGATGAAGAGGAATTTATCAGGGCAGAATTAAAATGGTTGTGAACTGCAATAAGGACGCCGTGACCAGAAGAATCGGAATTAGTTAAGCGTCCGTCAGCACTGAAGTCTTTTGGTTGGAAACTGGCAGATAGGGAAGCGATTTGGGAACTACTCTCTTAAAAGCAAAGATAGTTGTTCGAGTCGACACGAGTTTTTTGAAAATAGGAAATACGCTTGGAACTGATATAGGAAGCATAAGTAGAAAGATCTACAGAAACTTGCTGGGGTGGGACGTCGAAGACTGAGTGGGAAAGCAAATAACGGCCGTTAGGAGATTCAGCTGAGTGCTTTGTTAGCTTGACTATCGGAGGGAGAAGAGGATGAGGAGGGAGTGACCGAAGGAGCAGCTGGAGATGGGATATGGTCTGCGGGACAAGGTTTGAAGGGAGCCGTTTCAGGAAGAGGAGACGGTGGGGTATTCGGTGAAGGGGGAAGCATGTTCGGAGGGGGTACTAGTAATATCTGGGAGGGATGGGGTAGGTGGGTTAAGAGTGTAAGAGTAGATGAAGTTGGGGTATTTTATATGAGCTGCTCTATTAAAGTTGGCAAATAGGTTAGATTTAAATTGCCAGTTAGAAGAGTTAGCAGTTAGGAGGCGGGAAGGGGCAGGACGACGAATATTGCGGGGCTTGGAAGTTGGTTTGGGCTTAGGCGGATTGGTGTGATTGTTGCCCGTGGTGGGGCGAGAATAGTACGAGAGTTAGAATTAGTGTTAATGCATGGAATGTGGACTTAACCTATAGTTAGAGTTTTTGGTCTAGAATTAGATTTTAGTATGCTAGGATTGCACTTAACTGATTTAGAAGACTTATCAGTAAATTTTAAGATCTACACGTTGCCAATTCTGATGCTGCGATTAGATGAATCGGTGAAGAGCCAAGCATATTTTGCGGGAATGTAGGCTCTGAGGCAATTTGACTGACCGAACGAGGAGATTTTCGTAAAGTTTATTGGGTAGAAGGAAAAGTGCAGCTTGAAAAATATCCGCACCCAGTTCATGTCGGAGTGACGAGCGACCACTTTTACAAGAAACGAAGGAGGGTCCCTTGCGTGTGGATGCTCGTATTCTGTAGCTTAGAGAGTCGATGAAAGCAATCGTCTTTAGAGTGCTGAACATTTCAAACGTTGAGGCTAGGATAGACAGACGGCCAAGATCTGCATCGAGGCACTCGCGAGGTGAGTTCGAATCATCAGCGGTCGACTCCATCGAACGCGAGTTGTGGTCTTGTGAAGTCTCTAAGGGGGCAGCTGGGGGAGAAGGCTGCTTCGAACGGTGGTTACTGTCTTCGGAAATCTCTATAGGGGCGAAGAATCAACAGTGCGAGCTTATAGGCTTTTTATGCCAGCGGCGCACTAAGTTAGAGTGAAGTAAGGCAGCACTGTTCCAAGAAATAATGTCAGTTTTTAGTTGCATGAGACTGCGCCGTAAGTCATCGATGACCCAACTAAGGGTCGAGAACTGGGCGTTTAGGTTTTCAGATGAATTCATGTTGAGTAGCCCGGTGGAATCCACAATTTTATCAAGCTTTTGATGTAGTTGGGTCACGTCCTCCGATAGTAACTGAAGACAGCCGATGTTGGAGGAGATGAAGTTAACCTTTGTTGCAATTATGGTTGCTCGTTGAAAATTTTTTCTGCAAAAGAGCTTAGGAAGCGCAGGACCTGGCATGGCTTGATATCAGCATATTCATCAAGTCATCAAGACGGATTTTTGTTCCACGTTTGAGGCAAAAGATCTGGAAGATGTGATTACAAACACCCATGCACACAGTCTTGCGACTATAGATGGAATCCGAGCAAACGTGACAGGCATACTAAGCGAGGTGATTACAAAGAATGGAGAATTAGGTGACAAAAAGGTTGAAAGCCGCTGGTGAGTGTCTACCAAATCCAGTTATCGGGAGGCAGCTAAGTGCTGCGGGAAGAAGAGATTGGAGTCCAAGATCACGATGGGATCGTGTATCCGCAAGATGTTAAAGCCACTTTTATATTTGTGTGATCATGTAGCTCTTCAATGGTGTTTGAGTGAACTTATTTGTCTGCAATTCGAGTTGCAAATTTATCGTAGCTCGAACTCGGGTATGATGCCCTCTATCAGCAACTAACTGAGTACGACACTCTTCTACTGTTTCAGAGAACGAGATATTCTCATCCTTTTAGAAAATTTTGAGTTATATAATAATTCTAATCCAATCATACCTTAATGTATTACTATTTAAAATGAATAATATTTAGGAATCTCTTTGAATTTTTTAAATTGAACTTGTCAAAGATCGCTGAATTTTAAGGTTGAGTTCATAATTCATAATGGGTTTTTGGCTCATAGTTATGCAAGCGAAATATGTATTTAGGCGACTTCCTGTGATAATATTGTGATTAAATATAGCCTAAGGACAGCACTGAACTCCCTGCCAAGAAATTAAAAACACAGTGCATCATGATAACTTTAGTAGTTTTTGCGTGATGCGCGTAGATACACGAAGGGAGTTACGATGCAATGAAGATATATGAAATAATGAATAATGAAAATATTATGTAAAAATCAGTGTGAAGTATAGTAAATTCAAAACAGAGAATCCGATAAACAATGACAATTGCGAAACGAACTGAACAGAAGAAAAATGAATATTCTTTGCGAAACAAAAGTACACAAGAATTGCAATTTCGAACTTGCAGCGTTTCTTTATGATCTTATGAAAGAGAACAGTCAACATCTAAATCATCATCATCGGAAAAATGGGCAAGACACGTGAGTGTGGCGCAAAGAAATACAAAGGTGAAACTAGACATGTGGTGTATGAGTGGCAAATATAAGATTGCCAGTATTATAAGTGCCGCTTCCAGGACAATTTGCTTATAGGTATGATCGAAAAGACACCAGAATGAAAACACTTTCTACAAAATATACGCCATTACAATACTTGCTTCCAAATGACATTGTTCGGGACTACATCTACCATACTCGTATATATGGAAGTGTGTATACCTACAATCGGTGGTTTTAGCTTAACATTGTTGACATTATGATAGTAGATTTTTAGCGTGAGTTCGATGTCGCTATGTGAGATTAAAAATAAAAGAGTGATATACATGCCGTGGAAAGGAATTTACGAACCACCCTGTAATCCCCTCTCCCTTCTTTTCAATAACATTTTTTCCATCCCCACGTAAGTAAAACTCCCTGGGGAGTTAGTTCCAGGTTTGATTCGTACAAACTGTTACGGCTAAAAGCACTCTGTTGATGATGGCGCCGTGGTCTTCGACATGCACCCATCTGGCGAGAAAAACAAGCTTTCTCCGAATGCAATAAGTTTCGCCGCCATTATAAAAGGACTTATTAGGACTTACAGTGCCACAATTAATTCTCAAAACTGGGGATAAAATCATAAAGACAAAATATATTTAAATTTTTTGATTTGTTCACAATAATCTCCTCTTGATTCAATACATCTATTACAACGATTTAAAAGTGATTCAAATGCTTGGTTCAATTAATTTTGTAGTATTGTTTTTTGTGTCTGTGTTGGAGCTATTTGGATGGTCGGAGTGTCTTTGAAAATCCATTTTAATTTTAATTTTAATTTCAATTTTGGAAATAAAAGTTGCACGGAGCTAATTTTAGATAACATTGTAGATGACTGAAAATATAGAGTTGATTTCGGGCCAAAAATCAACTAATGACTATTGCAGTATGAGAAGATATTTTATCGTGAAAGAGTGACCAACTGTCTAAATTTCGATATTCTGGACGTGTACGATTTGTGGCCAATAAGCGCTTTAAAACTAAAAGATAATACTCAGCGGTAATTGTTTGACTAGCTCGAATGCATTCTTTATGCATAATTCCTTTCCTATCGCAAAATGTAATACTTTATAAAATATCAATATCGACTAATATTACGTTTACGTAGAAATGTCTTATCTTTGTCATTTGTCAACCAATTTGCATGAATTTCGATGCGGAAGATGCGGCAACTATCTTGATTGCGGAAATATGACACTAATCTTTAAAACTAATTGCTGCACTGTGTAATTCGCGTGATCTGCAAGGTATATGTAAATTGAGTTTGAATATCACCGCATATTTTCTTTGACTGCTTCGTTGTGGTAATAATATTGAGTTATACGGCGCTGCCTGACACTCCCATAAAGCAATTCCCTCCTGCGCTATCTGTTGGCCTTGCTTATACCCTAAAACAAAGCTTAAAAAAACGTGTTAATTTCGAATCAAGTTAGGATATTTAACATCACTCCTAGTATAAAGTCATGGAATTTTAAACAATTTTGTTACACCTTCGGAATCGGAATCGGCTCTGTTTTTCCTTTATATCCTTATATACTACAACAGTTGTGGCAAATGAAACTTACTGTTACAGTTTTTGTAACGGTATTTTGAAGAATAACTAAAACAACAAATTTTTTTCTGTAAAGCACCTTTCACATTTAGTATGGAAATTGGGTTTCGGAATTTTATGTAATTTATCCGACTATGTTATCTTCGATTAATTTTTGGTCAGTAACAGATTAGCAAAAGCTCTCCATGTTAAAATCCTAAAATACCCTTATATGTATTATTAATTCATTAAAGTATCTTCTACTTCATAGGGTGGAGTCGTCGCAATGTCGGTATTTTACCCTTTGGACACAGTAAGACTTCGCTTGCAACGTAATTTATAATCTACTTTATACCCAATGAACAAACAGTGAAGGAACAGATCTACCGTGAATCATGTAAAGCATGTTCGACAGTAAAAAATCAAGTGAATTGTAAATTGCGTAAGGAGACGACACTTTGAAAAATAAAATTATGAATGCAATTTATTGACAAAATTCAATTTCTTTTAAACGTGCTTCTTAACGCAAACTGCGGGATGAGGAGCCTCAAATTGCTTATAAAATGTAATGTACATGATTTCCTGCAAAAGCGGACGATGCGAAATTGTGATAAATTTTACACTTTTTGCTCTAAAAACAACATTTTAATTATGAAAATTTATTAAAATTTCCTTTTTACTGTTGTTAGTTATTTTATTCTTCTTAAAATTGTAATTTAGGATTGCAAATCGCACAAAACCAATATGAAACTTTCTCATTAAATCCAACGTTTATCAATTAAAATCTTCGAATTCGAATATCCGGTTTAATTGTATTCACTTTTTTTAATGTTATATCTAGTTATTTATTTAGAATTCATTAGCAAACTGTTTACTACAGCAAATACGGGAACAAAGATTAATTAATTAATTAATTTTAACAAAGCTGACATCTAACTGTATCTCTTGACTAGTGGACATCGGCATTTTGAAAGTGAGCACTGAAGGTGCGTGACATTGACGTTATCACTTTCACTTAATATATAATTAGTATGATGAGAACGCCTACGAAAAAAATTGTAGTGTCTTGTCAGGCGAGCCAGAACATTTGTGTGCAAGACAGCGAGAAGTTCAGGGGAGTTGATGTTTCGTGTAACACAATCAAAGGAAAATTCAACTTTAAAACTATCGCGTCGTTGCTCAAGAGAGTTTAAAGTAATCAACTTAAGTAAGTCCTCATACGGGGGCAGAATTAATGTTAATTAATTATTGTCTCAACATGGTCAATCTTTATTATAAGAGATATGGACTAGACCAGACTTGCATATTGGTCTTAAAAATGTGCTGAAGAGAGTTCGAGTAATATAAAGATCATTGAACTCCCTGGAGCACCGCTTGACAAAGCCAAGAAACACATATAAGTGCATTTATGTATATTTAATGGCAAGCGGAAGCACATACTTATGAAATTCATTAAGGTAAGAATTTAAAAGAATGTAATCCTATTTGATATATATAAACCGAAAGATCTTGGCGTCATCAGCATAACAGAAAATTTTAGAATATGACACGAACATCGACACATTATTAATGAATATGATAAGCAAGAGAGGATCTAGATGACTACCTTGAGGCACGCCCGAGATATTACGTATTTCCCTAGACAGAACGCACTGCGATCTCTGGGCCGGACAAGTAAGAACAAAGCCATTTGATAAAAAAAGGAGGAAAATACAAGAAGGCTGAGTTAATGGAGCAGTATTTCGTGATTAATTCAGTTGAAAGCTTTGCTGAATTCTGTAAAAATGCAGTTAATCTGTCTATCCTTTTCAATATTTGAAATGCAATAATTTGAAAATTTCAGCAAATTGGTTATAGTGGATTTCGCTTTGAAAAATGCATGCTGAAAAGACTGCAAGGAAGGCTTACAATGAAAATAAAGCGTGTTACAAAGAAAAGACTCAAAGGGTATAGGAAGACTCCAATTCAATGATATACTGACGTCGAAAGAAGCAATAGGTCGCATAATCAGTGTCATCCCTTGAGACGCAAAATTTGCTCCAGGCCCTTGCTGTTTTTATTCTTAATATATTGAAGATCACCTTTCGTTCAGTTCAGGATGAATTATTTTGCGGTAAATGGAATGCAATACAAAAAACATTTATCAAGAATAGTGTAAAAAGAGTTTAAAGAAATGTCAATGTCACACTCGTGAAGAACACTGCTCCAGTCTCAAGTTAAGAGCCATTGGTTTAGGACAGAGAAATTAATCTTTTTAAAATTGTAACATAGTTCGGAAGGAATTGCAGAATTTAAAACAAATGGATCTGTAGATAAAATGAATTGAGCAGGATGATGCCCGGTCTCAGCGATAAAGGCGGTCAAACAGTGATGAACTGCTGTGCATCCGGAATAAATTGAAAAGATTATATCCAATGGTGACTAAAGAGGGCAAAGCCAAAATAAAGTAAACCTTCCTTCGCTGAAATGTCATTAGCCACACAAAGAAATTTCAGCTCGTCAGAGTTTGCGACATCGACTCGGCAACAAGGGATGCCACTCGGAATCGCGCATAATACTCCTCCGCCAACTCAACCGTCCAGCACCAAAGATCATGAAATACTAGATGTGCCACTCGTGACGTATTTCCTTATCTTTTTTTTACTTTGGTCCTGTTAGCCCACCGGCCTTGCAGATTTTGCTGAAAGTGGATAGTAATAAAGGACTCACGCGTGAGAGAAAGACAAAAATTTAGGGGGAGGCAGAACGAAATTTGAAAACAGCTCGCATCCGTATATATGCTCTGAGTGTGCTAGCTGTCTATTCCCCATTTTCGATTCCAGATTTCCCTATGCTACAATATTACCTAGGAACGCCACTAATACCATGTATGCAAAGGCAACAGCGTGCCCGACAGTTTGGCCCGCCTTTAAAAATGCCTGATACAAAAATGTTGCATTTTATTGTCAACACTAAGTGCTGTAGATGAGAATTTTTGGCTGCCTATTCTTATCTCTTTCGTTCCTATTGGCATTTAGATAAGGCATAGGAAGCAGTAGTTCTTTGCTGCTTTCTCTAATGGAAAAATTTTCCCTAAGCAGTTTTAGAACTTGCATATGGGTTAGAGCTTCGGGCTTGTATAAAGAGTGTCACATCTAGTATTTCATGATCTTTGGTCCAGCACAGTGCCATAACGATCACAGAGGAAAACCAAATAACCGAGGAAAAGAACTTCAGCATCCGATATACTACTACATAGCCATGTTTCTGATGGGCAAATGGCGTCGAACGAAAAATCAGCAGAACTTATAACTTATAAAGATGCGTCGTCTTAGAACGTAAGTCAGTTACGATTTTTGTCGTTTGCCCTAAGATTTTATCTTTACCAGAATGAGTAAACTCACGAACAGTTGAGTTGATTTACGAGCATAGATTATAACTATGACTAAACAAGGTGGCGCAAAATTAATCATTCAATTTTGTTCTTTCATACCTTTTTTCTAAATAAAAGAAATATTTTGAGTGATGGAAAACTTTATCTTTGGACCTTTATAATTTTTTCTGTTAAGTGGAAAAGGTGATATCCGTCAAGTGGCTGCCGCCAGTGTTGGTACACATTTGTGCATTGATACACAGTTGTGCATTGTTTTATCGCATTTTCCAGGCAAGATTTTTGGGGTTTACTCGTCCCATTTCTGTCGATTATTCTCTTTAAGGGCTGCAATTGTCTGAGGCTTGTTGGCATAAACCCGCGACTTCAAATAGCCCCAAAGAAAGAAGTCTGGGGCAGTTAAATCGGGCAATCTGGCTGGCCATGCCAAATCGCCAAAACGGGAGATTACGTGACCAGGAAACGCTTCCTTCACAATATCCATTGTGGCTCGTGCTGTGTGTGCGGTTGCACCGTCTTGTTGAAACCACATGTTCACCAAGCCCCGCTCCTCCAATTCCGGCAGAAAGAAGTCGTTTATCATGGCGCTGTAGCGTTCGCCAGTAACAGTTTCCGTATTGCCAATGGCATCCTCAAAAAAATACGGCCCAATCACTCCTCCCGCGTGAACGTCGCACCACACAGTGATTTTGAGTGGATGTAACGACTCTTCGTGGATGACACGCGGATTTTCAGTACCCCAGAAATGGAGATTTTGTTTATTGACGTAACCGCTTAAATGGAAATGCGCCTCGGCGCTGCGCTAACACCACCGATCGATTATTAGTCAAAAAAATGGACACAATTATGCTACGCTCTTACGGTGTATAGCGCTCCATTGCTTGTCTATTTGTATTCTGCAGCTGTGTAGTACACAAATGTCAAATATGATTAACGTACAACGCCATTTGCAATAATTATAACATTTTCCGATAGAGTGATTAATTTTGCGCCACCTTGTATATATGTGGGAGACTGCATAGAAAAATTTACCATGATGAGAAGGGACTGAGCTCACATCAGGGAAGAAGCATCGATTCGGACACATATACCTATACTCAGGTTTCGTGCGTGATACGACAGGTGCGTGTCGTTATAGACAGCGCCTTTTTTTTCTGCTGCTTAGCTAAAATAACGCTCTCCTTTTACTTGTCTCTTTCTCTCTCTTAGAGACTATCTGTATACTTCGTTCTTACTGCATTCGTATGCGTGCATAGTAATTAATTTAAGGGTTAATCATATAATAATAGTGATGAATCAAGTGGCTTTTTTACAAGTCAATTAAAGATTGTGGCAAGTATTCATCAAGGAAAATTTAATTTAACACTAGAACTACCGGCAAATCTGTCAGTTTAACAATTTTTTGCACTTTTAATTTAATACGCTTTCAAATTTCAATAAATAATTATTAATGGAAAGGGTTTTTGAATATGTCGTAATTCTCAATTCTATTAAACTTTGGCATAATTCATAATTACAAAAATATACAATTAAATGAAGAAAGAAAGGAATTGAGTATCAGCCCAATTGACTGGTTTTGGTAGTTCTAGTGTTAATATTGTTAAGATTCCATACCAGTTTCAGCGGAACCCTGAGCTATGTTCATATTCTCGTGAAGCAATCGTTTTCGCTCGTAAAGGTTACTGTAGGGAATTTAAGCAAATTTTCTTGTTTCATACAACGAGCCCTATGTGTTGGAAGTAACAAATATCAGAAAATGTTCCGAAATTATTATTTTTTTTGTTAAGTGCTTAAGTATATAAACATATAATTTTAAAAATATAAGGACAAAAACTTGAGCTCCTCATGAATAGAAAGAAAGAATTAGGTTCGATTCGATCCTTTACAAATTAGAGTTACGAATAAAGTAAATTAATGGTAAAATAAAATAGATTATAGATAGATTGTTGTCGGAGATGCTTCACTTTTAGCGACTTAGGATCATTCCTGTTCTGTTTATTCATTGATTTAACACCTTAATTAAATTAAGTATACTGTTTTTGTATTTTCTTTTTAGTCGATGATCCAAAATGCTGTAAGACCCAAAATATTTTAAAAATCTTACTACAGCTGGCCAAAGACGAAGGGATCTACTCTCTTTACCGAGGACTCATTCCTGTGCTAGAAAGCTTATGTATTTCAAATTTCGTTTACTTTTATACATTCCATAGTTTGAAAGCGTTAAGCGGATCTCCAAAAAAACAAAGTGTCCTCAAAGATCTCGTACTAGGCATGCTAGCGGGTGTTGTGAACGTTCTGACGACAACACCTTTCTGGGTAGTGAACACTCGTCTAAAGTTGAAAGGCCTTTCTGGTGTTTTAAATGAGAGCAACAAACACTACGCAAATCTAGTCGAAGGACTCCTCTATGTCGGACGGACTGAGGGTATGAGTGGGCTGTGGGCAGGAACGATCCCTTCTTTGTTACTTGTTATTAATCCCGCCCTGCAATTTATGATGTACGAAGCAATAAAACGCAAGTTAACTAAAATCTATGGCGAACTGCCTTCGCTCTCTTACTTTGCCATTGGAGCTGCTGCCAAAGCATTTGCGACAGTATTAACGTATCCTCTGCAACTAGTGCAGACAAAGCAAAGGCATGGAGGTGATAAAAAAATGAGCGTCCAAGACAGCACCGGGACAATTAAACTTCTCCTGCATATTGCTAAAACCCAAGGAGCTAAGGGTCTTTTCAGAGGCTTGGAGGCAAAGATGCTCCAAACAATTCTTACCGCTGCATTAATGTTTGCAACATATGAAAAGATAGCCACATCTGTAACTTCGGTTCTAACCAATCAACTTAGGATCAAATAATCTAGCATTATAGGTTTTTTTGGTGATCTGTATATTAATGTAATATGTATTAAAATGGACAGGCAACATGGCATATAAATTTTATTTATTTTGTTAGTTCAGAGAACTTTATTTCTGAAATTTGAATTTTTGATACATGTAAAAAATCTGAATGGTGTTTTGATATCAGGTATGTTTTAATAAATTTCTAAATATATCATATAGAACTTTGTTTTAATTATGCGATTTAAATTATATTTAAATAAGCATTTAACATTACAATCTCATGTTCTGTTTTTTATGCGAATTGAATTTTATATTTGCAAAAATGTAGTTTAAGTACGAAAGGCGTTGATAAGTCCGCGGTCCGAGATACTTAACGATGACTCATTATCACTTATGTTATCACTAATTGCGACACTCCTTGGTAGTATAAATACAACCATCTTTTGATAATGAGGTCATTAAAATTTTATCTTTTTAAAGACAAACGTCATCATGCCTACCGTTGCGACTAATTTTAATTAACAAGGCTGTAGAAAGCCATTTTGAGGGCAAAATTGCAATAATTGCGGGGCATTATTGTTGATATCAGCAACTTTCACAATTTCTGCATGCATTACGCGGAAACTATTGGATGGATTTAAAAGATATTATATTGGTAACCCACATATATCCTGTGCCAATATATATGATATTTTTTTATCCTCGAAAAAATACATTCCTGTAGAGTGTTGTGCGCGTGAACCCAACTGTAGAGAAACGGCTGTGGATATGGATGAGGTCTTGGGCACTCAAAAGCACTTGATTTAATTTACTAATTCGTGTTTATTTATATTCTTAAATATATTGCGGGGCACAACTCTGTCTACTTTCGCTTAATCTTATTGGAACAATTATCGTTTTTAAAAGATACTGACAAATTTCACAATTATTAGATTATGCCAGGAGGCCTTAATCTTGGCCGGGGGACTTTCTCTGGTTAGTTTGTTTAGTTACATCTCCCTCGTCCTAAAGATTTTTTTCCCTATTTATATGAATCAAAGCCTTCTCTCTCCCTTCAATCGGGTCATTGAGCGTTTTCCAAAAATCCTGCGGTCATTAATATTAAGCCTCAAGAATTGGGCTAATTTGGATTTCCTCGATTGGAAAATCCAAATTTAATTGCTTGCATATTTTGCGTATATTTGCATTGGTCCGCAGGAAATTCTCACGCTTGTTCAATACCTCATTCATAGCGTTGATTGGTTTCAGGGATTTCCAGTATCATGCAGGCACGAGCGCTGCGCTGATCTCTAGCGCTTACTAGTCTTAGGCTCGCAGGCAGCGCTTGCCTGCATTAGAGCCGGGCAATCTTAATTAGAGTAATGGCAAATGGCTTCAATGTTTACTTCGTTTGGAAAATGCTGGATGTGCATTAATTGTTTACTAGAGATCAGGGTACGTTGCTTATTATTAATGGCTGTTATGAATCGGGGATTCATAACAAGACTATCCAAAAACCTATAACTCTGAAAGTAAGGAGTAAAATAAAACTCTTATGGAATTTCACTTTTTTATATTATTTTTATTTTTGTAAATTTAGCTTTCAAATTCCAAATCGTAGCGCAGCATTTTCCATCTCAAATGGTACATTTTTTGACAGACCTCATCTGAAAGAAGAGATATAGATTGCGTAGCTCTGTCTATTTGTTATTCATTCCGCAAGGCGCGTACAAATTGCATTTTTTTTTTAAATTATATAACAATATATGTATAATAACATCGTTTTCATTGAAAAATATGCAACGAAGTTGTGAAATGCTCAGTTCTAGAAATGCCCTATACATCGCTAAACAGCAGGTTTAAGAAGTCAAAAGTGGTAATTAGAGCACTTTTGCATTTTTGCTGTAGTACATTCAGAAATAATTCGCCACATAACGTCTCCAAGTTTTTTTTTTATTCTTGTGTCATTTCTATCGATAAATCAGATACAAAATAAAATGAGATACTAAGAGACAAATTCCTTTTATTTAGTAATCAAAATTCTGTCTACGGTTCGCAAATTGGGCGGAAGATCGTTTAGCCGAAGATGGCAAATTTTGCCGAAAAATCATTTTTTTCGGACGAGGCTCATTTCCAACTCGGTGGTTATGTTAATACGCAAAACTGTCGCATTTGGGGCACGTCATTGTGGATAAGCTAATGTATCCACAACGACTGACTGTTTGGTGCGGGTTTTGGTTCGGCGGTTTTTCGGGTAAATTAAAACCGAAGACTTGGACGATATTTGGTTTCAACAGGACGGCGCTACGTGCCATACAGCGAACGTCACAATCGATCTTTTGCGCCATATCTTCGGAAATCGCATAATCAGCAAAAATGGTGATGTGATTTGAAGAAGTTGCGATTTGACGCCGTTGGACTGTTATCTTTGAGGAGCGGTGAAAGATAAATGTTACGCCAACAAACCAGAAACAATCCAAGATCTCAAGTACGAGATTGGAGCTGCTATTGCTGACATAAGGCCCGAAACAATCAAAAGTGTACTCAAAAATTGAATGGACCGAATGGGCTACTGCCAAGTCAGCTGTAGTGTATTTGACCGAAATTGTTTTTCATAAATAAATGACATAAAACAACCTTTCAAATAAATGTTCAACCATTGAAAAATATTGAGTATATTAAGTAATAAAATATAACTTCTACAACTTAACCAGTTAAATACAATTACCTTTTACTTCTATGCTATACAATACTTGCTACTGAGTTTAAACTACTTTTTTTTATATATTTATATACTAAGTACATCATATTCGGATATTATTGTCTTTTGATGGGTATTTTCAGTTTATTTTCAAATAATTAACCATCCTATTAAAAGAAATAAAAAACCAAAACATCTCACGTCAATATGTAAAACCGTTAAATATTTTTAACGTTAATGCGTGTTCAGAGATTAGTGTCTTCTGTGCATGTGTGAAATTAGTGGGCGCGTAGAACATTTCCTCTTCTGAATTACTGTAGAATACCTATGAATATATTTAAACAAAATAAATGAAACAATGTATTTTTGCGTTATAAAACATAAATTTATTTCAGAGAAATTACTCAACACTTTTGTAATATTTACAAAATTTACGTTTAATGCTCGTTTTATCCTTATTGGTCGAATTAGCTAACCCTAAAACATTTGAATTCTACTAGATTCACAATATTTCCTACTAGAAGAAATTGATAAATAGGATCGACTCGACTTAAATAAAATTAAGACTTAGAGCATTTAGAATCAATTATGAGATATACCTAGCATTAGAATCAATGATAAGATATAAGTGAGTCACAAAGTTTTTATAAATAACAGTTAACAATAAATAATTAATGAAAAGTGAGGGAATGAAATGCTAATCAAAATGGGAAAATGGTAATAATTTGAATAATTTTTGCTAGGGCAAAAGGCAGTTCGTAGCAGTGTTATTGCCATTAATACTACATAGAAATGATCGTGGTCAATTTCCAATTCCCATTTTGCATATATTTTTTTTTATTTGGATTTGGTTTAAGCATTTTAGTTAACATAGGCCATGGCCGCTCCTTTTCGATCGAAATGCCTCACTCGCACAAATAAGAAAGCTGCTACCAAGGAAGCTATCGCTAGCACTAGCAGAAGCATTACTAAGCCCCCGACAAAACTAGGAACCGACATGCAGATCGTTTCTGAATCAACTGATCTCGCAGATTGTATCACAACTGTTTCGTTGTTGCTGTTACTATTCAATGCAAAATTAACGTCACCCGGAGCGACTACTTGTATCGTGCGGCTTGTATTAACATCAGTCATTTCCTGTGCGTCACGTTTATAGATACGAGGTTTCATCACATCTCTCCGCCTCCTAACCCCTCTAAGGTCATCTAGGCCCTCAACAGATCTTGGCCGGCCGCCGAGAGAAACTAAGTTGCCACCGTCAATATCATCTTTCCTTTTTACTGTACTATATCCAGAATGCCCAGGTGGGGGTGGTGGTGGCAAATTAATATCGTTCTGCCCAGGATTAGCATTCTTTGGAGAAGGTGAACTTGCACCATTGCTTTCTGAGGTCGTCACAGCTGATGTTTGTGCTTGCGGTGAAGGAACAATGTCTGACTGATTCTCCGAATAGGCGCCAACTGCATCCAATGGGTGACGAGGATCTGGGTATGCTGACGGTGCACCATACTCACCGCCATATTCACCTCCTAAAGCACCTAAACCAGCGCCTGCATATTCCGCTGAAAGTGCATTCCCTCCTATTTGAGGAGCTCCATATTCAGCGGCTAGGTTGGGCCCATGACCACACTTAGGTTCAGGGCAATTGTATCTACAAACTTGAATAACACATTGGAAATGGACATTCATCGAATCAGGGAATTTGAATGCTTGGAAGTATGCAAACGAAACTACGGAAGCTGATGGACCGAAGTCCTTTATTTTTTGGAATTTACTCATTATCTTAGGCCGTACGACACACCCATGTTGATCGACAAGTTGTATTGGAGCGCGTTTACCATCATGAGCCACGCAGTTTCTCACCAACATATCGAATTTATTTTCATCGTCTTTAATAGCCAATACCATTGTCATGGTTTGTCCTATTTTGACTATTCCTGAAACTTCCGATGCCCAAGGTCCTTTGCCCACTTGAATTTGCATCCAACATTGTAAATTGTCTCCTAAGAAGTTAGCGGTAACCGCATGAAGCATGTCGACTTGGAATGGTCTAAACGTAACAGCCTTTTCGTAAAAATCATACCAGGTACAACGTAATTTTCTGGCTTGATCCCAAACTTCTTGAACGTACGGATCATATTGAATAATAATAGTATTTTCTACATAACTACCTGAAGGTGTTGAGGCTCCATAATTTCCTGTATTGTGATTAGCAGAACTTGACATACCACAGCTATTTAAAAAAATTTCAAAAGTTGCGCTCAGGTGTCCTGTTCCTGGCTTTAAGTGGACGCAATGTGAATCACTATAGAAGCCCTTTGAAAATATCATTCCATAGAAGGGTCGGTCGAATTCGATATTCACGCGCATGTGTGTTTTTTCACATTGCACTTGTAGGTGCTTAATTTGTGGGCTGTCGTTGGCTGATGAAAGTGGCCAAGGATCGTCTGAAACGTCGTTACTAGCACCAGATCCTAAAAGTCCTTGGGGGACACCATAAACTGCGGATGAAGAAGGAGGTCCATATACAGATCTGTGTTCAAGCGGTAAAGATGCTGAATCCCCTACTGGAGCGTCACAGTGGGCATTCTGAAAAAGATGAAAGTAATTACAAAAACAGCATGAAACTTGCTTTTTTAACGTACACCAAAGGTGAAATATTAACCAATAATAACAATTCTACAGAAATGTTGTTCTTGGTTTTATACTACGTAGGAGAAGGATCAAAAAGAGAAATCGAGAATATTGGGTGCATCCCATCCACAGTGATAGATCATTACATGGAAAATTCAAATTACTAGATTAGCCGAAAAATTGTTCGCCTTTTAACCTTTTATCGAATGAGCATAACCAGCTTCAATGAATTTGTCAAATTAATTGGACTAGCAATAGCGAAAGAGGATACAAATTTAAGGTTTTCTATGCCTGTTGAGGATTGTTGATTGAGCGTTACGATACGGTAAGATAAACCACAAATACTTATGAACAATTTTTTATTAGAATTAAAGTATTTTGAGAAATGAAGTTGTTCTTTGAATATTTGAGAATCATCTGAAAAATTTGAAAAATAATATATGGCTGTATCTTTGGAATTGTCTGGTGATGGAATATTCTGAACCAAAGGCAAATTGAGGGATGGAGTAAAACGGGTAATATAAGTCTGTAAAGGTTGTTGTGATGGCAAAATGTTACTCCCTCGATGATATACAGGAAAAGAGGACAAGTGTTTCTATAATATGTTGTAGCTAGATGGTTGAGGAGTAGTCGGAGCTCGCCTGGCTAGTTTTATCTGTTTAAAAATGTTGAGAATACCAATCTTAGCATCACGTTTCTTTTCAGCGGTTAAATTCTGGAGTGAAGGGACAAGAGATAAAACAAAGTTTATATCTTCATCAGCAATATTAGTCTCATTGCTTTTCAATGCTTTTAATAATGCTTCATCCAAATCCGATTGCTTCGGTACATTAGGCCTCTTCTTCTGCCAACGAATAGGTGTGGATGTAGAAGGTCCAGATTCGTCATCGCTTTCATTGTTTTCTTAAGAATCATTCACTTCCCAGTTACCTTCCGTTCGTCAATTTTGCGTGCATAGAAGTAAAAATAATAATTGTTCAAAGTACATATATTATGCCTCTTGGTCGCAGCTTGACCCGATTTAGTGTTTTTGTGCGTTCAATTCTCAACGAAAGCAATCCCGTAAATTAGCCCATCCTTATTGCATATCGCGACCTGAAAATATAATAATATATAATTATATAATAATATAATTCTTTACATATATCTGGCTACCGGAGCTAGTTTCAATAAGTTGTCTTTTGATTATCTGTGGGTGCTTCTACAATACAAGATATTACCAAAACTACATGTGAGATGGAACATACTTCAACCATTGTTTATGGCTAACCAAATAAGAAGATGGTTGGATGAAATTTGCAGACGAATTCTATAGTCACAAACATTTTCCAAACATCATTGATGTAATAGATGGCAAGCATATACGAATGATACAATCAGAACATTCAGTTTTATCATATTTTAACTACAAAAAGTTATTCTCTTGCGTTTTAATGACTTGGACAGATGCAAATTATAAATTTGTATATAATAAATGTTGGCTCTTATGGAACAGCTATTGATTCAGAAATATTTAAAGCATTTGAAATGGTAAAACGGCTTTCCGAGAAATTATTAAATATTCCCTCCAGAAGGCATTTGCCCAATGGATGATGACGAAAATGTTATTTCATTTTCAGTCGTAGGCGAGGAAGCGTTTAGGCTTCAAAATCACATATTACGTCCTTATGCAAAAAGAAATTTAAACTACACCAAGCGAATATTCAACTATAAACATACGAGAGCTCGCGTATGGTTGAATGTACTTTCAGCATTCTCGTTAACATGTTAATGTCATATTTTTCACCGTCTAATTGACGTGATTATCAATTTTTGTGTTCGAATTATTAAAGCTTCCTATGTCCTTCATAATTATGTACGAATCAGAGATGGAGTAAAATTCACAGATACTCTCTACAGTTGTTCCATGAATAACCTAACGATAATTCAAACCAACCGAAGAAGAAATAATATGAATAACGTGTGGCAGTACATGTCGCCATACTTTATTTCCCCTGGAGATGCAATTCCGTGTCAAGTGTAATAATGGTTAAGTTAATAACGTAAATAAATAATAATATACATGGATCGATACATACCTTGATTTGTTTTATCCTCGGCACTAAGCTGATTCCAATCAGGAAAAACTGCTTCACATACTTTCTCCCATAGTTTTTTCTTCAGATTATTCACATCAGAGTACAGTGGTATCTGGACATACGAGTTTAATTCGTTCCGTAACCTTGCTCGTATCTCAAAGCAATTTTCCCCATTGAAATTAATTGAAATGCCATTAATCCGTTCCAGCTCCCAAAACACCACCTCAGTTGTTTTTGTTCAGTGTTTTTGAATAAGAAAAATATATTTACAAGAAGAAACATTTATTTATAAATAACAAATATATATTCTATAAAAACATAAAAAAGAAAAAGTGAAGTGCTTACGGAAGCGCTTAATTTTCGTCACTGGTCTTCGCTTTTTTCGTCATGCTTTGCTCATTTTCACCTGTTTAAAACAACTGTCCAAGGAGGTTTGTTTCTTCCTCCCTTTCAGGATATTGCGGAAATGAGTTAGGCAAGTTTCGTTGAACAACTCCGATGCACGACCAGTTGCAACTTTTTCGGGGTGATTTTTATCCACAAACTCTACAACTTTCTCCCACATTCCCAAGATCTCCTTTATATCTCTTGTAGAGATAACCTCCTCGATCTCTAGCTCCTCTTCAAAACCAATTTTTCGTTGAATCACCGTATGCTGCTGCGAATGTAGATCGTGTAACTTCTCGGTTGTCAGCTCCTGAGACTGTTCCTCGACGAGTTCGTTCACATCTCTCTCATCCACCTCCAGACCCATGGATTTTCCCAGAGAAACAATCTCCTCTATCATTAACACTTCGGGTTCCAATCCTTCGAAGGCCCTTTGAGCTATAGCCTCAGGCCACAGCTTCTTCCATGCAGAGGTTGAGGTCCTCGTTGTAACACCCAGCCAGGCCTGATCAATAATTCTTAGGCATATCACGATGTTAAAACGGTCCTTCCAGAACTCTCGAAGGATAAGGTTTGTGTTGTCCGTCACCTCAAAGCAGCGCCGAAAAATGTGCTTGGTGTACAACTTCTTAAAATTAGAAATCAACTGCTGATCCATGGGCTGCAGGATAGGAGTGGTGTTGGGTGGTAGTTAGAGAACCTTTATAAACTTGAGCTCTTCGAGTAAATCATCTTCGAGATTTGGTGGGTGAGCAGGGACATTGTCGAGGACGAGAAGGGCTTGCATGGGTAGGTTGTTTTCCTGTAGATATTTTTTAACAGAAGGGCCAAACACCAGGTTTGTTCACTCCGCAAAGAATTTCCTGGTGACCCACGCCTTCGGATTTGCCCTTCACATAACTTGCAGTTTTTCTTTTAAAATCTTATCTTCTTCATGGTTATAAAAATAAATGTGATAATGTTTTGTAAATGTACAAAAAGCAAAAAACGCGAACCCAACTTATCAAAAATGCTTCGAAAACGAGGGAAACAAGCACACAGACTGAGGTCTAGTCTGAGGTGGGAGAAACTGTTAGACGCTGCACACGACACCAACATGTGCCCCGCATGTTGGGGTCATGTGCAGCGGTGTAGTGTGCGATTCCTCGTATCTCAAATCTTGCTCTCATCTCAAAGCAAAATATCACTCGTTCGGCGACTTGTATCTCAAAACACTCGTATATAAGGGCACTCGTATATCGAGGTACCACTGCATTCTTTAGCCCATCACACTTCTTTTATCGGCAGATATCGAATCGTTATAATGTGCGCACTTACATCTTCATACTGATTAAGAAACCGACCGATAGAAATCCTGTGGTCTACGGGGGCTTTAAAGGTTCGACGTTTTGCAACCATAGATAAGACTAAGCGCATCGCTGAGAAAACTAAATGCTATCCCAAGAGATTGAGTTTCTGGAGTGTTTCTTGGAGGACTATGGAGGAATGAGGACTATTTTGAAAGGGATTGATGAAGACGAATCTATTGGACCGATTAAGTTGAAATGCGGTATACATACGAATTTCTCTGACTCAAATACGGCATGTGTCGTAAATAAATGAATTTTGAATATGGGGATCACTTTTAGGGACATTATCAAATGAAAGCGTAAAGTAATACAAGAAAGCCTATAAGAAGTCTATGATCTTAATATTATGCATACAAACTTACATTTTCACCTTGTACGGAACCCTCTCGCGAGTTTAATTTGCACTTGTCAGGTTTTTTTGTTTAATAACTTCCATTTCTAATTAATCCTAATTCCTATATAAATTTTTTCCTATGCAGGGTGTTTTATATATCGTATTCCAAGAAAAATTTAAATGAAAGATCTGACCTAGACAAAAAAAATTATATAGCAGGAGAGGGGTATTTCAACCGTTTAGAAATTGCAGGATGAGTCATAAATTTAAATGTTTCATGGTACGCACATCATTACTTAATTTTCACTTTTTGATATACTCAGCACAGTGAGATCTAACTCAAGCCAAAAATTTACTAAATGTCCTTTCCAAAAATGTCAACAATGCTAACCTAACATCTACCACTGCAGGTACACTCACCGATTTAAGTTATGCTAACGCTAATGCTAATATCTTACAAAAACTGCTCAAAATGTCCTCAGCCAGTTTCAATAAATGCTAATAACCTCCTTCTAACTCCTGTTTAAGGTGTATTTTCGTCGCTCTAGTTCCAATTCTGCTAATTAATTCCTCTCTGGTGTTAACAGAACTTAAGTAAACTTCATTCTTCATCGTACAACGTAACAAAAAGTTCAATGGACTCTTTGGAGATATAGAAGGTCAAGGAATCGTGCCACCTCGTCCAGTTCAACGTGCAAGAAATTGTTCATTTCATTTTAGATTCACAATGTTACCAGTATGCACTGAAGCCCGCTCTTGTTGGTAAAACTTTGACCTTGCATTATCCAGAGAGCTGTCTTCAAGAAGTTCCGGACGTGTATTTTTCCAAAAACTCCGCATAAATTTGGCTATTAAGCACTTGCAGCAAAATCAAAGATCTTATTAAGTGATTGCCGATAATATCAGTCGAAAAATTGACACTGAATTTATGCTGAAATGATGTTGACCTTGTGCTATGTGGGTTAGTATTCGGCTAGGTATGAAGGTTGGGGAAGTTTATGGTACCACCCTTAGAAACGAAATGCAGAACTCAAATCTTCTTTCGGAATCACCTTCCAGTAGTACTTGTACTGGGATATGATGATACGGATGAAATCTCTCTCGATGAATAACTCTCCAAACTTTAGCTGAAGACACTCCTAATTGTCTTGTGAGTCGTCTCGCGCTCGTTTCAGGGTTTTACACTCCCGGTTCGTCTTAACCTCTAGAAAGTCCAGGAAAATACCACTCTTTGAGGTTATTTCAACTTACGAACGGAAGTTATCGCTTGGTTTAACAACTATAATCAATGTTCTTGTTGATTGACCCTCTTTTACAGCAAAATGCCCATCAGGTATTAGGAAAAGGGCGTCGGAATACAGCCAAGAATGGATGGTTAAGACAAGCGGCAATAAAATAAATTCCATTAACCTTATTATGACTTTTCAGTAGCAACAAAGGAATATATCTTTCTACCCCTATTTTATTTTTAAGATATATTGTACCTTTTTGGATTGAGTAATTCGATAAATATAATAAATAAGTACATTAATAACATGAATTTCGGAGAAAATTCGATATAAAGGTGAATTTTAGGAAAACGTAAAACATTTTTTACACTTTCCAAAGTGAGTACTTTCAGTGGCAATTGGTAGGTCAACATTGTTGACATTTTTGAAAAGGTCATCAGGATATTGGTAGAATTTTAATGTAAATAAATTTAAAAGTAACATTAATTTTGAATCTACTATTAGAAATTTGATAGACCTAGGCCCAATATAGTCGCGATAATTTTTCTAATTCAAGATAAATTAAATAAATAAGGTTATTTTGAGGCCAGCGATTGTTGTGTTATTGTACTTACTTATTACAGAACTACATATTGGAAATTCAAAATGGAGATGTTTTTCAAATTCGGAGGGTTTTAATGAAAATGTATGTAAAGCTGATTCTGTAACATTAATTTTCAATCAGCTATAAACATTTTTATATTCAATCCAAAATGACAATATCAATTTTTTCGAATTTGACGTAGTTAACACCATCAACACATTATACTTCATTCTGAATAGAACTTAATTATGAAGTAAAATTTTGTCATAATGAGATAGCGGCTACTTTATTAATTAAGAAATATTTAGTCTCTGACGCAATATATTTCTTTCCATGGCACTTTTCCTTCGTAAGTTTTAATAATTGATTATTTTACAACGTTTTGTGTTCAGGAATGTTTAGACAAATTTTGAAATTGTCAAAAGTAATAAAGTACACAAAATAGTGTTTCACTACATCATTAGGTTATACTTCAAGTTCTAGGGGTATTTTGTGCGAATTATTTACGAATTTGCTATCAAAATTTCGAAACTGATCTACGATTTTAAATTTTGTGTAAAATTTGGCGAACTAATTTCTCGATTACTAATTGAAAAAATTTCCATTTCCAAATTAAATTCATAAATGATACCTATTTGATATATTTATCCGGATTTTTGTCTTAAGCCCCCAATTTTCACAATTTACTACACAATTCACACTTTTTAATACAAACACCCCAAATATCTGGAAAAAAACAAAAAATTATGATTAATTCTAATGTTTTCTTACCCTTTTCCTCCAGATGACGATTTGCAGACAAATTGATGACACTTTACATATCAAGTTTCTCCTCCAATCTTTTCAGCACCGTTCAGAAATTATGAACATGCAATTGCAGTTCAATGATCACCTCAATATTTGCATAAAGAAAATTTTCAGTAAATGAACAATTTGTATAAGGAAAATTTAAACTTATTAGGTTACACAAATAAATATGGAGGTGATCACCTCAAGGTGATGAAAAGATTGGAGGGCAACTTGGTATATAAAATGTCAACAAATTGTCAGCAAATCGTCATCTGCTCTAGAGGATAAATAAACATTAGAATTAATCATAATTTTTTGCGTTTTTCCAGATATTTGGGGTGTTTAAAGTGTTAAAAAGTGTGAATTGTGTAGTAAATTGTGTAGTGTGTTGTGAAAATTGGGGGCTTAAGTTATAAATTCGGATGAAAATTAATAGAAACTCGCGAAAAAAACATGTATGAAAGAACGAAATGTTAAAATTTTAAAGTCGTGCATCTTCGAAAGTAGATGCGTCCAACAACAAATTTTGCATAGTCGTTCATTTGAAGTCGAAAAGAATGTACAAATTTTCGTAGAAATCGAGGAGATTTAAGGATTCTTGACATAACCCGAAATATTAGTTTACGGCTTCATAAAAGTCGTAAAATCTTTTGTTTTGGCTAACAAAGTCTTAAAATTAATTGTTGTGTCTGAGCCGTGATTTTTTAAATAAATAATTTAAATAATTCTTTTAACATTGAAGAGTTGTTGTCTACGAGAAGTATACTTATTGAAAAACTATTTGACTTATTTCTTTCCAAATTTGGTTTTTTTCATTAATGTTTATCGTTAAAATGACTGGCGTTTTGAATAACTAAAAACGAATTAAAAAAAGACGATTGCCATTAAACACGAAAATATACTTCCGTCTTCTAGAATAATTCGTAATTAATCTTAAATAATAATTTTAAATATTTCATAACTGTAACTAACAAAAAATGTAAGCAAAAAGTCGTTGGCATTTCTGTAAATTATTTTGAAACGTAGTCAGTATACGCTTGATAGCTATAAATGGCAAAAACTCGAGAACTTCAACTTAAATTGAATATGTATGTCCAAAAAACTTTTACAATAAATTTCTGAGCTAAATATAACCAGCAAAAGATTTATTTTCGCTGCAAAAATCATAATTACTTATTTATAAATTACTTAACAAAAAGAAATTCGAAATTAGCACACATGAGTGCATAACTGGATTTTTTTACTGACCGGAGTCCTAGTAACGGTCATCAGAGCTATCTTCTTCTTTCGAAACGGCTATTATTGCAGCCACATGAGCCGGTTTTATTGCGTTTATGAGTTTATATTTTTTTCCTAGAGCGATTCATGTTGCCGCTGTCTTTTTATTATTTCATTAGAATTTGGTCTTTCTTGTCGGCACGAACGATCAATAAAAAAATTGCTGCACTTACCTCGAATATAAAAGCAAGTAATATGATGATCGCGAGCCATCGTCGCGAGCAATGTCCCATTTTGTATAAATAATCACAATTCCCTCACTATTGGTCGCCTTTTTTCTGTAAAAAACATGAAAACAACAGGTTAAACACGTTAAAAAATTAGTGCGCTATATTTATTTGTCTTAGTCGTTATATTAACTGCATATCTAGATTTTTGTAGTTCATATGCGACAAGGTTAATACTGTACCCCCTTACAGAATCAACTCAGTCCGCGGGTGTTCGTTAAACTTATTTGAAGAATGAATTAATTGTTGATTTTTTAACAATAAGATTGCCATTGAAGAGCATTAAGTGAAGAATACTTTACAACAATTAAGTGTGTCACTTACAATCATACCACAATTAATTAGTAACTACTTCTGTTTCATTATTTTTCATTCATATATAATTTAAATATTCCACAAGGCAACTTTTCAGATCATAAACACAATCTTATCACTCTGCAAATCACTATATCACAAGAATTTTCATTGATCTTCACAACCGTTCTATGCAGTCACAAGTAAAGAATGCATGCATTACACCTGTTTTCTTTAATAGATACAGATCTGATCAGCTACCGATTCACACTGTTTTCACACCGCGTTTTCCACCTTAATTCCACAGAAGTCGAACGGCTATCAAGGTAACTACAGAAATACTACCCACAAGTAATCTGCTGCAGCGATTGTGATGTACCCCACAAGTTTGTTCACTCGGGAGTGGGAAAATTATAAATTTCTTCTTCGGAGCTCTTTAAAATCATTTCCCTACGGGTAGAAGTGAGAAGTAGAAAAACTGAAGTCGGGACCACCAGACAAAGAATCATGTGGACAGGCATTAGATTGGAGAAAAGTTACAGTACGTATACTAAGTTGTTCCATTGACCTACTGATACAGAACCATTCAACTATATGCGCGCATATAACGTGTAACTGCTGCGGAACCCAACTATGCGACTGAATACATAGGTACTATACCCGTGCTATTGTATTCACGATGCGTTCAGTCGAGGTTTTTACCTGAAATCCAATGCGGATCCTATTTGTTTTCTCGTCGTTTTCCTATTTGTTTTCTGTCGTCATCTTTTACTTTCGGAAACTTCTCCTCGTCAATTCCGTTTTGTATCTTTTTACATTTATTTTTGAAGCAAGTGAAAGTTACTTGAACAGGCGACAATTTTAAGAATTTTTATTTTCCGCTCAATTTTAAAATATTTTTTTATTTCTTAACGAAGATAATCGTTAATGCGATATATGTTGGCACACTGAAACGGAAATCATCTCACACAAAGATCTATTCACACCTTATTTGGGTTACGTAGTAATTTCTTGCAACTAAACGCATTTTGAAAATTCCTCAGACTTTTACATATTTTCTTTGAGTTATTAACACTAGAACTACAAAAACCAGTCAATTTGACTGGTACTCAATTTCGTCCCTCATTTAATAGTATATTTTTGAAACTCTCTTCTGATTTATGCCAAAGTTTAATAAAATTGAGAATTACGACATATTCAAAAACATTTTTCATTAATAATTATTAATTCAAATTTGAAAGAGTATTAAATTAAAGGTGCAGAAAGTTGTTAAGATTACAGACTTTCGCGCCGGTAGTTCTAGTGTTAAATTATTATTTTAATATTTTAAATATAAATTTTGAAATTGTGTTTAAATGGTCTATCATTAGTTAGTCATCATCCTCGAGCATAATTCTAAAAACGTTGATGTAATTTTGACCGCAACGCGAAGTTGACCCCACAACAATTATAAAAAGTAATAAAAACATCTTTTCTAGAAGGTAGATTTTCAATGTGGTCACAAAGAACTAATAAAACTGTCCCCGGGAACGCAAAGGAATTTTGATCAAATTTTATTTAGGCATTAAGGAAGTCAATACTTCAACCGAGGTAGGAAACGCAGACAATTAGTGAAACGAACCAAGGCTGCATTATCTTCGAAGTTAATATTTTAATTACCCTTCTAATACAGAAGCCGTACTTCACTGTTCTAAGCCGAGGCTCTTAAACTAGCATATACAATAATATAAAATCTAAAGCAGTGTTGTAAAGAATTATTAAAAAATTGATTTACATGTGTACTAAAATACTTCCATTGAATTTAGTAATACCCTTTTCTTTTGGTATTAGGCGCCAAACCTAACAATTGTTGGTCCAGCATGGACTTTTCTAAATTAACAAATCTAGCTGCTATTGCATATTTACGCTCAAAATATATGCATTTGTTTTAAATGTTTTTGAACTCGAATGCACAGATTTATCATGTAATATTTGAAAGTTACACCACATTAAAATTGAAAACGTAATTTTTCAATTTGTCATCAATATGTGCAAAGATCTTATGAAAAATGTTTAAGCCTATACATAAATGATATGTTTTATTTTTTTGATCTAGTAATAGTTAGATCTTGACTTATGTACATGTAGCGGTGAAATAATAAAAATACATATTCAAGTAGTTTGCCATTTTTTTCTAAAAAGAGCCGAGAATTGTGATAAGTGCATAGTAGCTTCGTCAAGTAGGGATGCATTGTGAATTTTCGAATAATGTAAAATTAATGCAATCAAATTATTATAGCTTGGGAAGACCTACGAAAAACTGTAGAATTCAACAAATATTTTCTAAAAGAGGATCAAATGATGAAGTTAATTCCAACAATACTACATAATTTTCTCAATTATTCACAGCTATAGAATAATATGGTAATGTGGTCTAAAAGTAAATTTTGATGGCGGGAAAATAGCATGCGTCAATAAAAGGTTCCATAATTTCCTTATTCTTTGTAACTTTTTTGTGATGTTGTAAATGTATTGTAAGTTATGTGAAAGTGATACAGATTTTTTATGACTCGAAATTGCAGCACAGATTGCTTACATGATTACATAAATCATTTAAGCAAATATACAAAAATCATTAAAGCCAATTACTAACCTGAAAATGTCGAATATAGTTTTTCTTTTTCTAACTTACTTCCACTACTAAGTCACTAAGGTTTTGGGTACAATTGTTTGTGCTGCTTATTTCTTTTTTTGCAACGGTTCGCAGTGAAAAAGGGGTTTCACCTAATTGCGTTTATATGACATTACTGGAGCATTTAGTATTTGTTTGTACAGGGTGGTCCATCTAGTATTTGGAATTTTAACTACTCATAATTAGAAGTTTAGTTGATTATATGTCATTCTTGACTTGTCAGAAATTTAGTTTAAGGTTTGACATTTACGAAATTGGACGGTATTCGCTTGAAGAAAGTTGGAAAATATTAAAAACTTATTTCCAAAGTGGTGAGTCTTCTACTTAAACTGAGAAATTTGAAAAAAAAATTCTTCAAAAAAACTCAAATCAATTCGTGAAGCGAGCTCGTGAAATTGGAATGTTGGTGGATAAACCAATCCGTGTATGTACTCGTCCGGTGCGCTCAATCGAAAACATTGCTGCTGTTGCTCAAAGTGTGCGTGAGCAACCATCAACATCAACTCATCATCGTTCTCAACAATTGGACATTGCACACACTTCTTTGATGCGAATTTTTCATAAAGACCTTGCCATGAAGCCATATAAAGTTCAATTGGTACAGCAGCTAAATCCGGTTGACCATCCGAACTGTCTACGGTTCACAAATTGGGCGGAAAATCATTTGGCCGAAGATGGCGAATTTTACCGAAAAATCATCTTTTCGGACGAGGCTCATTTCCACCTCGGTGGTTATGTTAAAGAGCAAAACTGTCCCATCTGGCGAATAGAAAACCCGCACGTCATCGTGAAAAAGCCAATGCACCCACAACGAGTGACTGTTTGGTGCGGATTTTGGCCCGGCGGCAGCATCGGCCCATTTTTCTTCAAAAATGAAGACTGAGCCGCCGTAACCGTCAATGGCGAGCGCAATGTTCGATTGGTTTTACAGGGAAATTAAAACCGACGATATTTGGTTTCAACAGGACGGCACTACGTCCCATACAGCGAACGCCACAATCGATCTTTTGCGCCCTATATTCGGAAATCGCATAATCAGCAAAAATGGTGATGTGATTTGGCCGGCAAGAAGCTGCGATTTGACGCCGTTGGACTAGTATCTTTGGGGAACAGTGAAAGATAAATGTTACGCCAACAAATAAAAAACAATTCAAGGTCTCAAGTACGAGATTTCAGCTGCTATTGCTGACATAAGCCCGAAACAGTCGAAAATGTACTCAAACATTGGATGGACCGAATGGGCTACTGCCAAGTCAGCCGTAGTGGTCATTTGACCGAAATTGTTTTTCATAAATAAGTGACATAAAACAGCCTTTCAAATAATTGTTAAACCATTGAAAAATATTGAGTCGTTTTTTTTATAACAAAAATATTTAAATGGGGCACCCTGTACATATTTTCAATTTTACGGCACTTGGAAATCTCTCTCAATCAAAACCCTCAAATCAATTAATCCAAAACAACTTTGAAATACAATAAGTTGAGTTTTGTTTCTCTGTTTTCATCGCATCACTTTCAACTAAATTCACCTGATTGGTTTCTGTGTGAGACAGGCAGTTATACTTTTGGACATGCCATATATTTTGTAATTACTAATTCACATTTAGTAAACAAATAATTTTATGTAATCAGTATCGGTCGATATTTGGTGCATTGCATTGACAACTGTTTTGAGAAAACACGTTCAAAAATTTCATTGGGCGTACCGTAACCTAGGGTACTTACACGTTTTAAGTTTTATATCTTAAAAATTATTAAGAATTTTTTAATGACAATTTTTATTACTTGCTCTCAAAAGTTTAAACCAATTTACATATAACACAAAATAACCATCGATCTTTTCAAAATTTCAAAGTAAAAATTAATAATTAATTCGTACTTATATTTGAGGTCACAGTAACTTTTAAATATTTAATTTGTTGCCCACATACCATGAAATGATGAAATTGTGAAATTAGGTATTTAGTTTATGTAACACAACATCCTTAATTTCATCTTATTTCATTATTATTATTGGTAACCTGGAATTAAATTTCCAAAATGAGTTTATTTAATAGTTGAACGAAATCAGCCACGAGAATTAAGTTACCAAAATATACGAGATTTTCATGTAATCGACGGTTATTCCTTCTGAGATGAACTCACATAATGATACATCAGTTTTTCCTAGGAATACATCAAATTAACTATCAGAAGAAATCAAATTCGTTCCGCTGATTCATATCGGGACTGCGTTAGAGTTGAGACGGTGGAAACTCCACTAATTTCTGTTGCAACAAGAAGGCACAGCGCACATTTCATAATTACCTTTCCCCTGGATCAAAAACCAAATCAAAGGTGATTAACCCGCAGGTAGATAAATCTGTACACATCAAGCCGCCTAAGTGATATAAATTCACTTTGATTTGGCTTTCCATTAAATGTGATATGGGTATGAGTAATTGGTATCCTTTTGGTAAGGATTCGTCTTCCACTGAAAGAATCGTTTTTAAAATGCAGTCGGCTTAGAGCGATTCTTTAAAAATTAATTAGGTTGCTGGCATGGTGGTCAGAAAAAACTCTGCACAATGGCTTGATAAGTGCATGGGAAAGGGTTGCTAAGTAATGGACCATTTCGGACGCTGCTAATAATACGAGATTCTCCGGACGCGAGATACACTGATTTTCTACTAGATTCACTAGGGTAGCACACATATGCATAATGGAGCCAAGAAATTTACTAATCGGAAGATACACTTCAGCTCCATATGAGCTCGCCTTGTTAATAACCGCTTTCTCTTCCAAATTATTCAGAGTGGAAAGTACATCTGTGCTGTATACACATTCAACTGCTCTAGAAAAACAACTTTGCGTTATCTGCCCCCCAGAGCTGTGATTTATGAGTCAGAAAGAAATTAATACCATACAACTTCTCCAATTTGACGATAAAATTACCAAGTGATCGATATGGAATAGATTATACCAAGATTATATTTTGAAATATGATCGTTATTAGTCGATCGAGAGCTTTTCCGCAAAGACGTTAATAAGCAAACTTTTTTGTTTCATTTATTTATTTCGCAGTTGAAAATTTATAACGACTTCTATCCTATGAGACATACGATTACAATTAAAAGCTTTAAAAACTACATACTCCTTTATTCAAAATTAAATCGAAAACATATCAAGCCTGAACGTAACTCCACCTGCGAAAAAAGGTGTACCTATATATGTAAGTTAGCAATTATGCTGCTTTTGAACTATTTTTAACTGAAACCAGGAAGTAATCCTATCCATATATCAGCAATATATACATGTGTAGCAGACAATTAAAAAATTTTATTTTTACGATTTCGTGTAAATATATTTGGGTAAGTTACACCTACCTCTATAAGTCTTTAATCGGTATGTACAACTTTTATCCTATTGGAAGCAACCGACTTATGGCCTTTAAAAATTTGCCTAAGAGTTAGTTATAAGTTATTTTGAAAGTTGAGAAAGTTAAATAGCGCACCCAGAAAAAAAAAGTGAAACAATATTAAAACAATGAAAATCAAATGTGATTTGACGTCAAATACCGCTTTAATATAATAATAAAATTTTTTTTAACATATTCAAAAGCAGCCGGCTTGATTTGATAAAAACATATTTATAATAATATTTTAGAAATATTACAATATGACGTTGGATTTTTAGAATATCTCTAGTTAAAATGAAGCATTAAAAATCCAAATTGTTCAACATAATCTGATCTGGAATTTTGCGTAGAATTGAGTTTTTTAAACTTTATCTTTAATTCTTTAGAATTTGCAAAATTCCACCAAATTACGATGATTTTTACGCATCCAAACTTCAAGTTATGAAGTTAAAAAGTTATTAGGTTATGATTTTTATGTAAACTGAGCACACGTCAGTGATGTTTGATATTCTTTCCGCATAATTAAATAGTTAAATAGCTAGGGGTCATTTTTCACAAATATCAAATCATTTACCATTGCTATTCTCTCACCAAATCATACATCCGTTCACATCAATATGTAAGGAAAGAATAAGGAACATCTATCTACCATATTCCGCAATTCATATATACAGTAGCAAAATATTTATAAAATAGGCTTATCGTAATTAATTTAAAAATGATTAGCTTACATACAAAAATTAGAATAATGCATTATTAATTTAAAATAAGCATTTGTAACTTTTTATTAATCATATATTTTAAAAATGTTGCAATCGAAAATATTTGTATTTGATTTTAAAGAAAACTGTGATTATTATAGGACATTACATGCTCTATTCGATTATATAGGGAATTGCACGCTCGTTCGTTGAATCAAATTCGTAATTTGATTTATTTTCATATAAAAAAAACAAAATTAAATTTTCACAAACTTTAAACGTTTAGTTATTTTTTTAAATACTACCCAAATGCAAAATAGTTGATCTAATGACAAATTTTAACAGTCTATTTTATAATTAAGCCTTTATTTTTCAAATAACTATTTATTAAATAAAATTTAATCTTGTTTTATAATCTCTGGAAGTCATGTCCTTAAATTATTTCAAAACATATAAAATTCAGGTCGCAAATTTAGTAATAATTTTATTTTGCATTATTGAGTAGCCCTGCAAAACAGTTGGTCTACCCGAAATTGAGTGCAGAATAGTTGGTTTAAGTTGTTTTTATTCACTCTATTACCATTTGATGACATCGCCTTTGTTCTTTATCACGTCATTTATCCTTCGAGGCATAGTTGCCACTAAATTTTCACATTCCTCTTTTGTTATGGATTCCCAAACAGTAGTGATTAATGAACGAAGTTCTTCAAGGTTTCTGGCCGGATATTTTTTGAGTATTTTCTTCATTTTTCCCCAAAGAGACTCTACTGGAGATATCCCAGATATTGTGGACCTTGCTGTGTAGCAGGGAGCTCCGTTCTGTTGGAAAATATATTCTCTTTCAGCAGACACCAGTTTTTTAATAGAAGGAAGAAGCTCCTTTTCTAGTATATTTTGATATTTTGCCGCGGTTATTGTACCATTTACGATGCATAGTTGACCTACGCCTTGACCAGACATACATCTCCATAGCATTATTGATGCCGGGAACTTTACAGTTCTTTTCAAGCAGTCTTTATTAAATTGCTCATCCGAAGTGCGAATAACTATTTTCCCATTATCTCCAACATACGCGAAAAATTTCGATTCATCGCTCCATATAACAGATTTCCATTGCCTGGGAAAAAAAATCTAATCTTTGTGTGACTTGGCCCACTCTAAACGTCTTTTCGTTTGATTTACGGTAAGATGTGTTTTTCCTTTGTCTGTTTGAAAACGCAAGCACTACAGTTCTATACCTTCTTTCATGGATTCGTCTTAACTGACTTTATAAAAATTGTATCCTAATATTTTGATTTCTCTCATGCACGTATCTACTGAAATGTCTCTTTTAAGAGTTTTTATCCACTTAACGGTTATAGCAGCAGAGTTAGCACGACGGTTTTCTTTGATTATTGCTTTTAAATTTCCCCTGTCCCTTAAACTAGCTATGCACGGCCTTCCTGTTTTCTTCGTCAAATCAATGTTTCCTCCTCTTTTGTATAAATTAATTATATTTTGAATCGACGAACGGGGTACTCCTAAGTTTTTAGCGATTTTATACGAAGAATTTCCATTTTTAAAAGAATTAATAATTACTTCCCGAAGATCGGGTGAAATTGGTTTACCACGTGGCATTATCACAAACTAAATGACTAATCTGGCTATGAGCGACTAAAGAAATGAGTGTAACTGCATCTAGAATAATTCCATTAAATTTGCAAACACAAACTTAACTAGCATTACATCAAAATTTCAGAGTAGACCAACTATTCTGCACTCAATTCAGGGTAGACCAACTGTTTTGCATGGCTACTCAATAATGCAAAATAAAATTATTACTAAATTTGCGACCTGAATTTTATTTGTTTTGAAATAATTTAAGATGATGACTTCCAGAGATTATAAAACAAGAATAAATTTTATTTAATAAATAGTTATTTGAAAAATATATGGTTAGTTATAAAATAGACTGTTAAAATTTGTCACTAGACCAACTATTTTGCATTTGGGTAGTATATGCAATAAAAGACCAAATTTCATAATTGGATTTAGTGCAAAGATGAAGTTTTTTTTCTTTCGGGCTAATTTCACCAGTTTCACCAGTAGAAAATTAGATTATTTTAGGTTATAGGCTATAATTTATGAACATTTTGCGAAAATAAACTAACGATACGATGATATTTGTGAATAAAGTCGGAAAAAATCGTCTCTTCTGGGAGCTTCCGTGGCGTGCGCTGCGTAAATAGTTAAAGTTACACTAAAATAAAATAGTACCTTTTTAAAAGTTTTAAAAAAAAAGTCTGGGATAACATATATCTATCTTCTAAGGTTGACTCACAGACAGAATGTTTTTTGTGAACTATTAATGATAGTTCAATGATTTCTTACGTTTTATTACGGTAGGAGGGACGGGGGGGTAAACGTTATAAATTACGTAATCAATTGAAATTAAATTTTGTTCAAACATGCATTTTTATCAGAAGAACCTGACGTGTTTGTCATCGAGTCGATGGATGATTGGTTGCGAAACGAGTGGACCGAGATTTAGTCGCTGTTCAATCTTATCAAATTAATATAAAATATAAATTATATTAACGGTTGTGAATTATCAGATTTTAATATAAAAATAAATGTCTAATTTCAAAATGATTATGATTACTATTTAGGGGGGGGGGAAGATTTCCTTAATATTACTGTTGCTGGGAGGGAGGTCATAAATCAAGAAAAAATTGATTGCGTAATTTATGGACAGCCCCTTAGGAAATATCACAGAATTAAAATAACGTGCGCAAAAAAATAATATCTTAACGATGAGGGCGGAGGCGGCAGTGGCAGGCGGGGCGGCGTGGGTCCATGCATGCGACGCAGTGCGTCGAACGTGATGTGTCCCAAGGATAGCCGAACATTCCCGAAATTATTATAAACGAGATAGAGACTCGAACGGGTAAAAACACGAGTCATTGCGAGCGGTCGTGCGAAGCCGAGGCATATACATAGTTCTATATAACTTTCTTAAAATGAGTTAGGTAATCAATTATAAACTTCAAAGTCAAGTAAGTTCTTCTACGTATTTGTAATAGCTAGGAAACGAATAGATATCTAATAATTAAACTTTAGTCCATTGAGAATGTAAGCTTGCTGGGTACATTTAAAGTTATAAGCTAAGAAGTATTTATTTTTGTTATTATTATATAATATAAGTAATTTATTTAGAATATAAGAATACATTATTAATTAAGAAATTAAGGGGAAATATCTAGTGCACAGGGGGTATTACATATAATTCCTTGGTGCACGTGCCGTAACTGTGCGCATGTTCCGTACTATGTACACTGCTGATAGTGCGACTATACCCTCCTCGTGGTAGTGGTTGGAAACAGAATCCCAATTAAGTCATGTCTCTGCTGAGTGTGCTGGTTAATTTTAGTCGGACGAAGAGGATGGTAACTATTTTTAATAAAACTAACAGGGACACATGCAAAGTCTCAGTAACTCATGGCAGCTGGTGAGCATGAATCAACATCCTATCAGCCCCCTAATATAGGGTGTCGTACGTACCGTGCCCATGGTGGGTTTGCAACCAGTCGGTAATACCGACTATATTCTAACGCAGCCTTTCTGATACCTGTCCACCTCAGGTCGTAACCACGGATTTGCCATGCAAGGGGTGCTGCATGGATGGACATCATTTCTCCGAGCGTACGGAGCAGACCATGAGCGTCGCCTCATCGAGAGATAGAGGTTGCAAGAAACACTTGTTTTTTATGAGATCTCCCAAACCCGCATTGGATAACCCCGACGTTTCAAAAACCCTCAAGCTCTCTCATAATTTTAATCTTCCTCGTCTTCTCTGGTTTCTCCCTGATGATGATTACTCCTCCTATTTCCTCAGTAATGTATTCTCTGCTACTATGGTAAGTCATTAATTATTGACCACTAATCTTGACAGAAATCTTGATCTTGTTTTCTCTTCCAATCCGCTTGACTCGGTCGTTATCGAAACCTTCCATCTTCTTTCCACTTTTGATTCGTACCACCTTCCACTCTTCCTTCCTTTTTTCCATGAATTGTCAATCCATCTCACTAATTCGGCAGGCCGCCTTTATTATAACTTTCGCAAAGCAAATTTTATAAAGCTTAACCTTCTCCTAAATCATTCCAACGTCCTCACATCCTTATCAAACTCCCAGTTATGAATAAATAACAGCGTCACCATATTTTACTCTGAACTTTTCAGCTGCCTGTCTCAATATGTTCCCTTCGAATCCCTAAAGACTCGCTCCTCATCAGCTCCATGGTATGATAAAGAACTTCGTTCTCTACGCAATAAAAGGAACAAATGATAGCATTACTTTCTCCTATCAGAGTTCGATGCAGATCATTCTTTTTACGACACCACCGCTTCCATCTTTTCCGAACGGTGCGAATCGCTCTACAATCTATCTATCTATCTATCCTCCATGAAATTCAAACTTATTTCCGAGCCTAAACAATTCATTAATTCATTAATGTAAAGCGAAAATCCAACGGTTACCTCTCCGTCCTTAAGCTCGGCGATTCATCCTCATCTAACCCTTCTGAAATTGCCAACCTTTTTGCTGAATTTTTCAGTCAATCCTTCAACGACCTCGATTCCACCCCTGATCCTAACTACTTTTTTTACATGCTAAATTATGCTTCCTAGTTTCTATCGACATCGACCTACGTGAGCGAATACAACATCGGAAAAACAACAGTAATGAGAAAATTAGAACACCAGAGCGTAATCAGCGAAACTTTCCTCCGCTACCAACCAAAAGTTAGTGATATCAGCACAAATCCTAACACAACTAATAATATGGGTATGATCTGGGCTGAAGCAGTCAAAGGAAATAACAACAATATAACTTACTCAAACTCAAATTCTAACCTATTCTCGTATTAGGAAATTGTAAAACAAAAGCCGAACAATTTAATGCCATAACACAGGTTGCAATTAAATGTGTCTATGGCAGTTAATCATAGTATAAGTTTAATTACTTGGAATGCTCGTGGCAATAGAAACAAATCCATTGAATTCTTTAACTTTATAGTTAACATAATATAGGTATTGCTCTGTTTCTGTAAACAGAGCACTTAGACCATCAATAAATTTTAGTAGTTCCATTCCTGCTACCGATTAGATAGAAATAACCAACGAGGAGGAGATGCTCTATAGTGGTAAACAAAAAAATTAATGTTAACTTATTACCTTCTCTTAACCTGAAAGTTGTTGAAAGAATAGGAGTTGAAATTATTACGGCGGATGGGAAGAAATTGAATTTAATATCAGTTTATTTTCCGGGCTGTCCATCTAGTGGCAAAAGAAAAGGCACCTAAGGTATGACGTGCTTAAGCTTACGCGCATTCGCGACCCATATTTGATTGGTGGTGATTATATTGCAGACATCAGGACTGGGGCTGCTTACGCGCAAATGTGTAAACATCTTACATAACCTTATCCAAAGTATACCAGTTATAATGCTTTATCCTCCAGAAACACAAAGACCAACCTCTCTGTTTTAGATGTATTTTTGACCAATAGACCTGATTTAATTACACAACCAACCACTATCAATAATTTATCTTCCGACCATGTGCCAGTTAGTACAAAAGTTTCGTTTTCTACACCAAATAAAAATAGTCTATTCTTAAATATCAATAAATTAAATTGGATTAAATATTGGAACTCTATAAAATTAAAAGTATAATCGGTAATGACATCTTTATCCCTAACTAATGTTAATAGTACTGAACAGATAAAGTACATGTTCAAATTTATTACTGAAATAACAAAACAAGCAATAGAAATTGCTAGCCAATTTCTAAACTTTTAAATGGTTTCAGTAAAAAATCCATATCTTTCTGGAATATAACGAAAATAATTAAAAAGAAACACACTCCCTCCCATCAAATATAATAACACCAGATGCTTCACGGGTACAGAAAATGCACATGCATTCTCAAAAAGGTTCTCTGCAAACAATGCTCTTTCTCTTCATCAAAGTGACGCGGAAACCAATAATCTAGTCTATAATAACATTGCAACCTATTTTGAAGATTCTCAGATTCTTGAGCAATTGAAAGATCGAAAGATCTCGGGCTTAGATAATATAACAAATATCTGCATTAAAAACTTTCCCAAATCCGCAGTTGTCTTCTTAACATTTATATTCAATTCATGTGTTAAATTATTTCCCTAATGACTGGAAATTAGCTAAAACAATCCCACAAACCAGGAAAGCCATCAGAAGAAGTCACCAATAAGCCTATTAAATTCCTTGGGAAAAGTGCTCGAAAAAGTCATAAAACATAGAATCGTGAAGCATATATGGATGAAAATAATATCCTACCAAATGTGCAGTTTAGTTTTACAAGTGCGCAATCCACCCCACACGCTGTAGCCAAAATAACGCAGCACACGAAAAGAAATCTATCTGAGAAACAATCAACCTCACTGATAGTTTTAGCTGCTTTCGACACTGTTTGGCATCAGGTATTAATTTACAAAATATTTACAAATTTCCCAAATACTTAACCTCTATAATCCAAAACTATCTCAAAGATTCTTTAAAGTTTATCCATGGTCTAAAAAGGTTAAGTACTTACGTATCACACTAGATAAAAGACTGCCATACAAGTTATTTACATATTTCTGAAACCATTAATAAGGTAAATTCCCTAATCAGAATACTATATCCATTTATAAATAGAAAATCAACACTAAGCCTGGAAAATACCATATACTGTTAATTTTTAAAGTGATCTTCCAATTTATACTTACGTATGGTTCCCCTATTGGACTATATAGTCCAATCGTGCAATAATGCACAAAACAAAATGACAAATTTTACAAAACAAACTTTTGAAGATTATTCTCAATCTGCCGTGACATTTTTAAACCAGAAGACTGCACTTAATGGCAAATGTTGAACTAATTGAAGATAAAATAAACAAAGTATCCAACAGCTTTTAAATCAACTACGAAAACAACACCATTCCCTTGATTCGGCAATTCTGCCAAGATTAAATAATAAGTGTAGTAAAATAGCAGTAGGAATTAATAAGACAATAGGGTAGTTTAAAATATATGTAAATATCATGAGGTTTTTTTCGTACCCATTTTTCCTCAATCATCATGTTAAATTAAATATTCTTTTTCTCATAACTAACTAAATAGTATTTCAAGATGTATAGACAGCACAAAACAAAATCTAAACACTTAATTAATTAATTCTGTAAACACAATATATAAGGTTTGTTCAAAAAGTATCCCGAATTTTAAATTTCCGCGGGCGATTCGACGATGGGCCAATACTATTTTTTTCACTTCTTCGACGTTCTCCTCCGTTCTCCTCACGATAAAATAATAATAATAATAATAAAAGTCAAAGAAATGAATTTGTTAAAAACTTAGGAACTTTATTCAGGAATTTTAATTCAAAATTCATTTCAGTGTACTGCCGCTGTGGGATTAAATAATTATTAAAATTACTTTGTATTACCAGTTATATTTTACTGTCCAATTGGATTTTCGCGCATTCAAGTACTTTGAGCAGATAATTACAAGTAATTTTACTTTTCGTCTTCATTTTTTTCTACTGTTCATATTTTGTCGCCCAATATGATATGGAACATATAATTTGTATTTCCGAACTTACCGAAACTGTAACATATTACCGCCCCTTTAATTCATTGCCGCAAATAAATCCTTTAAAGCCCTTCTCTATGGCCCATATTAGGGAAGATTGTAAATGTAAAAAATATAAAGGTTTTTTCATATTGGCGTATATTTTGACGAAAAGATATACTATATATAATATATTAGGTACCTATCTACATAACTTTGTGGAAGGAATGAAAGAACTATTGGGGGGCAGCATGAGGAATAAAATATTTAATTTCAAATTAAGGGCTTTCATTTGTGATGCACAAGCATGTGCCCATTGGGACAGTTGGTCATAATTCCTCTTACGGTTGCAGTAAATGGATGCAACAAATTGGATGACGAATTAAATATGTTGTAACCTATAGCACAGATGTGGGAAATTTGCATCCCAATGAAACATTTAATCGAAGGGAAAACATTTACTTCCAAAATAAAGTAAGATTTTTGGAAACATTAAATATTCGCATGGTTTCAAGTTTTCTGTTGGATCCAATGCATTTAGTTGATTATTACGCAAAATTATACTTTCTACGCTTAATAAGAAAGCAAAAATAAAAACTGTTGATAAGTACAAAATTGGTTTCATTAGCACCTTACACTTCGAAAGAGTTTAGCCGAAAACCGATTACATTAGACGATTTAAAGCTACAGAGTTTAGGCGTTTGGTTTTTTGTACAGGTATTGTTGCTTTTAAAAATTTTTTTCATAACGACCAATACTACATATCATTTTTTACTTTAATTTTGTGCTTATCGACTGATGTTATGCCCAAATGCACCCTCTAATCGCCCCAGCATTTCCCACTCCACTGCATTTCCTCCATCCTTAATCGCTGTTGTTACTAACCCTTCCGCACTTTCTTCCGTTACGCTTACTGTACTAACATTTCAGATCAGTCCATTTTTGATATTCTTATTTCTACTCTCGCTCCCTCACTTATACTAACTAATTACTCCGAAAATGCCTCTTCTAACCTCAGTCCGCTAACGTAATCATATAATTTATAATACTGTACGTCTACTCCTAGCATACGTCCATGATAAACCTAACTCTGTTTGCATTGATGGTAAGACAAATGCCAATGTTCTTGTTTTTATTCACCAAGAAGGTCTTCCCACTGACTTCTATTCCCTAAGGCAGCTTTTCTTTAAATACCACGAGGCATATAACATCCCCCCCAATAAGGTAACCGATGATTTAAGGGGAAGTTCTCATCTAGCGCGCCAAAAAGTAGGTAAAGTTCGTGATTTATTTGAAGGAAAATGACAAGACATAGGGAAATGATATTTGGCAGTATCTTTTATTGTACATTTATCTGTACAAAAAAAGTTTTTTATGCAAAAAAAAAAAAACAAAATGGCGCCCGTTATTCAGCTTCTCCGAAGGCATGTTTTTCGAAAATTGCCCAGCAATCTAGGGGTCGCAAATTAGCCTGAAATCAAATAATGATGACATTATTGTAAACTAGAATAAATTTGTCTCAGAAAGAGTGAACGACTTTCAAAAAAAATTTAAAATTGACGGAATGGCGCGATTTTGAAATTTTTGTGCCGTTTTTGACTGTTTTTTTTTCATAGTTTATGACTAACAAAAAGTTAATGTTAAAATTTTCAAAATGTGCTCCACTCTTTCTATGAAGAAAATTGTTTACTTTAATATGCACGAAACTAGAAGTTGATTGGTTGAACCGTGTTTGAGTTATCTTGTACACAAATTTGTAAAATCTTAAAAAACAAAGTTCTGAGATAATCGCGTTTGAAGTTTAAGTAATTTTTCGTCGACAAGGCTAAGAGCGCCCCGCTGCGATCATGACACCGCGACAATCAATGGGCTGTAGAATCCGTTCTAGTGCTCGGATCAACAAAATATTTTAAAGGAACATTCTAGACATATTAAACTTTAATAATATGAAATAAAAAAAAAATCGAAAATTTCAAGATTCTAGATGAGAACCTCCCCTTAATCTCCTTTGCTTCTTTTGTTAGTTACAAACGCATCTTCCATCTACAAAAAGCCTGTAGTAACTCAAAAAACTACTTTTGATCTTAAAAAACCCCTAAATTCCCTCACTTTGATGTCCTATCCTAGACATATCAGCAACCCCCCAGCTAATTGCACCTCACTGTATTACCAAAATATTACAGAACTACGCTTTCAAATCCGTCATATCTAATTGAAGTGCCAGCCTCTTTTCACTTCACGATATCTTTGCTCTAACAAACTATGGAATCGCTACCTCACCTCTAGATCCGTTCCGGATTACTCTTCTTATCTTGCTATCTCTTCTTTCTTTTCTATACGCTGCGAATCTTTCTACAAGGTTTACCTTGATCGCATGCAATATAAACTTAAGTCTGACCCTAAGCTATTCTACAATTTTAATAATACTAAAAATAAATCCAATGGATACCCCCAACCTTTAAATTTGGTGATTTTTCATCTGACCCCTCTACCATCGCCAATCTTTTCGCCGATTTCAATCCTTCAGTGATTCTCTTCCCGATTCCGTAATTAATTACTTCTGCTACATGCACGACTGCCTCAAATCTTGCTCGCATCTATCGCACTTCACTAGTTGCTGCCAAAATTAACCGGACGACTTCAACCCTAGCCCCGATGGGATTCCTCCGCTCCTTAAAAACGCTCTTCCCACTTGACACCTGACTCAACCTCTATCTATCCTCTTTTCGCGTTCTCTCCCCGAAGGCGTATTTTCCTCCTTTTGAAAGGATTAATACATATATTGTCCGTATCCATAAAAAAGGCTGTAAAAGCGACAAACTACTGTCCCATTGCTAAACTTTTCTACATTCCTAAACTTTTCGAGAGCCTCATTTACGACTCTATGTCCTTCCACTGTAAATCCATTATTTCCCCTGCCCAACGCGGTTTCCTCAAAGTCTGATCCACTGCCATTAACCTGTCAGGCTTCGTATCACACACTCTGCAGGCTATGGAAAACTGCGACGAAGTCAACGTAATTGCCACTCACCAGTAAAGCCTTTGATAAAATCTCCCACCAAATCATTTTTCTTAAACTTATTTTCTTCGGCTTCCAACCTCTTTTTATCACTTGGATCAGATCTTACCTTAATAATCGGCTTTGACTCAGCAATTTCGAACTCCTTTAAATCTTACTCTGGTGTCCCTCAGTGACTACTCTCCGGTCCGTTGATCTTCATACTGTCCATAAACAATGTTAAGATAGTAATCAGTCATTCTGAAATCCTTATTTATTTCGATGGCATGAAGAATTTTAAACGTATTTCCTGCTCATCTGATTCTTTATCCCTTATCAAGATGATTTAAATAGCTTCTCAATTTGATGTTCGAAAAACTTTTTGGACCTGTGCCAACCTATTTCCGAAAACATATTCTCACTACCCCTTGGAGCTATTTTCTTTCCGATGAAGCCATTCCATCTATCAGCCCCTTGCGTGATCTTAGTGTTATCTGTGATAGCGAACTTAACTTCCGCCTGTACTATATATCGAAGACATCATAAGCAAAGTCAACTCAGCACTAGACTTTGTAAAACGCTAGTTTAAGGAATTCTTGAACCCTTACGTCACCAAAGCTCTCCATTTCTGTTTTGTTAGACCTCTACTTGAATACACCTGTCAGGTGTGGCCGCCTTCCCAGCTAACACTCATTAACAGGATTGAAGCTGTACAGCAGCGTAGATTCCTCCCCTTCGCGTTGCGTGGCCTTCCTTGGGTTGACAACCGTAACCTCTCTCCTTATGAGGACCGCGTGAAATTAATCAATTTCCATACTCTATCAGCTCGTCGTGATGTCGGCGTAATGTGTTCTACATATAGTATGTCACACGTGACACATCAGCAAACAATGATTAATTATTAACCATTGAAAAAATTAAAGTCGTAACATTTTTATTTTCGATCGAAAACGAAAAAAACTCAGAATAGTGATTAGCAGTAATTTAAAAAAGAACTAACTATAAAAAGATTACTTCTTGATTTAAATTTTAATAAATTTTTTATTTATTATTATATTTTCAGTTACTGATTTCATGAATGTTTTATAATTTCCAGTATGGTCTCCGTATACCGGAATTGATGCTCAAATTATTAGAGTCAGTCCAATCAAAGTTTCTGCGTAAACTAGCGTATTTGAATAAAACACCTCTTAGTTTTGACAATCATGACTACACCGAGATAATACAATTGTTTAATGTTAGATCTCTTGGAAACAGGAGGATAATTTTGATTTGATTTTTCTATTCAAAATTTTAAATAACTCGATTGATTGTCCATTCATTCTGTCAAATTTGGCTTACATGTACCTGCAAGGGCTTTGCGCGGAAACAGATTTTTTGATGTATCTAATTGTCGTACCGCGATCGCAGAAAAAAGTTTGTTCAATAGAATTACCCGATACGGAAACGATATATGTGCAAATGTTGATTTCTTCGATGTGACTTATGCGAAATTTTTGCAATTTTTATACACGCGTTACTGAATAATTTGCTGCAGTTTGCCTTAGTTTGTTTATTTTTATCTAGTTTACCATAAGTCCTGATTTGTTTGTGATATCTTTTCGAACTGTGATATATAGTGCCAATGTTAAGAAATTATGTTTCAATTATGTAAACAAGGGAGCATTCCCGTAAATTAATAATAATAAATAAATAAATAAATAATTACTTTACAGAATTACTACAAAAGGATGGATATACATGGGCTATGTAGAAGATATTAAAAGGCTTTTAAAATTTAAAAAAATATATAAAAATAAGTGCATGAAAAAGAAAAAAACATCAGGATAACTTAAGAAATCAAACTATTTCTTGTTATTGTTAATTTTTGTGAAATAAACATATAATAATAATATCCTTTCACCTTAAAGACCTACATATTTAACAAGTTAATGCTATAGAAAGAAAACAAAATTGAACTATTTTCTTCATGTTCAATTTTTAGGTACGATACGCAGTATAAAATTCTATTCAGTAAACTTAAAAAATTCAAAACAAAATAAGAAAAAATTATTAATTTCTGAGAATGCAATTTTCCCTAAAATAGAACTACAATTTTTCTATAGTTGGATTGCATCATATTTAAAAGCAAGTGGTATTGTAATCACTGAAAATATTAATTACAAAAATTACAGATTCTCTCTAATGTACGAGTGAAAGGCATCCTATATAGTATACATAGCATATATCCTCAACCATATAGTTTAGCATTTTTATATAATTGTAACTAATGTTTTTTCATAAACTAATTTTTTTCATTTTTAGTTAGCCAATGATACAAAATATAAAGCAAATTCGAAGTAAATTTTCTTACAAAACGGTTTTCAGAGACAGGAGTTACCTTTTAATTTCTCCATTCCTTCGAGCGCTTTCTCTCAAGATTCCAAATACTCATTACTCACAATTTGTTGGAGGCATCTGCAAGATATTACTTATCATTGCCTTTGAAATTATTTAACGGCCTAGAATCATTCCATGTTAAACTAATCTGTTCCGTCATCGGCAAGGTAAGGGCATCAGGTATTACTTACTTAACAGTCTATACGGCCCAATTTCCATGCAAATCATGTTAATGTTTGCTAAATATATATTAATGTTTTATAACGTATTTTGTAATAATAATATTACGACTATCCAATATTTAATTGTTCATTTATTTCGGACATTTGGTTTTAGCTACATCCACCTATAGTGCTTGATTTTCCTACTTGTTTTTCATAATAATGGTAAAACGCATCGCACGAGTAATTGCATTTTCGATTTATTCTATTTAGAGATGGAGTAATAATATAAGAAACTTGTTAAATTCCGCTAAAAATTGCTTAATAGCACCAGAAATTACATTTTCGATTAATTTTATTTTAGCTCAAAATGGTAGTCGGTAGGAAACCTTTTCGTAAAATATTAAGTACCTGTTCTCATCGACAACGCGACAAAGGGGCAAGCAGTGCTTTATTTTAACATTAAACGTTATTGAAAGAGAGTGCTGAGCTACGATGGGCAACGAGATGTGGCAAACATACCAAGTCCATCAAGCCAAAAATATTTCGAAAATTTCCGACCAATAGTCATGCTAATTTCATTTATATAAAAATGCCTAGACGAGTAGTTTTAAGGACAAGTGACAAATTTGTTTATTCACTTTAAAAATGTTTTCACCCAATGCTAGGTGGTAACTATGTACCACTGAAAACTGAATTTTTAACTGTCCAACTTATTTTATGTTTAAGTTGGAGACTGAAATGCGAACAAAATCAACTCCAACAAATGAATAGGTGATTTCACTTTATCATTTCCGTTCAATTTACTTTTGTCTAATTACCAACACCACTAGACACACCAATTGATCTTGCAATATTTCATATAATTGTCTAGTAGTCTAGTTACTTTTATCTATAGCTAACCAAGAAAGTAGTAGTATTGTATTGTAAATGCATATGTAGTTTTGTTTGCACTTTATTGTTTTTTGAAAATTTTTACAAGTCATCCAGAAATTAAAAAATTAAATTATGTAACAAAATGTATTATAAATTTAAAATTATTCGAATATAAGAATTAAAAATATAGTAAACATTTAAAGTCAATAAATTATTATTATTATTTTACGAGTATTATTGTTTATGTTATTTACTAATTTTATTTATTAATTTTTTAAAAATGAATAAATGTAATTAATTTGAAAGAATATTAAATATCTCGAAATTAGTGCTCAGAGTAAGGCTCCTTAAATCATCCAATGAATAATACAGTTTTATGTAGCAGTAAATTTAAAGAAACTCCAAAAAATTGTCGTATTCGAATTCAGTTCAGTTCGACAGTTCATTTTAAAATCCTGTACTTTGCCAATTATTATCAAGATTTTATGAATTAGTATGCCTAGGAAGAATATGCGTTTCGTCAGTGAAAAATTACACTTTGGAGCACCTTAGACTGAGCAATGATCTTATCTACTAAGTAGTGCCACGTACTATTAACAACGCTATTACATATTTATATGTTAAACTAAACAAAATACAATACTTGTTGCATAATCAGAATATTGTGCACAAGTCAGTGTGGAATTACAGTATTACCTAGAAATAATACAAAAGAATTTAACTTATGTAAGGGTCACGGAAAAAGCAGGAAAATCCCGCTTGGTCTTGAATAAGTAAATTAAAGATTGTAGCATATCTTCTCAGCAGCACGGGTCTTTGTAAGGACGAGCAGCGGTACGATAATCTGGAAATAGCGTCGTATGTCTGTGGTAATAAATATCTCAGACGGATCGGCACAAACAGGTTTGTTCGTAATTAAGTGCTGAAAGGGAAAAACAATAACAGAACCCCTTTTGACAAGTACGATTCACATTTTGTGCAATTCTAAGAAGGGAAGCATAGGTTCCCTGTGCATGGCCATAAAGTCCTTCGCACATGTGCAATGAACAAAATAGGAAACAGGCACCTTTTTAATTGAACATGTCCTAGCATGCGCATAGTTTAGGCGCCAAAGGATTTAGTTATGACCAGGTTAGAGGTATAAAAGGTTAGGCAAGATTCGGGAATGGGACATTATTATCGCGGTACTCGTTATTTGCACACCATCGGGCGTTCTGCTGAGTTGTGTCCTGCTTCAGTTTTGAATTCAAGAGTTGTAGTCTTTACACTTATTGAAAAAGTTTAATTTTTAAGATTTAATAAGGTCATGGGCTCATTAGGAAACACAATAAACTGGTATTTCTTGTTAATTTTAAACAGTTTTCTAACTGCGGCAGATATAAAAGAATACATACGGTAAGCCAAAAAACGCAACCACAACGAAGTTGGTTTCAGCAGCAACAATTTGTGTATGACAATATAGTTTGAAAGGATGAGAGAATTGGTCGTGGTCCAAAGAAGGTCATCGAAGGAAAACTTAAAATAATCTTCTCTGAACCACCTCAATACGGTTCTATTGAGTATTGCACGGCGGAAGTAAACCAAATGTAACACACTCAAGCACTGGTCTAACGAAAGTACAATAGAGAATCTTTATGATGTAAGAATCATTAAATTTCTTTGATCAATGCTTGACAAAGCCGAAGGTTTGTTTAGTTATGCCAACATTTCGTTCATGTGTTCACCAAAAGCGAAACATCCATTGAACTGATACCAATATCCTTTAATGTTTCAAGTAACATCAAACTCTTTGAACCAACGTTTAACAAAGCCAAGAGTTGCGTTTGTTCTGTTGAATCAATTAAAGTGTAATGCAATGAATTTTTTTTACATGAAAAAAACATGCAAATACATTTAGAAACGTTCAAAAGAAGTTGATTAATAGTAATGCATCTAAGTCAGAATTTTGAAGAAAACTGGATATTGTACGAACATTTTTCGAATCGTTACCATAACAGAGAATGCTTGAATGGGAAAGTACCAGAGAAATATTATTCATATAAATAATAAATAATAGTAGACTGAAGAACTAAGGCTAAGTTTGATAATAGGACAGATCGATTACGCAGAGGCGTAATTATCGACATCTTCTTCTGTGCTATCGCACAGTTCATTTTACTGCTACAATTATTTTTATTACTCCAAAAAAATGTATACTGCCATTATTAGTTGTCCTGTTAAAATTATTAACACCTTTTAAACCTTTAAATCCTATTTGCAAATATTGTATTATTTTGTCCTTTAAGAAAACGGTTTTTCCACAACTTTCTTAGCAAAGAACGTAGATGGATTGTGCTAAAATAAATGCTGAATGGATTTTATTCCAGAAAGATGGTTTATGTTTATAACTGATGAATGTTTTGTATAAATTAACTGACTTATGCCGATGAAACCCACAAGGGGGTCAAACAGGATTTAAATCATACATATTTAATCGAGTTTTGAAGAAAATTTAATTACCTGCTAGCGAAGTCGCAGGATAAAAAGCTGGTAAAGCTAGTTAATAAAATTTGACAAGACCTCGTCGCTGGCAGTTATCGAATTGGATTCAATCAATTCTTACACCGCGGTTTTAAATAGTGTATGAGTCGTTCACAGGTAAAATCGATTAACTCCACTTTTAAAAGTTTCTGAATCTTAATATTAAAATACTCGATACATTCTTAACGTTTAATTTTGGAAATTAATTATCTTAATAATTTTACGTGAATTTAATGAACTTTAAAAAAGTGTGTTCGAATTTTTATTTTAAAATAAGCTTTTGGGTATGCACTTTCCCCAATGTTCTTCCCTTTTTGCTCGTGTTCGATTTGGCCTGTGAATAGCTCATATGGTACCTGGATATATTACAATAATCAAATATTATGGTACCAATATCAAACTACTTTATACGTTGTGGCCATATTTTAGACATTAAATTTTATATTGCATTATTGTTTTATCTATTTGGATAGACATATCTGGTTATCACATCTGTGGCACTTCTATAGTCATTGTTTGGAAAAGAAAATTTTAATTGATTACGATTTTTAAACAATTTAATACTTGTATATTAAAATTAGACCATTAATATAGCTTTATTTAACAAACATTTTAACTTACGAGAAGTCATCAATTACTTTGACAATACTGACTTCGGTATTTGTGCACCTCTCTTTCAGCAGCAGCGCAAAGTCTAGTGAACTTTTATATCTGGTTGATTATTGCGTTTTCTCCAAACTTGATTTGATATATTGAAGAAACTAGGTGAGCCAGTTGAAGTAAAAGCACTTACTCTCGTCAAACAAGGTTCAAATATTTAATTTGCCGGTTTAATTGATCTCACTCTTTCATTTTTTTACCTTCGAGGCAGGCAACGCATATGCGAGACATATGAAGCAACTAGATAAACAACATATCGAGCTGTTTTCGCCGTTGCTAGAGCATGTGTACTCCTTTCTCTTTCCGCTTTTTAAACGCTATTGCTATTGCTAAGCTTGGAGAGGTGCTTTCTCGATAGACATCAAGCTCACTATTCAAATTTTAACAGCAAACGAGATTCATTGAGCAACTTATCTCAATAATCAGTTAATTTCGAAAAAAAAACTTTAAATGTACGCTCGCGGAAATATTACTTATTCTCCTTTCGGAAATTGTTCCAACATAACAATGTCAGTTTTAACCCGTGTTGTTACAATGGACCAATTGCGGCATATATCTTTGTTTTTGCTTCTTCTGCTATTGTAATAATAGTGATGTCTAAACAAATCACTATATCTGCAATAATTTACGTTCCCAAAAGGAACCACATTTGCTTTTTCTCTATAAATAAATCAATAAATTTATAACTGCTATCAGCTAAAAACAACAAATATCAAACAATTTTTGGAATTATATGAAAAACATTTACTTAAGACGATGCGAGTATAAAATCATTAATAATTTTTTTTTCATAACAATTGTTTACCACTTACTGTACCCGATTGCGTTTTATTTAAAAGCATTTTTGATACCGAAATCGTTCACGCTAAAAGTGAAAGTTTCGCGTAAGTGAAAATTTAGCTTTCTAGTGGCTGAATAGGTAGCAATTAATTTTAATTAACTAGAAGTTACTTTCATTGCTCGGTAATAATGCAAGAGGAAGGCAAACTAGGGTTACTAGCAACTGTAAATAAATGCAACCAGAGAAAAAATTTAGAAAACGATCATTTTATTTTTTATAGTACTTTCACGCGATTCAATGCAAAACGTTGTTGACGTGAGATTAAAGATGCGTTGGCAAGACTGTTTTAGAGTTAAGAACGCTAAAAGCTGTCCCACTCTTTGCGTAACTTTTTATGGACAGCGCCTCAAAAATTTGAAATTACTCACATATTTCATACAGTTTTAGTTTAGCTAGATTTCATAGAAATACTACCTATTTACACAAATTCAAACAAACAACAAACCTTGATCAGGACTTTGTAGAACCGATTTGGTACCTACAGACTAACAAATTTGTCTAGTGATATTGAACTAGACAGGCTCTAATAAATTATTTTATTGCTATGAATTCCAAGGATTAATCTACTATAAAAGTTACAGTAACATCAATTGAGGGCTCTAGAAACAAAGCTAGCAATCTCTAGTAAATTTTACAACAAGTGATTAAAACTTGTATCTCTAAAGATGCACAAATATTATAAGGGAAAGCAAAATGTGGTACCATTTTATTTAGTACGATATCACAAGGAATTGAATTAAAATTTATAAAAATGACTCATTTTCCTTATATTTAGACAATTTGGAACATTTTATTGCAAAAAAGTATAAAGAGAATATAGTAAAAAAAATGTATCGAAAGAAAATTATCAATTTCTCAGAACGAATACCCTGTTGAACAAAATTTGCAAATTAATAATAATTAATAACAAGCGGTGTTACTTAAACCAGCACACAACATATGTACCAATTTTTTACACCTGATGAAAGAGCACCAGAACTTATTTGACTGAGAATAAAATCCTTTACAATAAAGACAGAGATCTTTATCGTTTTCATCTTCTGAAATTTATATTATTATATTTTTGATTTGTTTTTTAATTGATACATTAACATAAAATCATGATAAAAACAGGTGAGGTAGAATCCAACCATACCATTTCACTCCAATATATACAACTGTCAGAAACTAATTCTGAGTTTATTTTACTCCAGGGGCAAGACGGGGTAATTAAGGTTTCATGGTTAAAAAATTTCATTTTTAGTATATAGGTAACTAGTACCTTATTGATCAAACGTTTTAATTATCAGTCTGCTTATAATTGCCATAATAGGAACATATTTTAAATAGTGGAAAATCCCAACGTGTCATCAGAGAGGAGATGAGAAAAAAAGGTGTTATCATTAGTACGGGGCATAAGGTTATCGCGTCGTATAAGGAACGCGGAACATTTTCATGAAAGGCCTGGTCAGGTAGACAGCGAAAACTGACGGAGAGAGATAGCCACGCCTTAAAGATGGAAGTGTTAAGGAACAGGAAAACATCATTTGTGGAACTCGCGGCAAACTTCAAACAGCTTCAGGATCTCAAGTCAGCAAACAGAAAAGAGTGGAGTGGGCGAATGCCAATCAAAACACGGATAGGACAAAAATTGTATGGTCTGATGAATCCAGATTCTGTCTATCAACTGATCGTCCCCAAACTTGCATTAGGAGGTCCGGTGAACAGTATGACCCTCAATGCTTTCAAACCACAATAAAAGGAAATAAGGATAATGGTATGGGGATGTTTTTCGGCAGTAGGGGTTGGAAAACTTGTGAAAATCGAACAAGGTGTAAAAATAAACGCGGATATTTACACAAATATACTAGGAAAAGGCTTGATTCCCACTTTGAAGGATCTCAGAAGTGATGAATACACCTTCCGGCAGGATAATGCTCCATGCCATACTGTCCGGAAGACACAGGTTCGAAGAGTAAGAGTATATGCCAACAATGAATCAGTGGCCTGCTAAAAGTTCGGATTTGAACCTCATTGAGAATTTATGGGACCATATGTATCGAGATATCCATAAAAATCCCATAAACGACATTAATCATCTTTGGATATTATTACAAACTGCTTGGAATGAAATTTCATCGTCTTTAATTGAAAACTTAGTAATATCCATGCCAAGGAAATAAGAGGAAGTTTAAAAGAACAGAGGGGTAAGCATATATTATTAATAAATATAAGCAACATCTTTCTAAATATTTATTACTGTAATTTATACTTAAAAATGTACTTTTGTCAAAATATTTTAAGTCACGTGTCCCAAGTCATTTTCACATTTCACATTTTTATTACTACTAGTTTTCGCCCAGTGGTCGAGATTCGCCTCCAAATAACGTTAATAAATAAAAATAAAAATTTTCATGCCACCCTATTACTATTGAATAAATAAAAAATACAATTAATAATAAATATAAATAAATTAGAAATACAAACACTCACTTTGAATTCAATCGAGAGTTTTTTTAACGTTAATGAAAATCAACAAATTTACAAAACATTGATTCGAAGCACACGATAACACGTCACCGCATTTATTTCTTGCGTTCAAATAGATTTGAAAAATCCAATCGAATTATTATTACGTTATTAATTAAAGTCAAAGATCACTAAAATGAATTTATGAAAATTTTGGAACTTTTTCAGGGAATTTTTATTCAATTGCCCTAAACGCTAACATGAACGGTAATAAATAACGTTATGTTTCCAAAATTATTTTACTGATAACACTAAAGCTCGTCAATAGCTATCAAAGAAAAAAAAATCGGTGAGCAAACAGAGAAGAAAAGAGTACTGAATTATTTTGTATTTGTCTATTTTTATATAAATTATTATTACTTCTTTTTCTTGTTGCTCTTTATATTGTTCAAGACGGACATATCATATACTTTTAAGTATTTTCTATTTGTTATGTGAATACCTGGTGTCAAAACAAAATGTGAATAAAACATCAAATTCACTAATTTTTGTTATTATTGTATTAGTCATATGGTATGCAACATGGCATAACTTTACAAATACCATAAAAAAAGTTGCAGGCAAGAATTCCCACAGTTCAGTTTTTTTTTATTGGAAAAGTGATATTTTGTATAGAACATATTGGAATCAATTTATAATCTCTTAGTAATCAATTTTAATATATATATATATTTTTTGTGGACATAACATACACAAATATTTTGTTTTTATTTATATTGATGAATGCATCATATCTTATTATTACGAGTATATTGCTCAAATTCAATCATTCATTCTACGCGTTGATAACTTATATTCAAGAGCTCTCTCTAGTGATATTATTTCCTTAAATGTGAATAGGTGCATTTACCCTACATTACAAGATATTCAATTAGTTCTACTTCTAATTTTCAGTGATTGATGCCACTACAATTGCTTGTACTGCACGACATGCGCTTAGACGCTACTTTTATATATTTATTTCTTTTCTTTAACGTTTTTCTAATTCCAATTGAACTATACTCCAGAATGAGTTCATTTTAACTGATTTAAAATACATTCTGTATTACTATATACAATAATATTTATATAAATTTATATAAATTTCGTGTAGGTCAAATTTGCTTTAACTATACGTGAAATTTTAGGTCTAAATTATTGTTGCATAATAGAATGTAGTTTTTAACTCCCCACCCACTTGATAATTCACTCCATTACCGAACTTAGCCGGTACATTGCCACAAAGAATATGTTGACCAAGTTTGATCAAAATCGATTATGAAATGCATAATTCACAAGCTGTGGATTTAAAATTATGCAAATAAGTGCATTTGAATATTAGGTGAAAGTGAAATTCCAGTCTTGCAATTTAAATAGTTCAAGTTAAGTAAGCTTAACTAAAAAAAACTAGTTAATATTTATATATATATTTAGTTTACAGAAATTAATATTTATTTAATGCTTTTAGGTCGCACTTGCCTTTGTGATGCTTTTTCTTATGCGAGCAAATTCGCAGGGCAGTTTGAATGAGCCCCCGGAAAACATGTTTGCAATCTAACTGTTTTCATCAGTACCTGACTAGATAAATCAATATGTGCATTAGTATTCAATTACATATTTAAAAAAAATCTAACAAAACTTATTTGAATCTGCAATTTCACATTGAATTGAATATTTTAAACTGTAGCCTAGAGCAAGGATTTATTAAATTTGCAACACATACAAACATAAAATTGCAATGAGTTTTGTCGTGAACTGGAAAAAATTTTGGATTCAGATTTTGATACAAAGTGGGCATAAATCAATGAAATTTGATGCTATTTTTACAAAATTAAAAACCTTTGCTAGATCCAGGTCAGATGCAGATTCGTAAATTACAATTTTCCATGGTAAGCACTTCACTATTTTATTTTTATCTTTTGATCTACTCAACGCATCGACATCCAACTCACGCCAAAAATCTATTATTTTAATGTCTTTTCCAAAAATGTCAGCAATGTTGACCTACCATCTACCACTGTAGGTACACTCACTGTCGAAATTGAAAAAAAATGTTTTTCATTTCCTTAAATTCAGATGTTCCTCACATTTTTTCCGAAATTCATGTAAATAACGCACTTATGGTATTTACTATTTTTATCGAATTGCCCATAACACTACCTTTCCAAAAAGAAATATGGAACTCGTGGAAACACTTTTCAGGTAAAATAAATTAAATTATAAAGACATTAAACTAAAATTAACCCCCAAATGTTTTTTGTGTAATTGAAAACCGATTTAAGTTAATGTTAGTATCTCACAAAAACTGCTACTTTCAATTCTTAAAAATAACCTCTTTCTAACACTCCGCTTAAGGTGTATTCTAGCTAATCTTTGTCGTATTTTCATCGCTGCAGTTCCAATTCTACTAATTAATTCATCTCTGGTGTTAGCAGGACTTTAGTAAAAGGCATCCTTCATCGTTCCCCATAGGAAAAAGTCCAATGGAGTAAGGTCTAGAGATCTAGCACACTAAGGAATCGGGTTATCTCGTCCAATCCAACGTTCAGGAAATTGTTCATTTAATTTTAATTTCACAATGGTACCAGTATGCGCGTTGGTAAAACATTGAACTTCAGAGAGATGTCTTCAAGTAGTTCTGGCAGTGTATTCTCCAAAAGGTCCACATAACTTTGGCTATTAAGAACTTGCGGCGAAATGAACGATCCTATTAAATGATTGTCGATGATACCAGCCCAAACATTGACACTGAATTTATGTTGAAATGATTGCGCTCTTGTCCTACGTCATTTGTGGGTTAGTATTCGGTTAGGTATGAAGGTTAGGGACGCTTATGATACCATCCTTAGTGAATTGCGATTAACGGAATTCAATCTGTTTTCTATGTTGTATTCCAAAAGCCAAGTGCAGAACTCCAATCTTCTAACAGAATTTCCTTCCAGTAGTTCTTGTACTGAGATAAGATGATATGGAAGTTAAGGCACATAGCATAAGTGCGACGCACTATCACGCGCCCACCAACGTGACTGGCTGACCTGTCTGGACACGCCGAAGTTTTGTGCCCATTCACACGCGTCGTAGAATTGTATCGGAGTTCAAGTAGTGCAGACGTCTTAATCTAAGGTTATTCTTTCCAACATAAATTATGTTAATAAAAATTGTTCCCTTTAAGAATTTTAATTGTGTTTTTTTTTTTTGTGTGATACAAAATAAATTTTGTTAACTGATGCCCGAACAAGCACAGTTCGGAAGTAAATTTTGATAACGGTTACGCGAGTGTAAAAACAGTGATGAAGATTCGTTCCACAAGTAGACTTCTGTTGATTTCAAAGCAGAGGCTAAAAGGGATCACAATGAAACCTCCGGGAAGCGTGGCATCCCATCCGAATATAACGTGTGAACTTAATGTAAGTACCACTCCTAATCACTTACATTTAATAAGTAGCAGTTAAGATAGATTGCAACAATAACTAGTGAAACTATAACGAATTAGCGAAAAGAGGAGTTTCCGAAGCATTGAATTGGCGAACAGCTTCTTTTTTCCTCCCGTGAAAGTTATCGTTAAATAGCGAAGATAGAACAACTGCACTTAAAGAAAAAATTGAATCTAAATATCGTCAATGGACTAAAGATACTGGAACAATATATCCAAATTTTACAGGATATAGCGACCACTTTAGCAAATTTAAAATTCGATTAACACAAAGAATAGTTCAGGATGTTCCAGAGAAAAAATTCGAAATTATATAAAAAGAACACAAAAAATCTCACAGGAATCATTGATTTGACCACCTACGAGGATGCACTCAACAAAACAATACCGGTAGTAAGGCGTCTAAATAGAACCAGTATCATTAAACCCCAATTGGAACATCAGATTACCCAAATTAAGCAATTTATACGCAAACTGAAACACACCGACCCAAGACATTAAAGATCCATCAACTGGATAGGATTAACGTAAAAGTGGCTAGCAGGAGCACCGGACGCTACTCACTGAGACGAAATAATTAAAAGCCAAAACGAACTCAAATCCAACAATAATGAAGAATACAAAATCAACAACAAGGTATGACAACGAGATAGGGGCGATGGAATATGCGGAGTCCTCAATATTAATAAAAGATGCAATACTTTTCTATGTAATCGTACTACCAAAAGCAAGCACAAACGAGTACAATCACATTACCATTAGACCAACCACAAGAAATAACAAGCAAGTCTACCTAGTATACAAAGAACTATTGGTCAAGCAGAAAAAGAAATTTGAAATAAAAACTAAATGTAATAGTATAAAAACTTCCAAAGGACCACTGCATTAGTAGCCTGCTAAAAGGAACTAGCGCTACGTCTATCAGAACAACAAAAACGAAAAAATTGAAATAATAAACAAGGACACAATACGTACTTCTCGATAACTTTTACGAAGAGCTTCTTGAAAATAATTTAACCAGACAATTGAATGTGACCTTAGTTCTGCAATATAGCAATGAAACAATTGAGATCAAGGGAAAACAGTACATCAACAAATAAATACACAAAAACATTCCAAGTTTTACCGACTATATTCCAAGGGAATCCATCTGAAGGGAAGCTGAAGCTCGATGTGGGGACCTACACGACCTGCACCTAAGGAGGAGAAAGTAACCAGAAATACTCCACACTACCGGTGAGGTTATTGATCCGTACTTTTCTGAAAATCAGCAATGTCGAGCTGTAACAGTTAATGGAGGGAGCTATAAATGAATGATAACAAGTTTTATGTGGACGAAATTGGAAGATCCTGATGTAAACGATATGTGATTCCAGCAAAAATATAGTGCTGCATGCCATACAGCCGATGAAACACTAACTTTATTGCACGAGAACTTTGCTGTTCGTATATTTTTCAAAAAATGTCCATTGGCCGCCCAGATCGTGCAATTTAACGCCACTGGACTATTTTATTGGGTCTACGTCAAAGGAGAAGTCTATAAGAATAATCCTCGAACTATCCTCAAAAGGTGAAATTGTATTATCATATGCGGGATATTATTTTCAGCGTATAATTGTTACATTGTACATTCAAAATATATAAAGATTTCACTGATTATAATGCAAATTCTATAAGTTAAGTTAATTAGTTATTTAATTTCTTTTGAAACATCAATTTGAAAAATTCTATATGTGTGGATATTGACGGAATAAAGACATCAGAACAAACTATCATAAACTAGCATATCTAAGGTCGGTGGGATAAATCCATACATACAGAGATTTCAAAACAAAAGGATCAACCATTCTTAACAAACGTGTAATAAAGCCGAGAAATTAATAATTTTTTTGCAACATTATAGTCAATATTAAGCTTAAAATCAAGTCTGTGGCCAAGTATAGCTCCCAGATCAGAGATATGACCAGAATAAAGATAAAATTGAGTCAGAGAAGTGGTAATTATTTATAATCAAAATTACCAGACTTGCGGGAAAAAAGACATGACATAACATTTTTCAGCATTTAAAAACAATCGATTACGATTACATGATTTCATAAAATGATTACAATCTTTCTCTAATAAAGACCAATCCCTGATGATTCTGAACATCTTTAAATATATTTATGTCAGCACAAATACTGAATAAGATTTGTAATGTCATCAAACAATAAAATGAATGACAATGGATGGCTACCTTGGGGTATATGAAAAGTAGCTTAATTTGTTTACATATTTGTTACTTTTGACCCCAAATCAACATCAAAATCGGTAAGGAAGTCCCAAAATGTATCTTTTGCTAATTTTCTTCATTTTTATGTGTTTAACAACTCAGAGAAAGGAACCACGAGTATATAATGTATTTTGAGAAAAACTGAATAGTTTCGAATTCATATATATTTAAGTCTTTTATGATTACTAGACATTATACAGTGCTATCGAAAATTGTATGATCACATACATGATGTCCTCCCATTCCAAAGTTCAACATTTTTTGACAACGAAAACTTTTCTATTTTAAATTGTTTTTCATAATTCTTTAAATAACTTTTGTTTCAAAAGAAGAATATAGCAAAATGCGTGGTGTAGAAGGGCGGCACCCTACTATTAAAAATAATTTACTGGTTAAAATCTGTTCTTTAAAATTACATATTAGGCATCTGCAAAGCACTATACTACTATTAATATATAATATAATTAGAGTTAAATAACCAAATATGTTTGCATTACCAAAATTAGTTCGAATGATGAACGACATACTCGTACAAATAAGCATCCAATCCAAGATATTTATAGCTCAATTTGGGAAAATATATGTTTAATAATGTATTAATACTATTATATAATTAATGTACTCTCAGCATTGATCATTTTAATAAAAACGAGTAGTAAGATATTAGAGTGTAATGAAGGGTTATCGGAAAATACAAATATGAACAGAAATTAAACAAGTAGACATTTCCCACAATGCTGCTTAAACATTTACCACTAGTATTTAATTCATTGTGTCCTGAAACTGAAGGTGTTGGTCTAAGGGAATACTCAGATACTAAGGGAATAGCTCGACAAAAAAAGCGGACTTCGAAGACAAGCGGGAATTGTCGTTAAAAAGCTCAATAACGTTACCACCACATTGCGCCAAAATGAAGCAGGTTAATGTATGTATTCGAATTCCTTACGATTTCAATTTCCTATATGAGGTATTTCAAATGACAATCGTTTGGAGTTATATCGACGCCAACTAACCGTTAAAAATTGAGATCGATTGAAATTCGATTGGTTGTAAGAAGAAAGAAAGCACTTCGGCCGGAAGTCAATTAACTGACATACTGACTCGCTTTCTTTGAGCTGCTGTGACCAACATCCAGCTCTCAGATGTATGAAGACCAGTCCGAATTGATAGTGACTCTCAAAGACATCTAAACTTGTCTTGCTCTACTCCAAGAGAAGGCAGTCGCTAATCGTAAGGAGCTATCACTCAAGGTGCACTTGAAACTTAACATTAGCATTAACTTTCAGTTGCCGCTGCCGGTGGTGTTCGCGATTCAAAACAAACAAACTTCAGCTGAATCTGTAGACACAATATCTCAGGCTGTCAAGCCGATACCTACCTCAGTACTATCAATGGAACAGGAACAAGTATCATAGTTGAGCAAAGCTCACAGCTTCATTTTTTTTATTTACATCTCTTAATTACCTGAGATTAAGTACCGATACAGCCTCTTTTTAGTTTTATATATTTACGCCAAACCATATGCCCGTACTCCATCCGCGCTTTAATGTTATGCTTTCACTGACCTGTAATAAAAGTAATATGGTGGATAGAGATGCGCAATTTACTGAAAATTTCGCAGGTCTTTCGCGGATCCAATTCACTTTCCATTTGTTTTTGAATTCTGCTACTTACGACGCTGGTCCGGTGAATTTTATTAGAATAGAGTCAAATGTTTTTCTCCTCGCGGCAGTTAGTACCACCAACGTAGCTAATCTCCTCTGTATATATAAATATATATATTTATACGTATGTATTTTACTACATTTAAAATATATAACCAATTAATAATATGATAATCATAGGAATATCCAACATCTCTTTTTCAAAACGTGTCACGTACTTCGTTGTGTTGCTATTTCTCTACGCTTAGAAAGCATATCGTTAAATTTGGTTGTTCGATAGAGAAATACATAATACACATAATTTGTTTATATTCATGCTTTTACCTATTCCGGGGTATATTGAGAGAGCTTCTCATTATCATTTTGACAAATTTTTCTTCCAAATAGTTTAAAATTAAGAAATTTCCGATTTAATCATGATTAAATATCTTTAATTGCATAACTTTACAGGAAAAGTACGACTGCATAAGAAAAAGTTAGATGCTGAGCCTGTTAACAGTTATAAGTAAATTTTCAATAATTAACGTGATAAGCAGTTTTTATCTTTAATTGACCTTGAGGAGGAAATGGAGGATATTGCGGAGATTGCAAGGGTTTGATCTAGATTCCATCCAGATTTGATAACGGTAGGATTTAAGTAGTAGATCGCTCATAAATGATGGATGCCTTCTCTACATCACAAGTATTATAGATATGCATATGTGGAACGAAATTTTATATGCTGAGTACAATCAAGTAACAACTGAACCCACTTAATGAAAACAATAGTGAAGGCAAAAACATATAACTTGTGGATGTGAACACTTTGATTGATCCTTTTCAAAGGAGTAATCGGTAGAAACACAGTCAACTTGCATTCCAGCTTTAGGTTAGTGGCGGTAGATTTGCCTTTCATGAATACGTGCCGAAAAAAATTTAAAACTTACAGTGAAAGGAAAAAAGTCGAAAGCCATGGCTTCGAAGATCTTGGAAACGCAGGAAAAATTAGTAGTAGGAAGATAATTAGAAATATCGCACCTATCCCTTTTTTGATGTAGAGGATACTCACGGAGGATTTCCAATGTCTAGGAAATACTCCAGACGTTAAACATAAGTTAAATGTAAATATAATACAAAACAGCAAAAATATATGTACTACAGCATAAAAAAACGTGACATCCATCAGGTACATAAGAAAAACTGTAAACTATGATATATTTAAACAGAGTCTTAATACCTAAACTAAAGTTCTTAGTCTGAAGAGAGGTCGGCGAAAGCTTTATCAAAGGAGTAAAATTATAAATATTAATATCACAGAAAGTAGTCTTGAAGAAATCCTCAAAGAGATTGGCAGTAATAACAAGATTGTCAGTGCAGGTGTCACAAAAAAACAGCGACGAGAGTTACCATCGGAATTGCGCTTAGAGTTGAAAAATTTCCAGATCTGCTTAGACTCCTCACGCAAGGTCGATTATATTATATTTTTAGCAAATAATGATTATAAGATACCTCAAATCGGAAATGTTTTAAGTGTATAATACTAAATATACAACATAATAAGAATTGCTCTAACCATATAATAAAGCTTCTAAAATTTGCGAAAACTACGAATTGCAATGATTTTTAGCCATCCAAACTTCAAGTCGTGAACTGAAAAAATTATTAGGTCCAGTTTTTGCTGCAAAGTGGGCATAAATCAATGCAATTTGATGCTTTTTTCACAAAATTAAAAAATGTTGCTACAAGTAGTTACCATTCCCAAATTCACACCGCGATTGATTTAAAAAAATGGTTTTGCTATGGATATATAAAACGCTCAGTGAATTTTCAAAACGCACCCCAAATGAGTCAATATCTAGGATTAGGAGAAAAATTTTTTGAAATATTTTATTTAATACCAGATTTTCGAAGGTGATGAACTCATGTTAATATTTTCCGAAAATTTTCGGACTATTAACAAAACTAATGACATTTTACTCAAATCAGTAAAGTATAAATTAATGAACGAACATTTTAAAAAGCAATAATTGATAAGTAAATCCTAATTAAAAATGATTTAGCGTTACAGAACAAAATTTTGAAGAAAATTTGTAAAAATTACATCTTTATGTATACATAAAGATAAGTGTCACTCATGTAATCATCACCGCCAACACTTAATATTTGTCAAATTTGGAGGAAAGTGTTTCAACAAAAATAAAATTATAACAATTTTATAAACATTATACCACACAACAAGCAACCTACACCAACAATCAAACAAAAGAAAACCGCATCAAAAAGGATTCAACAAAAATGGCAACAAACATAAATATAACCTCTAAATTTAACCACTCTAATTCTGTGGTGAGCAAAAAATAAAAAATAAAATAAAAGAATCAAACAACCCGACTGGTTACAAGGTAAATTGAAGAATATGCAAACAAAGTTTTCAATCGCAAACACTATTAAAGTTACAAAATTCGAGTTTTTTCATATTATTGTATAATAAATGTGCTTTTGAAGTGCGAGTTTAATCCATTAACATAACATACATAGATCGCACTACTTTACGCAAATGACTTTTAAGGTAATAAATTCCAAAATAAAATTTATTATATTATAAATATATTATCCGCAATTTGAAATTAAAATATACAGTTTTCATTTTTCCATTTCAAGTCAGGTGTATTCAGCATAGATAAATAACAAAAATAACATAAAATAAGACGAATATGCCTCTTAATCCTTAAACGGTGTCAGAGTTTCTGCGTAATATTACTTTAAATACACCCAAAGCAGTTATTTTCTTAGTCTGATTATTGAATAATAATAAATTTCTTAATTGTATTTCTGTATCTAACAAAATTAAAAGAAGTATATTAGAAGACGATACGAAAATCTTCAAACAAAATTCCTATGCATTTGACTCGTCATTCCTTCCATACGACCTAAACAACTTTTACACCCGGTGTACGAACAATTTTCTTGAGCTCAATGTTTCTAAATGCCAAATGATCACCTTTTCCCGCAAGCGCACCTTCTCTTATCTCAGATCCTATATCCTCTTTGGCCAACCCATTTTTCTGTCACTTCCCTTCGCGATCTCGTTGTCATATGCGATAGAGAGCTCAACTACTGTTTCCATATAGTTCATTCAATTAGCAAGGCCAATTCTGCTTTGGGCTGCGTTAAACGTTGGTCTACGGAATTGTCTAACCCTTATGTCACCACGCCACTCTTCAACTTCTTTTTCAGACCACTTCTTGAGTATGCTTGTTAGGTGTGGTCATCCTCGCAATCCACAATCTTTAACAGGATTGAATCTGTCCAGCGCAGATTCATTCGCTTTACCCTGCAAGATCTTCCTTAGACAGACCACCACAATCTTCCCTCTTATGGAAACTACCTAAACATAATCAGGCTCTAGTCCCTTGCCCTACATCAAGATGTCGCCGATATTATCTTCGTCCACCTAGTCCTTGCCAGTTCCATTGATTGCTCTGCCCTCCTTCGCAGCATATCCTTTAACACTAATCCCCATAAGGTTAGATCTTTCCCTGCCTTTCGCCTTCAAAGTCATCGTACTATTGTCACCAGAATGCTGCGGATGATCAGCAACTCTGCCGCTTTCGATTTCCATCTCACTAAAACCTCTCTTTAGCATGCCCAACCCAACATTTCAATGAATCATCCTGTCTCTGCGCACCCCTGATCTAGTCACAAGTAGGTTAATTTAATTTAGTTAATTAGCTTTTTTATTTATCTTCGTACCTTGTATTAAGCGAAAATAAATAAAAAACTAACTTATAACTATTCTTAAATTAATAATATTTTTTATTTCTACTACCAATACTTTTCTTAATTACCCGTTGTACATACCAACACGGACCATAGTAGTTTTCGACTAATGAATTGGTTTATAAAATTGCTTATATACTGGGTCTTGCAGGTTATTTATATATATATATATTATATTGTTGTTTCAACAAATGTTTCTTATTTCGTAACATAATAATGTACTGGTTACAATAAACTTTTGTATGGTGGCAAAAATGTGTGTTCATTTATAGTATCAGGGATTATAAAAATTTATTACAGTAACTATTTTAAGTCAACCAAGATTTCTTCAGTTGCAGTTTATATTTAGTTTTTTTGCTGTAACTAAGGTAACTATTGTCACTCCCACTCCCCTAGGCAATAGAATCCGCGAATAATTTAAGAACAATTGTGCAAAATTTTAAATAAAACCTTTCTAACTAACACCCTTATGAGCATCATCAACAAATGGTAACAATTAAATTGAATTGCAAAATATAGGTATACTATATACTATATATGGCAAAAAGAATTTTTGCACCCTGCGCTCCGCTACCGCACATATATCCGAGTTGCACCTGTCTCCCAACAGCCGAAAACTTTCACCCATTTCACAGATAGAATTTCTTTCTGTACATTCTTGCCAAAAGAAGTTCCTCTGCAAAAAACGGGTTTCTTAATAATGAAAGTAAAAACCCGACAAGGGCTCCGCATATAGCAAGACTCGCTACTGCACACACAAAGCGTGACCCAATTCTGGGAGAATCCCTTTCTGCCCACAAGTAGTTTTCATTTTTTCGATTGCACCATAAACGGGAACCAGTTGGGCGTATATCCGTTCCTCGGCCGCTGCTACTTTGCAGAAAAGCAGAAGTCAGAAGGGCAGGCGCCCACTCTGGAAGAAAGTTGGTTTTCTGCCTCCATGGCTAAATATGCCACAACTGGAGTTATCAGTATAATATGTAGAAGAATTAAATCTCACGGCCAAAATAAGATGGGTATATGGTGCAGGTATAATTTTCACCAGAAGTGGTCGCGGTGTGGATTAATTAACGCGGCTTCCACTGTAGCATCTCTAGACATCGAGATCTATGTCGGGATCTGATAGAGAAAAATCTCTGTGTGCAATCCACTTGCTGGCGAGGCGGAGTGAAAAAGAACGAGCCAATTGAAATAAACGTGAAAAATTCAAAAAATGCACATTGCATTGCACACTTCTTGTACCTCTACTTGGCACTTGCGTGCATTCAATGTGAAATTTGTTCCACTTTATTATCAGTACCAGCGCCAACATTTTTCGACTTTATTTTGTGCCTTATTTCTTTAATGGCGTAGACCACGCATACTAACCACTGACAATAGGAGAGTAAGGCAGTTGATAAACGTAATACAATGGGTGCAATTAAAACGATTACACAAATTCCTCCTCTATTTATTCGGTGAAACTATTTAATTGACGTGGGTCTACCTCATTTTCTTATCAATCAAATGAAAACGAAAGCGTGCCGCTTTCACCGCTTTTGCAAGTTCAAACGATCGTTTATCTTAAGGGCACTCACGAAACACTTTCGAGTTCGGCCGCCTCGATTTTAGGTTGGTGCTCACCAAAAATTCAAAAATTAATCGTGCGCATTGAACTCATTCGGCATCCAAGTGTGACAGTGCTCACCCGAGTATGATCCCTTCTTACCTGTAAATTGGCTAATCCTGGGGTGCGCTGCGCTATATCCGATCAGGTAACGATCGCAAACTCGAACAGGGTAATCCAAAAGGGCACAAGTCGCGATAATTACACTATACAAGTTTTATGTAGCTTTTGATTGATCCAATGTTTGATCACTTGAAATTCGTTTCACTTTTCGTTATCACCTGTTTTGCACTTTTCTCTGAACTGATCTGTTTCTCTTGATCTGGGTTGCTGGGCAGTCGATTAAAATCGATCAGTTCATCTTTAAAACGTCTATAGATTGAAAAGACCGATTTATTTTTTTAGAGTAGGTTGGAAGATAAAGTCTCCGTAACACTGGGACAAACGAGCTAGAGAAGGCACTAAATACGCTCTACACGTCTCTTCACAGCACTAAAGTCTACATAGAAATGCGACGGCCTCTGATCAGTATCATGATTTTATATTACGTGAAAGTTGTGACCCCTTTCTCCACTTTGCATGCAACTTTGCTCAACTAAAATCCATTCGTTGGAAAGAGAGAAAGAGGTAAATTGATGCGCCGCATCACACACTTCGACGATGGGGTACTTAGATGCTAGCAACTACAAAGACTTTGGATCCGCTAGGGAATTCCTTCATCAAATATTGCTGAAATATTTCGTAACATGATACAGGTAGTTCAGATGGGAATTTAACTGCTAATCGCGAAAAATTTGTCTACCCTGCCTCTGGGATTTGACGCATGGACGGCTGGTACCAATCTCATTATCACCTCACAACGCATATTTATCATTATTCCGGCTTCTGAAAGCCGTTAACGATAGCAATAATATCACAAGCGGTCCTACTGCTTTCCGTTTTAATTGATTTCCTTTTACACCTTTTCATTAATTTTACGGTGGGGTATTTTTTTCAAGAAAATATTAATTATAAATACATAGCTTATAGACGTTGATAAGTAAGTGTAGTTACTAAAAACTGTTTAGAAACCTTTAAAAATATAAGTTATGGTTAAATTTATTTTAAAATCACTATACAAAATAATTGTAACAGTTCTGTGCCCAAATTTGCAATCACCAGGGCAACTCATGGCAGAATAAAAATCATCACTTTTACTCGATCGTTCCTATGTACCATAACGATTAGTACTTGTAAAAGTAAACATTAAAAACTTTAATTCTTTTTCAACTTCTCGTCGAAAACAAAAGTTTTAGTAGATTCGAATGCAAAAGTTTTATAAGGTTACTAACTGATTTACCCGTCTTGATATTATTTTTCATTCGAATTGCTTAATTTAAAGACATTTCTGTCGCCATATGAGATGTACCATTTTGAATTTGGTAATTTTGGTATCAGAATCGAAGGCAGCATCTGCCTTAGTATTGAATTTAATAATCCTTTGAAGAAATTCTATAGCCCGAAACATTCCAAGATATTAATTTTCATTAAAATTGTTTAAAATTGAAGAATTTCGGTCGCAATTTCGAATTTAGAAATTTTGATGGCAGATTCGAAATCAGCATCCCCAAATACTCCCTAGTGTCGATTTTCACGGCAACATTGAATGGTTTTTATATGCTTATAAATTCAAAATCAAGGGCTCCTTAAATAAATTTCGCTTAAATTCGTTACATTCCCAAAATTTCGGTCACCATATTGGGTCCGCCATTTGAATTTCCAAATTTTAATAGCAGATTCGAAATTAATTTCATTTAAATTCGTTGAAGTTCGGAAATTGTTCGTCGCCATATTGGATTCACCATTTTAAATTTCCAAA